>CM029472.1:29445491-30645491 GCA_017140325.1 Eucalyptus leucophloia subsp. euroa | reverse complement strand
ACAAATATAGTGTAAAACGAAATTAAGCTGTTAGGTGAAAGCATTGTTTATTATTTAATATAAAAATTCGAACTTAGGATATAACTAGCTCTTATATCTTGAGAGATTTTGTGGGACAGCTGCCAACTGTTTTAAAACTTGAACTATTAGATTAAAATTTGATTTATTATTTAAATATTTAAACATATACATAGCTAGAAGTTGTTGTAATATTGGATGTAAATTAAGTTGTGCTTTTCAATGAAGGATGGTCATGCAATTTTACTCTCTCTCTAGCCAAGGAAATTCTTCTGCACGTTATTATCATCCCATTACTTCACAGCCATCCATTCAGTTGACTTGTCAAAATAGACGCTGTGGTCTCTCCTACGCTGTCATCCGCGACTCCGAGACCGTTCCCTCCGCTGTCGTGTTACACAATTTACGGTAGAGATCAAAGTCCAAAGGTTGTTCGGTCAAAATGAATTGCATTCAACCTGATCTGTCAGAAGAAGATTCAGAGAGAGCTCTCCAAGTGGTCAAAAGTCAAATTTGGAGAGTTAAGTTCCCGTCATGGATCAATATCGTTTGCCTCATTGATTACATAAATCTCGCCGTGAGGCCCACTTGATTCAGTTCCGGATGGATTAAATTTACATAATCTAATAGATTATCCGGTATTCATTTTTTTTATGATTCTCTTATAACCACTTGTTCACTTGTTTAAGTACTTTTTATCATATGGGGGCCAAACGAAAAGACCGAGTCATCCTTTGTAATTAAGTTACACAACCAAATCGTCTTAAGACTACCCCCAATGGATCACCAAATCGTCTCCAGACAATTATTCGGAAAAGTCAAACAGTAATATTTCTTACTGTATCTAAACATAAAAAATGATTAGGGCATGATAAAACAAGCTAGCATAAAAAATGTGAGGAATTGCAACAATTTATTCTTTTCTTTGTAAAACATCGGATCTGATGTCGGATATAGTTATATGTAAAAAGAAAAATAAAAAATTTTCTTCATAACATTAAAATTAAAATGAAAATACCGGGAAAGAGAATTGTGGGTAGCTAATTACAATGAGTTACTATTGTTGGAAGTGGTTAGCTTGATGGTGGTGGTTGCCGGCGGACGAATGGGGCGACTACCTTGGTGGTAGTCGAATTTGTCACACCGGTTGCCTCAAGCCACAACCCATGTTATTATAATCACACATCGCTTAACTATATGATTATAAGATACATTATAATAACATATTTAAGCGATACGGAATTATACAAACACTACTCCTTGCATGTAAGTCCCTCTCTCACACATGCTTGACTCGGCTTGACGATAGTGAAATTGACACGTTTAATATTTTGTGTGAGCTGATAGGAGTGTCAGGATATGAATTATTAACCTATGTTATGATATTATGTCAAGATCTTTAATCAAGCATTTAATCTATGTGGAATTCTTCCAACAACGACGACATAAACATGAGAAACCATATTAAGATCTAAACCTCAATGTTGATCTTGACCTACACAAGGGAACAATGTCATAGCGGCCACTTGTTTATCAACAACCACCATTTGTGGTGGTCGTTTGTCAACGAGGCGACCACCATTGTGATGGCTACCTATCAAAGATGACCATCACAAGAGTGATCTCATCTATTGTCAACACGACCAATCACACCTTGAGGATTGTTTCCTGAGTTAATAGAGACAATATTTTCAAAATTCATGCTTAAAAAAATTAGGGATAATGAAATTGAAAATGCCTATATATCTTCTTTTTTGCAATTTGATTCCTTATTTTTTTTTCATTCAATTAAATATCTCAACATCTCTTTCATTGCAATCTTACACTATTCTCATCTTAAGAGGGAAAATAAAGTTTAATAGTGCATCACTAAATCAACAAGTGATTGGTTCTTACCCACATGAGCCTAGTTAATAGAGTTGTTAATCACATAAGTTAGGTTACTATCATTGTTGATTTTTCTTAATTGACTTAAGCCTCATTCCCCTCAATATATAGTTAGAGAAGATTAGTCAAATTCACTATAATCAATAGACATAAAGTGCGTTTGTTTGGTCGAAAAGAAAAGTGTTTCACATGCACCGACATATGGAATGTGGAATCCATCAAGTAATAATGTCAAGTCACATAAGACTTGAGTGCCTTCACTAGTCAATCCGTTGACTAGTCAAATTGCCCAACTATTACGTCACAAGAACAACCACCACAAAAGTCTCTGGGATCTTTCATAGTCATTTCTATTTTCATGGGTTACGTGATCAAATAACTAAAGACTTCACTTTGGACCTCCTGCCCATCAAGGTAGTGATCTAATAAATTATCGGTCAAGCAAATACCTAATTAAGGAAGTATTCAAATTTCAAGCCATAATTCCCTCACCAAATCGAAATATTACACTAAATAAAAATGTGCTTTTTTTTTTATAAAATTTCTCTGAAAGAAAATCAGTAAAAATAAAAATAAAAAAATAACTCACTTGAAACTGCTCTCTCATTGTAGGACCTGAAACTAGGAAGGAGGGGGAAGTAGAAAAAGTCCTTATCCTGCGCACCCCCCAGGGCCACAACCCCAATTTAAATCTACGCCCAACCCACTCCTCACACTCCACAAGAATTTTCTGGCATTTTCCTCCCCTCCTTTTTTGGCCTCTTTCCTCTCTCTCTCTCTCTCTCTCTCTCTCTCTCTCTCTCTCAAATGAGCAAAAGTCGTCCTCGTCTTCGTCATCTTCATTGGCATTACTGCTAAAGCTTCCTCGAAACCTCGCTTGGTCCGCAGTCAAACTCAGGTTTCGAATGAGCAAAAGTCGTCCTCATCCGTCTTCATTGGCATTACTGCCGAAGCTTCCTTGAAACCTCGATTGGTCCATGGTCAAATTCAGGTTCCATGTCTACGAGGAGGGCTAGACTTACTATTACATAAAGTCGACTTAAAACAAAAGACTATAAAGTTGACACGCGGTTTCAATACTTCTTTATCTTCACCTTGCCTACTAGCAAAATCGAAACCCAAGAAGAGTGTTGAATAATTTAATCATCATGAAACAAATGCCATTTGATCTCTTCGTGGTTTTGCTCACCATAATTCCACTCCACTTTGCTTCCTTTGAGACATTGCCTTCGACGAGCTCAACGAAGTGCCATGAGCAAGAGCGATCTGCCTTGTTAGAATTCAAACAATCTTTCTTCGATGCAGAGTCCTTAGTTTGCTGGCTTTATGGCCATCGACATAAGCTAGAATCGTGGAAGCAGGAAGATAGGGATTGCTGTGATTGGGAAGGCGTGGATTGTGATGAAGGGATGGGCTACGTGATTGGCCTCGACCTCAGCAAAAGTTGTCTCTTTGGTTCTATCAACTCAAAGGCCAGCCTCTTCCGCCTTGCTCATTTGCAAAGCCTCAATCTCGCTTGGAACAACTTCAATATCTCTCAAATACCGTCCGCCATAGGTGATCTAGTGGAGTTGATGAGCCTAAACCTCTCTTCATCCAACTTCAAAGGTCAAATCCCGTCTCAAGTCCTGAAGTTGACTAACTTGACCTCCCTCGATCTCTCTAAGAACTATAGATTGGAGCTGAGGAATCCCAGCATGGAGACATTGGTTCAATTTTTTACCAAATTGGAACACCTTGATCTTCGTTTGTTGAATGTGTCGGCTCCGGTGCCCGATGCCGTCACAAATTTATCTTCCTTGACATCACTTGTACTCCAAAACTGCAACTTGCGGGGGACATTGCCAACAACCATCTTTGAGCTACCAAGGCTACAACTTCTTGATTTAAGTGGCAACCCAGAGCTGTCGGGTCATTTGCCAGAGTTTCACTTGGGCAGTCCCATTAAGTCGCTGTCTCTTTGGTGGACCAATTTTTCAGGGAACACTCCATCTTCAATAGGTAACCTGACTCAACTTACCATGTTGGATTTTCGACATAACAAACTCTCAAGTGAAATCCTATCTTCTTTAGGGAAGCTTGTCCGACTCTCATATTTGAATCTTGGAATGAATCTACTCTTTGGGGAAATTCCTGCTTCGTTGACTAACCTCACTAACCTCACTTCCTTAGATTTCCATGACAATCAATTGATTGGTCAAATTCCAGCTAAGATCACTAGCCTCACTCGGTTAATTTATCTTGACCTATCATTCAACAGACTAACTGGCCCAATTCCTGAAAACATCTCTAATCTCGAGAGTCTTGATTACCTGAACTTGCAATGAAACAATCTGAATGGTACTTTGCGGCTAGATGTGATACTCAAACTTCAACATCTAAATGGGCTGCAACTCTCATCCAATGAATTCTCGTCGATTATTGAACCCGGCATGAACACTAGCCTTTCAAACTTGTCTTCTCTTGGCTTGGCTTCTAGCAACCTAAGCGAGCTCCCCATCTTCCTAACATACCAAAGTAGGTTGCGATGGCTAGACCTATCCCAAAATAGAATTTATGGGCCAACAACTCCGTGGTTCTTAAATGTGAGTACATCACAACTGCAATTTTTGAATCTTTCGGGAAACTTAATCACTAGTTTCACAGCTTTTAAATGGCTAAATCTTGGGACATTGGACCTTCGGTTCGACGATATACAAGGATTAATTCCCATTCCCCCGAAATCCATTACATCCTACCTTGTCTCAAATAACAAGTTATCTGGAGAAATTTCACTGGAGATGTGCCAGCTAAGCTCTATTGGCATGCTTGATTTGTCCAAGAACAAGTTGTCTGGTGTTATTCTGCCATGTCTAAGCAATTTGAGCGATAGCCTCTTCGTCTTGAATTTGAATGGCAATGATTTATATGGAAGATTTCCTCAATTGCAAAATGACGTATGTAGGTTGAAGTGATAGATGTGAGTGATAACCAACTACAAGGGTTGCTGCCAAGGGGATTAGCTAAGCGTAGCACTCTAGAATTTCTCAATATTGAAAATAATCAGATTGTCGACACCTTTCCTTCATGGATGGGCTTGCTTTCTTATTTGAAGGTGTTAATTTTGCGTTCCAATAGATTTCATGGAGCCATAGGGGAACCTGGAGCTCGTGACCAGTTTCCTAACCTACAAATTGTTGATCTATCTATGAACAACTTCTCGGGTAGCCTTCGATCTGAATACTTTGATATGTGGAGTGCCATGAAAGTCCACGATGCAGTTGACACATACTATGATGTAGGTTATAAGTCCTCTTACATCACATTTTGCCAGGTGGGAGTAGAGTACGACTACTCGATGACAATAACCAACAAAGGCATTTTAATGAAGTACGAAAGAATATTGGTATACCTCAACATGATTGATCTTTCAAGCAACAACTTTATTGGGGAAATCTCGAATTCTGTTGGAAGTTTAACTAAACTTCATATGCTCAATCTCTCCAACAATGCTCTTACCGGCTCCATCCCTTTGTCCCTGGCGAATCTGACCAAACTGGAATCTCTTGACCTTTCAAGCAATAAGCTCTTGGGAATGATCCCTCCAGCGCTAGCCCAACTCAATTTCCTTGCTTTCTTCAATGTCTCAGACAACCATCTTTCTAGGCCCATACCTCAGGTGAACCAGTTCCGCACATTCGAGAATGACTCCTATGGAGGGAACTTAGGACTGTGTGGAGTTCCTCTGACAAAGAAATGCGGAAATCCTGTTGAAGCACCCCCGGCACCACCATCCGGTGCATTCGCTAAAGAGATTGATTGGAAGATTATCTTGATGGGTTTTGTAAGCGGGCTGGTCATCGGCGTGGTTATGGGGCTAAACACGACTTCTAAAATTGAATGTTGGTTCCTAAGGTTCTATAGAGGATGGCAACAAAGACGGATGCACCACATAAAGTTTGTGTAAATTACAGTCTACTGTGAAAGTTTAATGACTGGATTGCTCAGTGCTAGCTGCGCATCATGGCATACCTTTTCAATATGTCAAGTGACTTTGTGATAGCATTTAAGTATCTACCATCTAGACATTAGATTTCAAGTAAAGTGTCTCCAGTTTCATCAAGCAAACAATAAATGTGTGATCATTCCTGTGAAATTGACTTGATATACTCTTTTGATAGCTATGAAATTCCTAAAAGTTATCCATTGTCTCTAACACATGCATGATCCCGTCTACTCTCAGATCACCATGGGCTTCTACTCCAGCACCAACTGGCGAGACCGGCGGCAATGCTACACCGTTGCGCGGCCTCGGCTGTGCTCTACCTTGGCGTCAGTGCTACACCAGTTGCGCTGGCCTCAACCTGTGCTCTACCTTGGCCACCTCAGGCACCGACCCTTGTTGGCGTCCTCGCCCGAGTCATTGAGGATAAGGTCCTCTGCCTAGGAGTTCTCTGCTCCTAATCACTCATGCTGTAGACTTTCTACAAAACCTATTCCCAATTCCATACATAATTAGAAACTGAGTGATCTCACAACTAATCTACCAAACATCTATAACTTACATGCATCAACATAAAATAGTGCTCATTCCTACTAACTATCCCAAGAATCCATCGCAACTTATCACTCCAAATACAAACTTTGCTCTAATACCACTAAACGGGGATGTCACGCCCCAAACCCCAAGCGCGTGTCCATCCCTCTCTAGTTGATAATATTTTAAGACTTCCCAGGACGAGTCGCCGACCCTTTTCGTTTTATTGCACATGCAGAAGCGAAAATAAATCCCCGACAGTAATCATCTCAGGATAGAAAAGCATGACAACATATTCACAAACAAACATGCTTTTATATTCACATAGAGTCATGTACAAGGTCTATGACCAAAATACTACACATACTGACTTTTCAAAAAGAAGCGGTCCTAACTGACCTACACTTCAGATCAACTCATCTCAGCTCCAGGTCTTCCACTCAACGACCCTAAAATTTTAACCCACGATGGGGTGAGATATAAATCTCAGCGAGTTCACGCTCTAAACCCCAATTAAGAGGGAAATATGCCCAGAAGCATCCTAACCACGCAATCATATAATTAGCATAAAGGACATACTTTGCCTTAGTTCCACCATGCAGGTTAGCACAGTTTATACACATTATGCATAAAATCGATGCACACAATAATTGAAACGCATTACTCAACTCAATAAATCACAAGGTCCAGTTTATAGGGCCAAATCGTTATGACACATCCCATACCATGTCACACAATTTTGCCCACAATCCGGTGCATCTATTCCACTCAACATGCATTCCAATTGATAATTTCGCCCACTTTAGGGTATGGTCTACTAGAAGTTCGGCGGTCTACTGGCATAGCCAGGCATTGTCTCATCCCATTGAGCACAAGTATGTCTCGTAAAGACGACTTTCTTCAAGGAGTATAGGTCCAGCCTCAATTGTGACCAAAAACCTAATAATTAGGTATTCCATATAGGGTAACGTCCATCCGACACAGTTTGGGGACGGGTTCTCTTAACCAACACACAACCACTCAATCTTAGCCCAAGACACCGTGCATTACACTCAAATGCCTCGATCTAAATAGTGATCCTGGCCTATTTTCTTTGTATTAAAAACACCCAATGAAAATAATCGTGTGTGGGTACACGGTCAGATTGGACTTGGAAAATTCATAATCTTCTTTTAAAATCCCACTACTTTATATAGTATATAAAACCATTTTCGGTGTTAAAAACTAAACACTTGAGATTTTCTGAATAAATATCAAAATTCACAAATTCACAAATTTTGGAATAACTAACGCAATTTCCAATCAGCACTCAAATTTCACAATTTAACACTCGATTGCAGAAATTAACCATATCATTGCAAGCATGAAATTCTAGTCACCAACTACCCCAGCCTAATTTCTGGAAAAATATTTAATAATTAAATAATTTCTAAAATTAATTAAATAAATACATTAAATACTAAAAATGCTAACTTAAGCTAAATAATTATAATCTAACCACCTATTGGGTTAACTAAATTATTCTTAGCCTCCTAGCTATATAACAATACACTAATCTAATGAGCTATAAATTTCTAACCACCTAATTACTTAATCTAACTATCCTAATTTAACTAACTAACTTAATAATTAAAATGATTGCACTTAAATAAATCTAAACACCCCTTAAATGTTATAAGCCTACTAAGAGTTTATTGCATAAACTCACCGGTTTATTGCGGAAACCATTTCACCACCACGACGACGCGATGGCGGCCGAAATTCAAATTTTCGGCGATGTCAACGAACTTGGACTGGGCTTGAAACGGGCCCAACAAATCTCAGCCCAATTTGAGATTTGTTTTAGAATTGGGCTGGTCTTCAAGCAGGCTTCAAAAAGCTAGGCTTTAGCTCCGGGGGCTTGGAAAAGAATGTGTGCTGGGCCGAACCAACTTCCTGGAGATGGGCTGAATTGTGGGCTTACTCAACTGAAGTAAAGAAGCAGCAATTTGCTTGGCTGAAACTTGGATTCTCAAGTGGGCTAATGGGCTTCAACTTGCAGCAGAAATCACGGTGATGCTGGGCTCATGGATGACGTTACTTCGCTTGGACTTCACGGGCCTGCTTCGTGGATGGTAACACTTCTTCTCTGGGTCTTCAAGTTGCTGAAGACGAGGGAGCAGCGAAGGGAAATGAAAGTTGGTGGCGTCGTGGATAGCCGAACATAGGGCTCACAATCAACAAATCGGCCAAGAAAACGCAGCATGGATTGGAACGTGGCGGAGCTGGGAGACGAGAAGCTAGATTTGCTGGCCGAAGATGTAGTAGTGGAGACAGGCTCGTGGACGTGGCTTCGGTCGCTGCACTCAGTGGTCAACTAAGGAGAGGGGGAGCTTGGTTGTTGACCGATGATGGTGGGCTTCGCTGGCAGCTACTTCATGGAGTCACGCGTGGTGGAAGGGAATACGGCGTGGGCAATCTTTGTGAGTAAAAAAGAGAAATCCAATGGCCAAGGAAATGAAAGCAAGAGCTGAAGTCAAGAGGAGCTTCGGTTGCTAAAGGCGGTCCAATGCGAGAGTGAGGGAGAGAGAATAGATAAGAGAGAGGGACAAAATTTTCCACAAGCTCATCCCTTCCATTAACTACATGTCCCCCTAATACTTTCTTATAAGATAATGCCCCAATTAAATCTAAATTGAAGCCAAAATTATAATCCCCTCCAAAATTCCAAATTTCACTAATTGGCTTCAATTTCCTCTTTGATTATCCAAATCAAGGCCCAATTTCACTGAGGAAAATCCCAAACAATTTTCTGTAATTCCTTAATACTCAAAGGCTAGGCTTGGAAGTCCAAATTTCTTTTAATTTGGCCCGTCCGAATTTCTGCTAATTTTTCGCAATGTCCGAAACAGTTTTCCGTAAAAATCTCGGAATCTTTGAAAAATTTTTGGAAGATGAATCGATGTTCCTAAAATAGCTTGTGACACCACAGAACTTTCAATTTTTGAAATTGGGTTCAAATTCACGGTTAATTTCACTCTAACGCGATTTTAGTGCGACCTAGTCTATTAGGTAACGTTTAGGAATTTTTGGTGCAATCGACCCATGATCAATTTGATATAGCTAGTATAGTTACCTAGAGGGGGTGAATAGGTAAATAAATAATTTCTCGAGATATGAAAGCAATACTAGGCAGTCAATAGAAAGGAAGCTCTTCTCTAGTTGATGAAACGAACTATGAACAAAGTAAAATAGAGAGTAGAGAAGAGAAAATTCAACACAAGATTTATAGTGGTTCGGCTTATTCCAAGCTTATGTCCACTCTTCTGCACTGACAGCCCACTGGCTGGATTTCACTATGAACAAAAGAGATGTTACAGTAATGTTCTCCCTTGATTCCACAGTATGGATATTCTACCACACTTTCTCAAGGTGTCTCAAATATAAACTCTCTTTTGCATACAAGGTTTCGCTCAACAAATGAATTGACTACAAATCAAGGAGCTTCAGACTTTGGAATTCTTCTATCGCGCTCCCTTTCGAACAACTGGAACGTCTTCCTTTTATACTCTTTTATGCCATCATACCCGTTGGCACTTACCAAAGGAATTCTTCCAATCTTCCCGTTGGACAGAATTAATTAGAAAGATCATTCGAGCTATTAAAGGAACATGTCGATAGTCTATCAATCCCGCTCGCCCATACAATCAGAATCTTGGTTTCCATAAGTAGAACCTTCCAAGAATACTTCGCCAATCATCGGATCCTTAATCAATCTTGATTCGAATAAAGGAATCCGTTATGTCATATCTGGCCAAGAGATCATCTCCAGTTGATAAGGCTAAGTCCTCAATGAATCACTCAGTTCTGAATAGCCTTACTTCAACGGATTAGAAACTGTCACTGAGAATAGACTTTAAGTCTTGAGTCCGGCAGTCCGGAAGTCTTCAGACTTTGAATAGTAGAGTCTGCAGATTTTCAAACTAGACTGATAGAAACGTTTTGTCAGCTTCAAAATATTCCAGAAAGATTTCTCCAACACAATTTATCTCAAGTCACAAGGTATATCTCTGACACATTGGCGACTCTCGGTTGTCATGAAAATCTCGAGGTTTCAATTACCGACACAAGGTACCCAAAACGTCATAAAATCAATTTAGTGCTAATCAATGAGAATTTTGCAATGAGGTGGAATCACCCATAGTTTGATCACATATCTCAGTCGAATCGATCTATCTCTAATCTCTGATCAATTCTAACAGTGTCGTAATGACCCTTGTAGATCAACACAGTTAAGCAGTCGATTCCTGGTCGAATTCTCAAGTCCATTACATTTAGATTTCTTAATTGCTTCCTCAGATAGTCCAATTATCTCGTGAGTGATTAGCTCAGAGAATTGCACTATTGGCGTGTCGACAAAAGGCTTGATTTATTTAATCGAAAACGAAATCTGAAAATTCATGCTGTCATAGGAGGTTTGTACGAACACCTCAATCTCAAAAAGTGGCAATAGCATTGCATTCTACTTTAGTCTTTTAACTAGTGATGAAGTTTGTTCAAAAGGTTTCCATCTCAGTATTAATTTAGCTAAATGGCCGCAAATATATGTTGAGTAACTCTTTTGAGTTGCTGCTGATGCTATCCAAAATCCCATCCATGCTTTCATTTGTGAGCAAAATGAATCTGCTTTCTTAATAATATAAGCATGATGTGAACCTATTCCATTTGCTGTAGATTTATTAAAACTAGTGTTAGGAAAATAGGACAAAGATCGAGTCAAATCCCTCAAAGTTTAAGTCTTAGGAGTATCGCCCGGTTGTTGACATGAGTTATGCAAGAGCAATTAAAGTCATTAGAGATTAAAATTTGTTTTAAGTCATATTTACAAGTATCAACTTGTTTGATATGTATCTTCCTTGTTTTATTTGTACAGAGGTCTGGAAACATGCCTTGCCACATATATGACTAATTTAGACTCTTGAATCTTGGTTTCATGTTCCGAAGTTGCCATTATTTCCCCCCCCCCTTTTTTTTCTCTCGATCAAATCCTTCCATGACCAAATTCCAATACATGCTTAAGCCTGTATGCGACAAAAAGTCGGAGTCATTCATAAAACAACAGAGAATCTAGGAACATAAACAGTCTTATCCTATTGTAAGTTCTGGAAAATTTGGAAAAGATAAAGGCAACATTTTCATTTGACTGCTGTAACTGAAGCTACATTCTAAAGCATGCTATGACTGTATAAATTCCCGCAATGCATACCCAAAGCCATTTGCATCCCATATGCAAAGAGTCTCCTCATATGAATTGGTGATTACTATTGGCAGATTAGGATGCGCACATATGGCGGTAACATTGTGCTCGTGTCCCTGGAGTGTTCATACACATCTTCTGCCCAAACTTGTACTTGTTATTTAATGAATCATTTATCGATTGATCTCTTTCTAATAATTCACTGATATATTAAATCAAGAATGATAAAGTTTGCAAACCTTAGCAGTGTAATCATTCGAACCACTCGGTAAATACAGCATATCATACCTCAAGAAGTGATCAACAAAGTTCAACCCTTTCTCATGCGTGTAAAGTAAACTTAGGCGTAGAGGAGTGTGTTAGAGAAATCCCGAGGTTGGGACACCTAGAGTGCCATAACTTGGCACGGAGGGACACTTAAGTGCCATAACTTTAAAATGATACACTTAAGTGCCAATATCGGAGTAAAATGGGACACTTAAGTGCCACTTCGGCGAAAATCCAGCCAAATGGCTAACGTGGCAATTTTCCGGCAAGTTTGGTCCAAAACGGCGTCATTTTACACGCTAACATGGCGGAGAAAACGCAAAAACGACGTCGTTTCGTGTCTACATGTAAATAATAATATAAAAATTAATTAAATGATAAAGTATTCAAAAAAATTTTAAAAAAATACGAAAAAATTTAAAAAATTTAAAAATTTAAGAAAAATTTAAAAAATTAAGAAAATTTTTAAATTTTTAAAAAATTAAGAAGATTAAAAAAAATTTAAAAAAAAAAGGGGGAGGTCGAACGTCGTCGAAAAGTCGCCACATAAGCCATTTGGTCGGATCTTCACCGGAGTGGCACTTAAGTGTCCCATTTAACTTCAAAACTGGCACTCAAGTGTACCATTTTAAAGTTATGGCACTTAAGTGTCCCCCGGTGCCAAGTTATGGCACTTGGGCTGTAATTCTGCCGAGAAATCCCTTATGATGTTTTGAAGATGACAAAATAAACCAAAAGCTACTAATGTGTTTAATTGCTGAGTCTATACTTGGAAGAACTAGAAGACAGACTCTATGCCGAAGCTGAACTTATTCAGACTGTGTCCAGACCTTAAGGTTAAATATGTTCAGAAGCAGAATATGTTCAGACTTACGTCCAAATTATAAAGTCTACTTCAGACAAAAGACACTCAGACTTCAGACATAACACTCTCTGACTTTACATCTAGAATGAGACACAAGTCCAGAACGTGACAAGGTCTAGAACAAGATACAAGTTTAGAACGTAGCAGATTCAAAATGCAGCATGTTCAGAATGAGACAACTTGACAGAACATAACACACCCCAAACATATAACAGCTAGTAATCTAATTTGGATTCTACATCAAGATAGATTTGATTGACTCAATCAATTAGATTGACAATTAGATCTTGAAGATAAGAATTTTCTAAATGAAGAAACTCTACTTATGGAAATCAAGATTCTGTTTGTATGGGCGATCAAAATCAATTTGAGATTCTACTTTTGTTACTCAACGGCTACCAAATCTTCTAGATACAGATCTGTCTAATTGGTAGATTGGAAGACAATCCTCTAGATACTGTCCAACGGCTAGTTTGGAAGTGAATGAGTATTTAAGGAAATCAATGATAGATGAGCAAGTAAGAGACGGAGCGTAGAATTTATAATTCCAAAGTGTAAACAAACTTCGCTCATACATTTTTCTTTGGTAAGCTTAAACGTTTATGATCATAAGAAAATTACCAAAAGAGTGATTTAGTAAGATAGTGCAATCTACCACTGAGTGTTTGCACTCAAAGTTGTAATCTCTTGTTAATTGCATAGTGGAATCCACCGAAAAGGCTGTTAGCATAGAAAAGTGAACGTAGGCTTGATCTAAGCCAAACTACTATAAATTTCATGTTCAACATTCTCTTTCCTTAACTCTTCATATTTAAGTTTGTTGTATACTTACAGGTTATTTCAGAAGTCTGTTCCATCGCATAACAGATTCTAAACATCTACCAGAATCCTGGTGGCTCGTTTATCAGACTCTAATCCTTATTCAGACTTTGCTTACAATTTATTTTATTATGCATTTATTTGTCAAGGATTCTTTTAAACACATATTCACCCCCCTCTAGGTGTTTGTACTAGTACTTTCAATTGGTATCAGAGCCAAGTGCTCGTTTTATTAAAGTGTTTTTATTTTTGAGTTAAAGATCTTCTATAGCTAGTATCTTGGCACATGGACTTATGGAATGGCAAAGCAACACCAGGCCACCCTATTTTGATAGAAATGAATACGACGTTTGGAAAAACAAAATAAAGGCATTCCTAAGATCTAGAGATCCATTGCAATGGGATGTTGTGGAAAAATGAATCAATCAGACTGTTACGTCTACATTAAATAAGAATGGCAAAGACAAAGAAACCAAACCCCCTGCTCCTATGCCTCGGATGGAGATGTCCAAAAGAGAAGCTATTGATGCAAAAGCCATTTATTCTTTATATTGCGCATTATCTTCTACTGAATATAATAGGATTTCTTCATGTAAAACAACTAAAGAAGTACATGATAGATTTCATGTTACTTATGAAGGGATTGATTGTGTAAACGAGACAAAAGTAAACTTACTGCTTGGCAAATATCAATCCTTCAAGATGAAGCCAAGAGAGTCGATTGAAGATATGTTCAGTCATTTTACAGAAATTGTAAACGGTTTGGCATATCAAGGTCATCCAATTTCTTCCCCAGTTAAGGTCAACAAACTTTTGCGAGGTCTTTTAAAAGATTGGAACCATGTTAAGACCTCAATCCAAGAGACTCAAAGGATTATGCCACTATCCATTGATGAATTGATTGGCACTCTTCAATCTTATTAAGTGGAACAAATCAACAACGAAAATCCCAAAGGTAAGAAGTCCATCACTTTAAAATTTAACACTAATTATAATGATACAGACTTAGAAAATGACATGGACGAAGAAGAACTTGCTTTTATGATCAAGAAATTCAAAAAGCTAAGTAGAAAAGAAAGGAAATTCAGTGGAAGAAGATAATCCAAGCAAAATGGGCAAAAAAGAACCATGAAAGAAGATGATGAGCAAGGAAATATATTCTTGATGGCGCATTCAGACTCAAATTCAAATTCAAAATTAGAATCAGACTCATAATCAAAGTCTGATTTAAATACGACTCTGAATCCGACAAAGAAGTCGAAGTAAGTCATTCAGACATTCCTACTAAAGTTCTTAAGTATATAAATGAGCTTTTGTTAAATCTCAATTCTTCTCTTAAAAAGATCTCCGAACTAAAAAAGGAGAATTCATGACTTAGGCAACAGGATCTTTCTCGAAAAGAAAATTTTGAAATTTTGCAAAAAGATTTTCTACAAACAAAAGAAAGTTGAGATTTACTTATCAACGAAAATAATTCTTTAAAGAAAGAATTTTCAAATATTTTGACAAAATTTTCAAAGGGTTCAAAAACATTAGAGCATATCATTTCCATACAAGTACCTTACTATAATAAGTCGGAACTTGGTTTCAATAAGGAAAGTGATTCTCTAATAAATTTTCCTAAAGTCAATGAGAGACTTAGACAAAAACCTCATAGACTTGCGTACAAGAAGCATTTTCAAATGATCTTTACAAAACCTGTTGGTCGAAATGCCTTCAAGTATTCAAATTGCGGAAACTCAAAACACTTTGAGAATGATTGTCCTAAAGTTTGGAGATCTATTAAGAAAGATTGGGTAAAATAGCATACTTCACTAACTCTCATGGACCCAAGAAAATTTGGGTACCAAAAAAAAGATGAGTTGTTTTTTTGCAGGAACTAAAAGAAAATAAGAAAGAGAATTTAGTAAAGAAGGTATATTTTTTTTTATTCTCAATTTGGTTTGAGTACATAATTTAAAAATTCTCATTATACTTATATTCTCTTTGTGCCTTGATTGATTTAGATTTGATTATGACCATATTCCATGATTTGTTGAAGAAAGAATCGTGTGATTATTTTTTGATATTTTGCTTGGAGACAATTGAGTTTATTTGGATTGATTTTATGCTCTCAAATTTTGTCATATTTTACAAAGTGAAAATTTGTTTTACGTGATATTAATTTATTCCCCATTAAATACTTTGTTATGTTGAATTAAGAAAGAATATTTGATTATCTATGAAGATTTTATATTTTGCTCTAACATCAAGGAATGATCCAAATTGATGGATACCAAAAAGGAAATGAGTTGATTGCAGGAAATTGTACAAGGGAAGAGTAATTGTGTGACATCCTGAATTTCATGTTCTGCTTTCAATTGAATGCGTTGGGCATTTCATTGACGTGCCTATAGTTCTTTTCCCTGAGCTGATCACTCACAGGATAACTAGTCTATCAGGTGAAGCCATTAAGGAATCTAAACGCAATAGACTTAAAATTTCGACCAGGAATCGACTGTTCAAGCGTGCTAATCTGCAAGAGTTATTACAGTACAATTAAAAATTGATTAAAGACTGGAGATAGGTCGATTCAACAGAGCCATGTGATTAAGTGTGGGTGATTCCACCTAATTGCAAAATTCTTATCGATCGGCACTAGACCAATTTTTCTATCGTTTTGGTATCCTGAGTCCATATTTGAAATCTCGAGATTTTCATAATAACCAAGAATTGCCAATGTGTCGAAGATGTACAATGTGGCTCGAAAATAATCAACCACGGGTCAAAAGCATTAATAGTTCCTAAAAGCTACCCGGTAGATTATGACGCGCTAAAATCGCGCCAAATTGAAATTAACCAAGAAATTGAACCCGATTTCATAAATTGAAAGTTCTGTCATGTCACAAGTTATTTTAGGAACAATGACTTATCCTCCAAAGATTTTTCTGCAAACCGAGATTTTTGGCAAAAATTAAAAGGTTATTTTGAACCGAGAAAATCCGAGGGTCTTTTTTGTCGCGTTTTTGGGATTCAAGTTGGTTCAATTGATAAAGAAAAATCATAAGAGGGACAATGACACCTTGGCTGAATTTTAGGGACATCAATTGAATTGATTTGAAGAGGAATTGTATGAAATTGAAAGGATTTGAGGGACAAATGTACAAAATTCATAGGTCATGGTGGGGTGCAACATTTGGGATACTTGGGAGGCTTGCTAAGGAAGATTTGGGAGAGAGAAAGTGGTTGTGGATGGCTGAGAAGTGGTGAGGGCAGCCACTCAAGTGTTTGGACAAGTGTTGAAGCCTTTGGAGGCCATTTGGGCCCCCCCTCTTCAGCAGCCACCTTTTTATTCTTCTTGAGCCTTGCTTTCTCCATTGTTGTACTTGTTGGAGAGCTCAAGACTAGCAGAAGAACCAGAGGAAGCCACGCCACCATCACTGTCCAAACTGTCGACCTCTTCCTCCCCCATTTTCTCATTCTTCTTGCTTCCGCTCCAACTGATCTTTCTCCGAAAACTTAAGTTGTCCGTTGCCTTCTCGTGAGAATCAGACTTCGTGCCACCCACCATCGTGCTCAAAAGGCTCAAACCGTTCAAGAGGACCCGATTGCTCGCCAAATGGAGCCGCCAGCCGACCCGTCCACCGGCCTGAAGTCGCCGCTCGTTGGTATGTCAATCCGCCTGGCAGCCTGCACTGCTCCGCCTATTTCGCCCGTTTCAGCCGTTTTTCTTCCATTCCAACCTAGCTCCACCCATCCCAACCACCAGTAGGTCCCCTTTGACTCCCAAATGCCGCCGATTGCCAGCCAACCCCTCACTGAAGCTCTGGCCAAGCCTATTCAGCTCTTTTTCTCCTTCGACGACCGGTTTTTCAAAGTTGCAGAGGGAGGCAATGGCTATTATTATTGTTCTGAGCTTGGGACCGCCTTGGATCGCTGTGGTTGTGGTTCCCGAGCGTAGCCACCGTCGTCACCGCTGCGTTCATGTCTCCGGCTCGCTTAACGGTTGAGTTTAGCTCCTAATCCTTTGATTAGTGCCTAAACTTACTTAGGGTCAGTTTAGTTAGATTTAATTCTAGTTTAGGAGATTTAATTATGTTGTGTTAACCCTAAGATAGGTGGTTAGATGGATGAATTAGATTATTTTAGCTTAATCTTGTTTTATTTACTTAATGATGTTATGTGTAATTAAGCATGTTTAGCTTTAATTGATTGATTGTTTACTTTAATTAATGTTTTGATTAATTTATGAATTTAAATTATTACTTATTTAATCTAGAGATTCATTGTTCACGTGACACTATTCACGAATTACTGTTCATGAGCATTGTTCACGCGATGCTGGTCACGAGCATTGTTCACGAACATTGTTCATCCAGAAGTGAAAAATGGTCTAATTTTATGTGTGTTTAATCCTATGAAGTGAATGGATGTGTAAATGCATGAGTATCCGCATGAATCGAGTGATTTTCAGAAAAAGGAAAATATGTTTGTCCGAGGGATATTGGAGATAGACCACATTTATGAGAAAAGGATGTGAGGGGGGTATGTTTGGGTGATCGTTAAGTTGAATCGTCACCCATTGTGTGTCGGGTATTTGTGCCTGAGTGGCGGTATTTGTGCCTGAGTGGCGGTATTTGTGCCTGTGTGGCGGTAATCAATTGGAACGCATGATAAGTTGTGCCTGTGTGGCCGTATTTTTGTGTGTCGAGTAGATCGTGCCTGTGTGGCTGAAATTAATTGGAATGCATGAGTTGAGCACATCATTTATGGCACGCACGCATGAATGGATAACGTGTAGGGTGTGGCAATAGTTAGGTGAGATCGCTTGTGACGCGACTCATATGTAATTGATGAATTGCATCATCTAATGACCATGTGCATTGCGTGTATCATGCTAGGTTGCCACGTGCAAGGTATAGTATACCAGGTAAGGTTGCATGCAAATCGATGTGTTGGTTGTTAGTCATTGCTTTGTTTTGTGGGGTGGTTCTAGAGAGATAACCTGAGTTGATTTGGTGTACTAATCGGAGTTTAGGGCATGAATTCGCTGAGATTTATATCTCACCCCATCGTGAGCTCAACATTTTCAAGTCCTTAGATGGCAGTTGTGGAGGACTCGAAGCTCCAGAGTCTGTGGAGGTGGAGACCAAAGATTAGCGAACGTATCTGACTAATTGGTCATAGGACAGTTCCTTTTTTGTTGAGTCGGTCTTTTGTAGACAGCCTATTATTATATATAAACCAGTGTGTTTATAAAAGGCTTGTTTTGGTTGTGAATTGTTTCCTACTTTTCTATCCCAATGTTATGTGGTGTTAGGGGATTTGTTTCACTTCCGTATGCGCAATAAAATAAATGGATCGGTAACACATCCTGGGACGTTGCTTTCTATAGACTAAGAAATGAGATGTGCGCACGCTCGAGGTTCAGGGCATGACAGATTGCAAATCTACGTGGATTTTGGTGCAATCAAAAAAGTATCTCTTGCAAAGATTGAGGATAATCATCTTTAAATCAATGGTGGAGAAAGTGAATTCAAAAGGAAAGGAAAGGAAAAGAATCGTAATCACCTCAAAAAATGCAACAAATTAAGGATGAGCATTTGATCAATTATGAAAAGATCTTTTTGAATTGATCGTGATCTTGATTATTATGGAAGGAATGAAAAGGTAAATGTGTCAAAACTTGTTAAGCTCTAAAAAATCTGGTTAGTGTATCTTTTATTACCTTTTGTCATTAATAAATCTCTTATTGATATTATCATTTTATTATGACAAAAAAAGGGTAAGTGAATCCATCCATGATTTTTATTAGATATTTGTTGAGATACATGATCGAAGTGAGTCATATTACATATCTTTAATATTTGATTTACTTTATAAAAGCTGATTTTTTGGAAATTGTGTTTCATGTAAGATATTTGTTATCGCTTTTTATTCTCTACGCGATACTTTTTATCTCTTTTTGATTATGACAAAAAGGGAGAGATGATATAAATATGAATATGTGTTGATTGGTTGATATTATTTATCGCGCAATATTAAGCTACGATTATCTTTCTATATATTGTTATGCTCAATCTATTTGATATCTCCAGCTATCTTTTGATTTTAATTACATTATTCTTTAAGATTGCCATGATTTATTAAAAGCGTGTTTACACATCTGCATATTCAAAGATTGTTTTGTCATCATAAAAAAAAAAAAAAGAAGATTGTTAGGAAAATCCCTTATGATATTTTGAAGATGACAAAATAAATCAAATGCTATTACGTGTTTAATGATTGAGTAATAGATTATGCAAATGATAGAACATGTAACTGATATTATCAAAGTCTATACTTGGAAGAATTAGAAGACAGACTCTATTCTAAAGCTAAACTTATTCAGACTGTGTCCGGACCGTAAGGTTAAATATGTTCAGAAGCAGAATATGTTCAAACTTATATCCAGATTGTAAAGTCTACTTCAGACGGAAGCCACTCAAACTTCAGACAAAATACTCTCTGACTTTACATCCAGAACGAGACACAAGTCCAGAATGTGACAAAGTCTAGAACGAGACACAAGTTCAAAACATAGCAGATTCAAAATGAAGCATATTCAGAATGAGACAACTTGACAGAATGTAACACAAGCCACAAACATATAACAGCTAGTAATCTGGTTTGGATTCTACATCAAGATAGATTTGATTGACTCAATCTAATTGATTGACAATTGGATCTTGAAGACAAGAACTTTCTAAACGAAGAAGCTCTGTTTATGGAAACCAAGATCCTGTTTATATGGACGATCAGAATCAATTTAGGATTCTACTTCTATCACTCAACGGCTACCAAATCTTCTAAATATAGATCTTTCCAATTGGTAGATTGGAAGATGATCCTCTAGATACTATCCAACGGCTAGTTTAGAAGTGAATGAGTATTTAAGAAGATCAAGGACCGATGAGCAAGTAAGAAATGGAGCGTAGAATTTATAATTCCAAAGTGTAAACGAACTTCGATCATACACTTGTTTTTGGTGAGCTTAAACGTTTGTGATCGTGAGAGAAATACCAAAAGAGTGACTTAGTGAAATTCTGTAATCTACCACTGAGTGTTTGCACTCAAAATTGTAATATTTTATTGATTGCATAGTGGAATCCAGCCAGAAGGCTGTTAGCGTAAAAGAGTGAACATAGACTTAATCTAAGTCGAACCACTATAAATTTTATGTGCAACATTCTCTTTCCTTAACTCTTCATATTTAAGTCTGTTGCATACTTACAGGTTATTTTAGAAATATTTTCCATCGCATAACAAATTCTGAACATCTACCAAAATTCTAGTGGCTCGTTTATCAGACTCTAATCTTTATTCAGACTTTACTGACAATTTATTTTATTCTGCATTTATTTGTCAAAACTTCTTTTAAACACCTATCCACCCCCATCTAAGTGTTCGTACTAGCACTTTCAAAGTGCATATTCCAAATCTACAACAAATGGGAATCATATTGAGAGTATAAATAGCGTATTTGGAAATTGAACTATATATTTTACTACGAGCAAGACCTCCAAAATGAGTACCTTTACAGTTCCATCAAGTGATGCACTTGCAAAAGCATTAGGATCTTGAGGATCAAGTGCTACTCACATCACATAATGTGAATGTCCTTCAAATGTTTGAGTACACATCTAGTCTTTCTCCCAATCCCAGAGCTTTACAATTGCGTCATCTGATGCCGGTAGCACGTAGGGTAAGTAGGGTGGACAACCTTGCACCCGAGGATCACGGTTTTACTCCTTACCTCTTCATAGCTGCTCAAGTGATCCCAGAAAACATTGTATACATGAATAACATATTCATTAGATCTAAACATCTTACCGAAACATATAGTTTATCTACAGTTCAACAAATAGGATATACAAATCACTAATAGCAAATCAGAGGAAAGGGAAAACAGGGTATACAAATACTTCTCAATATTCTTGTCATTTCTACCACCATCGCTTAATTTGGAGATATTTAACGAAAAGTGCAGTTGATTCTTTTCGTTCCACGTTACCTCATACCTCATATGACTAAGGCTGAGTCAAGAACTAACCAAAACAAAAGGTAATAATACTAATACTCAATATCTTTTTGTTCGAGTTTCTCGTGTACTTTTTCTTTTCACCTCAAAGCCGTTTGCATGTTATCTCTTATTTTGTGCCTTTCTATATTCCCTGGGTATTTCCAGCTAGAGAGGGCTGGCAAGCAAGATAATCAAACTAGCAAGAGCATTTCAGTGGGAAGAGGTGAAGAAGGAATCGCATTTTATAGTCCTAATTGTTTGTATAGCCCCGTGCATGCCATGGGTAATTTAAGTCCGATGCTGCTTTTGCTCTTCACAGCTGTCTAGTTGATTGGAGCTGCTACTAATTGTCGTTACCATAATGAAGGAATTGCCCTAGGAAGAGGAGAAGATGCGGTATGACACTCTTCTTCTGATTCCAAGGGATGTCTTGAAACTTAGCAGCAATTAGTAAGAAGAATGTAGAAAGCGACAAACTATATAGAATGCTAAAAAGGTATAAGACGCATTACGTCTAAAATGTAGACAGCACTTCCTAAAACTAAGAGCCGAGAAAAGAGATTTTGTTTCAAAGATGTGGAAAACAAATGGCTGAAAATCTTAAAGACAAATATCCAACGAATGTTAATTTTTTTTTTTTTTTTTTAACAAATGGTTGTTTCTCTTTTCTTGCTTGACTTTCCAGATTCCACATTGCAGAATGACGCTCACCTAAAGACAAAAGCGGATGATTGTGATCTTCCTGCTGTGGATGCTACGCATGTAGATGCTGCAATGAAATCAGATTAGAACGTGAATCATTTGCGAGCTCAAAGAGTTACAGTTCTCTTTAATTCTTTCTTTTGAGATGGAGATGTTTTTTCCTTTTGAGATGGTAGCTTGGTTATGTGAAGGACAAATTCTTTGACTCACTTTCGACCAGTCCACTTGGGCCATGGAAGCTGAAAATATTTGAACAAAGGAACCTGGATATAGAGGTATCACTTCATGATTCTTCCAATGAGTATCCAATGTTTGTTCTCTTTCTTGACTTGGTCCTCAGACATTTGGGTATTTCCAAGTGCACCAGAGGAGTCACGGTAGTTGAATGTCAAGGCTTGGTGGCAATCCAGACATCTTTTCCGACCGAAGAGAAAATGGTAATGCAGGCAGAGGTTGGGTGCATCCTGCTTTCTTGACGGGAGGATTACAGATACTAGATACATACATTTAGAGCTCTTTTTCCTTTGCTTCATGGAATATACCGATGTCTTAAGATAGGGATTGCAAAGAATGTTGTTACATGCACATTTGGTAGCCCTTTTCCCGCTCTTTTGCCGGATTCTGAATCTAGTCACATGATTGTCAATGGTCCTTAAGACTAGTACAACTTGCCAGCAAACCGGATGTTCATCAAGCATTATATCAAATCTTAGCGAGACGACACTTGAGGTTTCTAGAATGCAATGTCAAACTGGAAAACCCAAACTCATCTTGAGGTGGGCGACTGATAAATATCGGCAAAAGTACACCACAAGTGCCATAACTTGGCACGCCGGGACACTTAAGTGCCATAACTTCAAAACGGTACACTTAAGTGCCACTTTTTTTTTCGAGTGGGACACTTAAGTGCCACCTCCGGTGACCCTTGCCGGAAATCCTACGTGGCAATATTTTATTATTATTTTTTTGCCTACGTGGCTCGCCGGAGCTCCAAATCAGCATAAAAATTTAAAAAATTTTAAAATTTTTTTTAAAAAAAAGTAAATTTTAAAAATTTTAATTTTAAAAAATTTTAAAAATTAAAAAAAAAGAAAATTTAAAAAATTTAAAAAATTTAAAAAAAAATTTTAAAAATTTTTAATTTTAAAAATTTTTAATTTTAAAAATTTTAAAAAATTATAAAATAAGAAAATTTTAAAATTTTAATTTTAAAAAATTTTAAAAATTAAAAAATAAGAAAATTTTAAAAATTAAAAAATTAAAAAATTAAAAAAAGGGGGGTGAGGGAGGCGGCAGCGGGCGGAGGTGGCGGCGGTGAGGGAGCCGGCGGCAGCGGCAAGGAGCCGCCCCTCGGCCTCCCACCCCCCTTTTTTATAATTTTTTTAATTTTAATTTTTTTTAATTTTTCTTAATTTTTAAAAAATTTTAAAATTTTCTTAATTTAAAAAAAAATTAAAATTTTCTTAATTTTTTTTAAATTTTTTAAAATTTTCTTAATTTTTAAAATTTTTTAAAATTTTTAAAATTTTCTTAATTTTTTCATTTTTTTTTAATTTTCTTATTTTTAAAAATTTTTAAAATTTTTTAAATTTTTAAATTTTTAAATTTTTCTTATTTTTTTAAATTTTTTGAATATTTTAAATCTAATTTAATTAATTTATATACTATTATTTACACGTACGCGTGAAACGGCCGTCGTTTTTGCATTTTCTCCGCCACATCGCGTGCAAAACGATTGTTTTGGACCGAGCTCGCCGGAAAGTCGCCACGTCAGCCATTTGGCGGATTTTCACGGGAGTGGCACTTAAGTGTCCCATTTTACTCCGATGATGGCACTTAAGTGTACCATTTTAAAGTTATGCGGCTTAAGTGACTTAAAGGTTCCTACGCGCTGCAGCTCAGAAGCGTGTCCCGCACTCGATAAATATCTTATATTGTCACGTCCCATCTCAAGTCAAAACGTCAGCACAGATTCGCTCTTTCCACTGTTTTGGCCACTAATACACTCCTTTTCTTTGGGCCAAGGATATGCTCCTTCCTTGACCTTTACATTTTCAGCCATCACGCACCGAGTGAACATCATGCACGGCGCAGCACAACGACCACCAAGCATGTTAAACAACAAACCAATCTTTAACTCAAACATTTAAAAAGGGAATGTCCATTATTTGGCTCACATTCTACAACTACTGCACTTAGAGCAACGTAGTGTTTAGCACACACTCTTCATAAGCACAATATAACCTTCTATTATGTGTCATATTAAGAGTTCAGTAATCAGCTAAGTAGCACCGATATCAATATGCGACACGTGGCATAATACAACATGACACAACGATACGTCATTTTTATAAAAATAGAGAATTCTAACACGTTAGAACACGTTATATATATTATATACAATTGATCATTTTTATAATTATTTCAATCAAATTAATTCGATTCAAATTTGCAAATAAATAAATCAATAAATAAATAAGAGCCTAGAAGGAATTCACACTAAAAACATTAATTCACTATTTGTTAATACCATTCATTGTTTTGAATTGACAAATTCGACTACATTCAATTCCAATAATCCATAAAACTTAGATTAAAAAAAAATCCATATTCCACTATTATATTTAACATTTAACAACAAGCCGAATAAAGAAAAAATTCACATTTCACCATCAAATATAACATTAAGTCATTCATTTTGACCCCTAATTGTCCCAACCTAACCCCTCGTGGGAGTTATTAGGTTTAGGAGTATTGTCAACTTTAGGTCAACGGTCTTCCATTGACTCGAACTCTTCCAAGTCTATACCTCACACAACATCGAACGTTCAAATTTTAAATCAATTAAGCCTATGCAAATTTTGATGAAGTGTCGCCATTAGCCTTTTTTGGTCGCGTAAATCCAATAAGATATTTTCCCATATCTTAATGGATTTCTAGACTTGGAACTTGATTATGTTAGCCCTAAGGCTAACACCATGTTGGTACCTAACTTGACTAAATGCTAACTAACGCCTTAGCAGACTATCAAAGAAATCTAAGTATCATTCTAACCATTCTAAAACAACGAAAATAATATTGAAACGGGTAACCAATTATAATCACAAAGAAAATACATGCAAGCCTCCTGATATTTTTCCTAAAAAGAGAAAGGCACTCCAAAACAAAGGACCCTATTGTAAAGGCCTAAAGGCTTGTCCAATTTTAGATTTTAATTTTTCAAGAATTTACCAATTTTTTAATTTTTCTGGATCTTTATGATATTTCTGAATTTTTTAATTTTTTAATTAACGATTTAATTTTTTGAACTTTTTGAATTAATTAATTATTATTTTTTGCGAATTTTAGAATAAAAATTCGGACCGGGTCAGGAGACCCGGCCCGACTAAACCGATTCGGACCCTATCGGTCCGGGTTGGACAAAAAACAGAGCCGGCCATAAAACCGATCCGGAATTAATCAAATAGGCTTACTAACATTTTTTTTAAATGGTCCGCGGGCCCATTTTCATTTTCTGATTCCCGGTCCAACCGTTTTTACTCTAACCCCACTTTCGTTAAAATTCGACTAGCCCACTCACTCTTAGCCCGTGAACAGTACCCGGCCCAAACCTTTTTATTTGATTTAAAAAAAAATCTTTTCTTTTTCTGTTTTTGTCTTCTTTTGCCGTCATCGTCAACCTCCAGCATCTCATTATTCCCTGAATCTCTTTTACGCCTGCAGCTTCATCTCCTTCTCTCTCTTTTTCTCTCTCTCCTTTTTTTGAGAACCTGTATAACCTAAAGCCGTGCCATTCTCCATTGACACCTATGCTCACACCACCGCCCAACACCAGCTATCTAATCCGAACGGCCTCCGGCACTTCCGGCCACTCATTCCGGCCACCGCCAAACAACAATAAAAGAATATAAAACCAAAGCCAACGCCTGTAAACTCTTAACATTTCTAACGGTTAAACAATCATGAACGCATTTAGAATGAAGAGCAAAGCTGACTTGAACGGCCTTGACCCGTGAGCGACGCCGGTAAGGAAATCACCGACCAGAAGGCGGGAGGATCCAGGCCGACCAACTCGAACATGTGTTTCTCACCAAATCGCATGACAAAGCAAAGAAAACACGAATATCAGACATTGATCAACAAGTACGAAAGCAAATATAGAACGATCATGAGTAGGAACACCCATCAACTTTCAGTACTCTTTGGAACATTTCGTCGAGCACGTAATGAGAAGCATTAACAGTGATTTTTCGGTTTGATTTTTTAACCGTGCCTAGCCTAACGAATAACGATGACAGGCATCGGACCTAGATCACTATCATTAACAACAAAACAGCTTCGTCTCGTCACAGTTTTCTTGAGATCATCGATCGAGCCAAAATACCCCACTCGGTCAAAGAAAACAGAGAGGGAAAAGCATCCCGGAAGCAAGGGCTTTGTTTGGTGGAATTAAACCTCGATCGGCGATGGCATGGAGTATTTGGTTAGGCTTCTACTTCTGCCAATGATGAACAACAACAGCTTTCGCCCGATATTCAACATCAAATGAACGAAGAATAATTTGCGGCTTGACCCTTGATCGGAAACTTCGGCGGTGAACTCTGGTAATGAAGTTTCTTCTTCGCTCCAGATCAGCGAGCCCCCCTCAATGAAAAGGGATTCTCCGATGGTCGAACGTTGCTTCCCTCTGAACTAGAACCAGAGAACCCTCCCCAAAAAAACGATTCCTTCACACAAAAATGGCCTCCTCCCCGCTCTCCTGCTCTCGACGCCTCCATGCTTACCTCTATCCTCGAGCGAGCACCCTCTCTCTCTCTCTCTCCTCCCATGGCCGACGCCATCCTCTCTTCCTTGTCGTGCAAGCGAACCTCTGTATATCGTTGAGCATGCTCTCCTCCACCTGTTTCGAGCACCCTCTCCGCTCACGCAGCCGAAAAACTCTCTAGCCGGACTTTTCTCTCATGGCAACTGAAACCCCAGAAAATCTTCACTGAAAAGCCCCTTTTTCCCCGATGGCCGAACGCTGCTTGTCTCTTGCTCACGGGCGCACCTTCCGTCACCCACCTGCGTCACGGTCGCGTCTCCCCTTCCTTCTGCTGATGCAAGGTTTGGAAAGAGGCTAGGCTGGGCTTTTTTTTTTCTCTTTTTAGTTTTGATGTGGGCTTTCGAAACAATAAAAGAGGTGGGCTAGAAAAATGAAAGCAAAAGATGGGCCATGAAAGCTTGAATGATATGGTCCGAGCGGGAGGGATTTCTTAGGTGGGCCCCCGAATATAATACTAAGTGGGCAGGACGCGCCGGCCCACACAATTTTTTTTTTATCATTTCGTTCATTTTCATTTTTTATATTTTTTTGTGTTTTACCTTTTTATAATTTTATATATTTTTGCAAAATAAATGGATATTCAAAATGTTAACAAAAATTCAAGTGTTAACACTAATTTATTGAAAACATTTAAAATTGACTATGTGCATTTTGGAATGGTGTCTTGAGATACTGGACTCGCGTGTTGATAGCATGTCCAGATCATTGACCACGTGTTGGATGTCTGATGCTTGTTGACTACGTGTCGAAGTGTGTCGTACAGACGTCAGGATTTTCAACACCGATATAAAATGCTTTCGAAGAGTGTTAGTTAGTGTTTCTTAGTTAATCAGGGTCATCAATTTCAACTCAAATCTTACTCCCGTAACTACATTCAACTTTAACCAGCGCAAAACGTGCAAAAATAAGATTAATTCACCATCAAATCCACAGATCATGTCGATTTACCAATATTACTTTTAGTGTTAGTGAAATGGGACCTCAAAGGACAAGTCTCTTACTTAAAAACCACTAAACCCTTCAAACAAATCCAAAGATCATTAGTCAAACATAACAAGACGCCTTGCTATTCAACCCGCATGTGCTACTGCTAACTGCAGCTGGATATAAGCACTAGCTTTTTCAAACATGTGTGACCTTGGACATAACGACCGACATGCCAAAGTTCGCTAAACGAGTTACAATTTGCACAGATATACACGTCAGACAGGGAATATAAGATTCTCGCCCAGGACTAACGCGCTTCCTGACCATTTCCCCCCAATGCCTCGGGATAGACCGGAACATGATGCCACTGGATTGAGGAGCGATCTACATACTCTGTGGGATCCTAGTTTTGCAGCGGCCTCCTATTGTTTGTGAATGCCACCTGTCCCAACCGAGAACATGGTCCCCATCCTCCCGCTCCTCAGCCTCTTCACAACTGGGGTTTGCCCAACCTGCCCCATTATTATAGCCTAGCAAAACTTGCGCGCAGAACCTCCAATCAAAAAGCCTTGAAGTTGCAACTATTGCGCTAAACGATGCGCCATTAGGAAAATCAAGAGGAGAGATCGGCATGGGTAACATCCCAGGAAGAGATAAAAAGAGAGACTTTCGCACTTCGCGGAGGAACTAGCCGCCGGACGCCGATTGCTATCGTCAGGCGCATACCGAGGAATTGAATCCACACAAACACATTGTCCACTACAGTAAAAGCTGCATTTCCATTACAATTCTGCTATCCTATACAACCGCATTGCGGATTGAACAAAAGGCCGATTTCACCGGTTCAAGCGCTGGTATATAGCAAGGAAAACAAAACGAACTGCGCTTGCAACGCGTGTTGCAGAGAACGAGAGAGCACCCAGCCGGCCCCATCGGAACCTCACCTTGTAAATCACCGCGTCAGGGCCGTCCTTGAGAGGCCGGTCGTAGACCGTGCGCTGCTGGTCCGGCTGCGGCGACTGCTGCGACGGAGCCGCGTCGGCCTCCGACTCGAGGCCCCTGTCCTCTGGCTTCGAAGCGGCGGCGTCAGCAGACGACGAGGCCACCGTCGTGCACAGGGACGCGGCGGTGCTAGGAGCTCTGCGGTTCGAGAGGAGGCAGCGGTGGAGGTGGGAGGAGAGCTTGGAGAGCGAACTCGCCATCTCTGCGAGGTCGGGAAGGTGGGGGAAGAAGATTGCATATGTATATTTAATGATTAATTTGATGTGGAAATTACAACAGATGGCTAAGCACATTTAAAATGATTATGAACTGAAAATGATGTCCTCAACTTATGAAAGGAAAAGGATTGATCAGAATCGCAATTTTTTTCAAACATTTTTTTTTTGTTAATCGATCATCGTTATTATTTTCGAATTTTTTTTAATGTTAAAATTTTGGTTAATCTATTTTTCTCCATTTGCTTTATTTTTCATTTTTATAGAAGTCAAGGATAAAAAAATAGATTCCATTCAAAAAAATGAAATGAATATGGATATTTACTCTTTAGAAGTTACATGCATTGCACATGCTAACTGAAATATGAAAAGGGTTAACACCCATAATAAAATAAAAGTGCTCATAGAGGTAATATATAACAGTTGAAAATTTAAAGGGTATACTCGTGCCACCTCCAAAATTCAAGGGAGTATGGTATAATTTCTCCCAAGTAATATGTAAGGAGTTTTCCGTGCTACTTACTGTTTTTCCATTCACTTAAATAGGTTTTTTTTTTTATACATTTGTTAATTTAATTCAATTTAGTTGTTATTATATTATTTTGTTTTGTCCAATAAGTGTGTAGAAATAGGTTCTTTTTATGTTACCTTCCAGCACATATTGAAGTTAAATAGTCCAAATATAAATTAAACTTCTTAGTTATAAATCAGCTCGATGATAATAGTTTGAAATTGAACAAAATCGATAATAAACACAAGTTATTGGTTGGTTTGAGCTAGATTGATAATTTCACAAATCAATAAGTTCAGTTTAGTGTAAGGGTCCGTTTATTTCACGGAAAATATCACGTTTTCAGAAAATATTTTCTAGGAAGTCATTTTCTTGAAAAATGACTATATTTTCTAGTGTTCAGCTGAAACTTGAACTTTGAATGGAAAATATTTTCCACTATTCGTTATCTAATTTAATTATTTGGGAAAATTATAAAAAATGAATTTTAATATTTTTAATTGACCAGAAACATTAGTTTTATTTTTATATTTTAAAAATTATTTTTTAATTATTTGTATATTTTAAAAACCGAAATTTTTATTATTTATTATTTTTTCTTTCTTTTTCTTTTTCTTTTTCTTATTTCCTTTTTTCTTTTCCTTCCTCCTTCCTCCTCCTTCTTCCTCCTCCTTCCTCCATTGTTGCATGCTTGACGATGGTCAGCTACCCTAAGCAATCGACCAAGACGCGGTTGCCGTCCGGCCGAGCCTTAAGGCTCCCAATCCAAGCGAGCTCGAGCTTCGCCGCCAGATCCAGCAAGCTCGCGGCTCGGCCCGAGCCCTACCCACCTCACCTGATCTGGCAAGGCCCGAACTTCGCCCCAAGTTGGCAAGGTTCGGCCTCGCTCGATCTAGCGAGGAGGCTCGACTTCGCCAAATCGGGCTAGGGCGAAGCCTCGCTAGCCTGGGGCGAGGCTCAAGCTGGCTCCACGGTTGGTCGCCGGCTACCACCGTGGTTGGCGACTAGCCAAGGCTAAGGAAGAAGATGAAAAAGAAAGAAAGAAAAGAAAAGACAATTAAAAACTTGATTTTTTAAAAAACTAAAAAAGAAAAAAAGAGAAAGAAAGCATAAAAATAAAACCAAAATGTGTTTGGTGAAAAGAAGCAAGGTGGAAGAAGGTATAGAAATTTTTTTCCACTTTTGAAAAGTGAAAACAGTTTTCTCACTTTTAAAGGTTGTTTTTTCAATAATGACTAGTTTATTTTCCGTGAAACAAACGTTAGAAAATCCGGAAAATGTTTTCCTGAAAGTTATTTTCCATAAAACGAACGAAGCCTAAGTAGTGCAAATAGTTTTGAATCCCATCTAGAAAATTATGGTTGCCTTTAGTTGGGAGAAAGTACCGAAAATGTCATAACCTGTTGCATTAGTAGTGATTGGGTCTTAAAACTTTCAAGTGTATTGATTTAATTCAAACATTTTGCATATGTGCCAATTGAGTCAATCCGGCTAATTTTGGCTGAAAATTGCAAACATTGAATCCAACTATCCTATATGGTACAATTATTGTTGACATTGCGGAATTTACAATTTTTAAATATTCTATGAATTATTATTATTATTATTATTATTATTATTATTATTATTATTATTATTATTATTATTATTATTATTATATTTTTTTAACACTATGGTTGCCAACCATAGTGTTAAAAATAAATTTTTAATTATTTTTATTTTTAAAATATAACTTTTCTTTTTTTCTTTTTTTTCTTCTTCTTCTTCTTCTTTGGCCGACCACAGGCCCTTGAGCTCGCCCGGCTCGTTGACGTCGCCGACGAGCTCGAGCCTCGCTAGACGTTAGCAAGGCCTCCGCCTCACTAGATCTTGTGAGCTCGAGACTCGCCGGCGTCGGGTGAGACTCAAGCCTCGCCGATCTAGCGAGCCCGGAGCTTGCGGTGTGGGGCGAGGCTCGAGCCTTGCCGAATGTGGCAAGCCTCGAGCTCACCGGGCATCGCGGCCTCACCAAATCCGGCGAGCTCGAGCTTCCACCGACGCGGCGAGCTCGAGGCTCGCTGGTCGGTCGCCGCCATCATCGTGCCGACGACCGAAGGAAGAAAAAAGAAAATAAAAAATAAAAAATAATAAAATAATAATAATTATTATTATAATTATAATTTCGGTTTTAAAAAAAAAATTGTAAAGTTAAAGAGAGAAGAGAGAGATTGTGAGGTTTTGGGTGAAAATAAATGGGTTGATAAATGGGTCTTAAATGGGTCCTTTTTGACCCATTTAAGACCCATATATCTCACTCATGACCCATTAAAACCTATTATAAGTACTTTAGGAAATAGGCTTGACCCATTAACAATCCATTTAAACATAAATGGGTCCATAAATGGGTCAATGACCCATTTTGACACCTCTAATGGTTAGTGAGGGTTGCTTAAGGATTTTTTTTTTGCATCGCTATAAATAATACATTAGGGGTAATTTGGTTGCTACAAAAATAAAATATCAGATTAGTTAGAACCCAATGGGGGTGCTCAAAAACTCGGGTTTGAAAATTTATGTAATAAGAGAGGTATCATGACAAATTTATAAGGAAATATATCATCATAAACTCATTTCACTTCCATCCCAAGCGAATTGTGACTCTATTCAAAATAATTAGCGATTCCGAAGAAAAAGGTAGTTTGATTGACTCGCTATTAAATGCATCAAAATCATTTAAGCTCAGCGTATCATAAACGTCAAATGACTTGATTTTCATTAAAAACAAAAGAACATCTATAGATATCATGATTTATAATACAAAGAATCCACATGGATTATTTAATAATTTAATTTGTCCATGCCATTTACCTAGGCTAGACCAATGGGAGTTAAGGATGCACTTAATAACCATTCTGTTTCAAAAATCAATTTCTGGCTAGAAATTGATTTTTTTATTTCTATTTACCAGACAAGTTTCTAAACAAAAATACGTGTTCAATAACCTTATAAAATTTTTGTTTATAAAATAGAAATTCATTTGATAGTGATGCAAAATTACTCCCTCCCGAGTGGTGGTGGGAGGCATCCGGCAACCAACGAGAAGAGGGCAAATGGCGTCGATGATCGATAGTCGGTGGCGACGAGGGCAATCAACGATCGACGATAGGAGGGAGGCAAGTGGCGTTCGGCGACTAGTGGCGGTGACCAAGCATTAGCGACCGATGGTCGGTGTCCAGCCAATTAGCGATAGGCATCTGGAGGCGAGAGGAGTGGCGGGGGGCAAGCGGTGGTCGGCAACCAACAATCAACAGTTGATGGCTAGCGTTTAGGGGCCAATGGCTGATGTCCAGTGATCGGCCATGGGCAGTCGATGTTCGACAATTAGTGGCAAAGCATCCGGCATCCACAGGTGGGTGGTGGACGTGACGGAAGTGAATGATGAAAAGAGTTTTCATTTCTCACTTTTATTCTAGATATAGAAAAATTAAAAATTCTAACTTATGAGTTTTGGTCCAAATCTAATTCTAGAGTAGAAATTTGTTTTAGAAATAGAAAAATGAATTGCATTATCAAATGAATTTCTACTCTAAATTTATTAGGGGAATAGAGAAATAGAGAAATAAATAAATAGAATGGTTATCATGCATACCCTAAAAGTCCTATCAAGTCAAAAAATGATGACTTGTATCGTTTAAAATAATTAATTTAAATTGACAATATTTTTATTATGAAAAATAATTTAATTTTACATAATCCGTTGGACCATGAAAATGTCTCTATTTATTCAATTTTGTAAGTAATTCAAGCAATCAAATTTTTGGAAAATACTTTTTTATACCATCCATTTCTCGGTAAAACAAACGGAGCCAAAAAGAAGGAGCGTTTTCATTAAATTCCCATTTTTGTCATTTTCTTTTTCTCATTAAAAGAAGGGGCGGATTCCCATTTTCCTTTACCGGCAAGAAAACTGATTTCGAAAGAAACCACATTCTCCCTCCTCCCTCCCCTCTCTCTCCCGCATCGTCGCTCATCACTCTCCTCCCCCCGCTCCACTGTTTTTGCCGGCGAGAGAGCGAGAGAGAGTATGAAGCAAACGGGGGAGGAGGATGGCAATGGCGTCGGCGGAGGCCACGGGGGCGAATTCCTATGTCGGTTGCTTCTTGAGGGCGGTATGCAGGCGTCCTCTACTGCAACAATCCGCACGACGCTGTCGTCGGCCTCGCGAACGGTGCGATGTCTCGTGTCCCTTCTTTGGTTCTTGGTCTCCTCAGGGGGCCCAGTTCCGCTTTTCCCGTGGTGGACGGTTGTTATTGTTCGATGATACCGAATTTGCCGGTGACTAAAATTTTGGTGATCACGCGATTATAACATCGAGTAGCGAGTTGCAGTTCCCTGGATAGTTAATTTAGAGAACAGGAGGAAGTGTAGGACAAAATATACATGTCTGCGCTTAGAGTAGGAAATGCTTTTGTGAAGCTTGGCCTGAAATTTCATGGCACATTCATTTCAGGGATGTGATCTGGTATTCACATCTCTAGTATGCGTAAAAAAAAAAAAAAAAAAAATGCTTTACTTGGCGACTCTTCGGTATTGGGGGCTTAATGGCTTTTACTTTCTGGAGTCTAGCACACTGCAACTGAGAAGGTGTACATGTTAGTTTCGTCCTGCTGATAAGCCTCATATATTCTTCACGATTTCCCCACATGTTTCCACTTACCTTAAGCATACAATTTCAACTATATTTCTTCCCAGGACTTGGGAAACAGAAGTCAGACTAGGGTCCCTAGGTGAAGCCCATCCTAACTGATGAGATCTGATTATTTATCTGTTTATTGGTCTTGGTGCGAGTTTCTAGTTTCTTACTGTTGCATGTTACTTCAGGTCTGAGTTGCTTTTGAAACATTTCACTGCATATTTGTTATCTGTAGACAGGTAGAGACATAAAATAGCTCTTACAATGTCATTCTTCCATCTGAATCTTCCCTTCATTTACTGCAGTGTGATCTTTTGGAACAGAAGGATGAAGAAAGGATGGTCCTCAGGTCCTTCCTGAAGACAGTTTTCGATTACGTAAATTTCAGAGGGAGTGACATAAAGGTTCGCATTATGTTTGGACAGTTGCCATCCATGATCCGTATATAAGCAAAGCATATATTGTATCATTGACTATACTGTAGAATAGTTGTTCATAAACACAGGTGTATTGCAGTTCGCAATTCTTATTCATGCTAGCATTGGTAACTTCTAGATACTGAAGCTTTGTTTTGGTGACCCAACTATTTCTTTGATGTACTTATGTCAATTCTTGTATTAAAATTCACGACTGACCAAAGCAGAGGAAAAAAAATGCTTGTGCACCTGTTTCAGGATTTGCGGGTTCTATCTTCAGAGTCTCAACCTGAAAAGGTTACATCAGACTTGCCGGAAGATCCAGCCATCATAAAGGTTTTATCAACTTTATGTTCTGATCTGATGCTTGAGATGGAAACAAGCCATCTATTCATGTTGCATTAGCTTCTCATACAGGCTATTTTCCTCCACTCTTCATCTGCATCTACAATCACTCCACAGGCCACCACAATAAGCAGACCCAACAGTTCCAGTTTAGGACTTCCAAATTTGGCTGTCCACCAGACTCTTTCTTCATATCAGCCCACACAGAACTCAACATCATTCAGTTCATTGCTGTCTAGAAATACACTTGCTGCTGGACAGCCCATGCTATTACATGGGCAAGAATTTGGTAGGAGTACGGGGGAAGTCCCTTATCCTCAGCAGAGTTATTGGCTGGACTGTCGCCCGGTCTGGTTGCATATCATATTAAGCAACCAATGCAACATCCTGTAACAAATCCATTGACAATGAGTGTTGCAGCAACTTATGGATTATCTGATTCTTTGAAGCCCCCTGTTTTTATGGATTCTTTGACATCTACACCAACGTTGATTCCTTCAGATCTGCCATCGGGTCCTGCTTTATTGATTTCGGACACATTACCTAATGTGGCAAAGGATTTGTTGAGTTCTAGAATAATGTCGATGTCTTCTGTGGCAAAGTGTTCTAGTACTGCTGGTCTGAAAATTGACCCCATGCCTCAAGTTATCCATGGAGCAAACTTTGTCTGAGTGTCTGGCGTGGTTCCGGAAATTCTGCCTCTAGCTATGAATGGGGCAAACTTTGAAGCCATCATTAACGACCCCTAGTCAAAATTTACAAACTGGGGCCCAGCCACTTTCTTCATCTCATTTTTCCGGAAGTACTTATGAAGATAAAGAGGTCATTAAATCTTTGACTTCTGAATTGCTGCCAAGGGAGCCGACAGGTGCTGGGGCACCCATTTTGCCTCTTCCAAAACCATATGCCACAAAGGTTTTCTCATGTCTGTCAACTCAGTTCATATCTGTGATATTGTGATTCTCAAAATAGTAATTTGCATATTCTATGGTGTTAAAGTAGATAGTAGACATGTCATGGCATCTGACAATGCGACTTTCGTGCCTCTGTTTCTTTCTTGATTAAGGATGTAGATTGATACCCCTACTATAGGTTTCAGTTATCAATCATCCACCTTCAAACCCTTAACCCCAACTCACGGAAAAGAAAAAACAGGCACCAAACGAAAGAAAGGTGGGACTCTGTGGGCTGCTCTTTCCTGTAAACCCCCAATAGGCAAAGGCTCGATTGAACCTTAGTGCGTTCCCATAAAATTGACAAGATATCATTACTCAAGCTTAACTTTTCTAGAAACTTGGTATGTTTCAAAGCATTAATCCTTGAATGCACAAAATTTTACAGACCTAGCTGTTGCAAATGGTTTTTTGGTTCAAGTGCTGGTCTTTAATGGCAGCGAGTAGCTTATGCATAGAGGTAGATATGAGAGCTACGGAAATGGAACTAAACCCATGTATCTGTTTTATATGCAGCGCATTATTTGATACAGGCTATTTCTGGATTTTATTTTCCTGTGGCTTCTTACTTGAGGCCAGAGGATTATGATTGTATAATTATGTTATGTGGAATTTCATTTATCCATTTTCAATATTCCAAATACATGGTGCATGGGCCGGGAGGTAATTATTGTGTTTTTCTCCCTCCAATATGTTTTGAAACGCTAGACTAGAACAAAAGCTGTACTCTCTCTCTTGTTAAAGATTAAATACTCGGTTGTTATCTTGTTAAATGCTTGTTTAGTTTATGCTTATATTCCAGAAACTCCAGCCTACACTTCTTTATAAGCTTCACAAGTGATGGCGTTTCAATTGAATCGACTAATATTTCCTTCCTATTGTTTATAATGTCTCGTCCATGACAAGTTTTTATTTGGGGCGAGTTTTAACTTTTGGGCTATTTTTCAGTATACTAGCTGTTTTTTTTTTTTTTCCTAAAAGTAAAAAAGCTTTTGTTTTGCTTTGACGTTTGCCCAGTAAACTATAGGTTCACATTTACTCCTCAGTCCTAAAGAACTCTTTCAGTCTCTTGCTTTGCTTCCTCATTCCTTTATTAAAAAGAAGCATCTGAATTTCTAGTTGCTCCATCAAGTGAGACTACATTCGTAGAGAAAAAGGCATTGCATCTCCTTATATCATGATCGTTACTCATTCGTGTCAACTGCTTTTGAAATATATTCCAGATTTATAGCTCTCATTTGGTCATTTCTGTCTAATAAGATGCATCTTATTGAGGAAACTTGTCCATGGCTAGTAAGAAGGGTTCCAATTCTAGTTTTCTTATCTTTGATTGCATGACTTGTGCTCTCTTGATCAGCGGAAGGACCTTTTAAAATTTGAGTTTTGTCTGCCTTCTCTTTTCTCGACACATCTTTTCCTTCAGAAGTTATTTGTTCAACATGCTTGCTAGTGGTTTTTGAAATAGGTTGCACTAAAAAAAAAGTGATTTAGTTGAAATATATCATCTGTAATGGCTGTTACATGTAATTCTGCAATGTCTTTGTGTCTTTTCTTTGTTTTTAGTTTTTCTCTCTCCACCTTTCTTCTTTGGGTATTATACCTAAACAATATATCTTTATTTTGTGTTGCTAAATCCTCTTTCCTCCGCCATAGGCAAACTTAGAACTCCACCGACGCAACTTTCAGCATCACGGTTGCTCATCTTCTATCCGAACCAGCAAGCTCTGACGAATGTAAGATCGCCACCTGCCAACAGAGGCAGCGGACAGAAGAAGGACTTCCTGAAACAGTCCCTAGCGAGCCAACGGCGATGGAGATGGGCGATTTGAGGTGACGGACTACAACTGCTGACCAAAGCCATGGAAACTGATGACATAGCTTTGAGTGAACGATTCTCTGCCGAGGTTCTGGGCATCATGCAGCTTGCTATAGATCAAGGAAACGCCCGGCACATCCGAAATGTAATACTTGAGATAAATTTTGAATTCAACTCGTATGGGGCTACAGTTGTGGGGGAACTTGAAGAATGTGTCGTTGAATTTGTGCGAGATACGTTCACTAAGTAGTTTGTAAGTTTAGTCTGTGGATGCTTGGTAGTGAATTCCATTGGCAATCAACGTTACATGTTGCAAAATTAGGGACACTCTCCGGAAGGTGTGACTTCTCTTGTTTTCATAGATGGCAATTTATTGGTAGAAGTAGGTGAAATCTAGATTCAAAGGAAAAACAAGCGAGGGAAAGTGAAACAACAGGAAGTAGGGCCTACATGGGTTGGTTCAGTCCCCTTTTCGGGCAAAGAACTGAGCCAATCCGGGTGCTATATAGGTTGGGAATTCCCTTATGTGAAACCAGGCATTGAAGCGGACAACCAGCCACACTGGAGAGAGAGAGATATGGTTGCTTTTGAGGTGTGTAGGAAATGTAATATGTACCTATCGTGAAGATGTGCAGCCTGTGATAGGTTTGCCAGGATGATTGAATTTTGAGGAACTTTGATCACTGGTACAAGAATCTGTTGCTAAGTTCTACAAGGCACTTGAAGAGTTAAAACAGTGGAGAAATGAAGAAGATGCAGAGAGATGGTAAGCCACTACAAGAGGTCACTTGATAGTCGATCCTTTTACCTAATTTTCATGGAGCATGAGAAGTAATATGAACATTGGTTTGTGCCCATGGATAACTGGGCAGGTGGCTAATTTCTTTCACCCGTGGACTATGTGAAAAATAAAATCACAAGAAACAGAGTTTAGATAAGTTATTTAGTAGAATGGAGACAAAAGCACAAGAAGCTGATTGTCAATTCTGATTTGCGAGGCCTTTGCAATAAATTAGGATTCTGTTTTCATCCTTTTATGTCATAGCATTTACGAATGAGAATGACCTGGAAGTCCTGGAAGCTTCTTGAATGTTTGAGTGGAACCTTATCAATGAAAAATAAGCTTTTGAGGTACCAATGATCGGACACACTGGAATAAGTAACATTTAGTTTCTCAAAGTCATTGCTGTTTTTGCTTCAGTGTTGTTAGAGCATTGGTTTTTTCCCATGGATAACTGGTCAGGTGGCTAATTTCTTTCACCCTGTGGACTATGTGAAAAATAAAATCACGAGAAACAGAGTTTAGATAAGTTATTTAATAGAATGGGGACAAAAGCACAAGAAGTTGATTGTCAATTCTGATTTGCGAGGCCTTTGCAATAAATTAGGATTCTGTTTTCATTCTTTTGTGTCATAGAGTTTATGAATGAGAATAACCTGGAGGCTTCTTGAATGTTTGAGTGGAACCTGATTAATGAAAGATAAACTTTTGGGGTACCAATGATCGGACACACTGCAATAAGTAACATTTAGTTTCTCAAAGTCATTGCTGTTTTTGCTTCAGTGTTGTTAGAGCATTGGTTTTTGCCCATGGATAACTGGTCGGGTGGCTAATTTCTTTCATCCTGTGGACTATGTGAAAAATACGAGAAACAGAGTTTAGATAAGTTATTTAGTAGAATGGAGACAAAATCACAAGAAGCTGATTGTCAATTCTGATTTGTGAGGCATTTGCAAAAATTAGGATTCTGTCTTCATCCTTTTGTGTCATAGCGTTTATGAATGAGAATGACCTGGAAGTCCTGGAAGCTTCTTGAATGTTTGAGTGGAACCTGATTAATGAAAGATCAGCTTTTGGGGTACCAATGATCGGACACATTGGAATAAGTAACATTTAGTTTCTCAAAGTCATTGCTGTTTTTGCTTCAGTGTTGTTAGAGCCATATCAAATTGGCAGTTAGATGAGATTGGCATATGAATTACAGGGTGAGTATAGGTAGATAATCATTTCTTGGAAGTTTGCGATCAGTATATCATACAAGATCTGCAAGATTTTGATCATATAGCTTTGAGATATGCATTCATTCCATTAGTGGCTGCATATTGATACTGAAATATTTCTACTGCTGGCAACTTAATGCTGATTTCCTCTTGAGTTGCTAAATGTATGCATGCATGCATGAGAGAACCAGTGACTCTTATCCTCGTATCTTTTTCTTGAAAGAAGTAACAAGGCCCTATGTGTCTTTCTTGTATAAGGCAAAGTTTGCTCTGGACGGCCTTGAAGTTTCAGTTGGGTAAAAAACTGATATTTAGTAGCCACGTGCATTTCAGATATATATCTTTAGTTTCTGATTGAGATGATTAGTGGTTGAGTCTTAATTAGCGAATGGTTTCAGATTGTACTCTTTGATTGAATAGCTATGTGATTGTTGAGGATAGGCACGTCATTGTGGCAGGAAGAAACCAGACTAATGAGATGCGAATCGTATAGTTTATCACTGCGTCTCCACCCCCTGTTTAAATTTGGCCAACAACACTTTGTTATTGTTCTGAATTATTACCCTCGAATAATCCACTCGTAGTTATTTTTTATTTTTTTATGTTTCTCCCATGATCATTTCTCTAATAGATGATAAAAGAATTATCTGAACAAATCTGTTAGTAAGTAGAATTTTCGATGCATTATAAGGCTGTCAAATGGTTTTTTTCCCATTATTCTTTCATAAAATATGACTATGGCTAGCACTACCAATAATCTGGCTTTATTATGCACAATGTTATATGTATTTCATATACCATCGTGCTCTGTCTAGAACCATATTATGGTCTTCATCAGCTTTTGTGAAGTTACGTTAGCTAGACTGGTATACTTATTTCGTATAAAAATGAATCGTGAAATTATTGCTCATTATGATGTAAGAACCTGCTTTCGGGCACATTTTTTTCACACAACGGCTACATCTACACAAATAGTTTAAGCCCGATTTCTCGTAGAGATAATTTATTGTCTAATAGTCTATTCCTGTGATCATTTATAGTTATGTGGTGACAAAACACTAACATAAATGACTTTGCGGACAGTGATAAATAGTTGATGAGAAAAATATTTCGCCCTTTTATTACCTTTTAGAGCATAATGAAAAAACAAAGGCACCTTGCTTTAGGGGTATATAAAAAATACTGTTAGAAAAGGTGGAGGTGGCCAATCCAATAAGAAGCCTCTTTTTCATTTGAGATTCTCAGCAACTTCAATCGATCAAAAACTTGTTGATATAATCTAATATATGCCTTGATCAATCTTTTATATACTCAATCAGGTAACTTTTCAAAGAAAACATTTCTCATGAAATGCATTTCCTAGATTTATGATGAAACTACTCGAAGAGCAACTTTTTCTCCTGCAAAGGTCCTAAGTTTGATATGCTTTCTTTATGTTTCTCCTTGCGCTTTCTTAGGCAACAAGACTTGCAGAGATGGACACTCTTCATGTTCTTTTGAACAGTGGCAGAGCATAGGATTTTAGGCAGCAGAAGTTGCAGAAATGTTTTTAGCATGCTCTCTTTATATGACATGGAAACCGTGCATAATGTATGCAGCAGCATTATCAATCATTGGTATGTCTGTTGATCATACTAAAATAGAACTTAACTTTCCTAAAATTTGTTTGTTCATAAATGATTAGATGACTCTTAGCCACTTTTAGGTATAAAGAAGTATATTATGATCAAATTGGAGGCTGCGACTCGATGCTGTTGTTGCATTCAAGTTCCTCTGAGGCATGCATTAGGTCAGTTTCTGAACTTGCTTTCATTGCTGATTTTTTATCTGCTGAGCTCCACTTTGAAATTGTGACATATGATAATTGACAACTCAAGCTTACTGGAGTTTTATGATTCCTTATGTTGATTACTGATGGATGCAGTTTCATAGTGATTCTATTTGCTGTTGCACCTTGAATATTGCAACACATAACCTCTCGGAGTTTCTGAAGCCTCAAGAAGTCGAGTTTATATCAATTCTTTCTGTCCTCGCTTTATTTCCTTTTTCTTAAATTCTTTATGACTGGTTAAACATTTTCCTTTTTGTTAATTTCCACTGAAAAATTTACAGTTCTGGGAAGTGCTACAACTGACATTAGTTTGTTCTTTCCTTGTCCCTTTGTCCGCTGTTTCTTCATCTCTTCTTCCTCGCTTGTTTTCAGTGCAGTGAGATTCTTTGATGTCTTAATGTTATCAAGATTAGATCAGGAAATATAGTTTCTTCAAATAAATATGATTTTGTTACTATGAGCAAATTATGCTTTCTGATATGCCATGGGCAATGTACTTGATCTTCTTGCATACATGAGGGCAAGTGCTCGCTAAATTGTGGTGTATGGCTTGTGTTTCCAGGAAGATTTATTATCTAACATTTCATTTTTTCTAAGCTTGTGCAAAACTCATCAATTTTTTATTCAGACTTTGTTGACATAAAACTTAAAACGTAGTGAAATAGGATCTGTTTGAATGTGATATGAAGTACCTAATCTAGATTACAACATGGTCTCTCTGTTCAAGTATTAGTTTTGAAAGAAGAAGCTCAAGTACATGGGGTAAGAAGCATGAGACGTACCAAGGGATGCATCTAAACAAAAAAGTTAAGTGGGAAAAAAAATAAACCATGAAAACTCTGACTTTTAGAGCATGAGATACATAGATATGCTGCTGTTAATAATCTGATTATGATTCAAAACTATCGTGGGAAACATGACCTGGCTCTTTACCTTTCTGAATACAACATCAAGCAAGGAGACTCATCTCGCAGATACAGGACCACCTTGCTCAATTTCCTCTCTTTGGAGCTCAAAAACTAGTCCAATGTACTGCATAGTTTCATGATAGAACGAAACTGTTATAACAGTGAGCATGGTTCCTGTGCGATGTTTGGAAGATGTAACTGATTGAAACGTCCCCTAGCCAGTACTACTACACAAGCCATCCACAAATCTTCTCTCAATCAGATCACTGTTGCAAGATTACTCTGAAGAGAAGTTGCCCATCCAAATCAAAAGCCTCTAAGTATCACCCAGTTTACAGCATGTTGTTTGTTCCTCAAGGACATTAGGATCCATGTTGAAGAGAAAATATAGAACAACCCAAAGGCATCATGAAAGTTAAAAATTTTAAGCCATAGTTACCCCAAACACCCACTCTTTTATATTTGATGCAAAAATTTTGCCAAGGTCAATGCCTAGTTACTATCAAGTTAATCAAATGGTACAATTCATAGATGATTTGCTTTCGTGAAAACCTATTACCTGGAGTACATACATTTTTAGAGTTGATATTCTCAAGACCGATACGTAAAATTCCTAGCTAAACACATTCTCCCACTGGCGAACTTGTTTTTGTTTAAATAATAACTTCTTTTGCAAATTGCTTGTCAATTAGTCTGCTATATTATCTCTAGCATGACATTTGAACATGTCTTGCAAATGGAATTTGTCTCGAGTTTCAAGCTGATGAGCTAGGCAAAAGAAAAATGCAAAATCATCGAAATATTGGCTGGTTTCCACAGAATCATTAGGTTTCAAGTGTCTGCTTGATATATGGATGTTTCCAACTTTTTTCTTCTTTATCTTGCCATAATGGGAATTCTGGATCAAAGGGTTTCAAATGTTGGAGGTCTAATGGTGTAAGGAACAATATCTCTTATGACAAATTTTAATGAACGAGGAAACTCTGATGGTATGAACAGTGATCAACCACCAGTTGAACTGTCTGTTCGTCAGAATTTTATAATATTCTACAGTTAGCACCTATTTACATCAGATAAACCTAAGGAAACTTATAGTTCTTTTTCAATGAACCTGTAGTTAAGTACACAAATTAAGAGGCTTTAACGAGCATAATAGAGCAATTCTATTTTTTGAACCAAAGTTTAAGTTATCAATCAATGAAGTAGAGCATTGTGCCTGCTAGCTATATCTCCCTGAAAGACCCTCTCGGAAAAGTTTCTGTTATAAAATCTTATACAATGGTCTTCCTAGCACTCATCCATTTCCATATTGTTTAAGAAGAATATAGGAAGTCTCTTTCTAATTCTACCTTTCGATCAATTCTCCCAACTAGCTAGAGAAAGGATTGTAGCTGGGGCTTTCAGTGATTGTAGATCATGCTGAGCAACTCTCTCTCTCTCTCTCTCTCTCTCTACGCATGCATGTGCACTTGTCCATATCTAAATCGTTTGCTGCAATAAAAAATGTCGTTGTATCCTTACTCTGGAGAATTATCTGCACATCCCAGGTAAATACAGCTGGCCCAATTGAATGTTTTGAAAAGAAATTGCAACCTTAGAACTAGCGGGCCATTGGTTGGATTAAAACCCATTCAGAGGTTTTCTCCATCAAGGATAAGGTGCTTATCTTGAGATGGTGGGTACACTTATCCAGACTGACACTAAGTATAGTTGCTTGAGCGGAGGGAGTTCAGCCATAAAATGGTTGCTATAAATAGGTGTAGAATTTGCCTAGTAAACAAAAAAAAAAAAAAAAAAAAAAAAAAAAAAAAAAAAAAAAAAAAAAGAATTTTGGATTCCCAGTCTTTTTACTTTTGCCAATTTTCAGATGCCCTGTTAATCCTATGAAGCTTTCCTCTAGACTAGGTACTCTTAGCCAGATTGCCATTTGAGAAATATAATGGCACGTCCTTGGTTAAGAAAAAAGACGAAATAATCCCCTAGTTAGACTGGTTTGAGACAAATATCTTCTTCCTTGATCCCTTTCTTGAATGAATTAACATATACGGTTATTAGCCCAACAAGTCTCCAATCTGGGCTCTTCAGTTGCAAATATTTTAAGGGACTGACAGACCATAACCTTTTCATGCCTCTCAAATAATTAGTACACTTTGAAACAGATTACATACAGAAAAAATGGCCTTGAAATAATGTGTCTTCGCAATGATAAAATCAATTTCGTTTCATGGTTCTTCTCTGTTTTGTAGAAACATGTTACATCAATATCATTTCTCTTCGCCTTTCTTCCCCTCCTTTTCCATTCATTTACTCTTAATGACATCGTGGAATCTATGATTTGTTTTAAGTATTTTACAGATATGCTGAACACTTCTATTTGATGTCCAGCTTTAAAGCCTGACAGTTCATGGGTCAATCATCAGGCTTCTCATTCGATCTGGATGCATTGATTCTTCCTGTTGAATCCTCTCATGCCTTTGCACAACTAGGTAAGACTTTTAAACAATTGAATCCTTACCTTTGATGAATATCAGGTACACCATGTATAGTATTATGGTGCACCTCTGCTGCATATTAAATGACTCGTGCTTATAACAAGTGGTCTGCATGGTTTGACCTTTCTCTGTCATAGCCTGTCAACATCGAAATGGCACAGATTAATGCGCTGTGGCAATTTTTCTTGTAGTTATATGATACTCATGCTAAGAATGAGTATACCTATCGCTATAGATTTCCTTTTATAATAGAAAATTAATTATGATGAGGACACTAGAAAAGGTCTTCAAGATGAAGTTAGATGACATCCTTACTCTTCATTCCGGATTCTTGGTTTATTCTGATTATATCGTTCATTGTTCTTGCTCCTGATAATCAATCTCTTCAACCTAAGTCAAATTTACAGTCTAGATAGCTCCCATTCTTGAGGTGAACTCATCGCAAAATGACTTTTGAACTATAGTTTTGTGACTCTCTGTATTCATGTAAAGTGCAAATATGAATGTTACATTATTGGTGCAGATACTAGCATCACAAGATTCTCTGTTGTTTGTGTGTGATGACAGCAACGGTTGATGTTAATTATTTTTTCTCAAGATGTAAAAACATTTTATATTAGTAGTGTTTTCAGACAATCCTTTAAGTGTAGAGATCTGTGTGAATGTTATTTGTGATGATAAGCATTCTAATTTACGGTCGGAGGATGTAGTTAAACATCTAACATTCTATAAAGTGTTTAAATGATTCTGTGCACTCTGACTGACAATGCATGTGCCTTTTACTGCTTTTCCAATCGCAGAATTTCATCGAGGGACCCGAGAAAGGAAGCATAGTGCATGAGCAGATCAGTTTTTGCCTGGATGTTCATGTGTTTACTGAGGACTGCAGCTGTGATCAAAATTCATTTCATGCTTTCTCTTGTTTATCGGATGTTCGAGATAATTTACTGCATAATCTTGTGTATTCATCATTTTTTCTGATGCTAAGTTTTTTCGTCACCACACTTTCTGTAATCTAGCTTGATTTTTTTTGAGTTTTTCAAATTTTGAGGTAATTCCAGCCATGCTATTGATATGTCTGAACTTCATAGTTTTGAACTATATCATGTACTTTTCCTAATGATGACAAAAAAGTGAATGATTTACATGTGATTTGCATGGAGTTCTAGGTAAAGAATTGCATTAACTGGATTTAGGCTTTGTGGTTATGTCAATCATGTCCTAAATACTTTAATTTATAGTAATGTAGAGTGAACTAGTGTCATGATTAGGAGTGTGCATCCATCTAGTCCAACCCAGGAACTAATTTTAATCGGACTTGACCAAACTGGCTAGTTTTGAGTTATTTTTCGTGGGAACCAATCCTATTCCCGATTCCACGTAAAGGACTAGACCAACGCTATTTCTCCAGGCTGGAGATGTCATGTGACTATATGCGCGAGACTCACTTTTGCAGTGTGAAAAAAGGAAGAGGGTGAGGTAAAAGCATTAAGATGACCGATCTGGCTCTAATATTAATCGAGGAATAAGAATTGATTTCAGCCTTTTTCTCTATTTGCATGTGTTTCTGTTGCCACTTTCGCTACAATAATTTGTGGGCAGGTGTAATGTGGAAGGGGAAGTAGCCACACATCCTCCATTATAATTACACCCTCTAATGGTTCATTGCTGTATACTTATGTATATACCCTTGCTGAACTCCCGAGCTGAGATATGAAACCCACTTGATGTGCCATCACTCCTCAGTTCCTATCACGCTATAAAGCAGAGAGCCAACACCGAACCCTTGTGATTTTAATCTTGCTTCCTCCAATCATGACTACTATCACGCCCCGATCCTCTGTGCGCGTGCCTATCTCTCGGTGGTCGATTAAATAGCGACGTCCCAGAATGCATCGCCGACCCATTCATTTTAATGCACATGCATAAGCAAATAGTTAATTCTCAGACAACAACAAGATGAGATAGAAAAGTAGGGCCCCAAATTTTTGAAAACCAAACCATACTTATATACACATATCACAACATGTCATATACAATAATAGCCGCTCTATATATATAAGGTCTGCAAAACAAGGGGGGATATAGGCTGCAGGTCCTCAAGCATTTGAGTTCTCCTTAGAATACATTGGAGACTCTGGATCCGATAGATTTGGATCCACCACCGAACCACCAGGAGGATCTGCAGTGCCTTTCCCAAAAGCAACCTCTAGCACATACAGGGGGACCTCAGATTCAAGTATAGGAGCCTCTCTCTGTCCATCCCGAGCCTGACGATACCATGATCTGTATTGATGGGGTATCTTATGGGGTAAGTCCTCATCAACCCAGACCATGGACCTCACCAGCTCATAGATCCATCCCCGAAGGTTCCCATGTAGCGGGATAAAACACTTCTACTCCGTCACCTTCTTTGGTTGACCAAAATGCTCGGGAGGAGCTGCCATCTAGGGACCTGAAAATACTATACCACAACGGGGTGAGAAGACGTTTCAGCAAGTTCACCTCCTAAGACTTGACTAAGAAGAAAATACACCCCAAGGGCTGCCTAAGCACAAGCACAAGCTAGAGGACTTACCTTTGCCTCGGTTCATTCCTGTAAGTTAGTACAATTCACAAATTTATCGAATCATATCAACAATTTAAAACATCAAATCAGATTGAACCATCGATTAATTGACTTAGTCAATTCCATGTCATTAAGACCCTCTCATGGTCATTTCATTCAATATTATCTATCAAATTCGATTACGTCAAGAATTGCTCACCCTAAGTTGAAGATAGATAGTATAGCTCGCCCAAAGCTGATAATAGAGTATACTACTCATCAAAGTCCATGACTGATATAGTATACTCACGATGCTCACCAAAAGTTGCTAAGGTATACTGCTCACCCAAAGCTGACATATTAAAGTCCGTAGATTAATATAGTATACTAGTATACTGCTCACCCAAAGCTGACATATTAAAGTCCGTAGATTAATATAGTATACTAGTATACTGCTCACCCAAAGCTGACATACCAAAGTCCGTAGACTAATATAGTATATCATCCTGACCAACCGATAATTTTACCACTTTTATCATTTCCGATAAAAATAATCGCGTGTGAGTACACAATCGGCCTTAACCAAAATATAATATTTTCCCTTTTTAAAATCCCACTAATTCCAATGGTCCACAAACACATTTTTAGCATGATAAACTGATGCCCGATATTTTCTAATTAATTACTGAAATTAAGAAATTTCTAGATAAATACCCCAAATTGACATCAACACTCAACTTGCATGAAATAGCAGTCAAATAAATAAACCAATCACACCACTATAACCAGTACAAAATTTTGGTCAGTAAGAAATTTCGGTCACCGGCTATCCCGGTCTAATTTCCGGAAAATAAATAATAATTACGAAAATCAATTTATAAATACCAAAAATTGCAACTTAGGCTAGAAAAGCCTAATTAAATACCTTAACGAGCTCAAAAAAATTCAGAGACTCGTTAGATAAATACTACAGCTTATCTACTTGCTAATTACACTACTCTAGCCACCTAACATGCAATATTGGTTAATTAAATTGCTAATCCAATCTAACTAACCACATAAACCATACTTAGTCTAAACTAATCAACCCTTAAGCATAATTAACTACCTAAGCAGGGATTAGTGAATAAACTCACTTGATTAGCGATCCAACGGGCTCACTTCGATGGGGACGTGGAGATGATCAACAATCACCAAAGCGGGGACACCAAGCGGGGTCGGGAAAGGCTTGAAAATGGGCCTTGAAGCCCAAAACCCTTTGCTAGGTTTCGGTTCTGGTCTTGGGCTAAACAAGGCTGCACCGGGCTTGGCTTGGGTTGGAATCGACCAAGGAGGAGGTAGACGGCTTGGCGGGAGCGAGCGGAGGTCGGATGGCACCTCACAGCGGTGCAGGCGATGGGAGCAGCTTGAGATGGTGGCTAGACTAGCCTAAGGGACAAGCTGGATGCAGGAGTAAGGGCGGACGATGGCCAAGGACGCGCAGCTCGCGGGCGGGGCTCGCGGTGGCAACGACAGCAATGCGGTGGCTCCAGGCGACTTGGCAGGGTTGCTTCGACAGAGGAAGGGCTGAGCTGCGGTTTCTTAGTGATGTTTGAAGCTCTTCTGGTCTGCAATGGGGGTGGTTGATCGGCTAAGGAGGGAGGAAGGGGAACAACAAGCATGAGGGGGCCACCTTGGTCTCTATCTCTATCTTCTTGTCCCCTTGGTGAGGCCCACCCTCCCCAGCTGGTTTCCTCAGCCAAAAGGAGCCACAAAACTTGTCTTGGAAGCCAAATGAGAGGGTCCAAAGGTTGAGGCAAGGGAGGCTACGAATTTTGGAGGTCTTCCGCTCAAATTGGATTTAATCCTCACTCAAATTAACCCGATTCGGCTTCTAAAAATTCAACCGTCGAGTTCTCAATCAAATTGGTATTTTTCCTTGCCATTAGAACCTATGAGTATCCCAATTTCGCGATAATAAACGGTTCTCTGAATTTCCCGGACAAAAACGGCCCTATCTCGACTTTTTCTGCCAAAATCTTAGTTTGCAGAAAAATCTTTGGAGACTGAGTTGACGTTTCTAAAATAACTTGTGACATGACAAAACTTTCGATTTCCGAAATTGGATTCAAATTCGCGGTTAATTTTAATCTGGCGCGATGTTAGCGTGACCTAGCCTACCAGATAGCTTTTAGAAATTTTTAGTATAAATGACCTGTGATTGATTTTCTTCCAGTCACAATGAACCTCTTCGACACATAGGTGACTCTCAGTGGTCGTGAAAATCTTGAGATTTCAAATACGGACACAGGGTACCAAAACGATAGAAAAATCAGCCTAGTATCGGTCGATGAGAATTTTGTAATTTAGTAGAATCACCCATGTTTAGCCACACATCTCTATCGATTTGACCTATCTCTGATCTCTGATCGACTTTTAACTATGCCTTAATGATCTCTGCAGATGAGCACGGTCGAATAGTCGATCCCTGGTCGAATTCTCTAGTCTATTGCATTAAAATTCCTTAATGGCTTTCCCAGATAGTCTAGTTATCTCAGAAGTGATCAGCTCTGAGAATAGCACTATAGGTGTGTCGATGAAAGACCCGATTTATTTAATTGAAAACATAACTGAAAATCCAGGATATCACAACCACCAACATACATAAAAAAAAAAAAAAGGAGAGAAGAAAAGGCCAAAAGAGAAAGCGGACATGGAGTAGGAAATAGCAATCTGTTCAAGAGTCATATGACTTGTTCTCACGTCTACACTTAGTAGTTACTGGACTTGTAAGGAACAGAAGCAAAAAAAAATGAAAACAAAAAATCACTGGTTCTGGGATTATCCCTAGAATCGGCCCAACTAGTCAGTGCGGTTTTAAATCAGGGTAGGCCAATTTCTAATTCCACACATGGGAAATTGACCATGCCTAATTTAGTTCTAGGTCTTAGGAGAGAACCGACCCACTTTGAAACCAATTACCCATAATCATAATCATTGTTGACTTTCCCTAGCATACTCTTGTAAATCTCCATGACATGATCTGCTAGGTGGTGACCATGATAGGTTGAGATAGTCACGTTATGGCTCCAAGAGAACGTAAAAATATTAATGGTTTGCTTGATCATGAGGCAATTGTCAATTGCTTCTTCATTGTGTGCTTTCATTGTTGTTCAATCTTGAAAGAGAGACCTGTTTTCTTCCAATATTTTTTTCTTGGTCAGAAGTTTTCATCCGATATTAAAAAGTCAAAATTTTGAGTTTTTTTTTTTAAGTTAGTAATGATTATGTTATAGCCAATTCTATTAAAACACTATAAAGTACCGAGTCATTTGTCTAAAACGCCATTTGTTTGAAACACCATAGTCTAAAACGAACATAAAGATTGTAATTTTAAACCTTAATTTGTTAGAAGTTTTTAAAAATGTAGGCCAACATTAATTGCTTTTAGTTTGCCAAAAGTTGTTATAAAGTTCATAAAATATGTGAGAATGCTACATTGCTCAAATACCATTATATGATCATATTACATTGGGGGCCTAATTCCTCTAAAAAACACTAACTTTCTTTCTATATCCAATTTTGCCCCAATTTTTTTTTTTTGGCTCATAAAAAATTACCGACTTTTGCTCCATATCCATATCCACTCCGTTATTTATACTGCCGTTGAAGTCTGATGTGTAAATTTCATGCATATATTTCTCTCTTTCCCCATCGATGATGTGTATTTTCGGCTGAATTAAATATTTATAAAAAATTACATTTTCTGTCTTCTTATTTTCTTTTCTCCTTCGTTTTTCCTTGCAACCTCCATGGATGAAGGTGCTTGAGCTAAAATCCGAGTGGCGCAACCTCAGAACTGAGTCGCATGACCTCAAATGTCAGGTTGCGCACCTCAATCGCGAGTGGCGAACCCCATTACTGAAGGTCAACTTTAGGGCTCAGAGTGTAGGAAACGATCTGCGCCTTCTTGGCCTCGGTGGTTTTAGGGAAAGCTTGGGCTCGTTTGGTCATCGTCCGGCCACGGAGTGGACATACAAAGCTTCGAGGATGGCTGAGCGGCGATGGTGGCTGATAGAAACGGCTTTTCGAAGCTTGAAAAACCGGAACAGAAAACAGGCGCTTTGGCGTAGCTCGCCGGAGATGACGCCAAACGTCGCAGAGGGTTGTCAGAGGTCGGGGCAAGGAATCGGATGTTAGATGGCGACGGGTGAGAGGTGGTAAAGCTGTGCCCGAGTGAGTCTTTGCGAAGAAGACGATGGACGGTGACGAGGAGGAGGAGCTGGGACCTCTTGTTTGGTAACTGGCCTGGATCAAAGGCGTTTTGATGGTCAAGCTACTTCCTTTTTCTTTTTCTTTTTCTTTTTTTCAGTTGGAAGCTACTTCCATTGATGTGGCATTTTTTGCGGTAATTCCTTGTTGAACTCAAGGTATGGGCGTGGCTGCTTTTGTTTTGAGCTCAAGCACCTCCCTTCATGGAAGTCGCAAGGAAAGACGGAGAAGATAGAAAAAAAAACAGTTTTTTTGAAAGAAATTATTTAGTCAAGACGAAATTCCACGTCATCAACGAAGAAAGAGAGAAATATATCCGTGGATGTCACACATCAGACTTTAACAGTAACATTGGATGGATAAAAAGGACCAAATTTGAGTATAAAGTGAGATTTGGTGATTTTTTATAGGACAAAGAAAAGAAAAAAAATAAGAAAGGCTCGGACCAGATTTGTGTACAAAGTGAAAGCCTGTGCTTTTTAAGGGAATTGAGCTTTATATTGGGTGGAGCACATTTTGTTATAGTAATGACGTGGTTGGGTAATTAATGTAGGTCAATATTTCAACAGTAACGTGTGATAGACAGATTATTTATCAATAGACTAAGCACAGAGAAGGAGAGCACCACTTTGTCTGAGAATTGTACGATTTCATCTTGTATTGATTGGTAGGTACGTGATTTCCATTCAAGACTAGCTATTCGAAATTCTCTATATGATTTTTAGATCATTAAATTTCTTACATATGGCATAGTTAGAGCAAATACATACGGGTTCGAAATCTAATTGATGCATAATCTGAATGCAATTGCGTGTGGTGCATGGATTTCAAAGTTCGCGGGTGAGTTTGAGAATTTGATTCTTTTGATTGCTTTATTTCGGTATTGATAGGGGGTTTTAGTTACCCCATTCTGTGAGAAATACCATCGTATTTCCTGTTGACTAACAGTTAAAAAGAGACAAAAGCGAGTATAGAACCTGTAATTTCGAGTTGGGGATCATTTCAGGTGTCCACTTCCTGGCCTTGACCCATTTCCATTGCCACCGCCACAACGCAACATGCAGCAGATGCCAATGGAGAAGAGTTGAGGGCAAACCAGTGTGTCGTGGACCGCGGACACGTTCACTTTGTGGATAACACACGTTCCAGCACCGGAGCCTGCCGCGTCTTTGTGCGTTGCGGTTGCCGACTGAACAGCAAACATGCCGACGGAACACTGCATTGCAGAGGGACTTCACACGTGTCCCGATGTTTTCCTCTGTCCTCGAAAACACCCCATGTTTTATCACAGTTTTAACAGCGTTTATTTCCGAATATAATGGTCGTGTTAGAAAGTACAAGCTTTTATAAAGATATAAACTGCTCTAATTGGAGTTCACTTATCAATACATATTAACTTGCAATATTGGTATGCTGGAAAGCTCCGCAACGAAATGTGGTTGAATTAACGAAACAAATGTTGGCTGGGTTAAATAAGTAGTATGGGGATTACGAAAAACCATTTTCTAGTATCAAGTTAATTCCAATACAAAGAAACCCATTTTATTGTTGAGACAACATGTCTATCTTATGGGATCTTTCGGAACTCATTTGTGTTTGCTTTCAAAAAAGCATCCCTTGAAAGGATAATTGACAATAAGTTTAGTGGAATAAAAACACCACAAGTGTCAAAATTTTTGTATGGCACTTATTTAAATGTTATAACTTTTCTTGACTACTTGAGTGTAATGATTTCTGAAAAATTAAATGTTATAACTTTTAATCAATTATTTAAATGTTAAATTTGTAAAAGAGGTTTACTCAATTATCAGAAATCTAACTTGGCATAACACTTGTGGTAAATATTTTTTAAGAATTATAGCACCAAAAAAACATAATCAATTGAAAAGTCATACAACATATAAGTGATAAAAAAAATTATAACATTCAAATGAACGTTATACGAAACTTATGGCACTTATAGCGTTCTTTTCCCTAAATTTAGCATGTTTCGAAGCTCTTTCGTAGCTTAGCAATGGTTCAGTCACTTCAAGCATATTCCAAATATCAACTGGCTTCACTGATGCTCTTGGAGGACATTTCCACAATCCAATATTGACAATGGTCTTCTCCAGTATGCATCCTCCGGAAGGAACCTAACCAAGGCAACCAAAAGTTTTGAGCTAAAAGAACGAGGATTGAAGAGGAAGATTTCGAAATGCTTGAGATAATTTACCACACAGAACAGACTTTAAAGCTTCCTTGCGTGGATACGTTATCCAACAGGACCAGATGTTCAAGTAGATTAATACCCCCGACACAGAGTGAGAGGAATCGGGCCTTTGTATGACTAATTTTCCAGGCCCGACAAACTCTCCAGTCACATTGCTGTCGAAAGGAGGTTCGATAGATCCGTTATATGGGTGGATCAAGTTATAAATAGTCCGACTCAAATAGACTAATTTAACTTATTTTGACCCGTATCTAGAGGTGGAAAAATGGGTCACTTATTTTTTGACAAAAAGTAATTAAATGGGTTTAACAATTAAAGACTTAAGATATGTGAGTCATATGTGGGTCTTAAGTGGGTCTTAAATGAGTTAGATTTAGAACCCATTTTCAACCAAAACCTCACAATCTCTCTCTTCCCTCTTTAACTTTACAAAAATAATTTTTTAAAAATAAAAATCGATTTTATAATTATTTTTTATTATAATTTTCTTTCCTTTTCTTTCTTCCTTCTTCCTCCTTCCAGTGGCCGGCACGGCAATGGTCAGTGATTGGCCAGGCGAGCTTGGAGCTTGCCGGATCGAGCGAGGTGAAGGCCTTGCCGATCTTCACCTCGCTCGATCTGGCAAGACTCGAACTCGCTGACGTCGGGCGAGGCTCGAGCCTTGCCAGATTCGGTGAGGGGCAAGCCTTGAGCTCACCGGCGTCGGTGAGCTGGGCGAGCTCGAGGCTCGCCTACGGCCGGTTGCCATTTGTCATCATGGCCAACGGCCGGCCAAAGAAGAAGAAGAACAAAAAATAAAAAATAAAAAATAAAAGAGAAAAAAAAAGAAAATTAAAAATTATATACTTAAAAAAATAAAAAAATAATTTAAAATTTAATTTAAAAAATAAAAAATAATTTAAAATTTGATTTTTTAAAATAATTATTTTAAAATTTATAAAAATTGTCCATTAATTTTTTGTTGTATAAAACTATTTTAGCAATACCATTTTTTAAATATACATACATACATACATACATACATACATACATACATACATACATACATACATACATACATATACACATACATACGTATATATACGTACATACGTACGTACGTACGTACGTATATATATACACATACACATACATATATAAGAAATAAGCTTTCTTAAGTTTAGTTAAATGGGTCGGGTATGGATAAAAAATTTTGCACTATAATAAATGGGTCATAAACGAGTTAAATGGGTTAATTTAGTTTAGACCATTTATGACCTGACCTGACCCACCCGTTTGACGGGTCTACCCATACCTATGCAATGTGGGAAAAGTGTTAAAAACGTTATAAACCTTTTGTATTTGTGTCAATTTAGTTTTAAACCTTTTCTTGGTGTCAATTTAGTCTTAAACATTTTCATTTGGTATTAATTTAGTTATTTCCGGCTAATTTTGGTTGGATTTTGCTGATTGGGCGTTGGTCAACTAACGTGGCATCATCGGCGTTGACGTGGACAACTTTTAAAAATATTTTAATGTTTTTGAATTTTTTTATTCTCTTTTTCTTTTTCTTTTTCATTTTTCCTTCTCCTCCTCCTTCCTCCAGCCGGTTGTCAGACCTCGGCAACCGGCCAGAGGCCATGACTGGCAAGGTCGAGGTCAACCTTGCCAGCCTCTAGCGAGCCTTGCTAGCTACAGGCGAGGCTCAAGCCCTCACTAATGGCCTCGAGGGTGACCTCGCGTAGGGTGGCGAGGCTCGCCCTCACCGGCTATCCGGCGAGGCTCCGACGAGGCTTGACCCTCGCTAGATCTGGCGAGATTGAGCCTTGCTATGGCCAACGATGCTTGACCCTTGCTAGATCCGATGAGGGTGAGCCTCACCGCCCAATGCAACGTATGATATTTTGAAATTTGGCCCTATTTCAAAATATATGAAGTGGTTATTTCATCGGTGCACCTATGGTTATTTTACTCTGAACTGATTACTCATGAGTAAACTAATATATTAGGTGAGGCCGTAAAGAGTTAAAACGTGAAAGATTAGAGAATTCGATTAGGGATCGACCGCTCGACCATAAGGATCGAAAAGGATCAATTCTACACTGTTATAAATCAATTAGCGAATTGATATAAATTAATTCAACGGAAGTACGTAATCGGTTCGCAAGTGATTCTGCATGATTACAATATTCGCGTCAAACAACAATAAATTGATTTTCTATTGATATTATATTCAGAGTACATAATCAAAACCTAGTGATTACATAATAACCAAAGGTTGTCCACGATTCGAAGAGGCACAAACGTGGATTGAGAATTATCGACCACGTGTCACGACCCCAACTCCATCCTTAAGGTCACAAGTAGCAAGGGTTATTTTCATGACGTCCCAAGTGTGTCACCGTCCTATTTCTTTTTATCTTTTTATTAAGCACATGTGAAAGCATACATACAACACCCAAACAACAACAAGCAGCCAGGAAAACAACCATTTACGAACACACAATTACATCAGCTACGTTTACAAGCCCTTCTATCACGGGCCGTTATATTTACAATTACCACATTTTCAAAGGGTCAGGGTAAACCTTAGCTCCTTTAGTGAGATTGCAACTCCCAAAATTGATATGAGACTTCCATGCCTACAAGACTGAAACGATGAGGGCTGAGTTTTGGGGAAACTCAGTAAGTAAAACCCTTAATTCTCTACTAGGAAGATATCTCATCATCAAAATCTAGTAGATACAACACTCGCAAGCAAAGTTGATGGCAGATCATTAGCAAACTTATTTCTACACCTCAACCACATGCATATGTTCATTGCAACATGCTTCAATGCATACTTTACCTTCAGCTTGTCAATAAACATATCAACATATCATACTTAAGCATAGACCAGCACTCATGCAAATTCATTTATCGTCGTCCTGGCTCAACCAGGCCCTATTGGCTCAATTGAGGTATCTAGCTTCAAGCTATCCCAACTCAATTGAGGCATCTTAGTGCTAGCTCACCAAGGCATCCAGGCTTAACCTAAGCATCCTGACTCAACCAAGGCATCCTGGGGCTAGCTTACCTGAGGCATCTGGGCTCAAACCCAAGCATCCTCACTCAACTAGGGCATCCCGTTCAATGAATGAGGCATCGCCGCCAATGCTATGTGGTGACAGGCGCTTTTTCCTCTTGAAGTGCACACACATGTGCATCATACAAGCCGGTTTTTCATCTCTTATATTAGCTAACGTATGCAAGGCCCGAGGGTGTGCTCATTCAAGTGAGTGTGCCATGATCCTCAACATCAAATTATAAAATATGCCGGAAACGATTCTTGGTTCGTGGCTTGAGTCGCATACTTAGGCCATTATGACTTGATGTCGATTCCAAGCCAAGTGAACCTTGACCTCGTCCCGGGGCATGAACACACTCAAACATGCAAACATGAGCAAACACACAAAAGAACATTGCAAGATACACACGGCTTACACGGGTGAGCACACTACTAAATTCGACGATGTAGGCTATCGCCCTAGCCAAGAGTTAGAGATTCTACTTACCTTCGATGAACCTCGAGCTAAGACATGAACTGCAAAGGAATGGCGGCTTACTTTGAAGGCCGAGAGAGAGACGTGAGGTGGAGGGCGTTCAAGGAGATGGAGGGTGGAGAAAATGGGAGCAAAGTGAGGAAAATGAAGAGAGCTCCTCATATTTATAGCCCTTGGAGCCATCATTACCATGCCAAGCGGTCCATTCCAATGTTTTCAAGTGTCCCGCCTAAATTCCTTGGGTGGCAAGGCTATGGGTCCAATAATTGAAGCCTAAATGATGAGTTGGAAGGCTAAAAGGCCTTACTTGGCAACAGCTCATAAGAGTCATCGATGATGACCCGCTTTTCGCTTTTCCATTGATCCACCTATACCCCGCATTAAATGAGCATTTATTGAAGTTTGACAATAATAATGCCAAAGTTACCAACTCGGCAAATTGGAGAATCTTCAGTCATTAATGAGGGCCCGTGCATCGCTCTCCAATTGGTTCGTGTGTATGCCACTTTTCTAGAATATCCAAGATATTTTGGACCAAAATCACGACCTTTGAAAAGTCAAGGAACACCTCACCTTCTTCATGAAGGAATTCTAGAGTTTTCTTTCTACTTTCATTTCCTTCTTTAAGAAAGCAAATTTTCCTTCCTCAAGAAGGCAATCTTGAAAAGTGTATCATCCAAGTTGATTCCGGGGCTGAGGAAGATATCATTAGGTACACCTCAACAAGGAATTTAAGGACTTGAGTCCAATCTTGGGCGTAACTCATACCTCTTGGGTGAGAAAAACAATTTTGAACAATTTTTGAAAATCAGTGTCTTTAGTTTACCAAACAGAATGGAAACCTTATGAAATTTTAATATGTTTTAGAGAAGACCTTAAACGACATTTTTCATTAAGGAAGTCAAGTCAAATTCGTGCCGTGGAAAGAGCAGCAAATCATTGAATACAACCCAAATATTCGTCCGTCGAGTAGATTCAACAGTCAGAGAGAGAGACTTATTTCGAAATCCAAATATTCACAAAACTCTTTAAAATTTTAATATGTTGTAGATATGGATGTCATTTAAAACTTTCATGAGGGAAGCATGGTTAAATTTGAAAGGAAAAATTTTATAAAAATTCAAAGAGGCAACCTGGTCACTGTTTTCACTACACGGGACAAGTTCCAGACGGTGAATGATTGGGCTTTTGTCCCTACTATTTTACCTCAGAAAAATATGAAATTTAAGTATGTTTTTTTTATCAAGATGTTTAGAACAACTTTTGTGAAGGAAGTTTATTTAAATTCGCACCACAAAAATCTGTATAAAATTGGTAAATAGCGCAAGTCCAGTAATTTCGAAAATCAAAGGGGGCAGTCTTAGTTAGGAAAAGAAGGCGTCCCACTTGGTCAAGAAGCATTAATTGTTAGGTATCTTTATCTTCCAAGTTTTCAACTAGGTCTTAGGTTAGCTTGGACACTTCATCTCAGCATTGAATAACCAGAAGCCAAATGTAATTAATGTGTTTTTAGCTTGTTTAAGAAGGTTTGACTTATTTGCTCTTTCTTCCAATGGATGTGTAGTCCATTTCTTGGCCTCCAAGATCTCCTACTTAGTTTAGGGTTATAACTAGGCTAGGCTATAGGGACACATAAGCCTTTACATTCATCATTCTCATTTAATACTTTTCACACTTGTTCATACTTATTCACACTTATTTTCTAGGAAGGTTTGACTAATCAAAGGCCTATCTAACTTAGCCTCCTAGTTTGGACCAAAATAAGAGTTAAAATTGAGGATGTTACACTATAGGTCAACTACGCGAAAATCCTTAAAAGCCACCTGATAGTTTAGGTTGTATTAAAGTCATATTCAATTGATTTTTAACTATGAAATTAAAATTAGCTAGAAAGAACTGAATTAGCACCAAGTGAAAAGATTTATGACACCAAAAAAAATTGGCACAAATGCAAAAGGTTTAGGACTTTTTGAACACTTTTCCCCATGCAATGCAAATCTAGTAACCTATACACATACCTAACCTGACCCATATTACTAAAGTACTTTCATATTTAATCAAATTTATGAAAATTCATAACCAAACTGAGGTGAGAGTGATTGAGCAAATATGAGATCAAGTGAAGGTGAGAAAGATTTAAGAAAGAGAGATTGAAAAAAGAGTTATAAAAATAGATAAGTCTAAGTAAGTTTAAATCTATTTATGACCAATTTATAACCCATCATGACCCATTTAACACTTAAATGAGTTAAAACTCATTTGTGACTCATTTACTCATTGTAATAAGCCCATTATAACCCATTTAATATCCATAAGAAATGAGTTTATGATCAATTTTGATGGGTCTAAAACTATATGCATTATAAGATTCCACCATTTTGTTGCCACGACAAGCGCAACACAGTCAGACCACATGCTTAGATAGGGCCCCTTCTCCAAGTTGGCCTTGCCCAACCCAATCCCTAGACTAGCCACTGCTAGTTCAGACACATGGGTTGAAGGAGAAAACACATATGATGTTGAGTAGACAATGCATCAATCTAATTAATGTAATAAGAAAATGAATATACACACAATTCAAATGGAATTTTTGAAAAATTATTAAACGGACAAAAAAAATTAAAAATCTTTAAAGGATCTATCGTTGTATATGGCAATCATCCATCTCCATATTCTACGAACTTGCAAACACTTATCTTGTTCACAAACTGTTATACTCTCTCAGTACCAATGCAAATTTTTGGTCTCGAAAACTCTTATCTCAAGTAACGTAAAAGTTTGATGGGCATGACTGTCATTATGTTGATCATGTTAATGAGGAAAAATCTAGAATTGTCAATTAAGGTTCCATTGCTTTCGCGAAAAATGTGTTGCTTTCGGAAATTGTATTTTAGAAAGCTATTTTCTATGAAAATAACCATATTTTCTAGTGTTCAGTTAATATTTGAAGATGAACTAGAAAATATTTTTCACCATTTGATCATACACTCATTTTCAATAATTTTTTTGTTATTTTATTATTTTAAAATCTATTTTTAATTGTTTTCCTTGCATTTTGTTTTTCTTTTTTTCTTTTCTTTCTTTCCCTCTCTTCTTCTTCTTTGGCCTTGGCCGGTCACCAAACATGGCAGTGGTTGGCAATCAGCCATTGTCGAGATCCAACCTTGCCATAGCTCGATGAGGCTCGTGCTCACCGGATTCGATGAGGTTGAGCCTTGCCGACTGTGTCAAGGCTCGAGCTTGCTTGATTTGGCAAAGTCAACTTCCCCCAAGGCTAGTGAGCTCAGGCCTCACTAGATCCAACAAGCCAGGCGGGGCTTGAGCCTTGCCCGAGGTCACTAGAGGCAGATATGGCAAGGTGTGAGCTCAGCTTTGCTAGATCGAGGTGAGCCTCTCCAGAATTTGGCGAGCTCAAGTCTCGTTGACCTATGGAGAGGCTCAAGCTAGCTTGTGGCCGGTCATTGACCTCTGCCAGGGCTGGCAATCGGCCAAGGCCAAAGAAGAAAAAGAGAAGAAAAGAAATAAAAGAAAAAAGAAAAAGAAAAAGAAAAAAATGTTAAAAAATCAATTTTTTAAAAAGAAAACATAAAAATGAAATGGAAATGTGTTTGGTGAAAGAAAGTGAGGTGGAAGAAATTATCAAAATGTTTTCAACTTTTCAAAAGTATAAAATATTTTCTCTACTTTTAAAGGTGTTTTTTCTAATAGGGAAAATGTTTTCTTTGACTATTTTATTTTCCGTGAAACGAATACTGAAAAATCTAGAAAATGTTTTCCTAGAAGTTATTTTTTATAAAACGAACGGAGTCTAAGTAATCTTTTCACCAGAACTATTGATATGATTGTTGTCTCGATCAATTTTTTTTTTTTTTTTTTAGAGAAGCAAAATTGGATTGAATAGGACGTAATAGTTACTATAAATTTTTGTAGAAGGTAACTTGATGACAAGTATGTATGTGAGTGTAATATATATGCATAAAACAGGTACTTGTAAGTGTCCTTTTCTTCTGGAGTGCGGACTTATTTTATATGTGTGTCATTATATAATTACTAATCTTATTTAGATTTATTAAGAATTTCATTCTTTAATTTTGTTCCATGAGCTGGCGCTTAATTGCTAGTAATATTGAAAGAAACGACATCGTAAGTGCGGTAACTAGAAGAGAAAGAGGAATAAACATGTTCTAAAAATATGGTAGTGGCGATTATTCTTTTCATCAAGGACTAAACTTCAGCTTTCCAAGTGCAGGTCATTGCCACGTTTCCATTAGAATCATGGACGGAAAATATTGGCGGCTGATGTGGAATCAACTGCCCAGAAAAAAAAAAAAAAAGCCTCGACGCTCAATTGACTGCTACGTCCTCCACGTTCCATCCTACAACGAAATCACCCATAAGCTATCCTTCCTTGAGGACCTTGCCTTGTGACCTGCATGTTGGGTTGCAGCTGAATTTCAGGGGCTCGAGTTTTGTTTAGAAACCAAATTAACCCCTATTTATCAATTTATTGCCTCCAACCACCGTGTGCTACACATATTTTAAATGCACATGTCTCCAATGAGTCAAGTCGTGTAATCTATTTTTAAAATAATGCCACCTTAAATTCTCAAGCGACCTAAATTGTCAATATCCCTTAAATAACGACTTTAGTATGTAGAGAGATTAGAGATATAATGCCATGTAGAAATCATTGGATTTGCTTTATTAAATAGAAAGATTAAAAATATAATATCAAGATGTAAATCCATTGACTAGTGTGACATCCTAGATTTTCAGTCCAGTTTTCAATTGAATAAATCGGGCATTTCATCAACGCACCTATAGTGCTATTCTCAGAGCCGATCACTCGTGAGACAATTAGACTATTTGGGGAAGCCATTAAGGAATTTTAATGCAATAGATTTGAGAATTCGACCAGGAATCGGTTACTCGACCGTGCTCATCTGCCGAAATCATTACGACACAGATTTAAATCTATTAGAGATCAGAGATAAGTCAGTTCGACTAAGATGAGCGGTTAAACATGGGTGATCCCACTAAATTGCAAAATTCTCATCGATCGGCACTAGTTTGATTTATTCTATTGTTTGGTACCTTGTGTCCGTAACTGAATTCTCGAGATTTTCATGATAATCAAAAGTCACCAATGTATCAAGTGGGTTCATTGTGGCTCGAAGAAAATCGACTACTGGTCATTTGTACTAAGAATATCTAAAAGCTACCTGGTAGTCTAAGTCACGCTAAAAACGCGCCTGAGTCAAATTAACTGCGAATTTGAGTCCGATTTCAGAAATTGAAAGTTCTGTCGTGTCACAATTAGTACTAGGATTGTCGATTCAGTCTCATAAGATTTTTCTGCAACCCAAGACCTTTTGGGAAAAAGTCGTCCTAGGGCCGTTTTTGTTCAAAAAAAGGCCGGGACCGTTTTTTATTGCGAAATTAGAAAGTAAGTGGGATCCATTGGTGAAGAAAAATATCGATTTGATTGAGGACTTGACAACAGAATTTATTGAGGCCGATTTGGGTTGAATCAAGTAAGGATCGGTGTCCAATTGAGTGAGAAGTCTTGCAAATTCGTATGCCCCATTGCCTAGCCATTTTTGGATCACTTCAAATGTTGCAAAGTGAAGCTTGGTGATTGAATTGTAGCCAAGGAAGTGCTGGTGGCTAAGGATGAGGTCAAGGGGACAAGTTTGTGGAAAAACGAGGCAAAGTGGCCCCTCCAACCTCATCTCTTCCCTCTCTCTCCCTTCCTCTCCAAGCTGCCGTCCACCACTCTTCCTCCCCTCCATCATGCCCTGTCCAAACACCTTAGCCAGCAAGAAGACCAGCTAGAGCAGCGACACCACCGCTGGACCGTTTTCCTCCTCTATTTTCACTTCTACCAGTTTCTGCTCTAACTGACCTTTCGCCAAAGATCTGAGTTGAAACTGGTCTTCCCAGACGAATTAGCCAATGATCTACCCATCACCATGACCAGCCCATCCAGACCATTCCAAAGAGCCCGACCTCACCCCTAATGGAGGTGCTAGCCGTCCCGTACATCCTCCACAAGCCGATGGTCGTTGATCTGTCAGTTTGCCCACCGATCTGCCTGTTTTGTGTTTTTCTTCATTTTTCTCCCATTCCAGTCCTTCCTTGCCCATCCCAACCTCCAACAAGACCCCCTTGACCCCTAGGTGATGTTGGTTGTTGACCACCCACTCGCCGGAGGTTTGATCAACCCGTTTTTTCGCCGTTTAGCCGTTGGTTCTCCTCTGTCCAACAAGTAGAAGCAAAAGCCAAACCATCTTTATTTCTCTCTTTTGCAACTCAAAATAGAGGCAAAGTGCTTTCCATCAGCTTCAAGGCCCGTTTTGAGGTGGTTTCGGGCCCCGAAAGTTAGGTCCACTTTGGAGAGAAGTGATCCCCGTGACGTTCCCGTTAGTTTGATCCGACCCGCTCACAAAACAAGTGAGTTTAACTCACTAATCCTCGTTTAGTAGGCTAATGATACTTAGGGGTTGATTAGATTTAATTAAGCATAATTAGGTTGATAGATTATATTAGATTATCTAATTTAATGATTTGCCGATGCACGTTAAGTGGCTAGATATTGCAATTAGCGAGTAAATAGACTCTAGTATTTATTTAACGAGTCTCAGAAATTTTTCAGGTTTGTCTTAGCTTCCAATTAGGCTATAACGGGCCTAAGTTTGATTTATTGCATTTATTTAATATTTTTCATAATTATTTAATTATTTATTTATTTTTTGAAAATTAGACCAGGATGGCCAATGTCCGGAAAATTACGCCGATTGCGGCGGTATGATCTCGTTTATTTAATTGAGCCTTAATTTGTGTTGATTGTGTATGATTTGTATTTTTGGAATTTATTCTTAAATTGATTTCATTTCAGTAATTGATTGGAAAATAACCAAGCGTCGGTTTACAATGCCAAAAAAATTTGGTGGACTATATGAAATGGTGGGAATTGTGAAAGTGAAATTATGGTATTTTGGCTAGGGTCAACCGTGTAACAACACACGGCTAATTTATCGGGTATGATAAAAAGTGTGAAAGAATGCTTTATTACATCGGCTCGATGACTAAGTGTGTCATCTCGAAGAAAGACATTATGAGTTGTTGGCTCGTTGAGTTGGTACATCACTTTGGAGAATGCATGTGGGCTTGGTGACCAAGTACGTTATATTGGAGAATGCACGTGGGCTCGGTGGTTAGGTATGTCATCTTGGAGAATGCACGTGGGCTTGGTGACTAGGTATGTTATCTTGGAGAATGCACGTGGACTCGGTGACTAGATATACCATTTTGGAGAATGAACATTATGATGAATATTATAATATACTAGCTCAGTAACTCAATAGGTTATATTGGAGAATGAATAGTATATTATAGTGGCTTGGTGACTTAGTGTGTCATCTCGGAGAATGAATCATGTAATATACTGGCTTGGTAACTTGATAGGTTATTTTGGAGAATGGACAGTATTGAATGGAATGACCGGGCAATGGTCTGATTGATATGTAATCGATTAGGTCGATTGATCGATACTTCGATCTGTGGTGATTGATTGGGTGCCTATTCGAACTGTGTTAAATTACAGGTAGAGTATGAGGTCAAGGTAAGTCTTCTGACCCATGTTGTGCATAGGCAGCCCTTATGACATATTGGCTTCATAATCGAGTCTTAGGGAGTAGAACTCGCTGAGACATAGTCTCATTGGTTATTATATAACCATTTTCAGATCCTTAGATAAGTTGGTGGAGGACCGGGAACCCCGAAGTCTAGGAAAGTTGAAAACGAAGAATCGGCGAACGTGTCTGACCAATGGGTCATAGGATATTTCCCTTTTGTTATTAAGCCGATATTTTGTAAACAACCTGATATAGTATATAAACTTGTTTGTTTATGAAAGACCATTTGATTGGAAAAAAATTAGTAGTCATATTTTCCTATCACATTGGTTTATTGTCTGGAGATTATTTATATGCTTCCGCATGTGTATTAAAATGAATGAGTCAGCGGTGCATCATGGGACGTCGCTATTATATCGACCAGGTAAGGGATGGGTGTGTGCCCGAGAATCGAGGCGTGACAACTAGTCTCACACAGTAGAAAGTGTCTATTTTTATAAGTAGGGGCATGGCCCCCTCCTTGATTCTGTTGTTCCCGTAGATGCAGAAAATTGGGATGCAGAGTTTATTTTTCCCTAGAAATATGAGAATCGCATTGCTGTGTAATAACAAGATGAACATAAAGTCAAAACAAAAACTTTATTCACTAATTCAAATAAAGGGGGGAAAAAGACAGAAACCCTATCTACGACATGGGCCAGTTTACTCCTAGCCCCCCAACTTCTTGAAATTGCAATTACGTCCTAGTTAGGGAAAAAATATGTTTACATATATATATAAAGCCCCCCCTCCCAAAAAAAAAATTAATACTATTTCTTTAAATTCCAATGTTTAAGGAACTCTTAGGAACTTCTCGTAAAAAAAGAAAAAAATCTGAATTAAGATCTATTTTCCTCTAGCGATATTGATTATAGGGTAAATTACTAGGACACCCCCTCAATTTCATTAAAGTTACTCGAAAACCTCCGCATTTTCAAAAAGTACTACGGCCCCTTGTTAGAAACGTTTTTGGATTTGATAGATTAATAAGAAAAATTATGTGGTCTAATTAAGGTCTCGATATATAGCTGGAATTTGAACATTGACATGGAATTTGCAAAATTCCACGTCACCATTTAGAGAGAAATTTGTTCATATCATGAGTTTTTGGATTTGCAGTTTGACATGATATCATCCTCCTTTGTAAGCAAATTTAAAAAAAGAAAAATCTTCCCGCCCAACCCACTACTCCTCTACCTAAGAGATGCAATCCTCTATTTTGCACATTATCAAAAGGTCGCAAGGGTAGGAAGAAGGTGAATATAGAAGGTCGCAAGGGTCGGAAGAAGGTGAGTATAGAACGTCGCAAGGGTAGGAAGAAGGTTAATATAACAGGAAGCGCAAAGATCATTTGGTTTGATAATTTGATTAGGTTCACTCTTGTTATTAAAATGGTATGCATTGCACTCATGTACGCTGTGACGATTAAGTTCGATGTTGTTATTTATTTCATAATAGGTGCGAGTGTGTACGGATTATTCCTGGCTTAAATAAATGCAAAATGACATGTATTGGTCCTACATATAGCATAGATGATACAAACTAACGGAAATCAATATTCAGATGTCTGATTCATGGCATAAGTTTCACGACATAACATGGATGAGTTCCCATAAGCAAATACAATTCAATCTATATTGCAAATGATCGAGATATGAAGTTGGTTTCCCTAAAACCAAAAATTTCCATTATTATCAAAATGCTTGTAGACACCTAATTTTTTAGCAAAAGGTTTCACAAAAATTGCTGAGAATATTACTTCCTTAAAAATTCAATCCAAGAATATAATTAGATCGTTTTTCAACAATATCCAATTTGTTGAAGTTGAATGGTCGGTTTTCAAGATATTGCAACTTTTAACCATAGTTGTCCAATCATAAGGTGTTAAAAATTTTGGGATTTGACCCAATTAATTAATTTCATCTTATATATGAAGTCACAAATTTTTTGAAGCCCCAAGAATAACATCATGCAGATTTAAGTTCTTAACTTTCCACTACAACCATCTATTGGCCTGCTTTTCGAAAATCCATTATGAATCACGAGCTTATGAAAACTTTATACATAGTCATAGACTCATAAGAGCCAGTGGCCCCTTCATCGGAGATAGGCGGCATTTCGTAGCACCCACTTATAGCTACCCAAGGTCTAGGGTGTGCCTACCGCTGCTTAGGGCACAAAGGCCTTAGTCTGGCTTTCTAACCTTTTAGGAGGGTTCTCTTAACTTAGAAATTTTATATGGAGCTAATTAATAAATCTTGCTCAAAACAATTCAAATTATCTCTACAAAGTTAAATGACATTTCCTCTACTTAGTCAACAATATTAAATGCCATCATATTTTTCTCCTACTTCTCTTTGTGGATTCTAAGCTATGAAATAATTGCAATTTGAATTAAATCAATTTAGAGTTGGGTTTTTGTTTCCAGATACTTGGAGTATTGTCTAATCCATTTATAATGCAATCTCCTTTACAATGCAATACATCCAAACTTAGTGATTTCGCACAATCTCAATCTATTCACCTTCTACATTTAGGTCATTCTAAGCATATTGATGTACTCATATTATTGAAGTTTTTCTCCATTTATTTGGTCTGTCCAAGGACCTCGATCATTTAATGTCCCTCGCTTGTTCACCAAAATATAAACGTTCTTCCAAATCTAACACTTTCCGCTCAGTAGCTTGTTCTCTAATAGCACATACATCATGGTGTTAACATTATATGCATGTAAATTTGTATATGTAGAGGATAATTCATTTGTGTGCACACACATATATGTGTATATGTGTGTGTGTATATATACATATATCTTCAAAATACATAAGGAGTCTTATTAATATTATTTACCTTGTTCAAATGAGCATTTTTTTGGTCGGTTAAAACGTGCATTTGACCCCCTACTTTAACGGAAAATGCGGACGCAAGCAAGGGAAATGCTGCGCAAGGGACCTCAACCCTTACCGAAGGCCATTGGGCCACTGTGCACACCGTCACACGGATATTGTGAAGGGCCCTCGGCATAAAAGAAACGAGCATGGGGCCGTAGGGCATTGGCCTGGCGCTGCAAATGCTATGCGGCATTTGCTTGTTAGGAGTGCCACCACCTGGATCAAATTTTCCCTTTCTTTTTTTTTTTTTTTGTTTGGGAAAAATCACCTATTTTAGCTTTATATCTGTTCGAACTTTGACCCCTCAGAAAAATTACTTATTTTAACTTTTGTCCGAACTTTGACCCCTCATTTCTCTTCAGTTCGATATTTGTAAAAGTATTGGATTAGGGATTTCTGCAAACTTGATTGGAGTGGTCAGGTCACAATATCTTTCTCGTTAAAATTACGATTGACCTAATTCTCAAAGCATTAGTTGTGACTAAATATACTTGAATTCATCAGTTAATCTGAAAAATCACAATTTTCTTGACACACTCAAGATTGACCAGTTGTGGTTAAAAGTTGTGATATCCGTGATCGGGCCATCCGATGTGGGCAAATTGAGTGTCGTTGTTCTTTCCGCACACAACCTAGTTACACCAATCATCGTAATTTCAATTCTCAAGGCTTCGATACCTTTGAAACCAAGAAATTTTCCAATGGAGCAAGCGCTATCAGAGAATATATATATATATTTTTTTGTCGAACATTGGTAAATGAATGAGGTGCCTTCAATAATAGTTGCAAAAAGAGAAGTACGTGTATTGGTTGAGAAAATTTTACGCCATTGTGCAAGGCAAACACTAAAGAATGCAAAAGTAATTGAAGGCACCATAAGTCCATGACAGCGAACTTTTGAATGTACAACTTTATAGATCTGGCTTGGTGTTAATACTCTTCCTTACCATTGTTAGCCTAACCTTTTCACAGCAACAAAGCTGGAAGTGTCGGCTCCAGGTTGTCTTTTGGTTATTCACAAACTTTATGACTATCTCAATGCATCATTTCACTAACTAGTAAAGCTGGGAACTTTTTCCCTTCACTTTGGAAAAATTTCATAGGTGACTTAAATATCTTTACTCTTCCTTTTCTTTTTTCTTTTCTTTTTTCTGGTGCTAAAAGAAAAAGAAGATGCTGTGTCTCATGGTGAAGGAAGCCTTGTTAAGTAGGTAGTGGGACCGACAATATCCCCAAAACTTTTGAAATTGACTTGAATTCAACAACAGCATACATCGTCAGTGTCAAAAAAAGATCTACACAAATGGTCTTATAGTTACATTATTATGATCCTAACATCAATTGTCAATAGGTTGATTTTGTAAGAAATTTTAAAAACTAGTGGTCTTTTCTTCTTTGTTCTCATTTCTTCATGATAATAAAAATTCAAGATGATTTGGTTCATACAATGATTTCCAAATATGGTTTTGGGAGGAGGACCTGTGATTGTAGAGGACTTGTTCCGAGGCTCACACGCAATTCTTTTGCCAAGAGAATTTATACGATGGTTTCCATATATGGTTTTGGGAGGGGGAGAGAACGATGATTGTAACGGAGTTTATCCCAAAGTTGTCATGTGATTCTTTCCGCAAGAGAGGATAAAATTTACTTACAATACCAATCAACTGGGACAGATGATTATAGATGACCTTATCTTGAGGTTCACACGTAGTTCTTTTAGCTAGAGAGGGTAAGTATTGCGCACGAGTAATTTCATTACCTGGATGAATGAAGTAGAGAACATGTGAAAGGAGATTCGGGCAATGTTAAGGGACTTCAATGCAAGGTGACGGGCAAGAGTTTGATAAATTGCTATTGGAGAGACTAAAGCTATAGTTCTTCCTTTGTGAAATTAACTATCGAATAATTGGTTTAGGGCATTTTATGGTGAATAATGGAAATTTGATGTTAAACATGATGTTGTATTAAAATCAATGGATGTTGTTTTGCCACGTATAAGGAAGAAACAAGTTAGAAGTAGCCCATGTCATAAGGTGACATCCTGATTGTCTTCTATGCACTCCCATTCTTTACGACTATCTCCAAGCGTTGTTGTACCTATAATTATTAAAGCTAGAAACCTTTTTCCTCCATTTTGGACAAATTTTATAGGCTGGACTTAAAAGTTGTCACTCTTGTTTTATTTTTTTTGCTAAGAGAAAAAGAAGATGCCTTGTCTCAAGGTCCACTTAGGAAAAAATTTCATAGGCTTGACTTAAAAGTTGTCGCTCTTGTTTTTATTTGGTGCTAAGAGAGCTTGACTTAGAAGTTGTTGGTCTTGTTAAGAGAGCTTGACTCAAAAGTCCTCACTCTTGTTTTCTTTTGTACTCAGAGAATTTGACTTAAAAGTCGTCACTCTTATTTTCTTTCAATGCTAAGAGAAAAAGAAGTGCCTTGTCTCAAGGTCCACTTAGGAAAAAATTTCATAGACTTGACTTAAAAGTCATCACTCTTGTTTTCTTTTGGCACTAAAAGAGCTTGACTTAAAAGTCATTACTATCAGTTTCTTTTGGTGCTAAGAGAAAAAGAAGATGCCTTGTCTCATGGTCCACTTTGAAAAAAAATTCATAGACTTGACTTAAAAGTCGTCACTCTTGTTTTCTTTTGATGCTAAGAGAAAAAGAAGGTGCCTTGTCTCAAGGTCCACTTAGGAAAAAATTTCATAGACTTGACTTAAAAGTCATCACTCTCGTTTTCTTTTGGCACTAAGAAAGCTTGACTTAAAATTCATTACTATTGGTTTCTTTTGGTGCTAAGAGAAAAAGTAGATGCCTTGTCTTGTGGTCCACTTTGGAAAAAATTTCATAGACTTGACTTAAAAGTCGCCACTCTTGTTTTCTTTTGATGCTAAGAGAAAAAGAAGATGCCTTGTCTCGAGGTCCACTTAGGACAACAAAATTCATAGACTTGACTTGAAAGTCGTCACTCTTGTTGTCTTTTGGTGCTAAGAAGAAAAGAAGATGCCTTGTCTCACGGTCCACTTAGTTAAAAATTTCATTGACTTGACTTAAAAGTCGTCACTCTTGTTTTCTTTTGGCACTAAGAGAGCTTGACTTAAAAGTCATTACTATTGGTTTCTTTTGGTGCTAAGAGAAAAAGAAGATGCCTTGTCTCATGGTCTACTTTGGAAAAAAAATTCATAGACTTGACTTAAAAGTCATCACTCTTGTTTTCTTTTGATGCTAAGAGAAAAAGAAGGTGCCTTGTCTCAAGGTCCACTAAGGAAAAAATTTCATAGACTTGACTTAAAAGTCATCACTCTTGTTTTCTTTTGGCACTAAGAGAGCTTGACTTAAAATTCATTATTGTTGATTTCTTTTGGTGCTAAGAGAAAAAGAAGATGCCTTGTCTCATGGTCCACTTTGGAAAAATATTCATAGACTTGACTTAAAAGTCATCGCTCTTGTTTTCTTTTGATGCTAAGATAAAAAGAAGGTGCCTTGTCTCAAGGACCACTTAGGACTTGACTTAAAAGTCATCACTTTTGTTTTCTTTTGGCACTAAGAGAGCTTGTCACACCCTGAATCTCGAGTGCATGCCCATCTCTCAATGGTTGATAAAATTTGCGACGTCTCAAGATGCATCGTTGACCCATTCATTTTAATGCACATGTTAAGCAAAACAATACCCCTGACAATAGACAACACGAGACAGAAAAGCAAGAAGCAATTTCACAACGAAAACACTTTTATAAACACCCCGGTTTATATACAATACTGGTCTATGGACAAGAGTCTATAAAAGAACAACTATCAAAAGAAACTATCCTCTAACTAACTAGCCAGACACATTCGCCGATCCTTCGGTCTCCACAGGCTCCGGGGGCTTCGGATCCTCCACAGCACCATCAGGAGGATTAGTTGCACTCTTGCCTAGAGCAGCATCGACTACCATCGCAAGGATCTCAAAATCCTGGAGGGGACCCACTTTGTATCCATTGAGCCCGTGGCAAAACCATGCTCTGAATTGGTGAGGTACCCACTGAGGTAGGCCCTCCTTAACCTAGACGGTGCTCACCATAAGTTCATAGACCTAGTGACCCACAGGGACACGGTAGTCAAAACTCTGCTCAGTAACCCTCATGAGCCGACCAAAACGTTCCGGAGGAACCGCCATCTAAAGACCTAAAAAGTTAAGCTCATGACGGGGTGAGACAATGTCTTAGTAAGTTCACCCCCTAAACTTTGGCTAGGAAAGAAATACACCTGGAGGCAGTCTATGCACATAAGACAGAGGACTTACCTCGCCTAAGTTCTCTCCTGCAAGTTAGTACAATTCATAAACCCAATCAATCAATCAATCAACTCAATCACACGATCCACTTCAAATATTGCTTGCACAAGCATGAACTACCGACTGTTGACACCTAAATTTTGGCGACCTAATTAGTCATTTATTGCATTAAAAATTAGGGGTCAATTTTATCCCTAAAAGAATAATTAATTGCATAGCATATAGATTTAAGTGCATTTGCATTTTTTGCATTTGTTTATTGGACCGGTGGCGGATGAGTTCGAATTAATGGTTCTGAGCTTTAAATTGACAGGCTAGACTAAGCCCACAAAGAAAGCAAATCGGTCCAAGCCCGTATCCTCGGAGATATTTTACTGATTTATCTTTGTGAGATTTCAATTCAAAAGCAAATATTACGTTTGGAAAAAAAAACAAATATTGCGTTTCGAAAAGAAATCTTAGTGGATATAGATTTAGAAAATTTAAAAACCCTAATCCATGCCCTATAAATAAGTAAACATACATAGGGTTTAAGGAGGCCACACACAATTCCATAGATGGCCACAATTCTGAGAGCATAGAGATACACCACGTAAGGGACGATTGAGGAGAACACAAGAACGAAAGACCAGATAGAGAGATGCCATCGGAGAGGAGAACCGTGAGTTCTCTTGGCCGAGCCGTGCCGACATTCCTGACGCACCGCCCCTTGTCCCGACGCACTATTGCTTGATCCACCTCCCGATCTGTTGCTTGAGCTTGCTGCTCTATGCCATCTGGAGCCCAACGACCAGCCGCGAGCGTTGACGACGAAGTTGCTAGCCACTTTACGACGATATCCTTGTCGCCGATCATATGCTTGCCGCGGTTGTCCACAAGCCGTGGAGACCCGATCCTTGCTGCATGGTACCCTCGCCGCGATGAAATTTTGAGTCGTTTCCAAGAATTTTATGGCGGCATCCGAGTTCTTCAAGGAGTCGTAGGCTTCCACTCATTCAAATGATTCCCACGCTTGACCAACATCCAATGCATGATGGGTGGAATCGAGAAAAGAGATCCACTCACATTGACCATGTATAGAACGTGCCTAAAAAAGGGACAATAAAAAAGAGATTTCGAAGTCCCCACGATTGGTGACTTTTGCTCTTACTTGCTGATTGTTTGATTTTCCATCATCACGAGCACCACCACATCCAGTCGCGTGTATCCGCACCGCAAAATCCTGAGCATTGTGTCCACGGGAGAGTTGTGCTAAAACAGAAAAAGAAAGAACTTATTTTGTGCAGGTTTCTGAGCGACCTAAGCACCATGGAGCCGTGCTTCGTGTCAACCTATATCGTCGCCGTGCACATAACGCTTGCCGCCGTTCGCTGTCGAGAAGCCGGTCACAATCCTGGTTCGATTGCACTCGGTCCAAATTTGGAAGAATATCCTCAAACTAGGTAAGATGCACGTTTGCTAGTATATTTGCATATTTTATTGCCTAATATGTGTCTATTAATATCTAACGTGCATATCTATGAGTGATAGACATATCTCTAGGATTTATTTCCTAATCCGCAACTGCACGTTAATTTTTTATTCCAGCTATAAGGCTTTAGATGGAATAATTAATCACGCGGGAGTAAAATTGATATCTTGATCTTTAAGGCTTAAGATCAATTTATCAATTTTATTAGCGAAATAATCAAGTTGGATTAGATATCATTTTGAAATTCGAGCGATGGATAGTATCTTTGGTGATTGCGAATGATTTGGTGTTTATCTTTTAATTGCTTTATTTATCCCGAAAAAAATTGCATATTTCATTTTGATTTTAGATTGATTTAGATAGACTCCATCTTAGGTTAGAAATTGCTAAGTTAAGATAATATCTTGGTTTAAATTAGGGTTTAGCTTGGCCTAATCCTTAATATAGGGTGGATAGAATCTTAATTTAGCTAGGTAATTTTGGCATTTTTCTAATTTCGAAATTTCATGAAAAAACACAAAAAATGTCTTTGAATAAATTAGTTTCAATCTCTAGGATAGACTGCATTCTTTTAAGGAAAAACAAAATAAAAGATGTCATGCGCATGTCATTAGGATTAGATTCATGAAATGCATGCCATTTAGTGGTTGTTGCTAGGTCTAGTCAATTAGAAATTGCATGTCATTAGAATTAGGTCATTTAGTTAATATTGCATTGCATATTGCATGATTTTCATTAATTAAGTGAAAACAAAAAGAGAAATTGCGTGTTAATTAAAAACCATATCTAGGGTTGTTGATGGTGATTTTGAATTAACATTGTAGATGCTTTCGTTGCTACGAGGTAAGTCTTGCATTTTCTATTTGCTTTCTTGGGTGTTAAATTGATGGATTGCGTACCCGCATGATCGCCTCGCATGTTAGAGAATTAAATTTAAAATCAATTCAAGCTGCCTGCCAAACATTTTTTCAAAATAAAAAGAAAGGTACCGAAAGGGCGTTAGAGAAATCTAGCGTAACCAAGTCCCCGTACTCAAATCTCTGGTTCCTAGAAGTAAAGTAAAACTCCCGTTACTTTACTTGGGTTTCTAATCAACCCACCAAAAATAGATTAGTGGCGACTCTTGATTCAAAAATCAATTGCATGTTAAGAACTTAAACTTAAGTCGCGAATTGGTATGGGCTTGGAAGAGCCTGACTTAAGTCTAGGCTTAATAATCCATTAGCCAAATTTTAGATGGTTCACCCGAAAAAATTGGTCGCGACACCGACGCTCATCGGTTTTTTGGCATAGCCAGGGGTTACTGCTCACACAAGCTGATATGAAATGCTGCTCTCACAAGCTGATATGAAATGCTTCTCGCACAAGTGATATTAAAGATTGCTCACACAAGCTTATATGAATTGCTCACAGAAGCTAACATGAATTGCTCACACAAGCTGACATAGATCATTGTTCACACAAGCTGGTATAGAGACATTTTTGACATTAAAAACCAACGCTTGGTATTTTCTCATTAAAATACCAAAATTTCATAATTTTGGAATAAATACAAAAAATTCCAATCACCACTCAATTTGCACAAATTAACACTCAATTGCATAAACTGAGCATACAATTGCAATCGCACGAAATTCCGATCACCAGCTATTTCGGTATAATTTTCAGAAAATATTAAATAGTTAAATAAATACCAAAAATATTAAATAAATACAATTAAATACCAAAAATACCCACTTTGGCCAGAAATGCTAAATTAACCATATAAACGGGCCTAGAAAATTTTTGAATCAATCTAGATAAATAGCACAACTTATCTAGTCCTTAATTAATCGAATCTAACCACCTAACATGCACAATTGAATAATTAAATTGCTAATCCGTTCTAACTAACCACCTAAACCTTAATTAGCCTAAACTAATATCCCTTAAGCATTATTAACTCTCTAAGCAGAGTTTAGCAAGTAAACTCATCGTTTTAGTGATCCGGTGAGTCCACGACGACGGCAACACGAAGACTGGCGACAAACACCCGTATGACGACACCAAACGACGACTAGATGGGCCACAAAACGGGCCACGAAGCCTCAAAGCCTTTGCTGGCTTCAGCTTCAACTCTTAGGCCGAAAGAGCTGGCATAGGGCTCGGCTTGGGTTGGAACGAGCAAGGCGAGCGGACTGGCGACTGCAACGGGCCAAGCAGAGGCAACTAGCAGCTGGACAACGACGGTGGAGCTCCAGCTAAGCTCATACGATGACCAAGGGCTCGGGGGGACGTCGGTTGGGAGTGAAACAAACGGGACGGGTGAATGGTGTGCGCGGGGGATGAGTGACGCCAGTGGCTGGCGACTTTGGGCGACTGTCGATGGCATGGGGGAGGGGTTGCCGGTTCTCTCTGGTTCTCTCAAGCTTTCTCAAGGCCTCTACAATGGATAAAGTGGCCCCAAGCTTGAAGAAGGGGTTGCTGAAGATGGAGGGTCCCCCTTAGGCCATAAAGTCTTCATCTCTACCCCTTTTCTACTCATTGCAAAGCTCCACCACGTTGGGTTGTCATCCATGGCCAATTTGCCGCAAAAGACTTCCCATAGAAGCTTCATTTGATGCCTCAAATGTTGCACACCCCTTGGCCTATGAATTTTGGGCACTTTCCCTTCCAAATTGAACCAATTCCCCTCAAATTGAATTCAATTGAAGCCTAAAAAATTCAACATTTTTCTTTATCAATTGAACCAACTTGAATTCCAAAAACTTGACAAAAAACGGCCCTATGATTTTCTGGTCGAAAATGGCCCTACATTGAATTTTCGCCAAAAATCTCGGTTTGCAAAAAAAAAAATCGAAGAATGAGTCGACGTTCCTAAAATGAATTGTGACATGATAGAACTTTTAGTTTTTAAAATCAGGTTCAAATTCGCGGTTAATTTCAATATGGTGTGATTTTAGTGTGACCTACCCTACTAGGCAGCTTTTAGGAATTTTTAGTGCAATTGACATGTGGTCAATTATTTTCGAGACACATTATACATCTTCGACTCATTGGCGACTCTCAGTTGTCGTGAAAATCTTAATGTTTCAAATACAGGCATAGGGCACCAAAATAACAGAAACATCGATCTAGTGCCATTCGACAGAAATTTCGCAATTAAGTGGAATCACCCACACACTAATCACATACCTCTGTCAAATCTACCTATCGACGTTCTCTAATTGATTTTTAATTGTGTTGTAATGATGCTTGCAAACTAGCATAGTCGAGTAGTCAATTTCTAGTTGAATTCTCAAATCTATTGCATTAAAATCCGTTAACGGATTCATCAAATAGACTAGTTATCTCATAAGTGATCAGTTCGGAGAATAGAACTATAGGCACGTCGATGAAAAGCCTGATTCATTCAATTGAAATCAGAATTTGAAAATCAGGATGGTGCAACTCTTCCTCTCTTATAAAAATTTTGTCCTCGAAATTTAAACCATTACAAATCTTTAAACAAAATGGTTGGGGTACAGTCGTCTCATCGAATTTTCACTTTCCCAAGTTGCTCCTTCAGTGTTGTGGTGTTGCCAGACCACTTTAACTAACGGGATTGTCTTGGTGTGCAGAACCTGCTCTTTCCAATCCACAATCTGAACTGGTCTTTCCACGCACGACACTGTCGTCCACGTCCAATTCTTCAAAATTCAACACGTGGGTCGGGTCAAGCTCATACTTCCTCAACATTGACACGTAAAAGATGTCATGCACTTATGCCAACCTTAGCAGCAATGCAAGACGATACGCTAGGATCCATATCCTTTATAGGATCTCAAAGGGACCTACGACCTCGGACTCAGCTTTCCCTTTTTGCCGAAGCACGAAGTACCTCGTGCTTACCAACTTGGAATTCCAATGGTCTCCGACGCTTATCTGCGTTGCTTTTTTGGTGACTCTGAGCGGTCTTTAATCTGCTTCTGATGACGGCAATTGCATCCACTAACTACTAGACTAACTCTAAGCCTGTGATCTTTCGTTCTCCGACCTCATCCCAAGAAACTAGCGTTCTACACACTCTATCGTACAACGCTTCAAAAGGAGCAACTTGAATACTTTGTTGATAGCTGTTGTAGGCAAACTCGACAAGATGAAACCGTTCCTCCCAACTTCCCTTGAAATCCAACACGTAACCTCGCAACATGTCTTCGAGGTTTGAATCATCCTCTCAGACTAGCCATCCGTCTGAGGATGATAGGTCATACTATACTGCAGCTTCGTTTCTAAAGCAGCCTGCAAACTCCTCCAAAAGGCAGCTATGAACCTCGGGTCTCGGTCTGATGTAATTATCACCGGCACTCCATGTAGACAAACTATCTAACGCACGTACAATTATGCATGCACATCCAAATTAAGGTCCTTTCGTACGGTAATGAAGTGAGCCGACTTCATTAGTCTATCGACCGTTATCCAAATAAAATCATTACCCCTATGACTCCTCGGTAAGCCTGTCACAAAATCCATTGTGATGTGTTTCCATTTCCACTCAAGAATTCAAGAGGTTGCAGAAGTCCTCCCGACTTACAATGCTGTGCCTTTGCTTGCTGACACGTTAGACACTTGGTGACATGCTTGGCGATATCCGCCTTCATACCGGACCACCAATAGTGTTGACGCAAATTCTTATACATTTTTGTACTGCTTGGATGAATGCTGTAATTGTTACGATGAGCTTTTGACAAGATATCTTCCTTAAGCTCTGCATCGTCAGGTACACACAATCATTCTGTGAACCTTAGTGTTCAATCTTCAGAAATCTGAAAGTCAATCTTTCTCTTTTCAGAATCCTCTTGTAGGATCTTCTGAATCTTTGGGTCTGTCGGCTGAAGTATCTTAATTATGATCTGCACTTTCAGCTCAATTCTGAGGGTGGCCATAAGATTCGAAAGGTGGCCTATCTCAAATTTGAAAACCGAATCTCAAGCTCTCTCGAGTAAAATCCATTCCTTAACCATCATCTGTGCGACTGAAGACTTTTGACTCAGCGCATCTGCAACCTTGTTCGCTTTTCCAGGATGATACAAAATTTCGCAATCATAGTCATTCAGAAGTTCCATCCAACGATGTTGTCTCATATTCAACTCCTTCTGAGAGAAGAGGTACTTGAGACTTTGATGGTGAGTGAAGATCTAGAATCTTTCCCCATATAAATAATGTCTCCAAATCTTCAGAGTGAAAATAATCACCACGAGTTCTAAGTCACGTGCCGAGTAATTCAGCTCGTGAGGTCTCAATTGACGGGACGCATATGCAACAACCTTATCATGTTGCATCAACATGCAACCCAGTCCTCTGAACGACGCATCACTATAGATCTCATATCCTCCAGGACCAGATGGTATGGTCAGCACATGTGCGGTAGTCAGCTTCTACTTAAGCTCTTGGAAACTATGATCACACTTGTCTGTCCACACGAACTTTTCTTCATTCTTCAATAGTTGAGTCAACGGCGACGCTAACGTTGAACATCCTTCCACGAACCTTCTCTAGTAACCTGCCAAACCCAAAAAGCTTATGATCTCTGTCACGGTTGTCGATCTTGGCTAGTTGATAACTGTTTCGATCTTGGTTGGGTCCACGGAGATTCCTTCGCCTGAAATCATGTGACTTAAGAACGTTACACAAGTCAACCAAAACTCGCACTTATTGAACTTGGCATACATCTCATGATTCCTCAAGGTCTGAAGTACCATCCTTAAATGCCTCTTGTGCTCCTCTAAACTTTTCGAATGCACCAGGATATGGTCGATGAACGTGATCATGAACTGATCCAAATACTCTTTGAAAACTCGATTCATCAAATCCATAAAAGCAGTTGGGGCGTTTGTCAAATCAAACGGTATTACAGTAAACTCATAATGGCCGTATCGAGTATGAAACGCTGAATTCGGTATGTCCTCCTTTTTGATTCTCAGGTGATAATACCCTGTCCTTAAGTCAATCTTTGAAAATATCGATGCTCCTTGCAACTGGTTAAACAAGTCGTCGATCCTCAGCAGTGGATACTTATTCTTGATCGTCACCTAATTGAGTAGATGATAGTCGATGCATAGACGCAACAAACCACCTTTCTTCTTCACGAACAGAACTAGTGCTCCCTAAGGTAATGCACTAGGACGTATGAATGCCTTATCCAATAATTCTTGCATCTGCACTTTTAGTTCTTTCAACAGTCAATGCCATATGGTAAGGAGCTCTAGAGATTGTCTTTGACCTGGGTGCTAACTCAATCATGAATTCTATCTCTCTCTCTGGTGGTAAACTCGGCAATTCCTTTGGAAACACGTCTGGAAACTCTTGCACTATAGTGATGTCCTCGATCTTTAGCTCCTTAACTGTCGTATCCATGACAATCGTCAAGTAACCCTGGCAACCCATGTCTAACAAATGAGTCGCCTCTAGCAATGAGATTAAGGTAATCGAGGTTCCTCCTTGACTCCCAATAAACTCGAAACTTTAACTTGCTAACGAGTTAAACTAAATCGCTTTACGATAACAGTCCATCTTAGCTCGTTGCTTGGTGAGTCAGTCCATGCCAGTTATCAAATCAAAATCTTACATGGCTAGGACTGACAAATCTATCTTCCCCTCTCGCTCACCAATCACTAACTTGCAACCAGGATAACCCTATGCAGCTAACACCTCATCCTTTAACGGTGTAGATATGTTAACCATTGACTTCAATAACTCATGACTCAATCCTACAAGTTTAACAAATTGCTCAGCTATATACGAATGAGTTGCGCCAGTATCAAATAAAGTATATGTAGCATGGTCGTTCAGTGAAATCGTACCTGTGATCACATCATGCGAGTATTTTGCCTGTCCTCTAGTGATGGCATACACTCGTCCTTACGTTGGAGGCTTGTTCTGTCCACCCTATAGTACAATCTGCGGCGCAAACCCCCTATTCTGACCCATCGGTGGTGGCAACGGTAACTGTTGTAGTCCCCTTGACCTTCTCCCCTCGACCTTCTAGGATAGTCTCTGGCCTAGTGACCATGTTGGCCACACTTGAAACAAGCACTCATCCTAAGATGGCATGGGGTGGATCCATGTTGCCTTCCGCAGAAGCAACACACACCATTCTGACTCGGTGCTGACTTGCCAATTCCACCCTTCCTAACAGGCGGAACTTGGAACCTTCCTCCGATCATAGGCTTCTTCCCGAACTAATTTCTGTCTCTATTCGAACTGAACCTTGAACCAGACGCAGCAGTCTATTCACTTAGATTCCTCTCTATCAACTGGGCCCAACCATAAACCTCACTGTAATCCTTTAGGTCGAATGGCACCAGTGGATTCCTCAACTCTGGTCGGAGGTCATTCTTGAACCTCTAAGCGTTGTCTTCAGGATCCTCCACCAGTCTGGGAGCGTACTGTGACATCTCAGTAAACTTAGCTTCATACTTATCTATGGTCAACATTTCTTGGCGAAGGCGCTAGAATTCCTCCATATTCTGCTCTCAAGCGCTACCCAAAAAATACTTGCCATTAAAGACTCTAAGGAAAGTGTTCCACACTGGGACTATGCCTTCTGGGAATACTGTGCCTCTAGTAGCCCTCCACCAAATATTCGCATTACCCTGCAGCTAGTATACTACCAAGACAACTTTCTCCTCCTCATTGCACATCAGAAGTGCAAAGGCCTTCTCCAGGTCTTGGATCTAGAGCAATGCAGTCTCGAGATCTCCTGTACCAATGAACCTCAGCAAGTTCAGCTTCAAGAACTACTCTACGAGCTTATGAATAGGTCTCTCCCTCTCCACAATCACGTTCTCAGGTGGAACTTCAACAGGTGCGGCAGCGACTACGGCATCGGTGGTGGCAGTGACGGCAGCAGTAGTGGCAGCTGTAGCGGCGGCGGTAGTGGCGGTGGCTTGATCTTGGGCTTGGTACCCAATTAAGGCTCCTAGCGTCTCAAGCGCCTGCATGATCCTGTCAATCCTAGGATCACCAAGGGCTGCTACCCCAACACTAATTGAAGGCGGCGCTACATCACTAGCACTAGCTTGAATTGGCGCTCTACCATGACCCACTCGAGTATTGACCCTTATCAGCGTTCTACCCCGAGTAGCAGGTCCAATGGTTCTCTTTCTTGGAGTACTTTGATCTTGATCACTCATGACACAGATTCTATATAGAAACCTACTTTCCAATTCCACACAGAATTAGAAGCTAAGTGATCCCCACAAAACAATCTACCAATTAGCTATAATCACATGCATTAGCATGAAATAAAGGTCTTTCCTGCTAATTATCCCATAAACCATCGCACCTTATCACTCAAACTATCGACCAGCTTTGATACCACTTCAGGCGGGGATGTCATGCCCTGAACCTCAAGCGGGTGCCCATCCCTTGGTGGTCAATAAAATTTGCGACGTCCCAAGACATGTCGCCAACCCATTCATTTAAATGCACATGCGGAAACGAAATAATGCCCCTGACAACAAACAACATGGGATAGAAAAGCAAGAAGCAATTTCACAACCATAACACTTTTATAAACATCCCGGTTTATATGCAACACTAGTCTATAGACAAAAGTCTACAAAAGATCGACTCTCAAAAGAAACTGTCATCTAACTAACTAGCCGGACACATTCGTCGATCCTTCGGTCTCCACAGGCTCCGGGGGCTCCGAATCCTCCACAGCACCATCGGGAGGATCAATTGCACTCTCGCCTAGAGCAACATCGACTACCATTGCGGGGATCTCAAAACCCTAGAGGGGACCCACTCTATATCCATTGAGCCCGTGGCAAAACCACGCTCTGAATCAGTGAGGTACCCTTTGAGGTAGGCCCTCCTTGACCTAGATGGTGGTCACCACGAGTTCATAGACCCAGTGACCCCTTAGGATACGGTAGTCAAAACTCTGCTTGGTAACCCTTATGAGCTGACCAAAATATTCCGGAGGAACTGCCATTTAAGGACCTGAAAAGTCAAGCTCAGGATGGGGTGAGAAAATATCTCAGCAAGTTTATCCCCTAAACTTAGACTAGAAAAGAAATATGCTTAGAGGCAGTCTATGCACACAAGACAGAGGACTTACCTCACCTCAGTTCCCTCCTGCAAGTCAGTACAATTCATAAACCCAATTAATCAATCAATCAACTCAATCACACAATCCACTTCAAATATTGCTCTCACAAGCATGATGTCACGCCCCGATCCTCGAGTACGCACCCATCTCTTACCTGGTCGATTAATAGCGATGTCTTAGGACGCATCACCAACCCATTCCTTTTAATATACACATGCGGAAGCTGATATTAAATCCACAAACAATAAAACATTGGGATAGAACAGTAGGACTGAATTTCAAACCTTTAAAAACATTCACTCTTATATACATTGCAAACCAGTGCACATATATATACAAGGTGAACTATTAAGCAAGTTTAAAAACAAGGTCTACAAGCAGGAGTGGGGTTCTACAAACTATGAGTCCCCATCCTCCTCTTCATCATCCTCCACACTCAAAATAGAGCCTTCAGCAGAATCCAAGTTTGTTGTATCTAGGCACCTGAAATGGTTAGTCAATAAACAATGAGACAACGTCTCAGCAAGTTCTACCCCCTAAGACCCGATTAGTAAACCAATACACCTTAGGGTTGTCTATGCACAACACGAGTCAGAGAACTTACCTTGGCCTCAGTCCCAACCTGCAATTCAGTGCAGTTCAATAGGCACCCAACAATCTCAATAGATTGAAGCATCGATTATATTGACCTAGTCGATTACATGTCAGTCGGACCAACTCTTGGTCATTTCAATTCAACCAATTCACAACATCAGATCAAGGCAATGATCGATCGACTTAGTCGTTTACATGTCAAACCGACCATTCTTGGTCATTTCAAGCAATACTGTCCCTTCTCCAAAATAACCTATCGGTTACCGAGCCAGTATATTATAGGATTCATTTTCCTTAATGACATACCAAGCTATCGAGTATATTCATCATAACGTCCATTCTCCAAAATGACACATTAAGTCACTGAGCCATTATGGCATGTCGTCCATTCTCCAAAATGACCTATAGAGTCACCGAGCCGACATGGTATACCGAGTATATTCATCATAACGTCCATTCTCCAAAATGACATGTTGAGTCATCGAGTTGTTATGGCATGTTGTCCATTCTCCAAAATGACTTATAGTTACCGAGCCGACATTGTATACCGTCCATTCTCCAAAATGACATACAGAGTCACTGAGCCGGTTTATAAGTAATTCTCTCTCAAGATGACATGTGAGTCATCAAGTTATAATAGTATAATGTCCATTCTCCAGATGACATACGAATCATTGAGCCGTTATATTTTTTATTCTAAAAACACAATCAATTTACCCTTTTTATCATTTTCGACAAAAGTACACGTGTATGGGCACACGGCCTTAGACAAAATATAGTAATTTCCTTTCTATAAATCCCACCATTTTCTGTAGCCTATCAAAATATTTTTGGCACTGTCAACCGATGCCCAGTTATTTTCCAATTAATTATCCAAATTAATTAATTTAGGAAAATAATCTTATAACACAAATAATTCAATTCCACACAACGTAAAGCTCAAATAAATAAACGGACTGCACCACGACAATCAGCATGAAATTTCGGTTGTCGGTTATCCCGACCTAATTTTCGAAAAATAATTAATTAATTAAATTAATTTCAAAAATTAATAAATAAATACTAAATATCCAATTTATGCCCATAATGCCTAATTGGAGCCTGAGACAGGTCGAGAAAAATCCCGAGACACCGTGACGGCGGCCGAAATCGAGCTTTCAAAGACACCGGCAGGCTTGGACCGGGCCTTGAACTTGGCCCAACAAATCTCAGCCCAACTAAGATTTGTTCTTGATTTTGGGCTGGACCTAAGTTGAGTTGGGCCTGCTAAAGATGGACTGAACCAAGCGGGCTTCACTAAACTGGGTTTCTGTAATTTTCGTGGGCTGATGGGCTGATCCACTAGGGCTGGACTAAGCTGAAATTGGGCTGAAAACATACTGGATGGGCTGTGGGCTTGACTGCTGCAAATCTTCGTGGGCTTCTAATGGCCCACTCCTGAGCCGAAAATTTGCTGGAGTAGACCACGCAGAATGGAGCAGCTTCGCTGGGTCTTCAAGTTGCTTCGGCAAGGAAATCCACGAGCGAAGGAGAGGAAGCAGGCTTACGGAGAGAAGACACGGCTTCACTGGATGCAGTCAACGATTGAGAGGAAATTTTGCTGGATTTGCTAGGCCGAGACGCACGTGGGCAGCTGTTGGATGCATGTGGTCAATCGACTAGCTGGGAGACGCAAGGTTGACTCGGTGCTCGCGGAGAAGCGGATGAGTGGCAGCAACAAAGCATAAATTACTTCGGTGGAGGCTGATTTCGTGGGTGGTGTCGCGGCAAGGAGTCAACACCGTCTTCAATTGTTGACGAGGATGGGTGAATCATGGACGGTTGGCAGCTCGGTGGAGAAATTTCGGTGGTGGATCCCGTTGTAGGGAGATGGGCAGCAATTGGAGAGGCAGCTACTTCGACGAGCAAAAATCAAAGGAGGAGGTGGATGTGGGTGTGAGGCTGGCAGAAGCGGTGGAGGTGACAAGAAGAAAATGAAAGTGAAGCAGCACACAGACGAGAAGAGGTCGACGCTGCGGTGTGTGTGCGGCTGTGAGCGTCCGAAGGAGGGGGGATGAATCGTGAGGTAGAAGCCAGCCAAAAGGGAAAATTAGTCAACAACATTAGCCACTCCATTAATTGGATGTTCCCCTATTACTTTCCAACCAAATATCCACCAAAATAATACAACTCAAATGCAATTGTTGCACTCCCCCCTTGCCGTAGTTCCAAATTTCATTAGTCTTATACTTCAATTTCATCATTAATTTCTCAATTTCGAAGTCCAATTTCATCGAAGAAAAATTTTCACACATCTCCACAAATTCCCATCACCCAGTAGCTCAGCTTAGAAGTCAAAATTCCCTTCAAATGAGCCCATCCGAATTTCCGTTAATTTTCCACAATATCTGAAACGGTTTTCCGCAAAAATTCCGAAATCTCTAAAAATTCTTCGAAAGATGAGTCGACGTTTCTAAAATAGCTCATGACACCACAGAACTTTCAATTTCTGAAATCAGGTTCGAATTCACGGTTAATTTCCATTCGACGTGTTTTTAGCGTGACCTAGGCTACTAGGTAACTTTCAGAAATTTTTAGTGCAAATGACCCGTTGTTGCCACTATGAATCCACTCGACACATTGGTGACTGAGAATCTTGAGAATTCAAATATGGACATAGGGTACCAAAACAATAAGAAAATCAGTCTAGTGTCGGCCGATGAGAATTTTTCAATTTAGTGGTGTCACCCCCGATTAGCCACACATTTCAGTCGAACCAACCTATATTTGATCTCAAATCGATTTATATTTGTGTAGTAATGATCTCAACAGATGAGCACGGTCGAGAAACCGATTCCTAATCGAATTCTCAAGTCTATTTATCTTAAAATCCTTAATGGTTTCCCTAGATAATCTAGTTATCTCGAGAGTGATCAACTCTGAGAACAGCTTTATAGGCACGTCAATGAAACACCTGATTTATTCAATAGAAAATAGGGTTGGAAATCTGGGATGTCACACATGAACTACTAACGCACATCGGTTCTCTGGCGTAGCCAGGGGTTACTACTCACACAAGCTGATATGAAATGTTGCTCTCACAAGTTGATATGAAATGATGCTCACACAAGCTGATATGAAAGGCTGCTCACACAAGCTAATATGAATTGCTCACATAAACTGACATGAATTGCTCACACAAGCTGACATAGATCATTGCTTACACAAGCTGGTATAAAGACATTTTTTACATTAAAAACCAATGCTCGGTATCATTAAAATACCAAAATTTCACAATTTTGAAATAAATACCTAAAAATTACAATCACCACTCAATTTGCACAAATTAACACTCAATTGCATAAACTGAGCACACCATTACAATCAATACGAAATTTTGATCACCGACTATCCCGATATAATTTTTGAAAAATATTAAATAATTAAATAAATACCATAAATAATTAAATAAATGTAATTAAATGCCAAAAATACCAACTTAGGTTGGAAATGCTAAATTAACCACCTAAACGGGCCTAGAAAATTTCGGAACCAATCTAGATAAATAGCATAATTTTTCTAGTCCTTAATTAATCGAAACTAATCACCTAACATACACAATTGAATAATTAAATCACTAATCTATTCTAACTAACCACCTAAACCTTAATTAGCCTAAACTAATCACCACTAAAGCATCATTAACTCCCTAAGTAGAGTTTAGCAATTAAACTCATCGGTTTAGCCATTCGGTGAGTCCACGATGACGACGACGCGGAGACAAGTGACAAACAACCTGCGGTAACACCAAATAGAGACCGGACGTGCCACAAAACTAGCCACAAAGCCTTAAAGCCTTGCTGGCTTTGGCTTCTACTCTTGGGTCGAAAGAGCTAGCGCAGGTTCGGCTTGGGTTGGAACGAGCAAGGTGAGCAGATAGGTGGCTGTAGCGGGTCAGGTGGTGGCAGATGGCGACGGTGGAGCTCCGGCTGAGCTCCTACAGCGACCAAGTGTAACATCCTGAAAATTTAGTTCTAATTTCGATTGGATAAGTTAGGCCTCTTATCGACGCACCTATAGTGCTTTTCTTCGAGATAACCACTCATGAGATAACTGGCTTATCCGGTAAAGCCATAAAGGGGTTTTAATGCAATAGACTTAAGAATTCGACCAGCCATCTACTCGACCGTGCTCATCTTTACAGGTCTTTATGGCACAATTAAGAATCGATTAGGAATCAGAGATATGTCGATTTGACTGAGATGTGTGGCTAAACGTGGATGACTCCACTAAGTTGGAAAATTCTTGTCGCCAGACTATATTGATTTTCTATCGTTTTGGTGCCATGTGTCCATATTTGAATCATTGATATTTTTATGACAACCGGGAGTGGGCAATGTGTCGAGTGGGTTCATTGTAGCTTGAAGAAAATCAACCACGGGCTATTTGCACTAAAATTTTTTGAAAGCTACTCAATAGCCTAGGTCATGCTAAAATCGCGTCGAATTGAAATTAACAACGAATTTCAATCCGATTTCAGAAATTGAAAGTCCTGTCATGTCACAAATCATTTTAGGAACGTTGACTCATTCTCAGAAGATTTTTCTGCAAACCGAGACTTTTTAGGAAAAAGTTGACTTAGGGTCATTTTTGTCCAGAAAATGTTGAGGACCGTTTTTTATCGCGAAATTGGGATGCAAGTGACATCAATTGATGGGGAAAAATACCAATTGGATTAATGAGGTGTTGGTTGATTTTTGAGAAACCAAATTTGATGGATTCAAAGAGGAATTAAGGTCCAATTGAAGAGAAAACCAAGCAAATTCATAGCCCCCCACCACCCATGACTTTTGGACCCATTCAAAAGGTCTTCTAGAAGGGTTTGAGGGCTGGAAAATGCTAGTGGAAGACAACCATGCAAGGGGATAGGGTCAAGGGGACAAGAGAGGTGAGATAAGAGAGGTGGTCCCCCTTTGTTCCCTCATCTCCTCCCTTCCCCCTTCAACCAGTCGACAACCTTTCTTCCTTCCTCATTGTGCCTTGAGGATTTCAAAGACTTGTAGAGAAGCCATCGGAGTAGCCCTCGACCATCACACGCCACTGCCAGACCGCCTGTGACGCCCTATCGCCTGCGAGAGCCCATTGCGCCTTGCCTGCCCATGCGTGCATCCTCGCCGCCTTCGACTGCCCTTCTAGTTCTGCCATGTGCCCAAGAGGGCCCTCGATCTGGTCGCAACCGTCCTACCGCCCTTGGAGTTGCCGAACCGCCCACCCAAGCCGCTGAGGCCTCCACTAGTCCGTCACCGTTCGTCCTCGCCTCGACCTGTCCGTTTTCTCTCCTTTCAACCACCAAACAGATGGCAAATAATGAGGGTTTCCAACAACTGTCTTGGCCCGTTTTGGCTCGCTTCCCGACCCCGAAAGCCTAGCCTGTCGTAGAGAAGATCGTCCCCCGTTGCGTCTCCATCAATTTAAACCGATTGGATCGTTAAACAAGTGAGTTTAACTCACTAATCCTCGCTTAGTAAGCTAATGACGCTTAAGGGCTAATTAGATTAAGTTAAGTATGGTTAGGTGGTTAGTTATATTAGATTAGTGAAATTTAATTATTTATCGATGCATGTTAGGTGGATAGTTAGTGCAACTAGGGCTTAGACGAGTTTTAATATTTATCTAGAGTGACTCGAAAATTTTATGGGTCCATTTCGACATCCAATTAGGCGTTACGAGCCTAAGTTGGATTTATTTGCATTTATTTAATATTTTCTATAATTAATTATTTATTTATTTATTTTTCGAAAATTAGACTAGGATAGTTAGTGATTGAAATTTCGTGCTGATTGTAGTGGTGCTCTTTGTTTATTTAATTTAGTACCTGATTACGCAAATTAAGGGTGATTAGTGGTTATGGGTATTTAATTCCAAAAATGGATAATTTTGGTAATTAATTAGAGAATTACCGAGCATCGGTCTACAGTGCCAAAAAACTATTTTGAGACTGCTGAAATAGTGGGAGGTTCAAAAGTGAAAACTTTGTATTTTGACTAAGGCCGATTGTGTACTCACACACGACTATTTTTATCTGGTATTATAAAAAGTGAAAAATCGTTGGGCGATAAGAATGTTGGCTCGATGACTCGGTATGTCATCTCGAAGAAAGACGTTATCTTATGTCGGCTTAATGACTCGATATGTCATCTCGGAGAAAGACGTATATTATACCAGCGAGGTGACTTGATATGTCATCTTAAAGAATAGATAATATTGATTGGAATGACCGGAGAATGGTCTGATTGACATGTAATCAACTAGGTCGATTGATTGATGAGTCAATTTGAGTGAACGATTTGATTTGTTGATGTGACTCAACGGGTTTATGAATTGTGTTGAATTGCAGGAGGAGACCGAGGCCAAGGTAAGTCCTCCGACTTATGTTTGTGCTTAGGCAGCCCTTAGAGAGTATTTTCTTCATAATCCAGTCTTAAGGAGTGGAACTTGCTGAGACATTGTCTCACTGGTTGTTGTGCAACTTTTTTTAGATTCTTAGATGATGTTGGTGGAGGACCAAAAGCCCTGGAGTTTGGAAAAGTGGATAAACCGGAATCAGCAAACGGGTCTAATTAGTAGGTCATAGAATTGTTCCTTTTGGAATGAGCCAACCTTTTTATAAATAGTCTGGTCATGTAAATAAGCATGGTTGTTTATAAAAGGTTTGTTTTGGTTCGAAAAATTGACCTTACTTTCCTATCCCATTGTTTTATTGTCTGGAGATTTTATATTCTTCCGTATGTGTATTAAAATGAATAGGTCAGCGATGCATCTTAGGACGTCGCTATTTAATCGACTAGTGAGGGATGCGTGTGCACTTGAGAATCAGGGCGTAACACCAGGTGCTCGAGGGGTGGTAGCTGGGCGCGAAACCAGCGAGATGGGTGCGCAATGCGCATGGGGGACAAGCGATGTGAGCGATGTTCCAGTGACTTCAGGCAACTGTCAACGACAAAGGGGGAGGGGCTGCCGGTTCTCTCTGGTTCTCTCAAGATTTCTCAAGGCCTCTACAATGGATAAAGTGGCCCTAAGCTTGAAGAAGGGGTTGCTGAAGATGGAGGGTCCTCCTTAGGCCACAAAGTCTTCATCTCTACCCGTTTCTACTCATTGCAAAGCCCCACCACATTGGGCTGTCATCCATGGCCAATTTGCAGCACAAGACTTCCCCTAGAAGTTTCATTTGATGCCTCAAATGTTGCACACCCATTGGCCTACGAATTTTGGCACTTTTCCTTCCAAATTGAACAAATTCCCCCCAAATTGAATTCAATTGAAGCCTAAAAAATTCAACCAAGGTGTCCTTGTCAAATTCAACATTTTTCCTCATCAATTGAACCAACTTGAATCCCAAAAACGCGACAAAAAATGACTCTCTGATTTTCCCAGTCCATAATGGCCCTACTTTGAATTTTTGCCAAAAATCTTGGTTTGCAAAAAAAATTTCGGAGGATGAGCCGACGTTTCTAAAATGAATTGTGACATGACAAAACTTTCAATTTTTGAAATCGGATTCAAATTCGCAGTTAATTTCAATCTAGCATGATTTTAGCGTGACTTAGCTTACTAGGTAGCTTTTAAAAATTTTTAATGCAATTGACCAGTGGTCAATTATTTTCAAGCCACATTATATATCTTCAACTCATTGGCGACTCTTAATTGTAGTGAAAATCTAGAGATTTCAAATACGGGCACGGGGCACCAAAACGACAGAAAAAGTCTAGTGCCGTTCGACAAAAATTTTGTAATCAGGTGGAATCACCCACACACTAATCACATACCTCTATCAAATTGACCCATCTTCGGTCTCTAATCGATTTTTAACTATGCCGTAATGACTCTTGCAGACTAGCACGGTCGAGCAGTCGATTTCTGGTCGAATTCTCAAATCTATTGCGTTAAAATCACTTAATGGCTTCACCAGATAGACTAGTTATCTCGTAAGTGATCAGCTCAGAGAATAGAACTATAGGCGCATCGATGAAAAGCCCAACTCATTCAATTGAAAACAGAACCTGAAAATTAGGATATCATAGAGCTTAACTTAAAATCATTACTATTGGTTTCTTTTGGTGTTAAGAGAAAAAGAAGATGCCTTGTCTCACGGTCCACTTTGGAAAAAATTTCATAGACTTGACTTAAAAGTCGTCACTCTTGTTTTCTTTTGGCACTAAAAGAGCTTGACTTAAAAGTCATTACTATTGGTTTCTTTTGGTGCTAAGAGAAAAAGAAGATGTATTGTCTCATGGTCCACTTTGGAAAAAATTTCATAGACTTGACTAAAAAGTCTTCACTCTTGTTTTCTTTTGATGCTAAGAGAAAAAGAAGATGCCTTATCTCAAGGTCCACTTAGGAAAAAAAAATCATAGACTTGACTTAAAAGTCATCACTCTTGTTGTCTTTTGGTGCTAAGAAAAAAAGAAGATGCCTTGTCTCACGGTCCACTAAGGAAAAAATTTCATGGACTTGACTTAATAGTCTCCGCTCTTGTTTTCTTTTGGCACTAAGAGAGCTTGACTTAAAAGTCATTACTATTGGTTTCTTTGGTGCTAAGAGAAAAAGAAGGTGTCTTGTCTCATGGTCCACTTTGGAAATAATTTCATAGACTTGACTTAAAAGTCATCATTCTTGTTTTCTTTTGATGCTAAGAGAAAAAGAAGATGCCTTGTCTCAAGTTCCACTTAGGAAAAAATTTCATAGACTTGACTTAAAAGTCATTACTCTTGTTTTCTTTTGGCACTAAGAGAGCTTGACTTAAAATTCATTACTATTGGTTTCTTTTGGTGCTAAGAGAAAAAGAAGATGCCTTATCTCATGGTCCACCTTGGAAAAAATTTCATAGACTTGACTTAAAAGTCGTCACTCTTGTTTTCTTTTGATGCTAAGAGAAAAAGAAGGTGCCTTGTCTCAAGGTCCACTTAGGAAAAAATTTCATGGACTTGATGTCACACCTCGATCCTCGGGCATACACCCATCCCTTACCTGGTCGATTAATTTGCGATGTCCTAGGACACATCACCGACCCATTCATTTTAATATGCATGCGGAAGCAGTTATGAATCCCCAAACAACACACGCTAGGATAGAAAAGTAGGGCCATAAATTTCCAACTCAAAACGAGCCTTTTATAAAACCAACGAGTTTATACAAAACTAGGTTGTTTACAAAAACGTCGACCGAACAACAAAGGAATTATTCTAAGACCCTTTAGTCAAACATGTTTGCTGATTCTTCGATCTCCACCTTCCCAAACTCCGGGGCTTCCGGTCCTTCACCAACACCATCTATGGACCTGAAAATGGTTATACAATAACCGGTGAGATAATGTGTCAACGAGTTCTACTCCCTATGACTCAATTAGGAAGCCAATACATCTTAGGCTGCCTAAACACAACACGACTCAGAGGACTTACCTTGGCCTCAATTTCCTTCCTGCAAGTTAGTATATTTCAAATATACATCAATCACATCAATTCGCTCAAACATATCAAACTATCGATCAATCGACCTCATCGATTACGTGTCAGTCAGACCATTTCCCAGTCATTTAAATCCATACTATTCAATCTCCAGATAATATATACAGTCCTGGCCTTTTTTTGGACAAAAACGGCCCTAGGACAACTTTTTCCCAAAAAGTCTCGAGTTGCAGAAAAATCTTCTAAGACTGAGTCGACGTTCCTAGAATTTATTGTGACATGACAGGATCTTCAATTTCTGAAATCGAGCTCGAATTTGCGGTTAATTTCCACTTGGCGCGTTTTTAGCGTGACCTAGGTTATCGGGTAACTTTCAAAAAATTTTAGTGCAAATGACCTGTGGTCAATTTTCTTCGAGCCACAATGAACCCACTTGACATATTGGCAACTCTCAGTTGTCATGAAAATCTCAAGGATTCAAATACAGACACAGATTACCAAAACAATAAGAAAATTAGTCTAGTACCGGTCGACAAGAATTTTCTAATTTACTAATGTCACCCATGATTAGCCACACATCTCAGTCGAATCGACCTATCTCTAATCTCAAATCGATTTTATATTGTGCCGTAATGGCCTCTAAAGATGAGAACGGTCGAGAAGCTAATTCCTGGTCGAATTCTCAGTCTATTTGCCTTAAAATCCTTAATTGTTTCCCCAGATAGTCTAGTTATCTCGAGAGTGATCAACTCTGAGAATAGCCCTAAAGACGCGTCAATGAAATGCCTGATTTATTCAATAGAAAACAAGACTGAAAATCTGAGATGTCACACTTGACTTAAAAGTCATCACTCTTGTTTTCTTTTGATGCTAAGAGAAAAAGAAGGTGCCTTGTCTCAAGGTCCACTTAGGAAAAAATTTTATAGACTTGACTTAAAAGTCATCACTCTTGTTTTCTTTTGGCACTAATAGAGCTTGACTTAAAATTCATTACTATTGGTTTCTTTTGGTGCTATGAGAAAAAGAAGATGCCTCGTCTCACAATCCACTTTGGAAAAGATTTCATAGACTTGACTTAAAAGTCGTCACTCTGGTTTTCTTTTGATGCTAAGAGAAAAATAAGATGCCTTGTCTCAAGGTCCACTTTGGAAAAAAAAATCATAGACTTGACTTAAAAGTCGTCACTCTTGTTGTCTTTTGGTGCTAAGAAAAAAAGAAGATGCCTTGTCTCACGGTCCACTTAGGAAAAAATTTCATCGACTTGACTTAAAAGTCGTCACTCTTGTTTTCTTTTGGTGTTGAGAGAAAAAGAAGATGCCTTGTCTCATGGTCCACTTTGGAAAAAATTTCATAGACTTGACTAAAAAGTCGTCACTCTTGTTTTCTTTTGATGTTAAGAGAAAAAGAAGATGCCTTGTCTCAAGATCCACTTAGGCAAAAATTCCATAGACTTGACTTTAAAGTCGTCACCCTTGTTTTCTTTTGGTGTTAAGAGAAAAAGAGGATGCCTTGTCTCATGGTCCACTTAGGAAAAAATTTCATAGACTTGACTTAAAAGTCATCACTCCTCTTTTCTTTTGGTGCTAAGAGAAAAAGAAGTTGCCTTGTCTCATGGTCCACTTAGGAAAAAATTTCATAGACTTGACTTAAAAGTTGTCACTCTTGTTTTCTTTTGGTGCCAAGAGAACAAGAAGATGCCTAGGCTCATGGTGAAGAAACCTTTGTTCAATGGATAGCGGGACCGATGGTACCCTCAAAACGTTCAAACTTGACTTGGATTTGATGACAAAAAATTTAAGGTTGAGAATTTATAATGAGAATTTATTCCACGGGTTAAGTTTAATTTTTGTGGTACTCTTTGCTAAGCAAAGTCCTCTCACACCTACAAATGGATCACGAGAATTAGAACTCGTTCTTTGCCCACAAGATCATCAACTACGATCAAGAGAGATTAGGAACATGGCTAAAAATCTTATCCACTTGCAATATTATGATGATCCCTCTCATTTCACAAAATCATTTAATGAATCCAATTTACAATATCCATCGTTTCAACAGAGGAGATTTAGTAGATCAAGATTAGATAAGTGGTATTGTTTCCGTTGAATTGTCAAAATGGCAGTTAAGAAGTAGTGACACAATTATCTATCTAGAAAAATTATTGAGTGAACTTAGTGTATAAACTAAATTGAATTTGAACTATTAAAAACAATGGACTTCATAAGAATCTCTTCAATTTTTCTGATTTAAATTTAGTTTATCATGATTTTTTTAATTTATTAGTTTCTTACTTATTAGACGCAAATAACAGCCTCCAAAATTGGACTTTTGGTTGTGAAAAGGACCTAGGACTCGCTTGTCATCCAATATAAGAATAACTCAACAAGAAGATCAAGTGTTGGGCAAACTACCTGGTAAAACATCGTACCAAATCTTAAGCTAGTAATCACTGTTGATTGTGGAACTCCATCATGGCTTCTTCATCGAAACCCAAAAGGAATTACGATGTCTTCTTGAGTTTTAGAGGCACGGATGTGCACAACAACTTCCTTGGTCATCTTTACAAAGCTTTAGACCATAATGGAATATACACTTTTCGGGATACCGAGGAGCTGAAAAAGGGAGACCATATGTCGCTGACGCTTATGAAGGCCATTGAAGAATCGTGCATCGCAATCATTGTTTTCACTAAGGAATACGCTTCCTCATGTTGGTGCTTGGAAGAGGTGGCGAAGATTATGGAGTGCAAGGAGCAAAAGGACCTCACCATTATGCCAGTGTTTTACAAGGTGGACCCAAGAGAAGTGAGAGGGGGGACAGAGAATTATGGGAGAGCTCTGGCTCGGCATGAATCCAAGTTTGGGAAGGATTCAGAAAAAGTGAAGAGATGGAAGAAAGCTATTTTTGATGCCGGTAGCTTGTCCGGGTGGCATTTGAATGATGGGTAAGTTGAGTGGAATAAGTTTACAAGTAAGTTGAAAAAAAAAAAAAAAAGCTAATCGACACACGTGATTGTAATTATAAAATGTTAAAACGATCTACCAATGGACAAAATGTTTAGTGGCCTTATTAGGGCAATAACAATGTGCTTTAGGTATTTGATAGTTTTCAAATTGAAATCTTAACCACCGTTCAAAGTCCCTATTATTGATTAAACTTGTAGATCAATCGCATAGAACATTCGAAGGGAAAATTAACTAAATCGTCATGCATAAATCAAAAGAACATGAATCACTTGTGAGACTAAAAGTTGAACCCTGAACTTGTTTTGGCTGATGTAAAGAGCTATTGGACTCCTAATTCCACTCGGTGAGAGTACATATTGTTTTAGCAATGATTATCTGAAAACGGGACACGCCGCCTTGTCATTGTTCTATGGTGATTGCTCATTAATTGCTTATTCAATTGCTAAAATGATGCTAAAACTTCTTTTTATGTTTTTTTCAGAGATGATTCAGAGTTCATACAAAGAATCGTGAAGGAGATCTTCACACACCTAAATCGTACACCTTTGCATGTTGCTAAGCATCCGGTTGGGATAGATTCCCAAGTGGTTAAGCTGAAATCAATGTTACACCTTAAGTCTAATGATGGTGTTCTCATGGTGGGATTATGGGGACAAGGAGGCATAGGGAAGACAGCATTAGCAACAGCCCTTTACAATGCTATTCATAGACAATTTAATGGTTCGTGCTTTCTAGCAGATGTTCGAGAAATTTCAAAAGGCTCTAGGGGATTAGCTACTTTGCAAGAAATATTACTAAAAGATATATTATTACTGCAACAAAGATTAGAAGTGTCTAATGTCGAGGGAGGCATTACAATGATACAACACAGACTTCATCGCAAAAAAGTTCTCATCCTTGATGATGTGGATGACTTGGGCCAGTTAAATGCTTTAGCAGGAAATGGCGAGTGGTTTGGTAATGGGAGCAGGATCATTATTACTACAAGGGATAAACATTTGCTGACTTGTCATGAGATAGATGATGATCATGTGTATGAAGTTAAAGCACTAGATGACAATGAACCTCATGAGTTGCTTAGTAAGCACGCTTTTCTGACACGCCAAAAATTGAAAATTAGGACAAATCTAGTGAAGGACGTTTTAAATCATGCTAAAGGCCTTCCTTTGGCACTTGAGGTGCTAGGTTCCTTCTTATGTGGTAGAAGAGAAGATGTATGGGAAAGTGCACTAAATAAACTTTCTAGAATTCCTAACAAAACCATTAATGATGTGCTCAAACTAAGTTATGACGGCCTAGAGAAAAATGAGAGAGAGATTTTTCTCCACATTGCCTGCTTCTTTAGGGGGTGGGATAGGGAGTATGTAAAGAAAGTCCTTGATAGTTGCGACTTGGAGGCAGCAATTGGATTTGAAATTCTCATTGAGAGGTCTTTGATAAGGATGGAGCATGGATTCGAAGGAATCCTACAACTACAGATGCACGACTTGATTCAATTGATGGGTATGGATATCATGAACCAAGAATGCTATGATGATCCCAAGAGACGCAGTAGATTATGGTTCTACGATGATGTTCTTGATGTTCTATCATGCAAAAAGGTTTGCAACTATGATTAAAATTCTTCTCCTTAACTTTGATTCTATTTATTAAATATGCATAACCTAAATAGTCTTGTACATGCAGGGAAATTGTGTAGTAAAAGCCATAGTGTTGGAGCCACTGGAGCCCAAAGAGATATATATTGGTCCTGATGATTTTACAAAAATGAAAGGGTTGAGATTGCTAATCATGCGCAATGTGCATAATTCTTTCCAAGGTCCTATATGTCTTCCTAATGAATTAAGATGGTTTCAATGGGCTGGTTATGCTCTTGGAATTCCAAAATTTTCCTCTGGTCCAAAGAAATTAGTGGGAATGGATATACGCCAAGGCAATAATATCCCAGTAGAGCCAAATCACTATAAGGTGAGCGTATATCTGTATAGCCATAAAATTTGTGTTTTCTTCTGGATGTATTTCAAAGTTGGTTTCATTGTCTTTGCAAAACTTCAACAAATATTAAATTTTATTGCTTTTTGGGAAAATTCATCGTGATAGAGCATATATTCTGTTTTAATCATTAGTGAAAGGATCTGTCATCTCTCCTCACATTAAAGAGCAATAATATAAGGAGAGATGAGGTCACCTTGTTTTACACCTCTTGATGGATCAAAAGGGACCAGATCACCTTTGCATTAAATAGACATATTGCTCAATATTTACGATTAACGAACTAAAATGTAATCATTTCTTTAAGAATCAATACCATATATGCTTCAGTAGCAGCCTATTCTCAAATGGAGTTTAAATGTAAGGAAGAAACATAATACCCCTTTTTGTCCTTTCAGAATTGTTCATCAACGCTGGTTTCACTGTTTTTGCAGGACTTCCAAAATTTGAAGTACATTAATTTCAGTCAATGCAAGTCACTAGTTTGTATGCCCGACCTCTCATGTACTCCAAATCTCGAGGAATTGGATCTTCATAATTGCAAAAACTTGGTAGAAGCCCACGAGTCCATTGCATATCATGACAAGTTAAAAGTGTTGAATTTCAGGGAGTGCCCTAAACTTAGTGTTTTTCCAAATGTGCTCAAGTCAAAAAATTTACAATCTCTTAGATCTTTGTGATTGCAAAAGATTTGAAAGATTCCCTGATATTCCTATTAAACTCGAAGCCCTGAAAGAGCTTCGTTTACGAGGGACCACTATTAAAGAGCTTCCCGCATCAATAGAAAATCTTGTCTCTTTGGAGACAATGTATTTAAATTTTTGCAAGAACCTAGTAAGTCTTCCCTCTAGCATTTATAAGTTACGAAACCTCAAAAGCTTGCTAGTTGAGCATTGCACAAATTTAATGGGGCTCCCAAAGTACGATGATTCAGCTGATTCGTGCATGAAGACTGTACTTTCAATTTACGTAGGTTAGACCTTTAGGGATGTAATCTGTCTGAAGCAGAGTTTCTTGAAAATCTTTCCTTTTTTCCCATCTTGAGAGAATTAAGTCTAGGGAAGAACAATATCACTAGCCTTCCTGCATCCATCAATAAGCGTAAACATATGTCCGGTTTGAATGTTAGAAAATGCCATCAATTACAAGAGATCCCCGAGCTTCCACCACTTTTGAATTATCTTTTGGCGGATGGTTGTGGAACTCTGCAAGAATCTGGAGATTCAAAAGATCATGAATTTGTCCAAAGAGGGTTGACCAAGGCTGATATTTCCCCACTTAACCAGGTTACTCTCTCTCTCTCTCTCTCTCTCTCTCTCTCTCTCTCTCTCTCTCTCTCTCTCTCTCTCTCACTCATATTGATGTGGAGTATATGCTAGATCCAGTGTGTGCTTGTATATTGCAACAGCAGAAAATGCAAGTGAGGCTTAAGAAAAGGAAAAGCAAACAAATGTAAAGTGAGATCAAACTGTTTGTATCAATGGGCATTCTCCCAAGATAAATTATCAAAAGAATCTAAGAGGTTTTTCTTTATATCAATGTGGTATCCCAGAGTTTTTTTAGCACCTAACTAATTTCACTAGATGGGACAATCCAACAATAGGTAATTACGGGGGACATGTGGCTTTATGTTGTCGAAAGTAGCACAAAGAAAATGACAACATGTGGTGATTTGAACTGTGGCTTTGATTGAGGAGGACAAACATGTTTGCTCCTTGTGAAACCTTAGGGTTAAAGACATGTCAATACAATAATGGAAAGTTGAATAGAATAGTGTGCTGTAGCTACGAAGGGTGTCACACAATCATGGGCTCCATTTCCTCCCTCAACATTTATTTCGTTAAAGGGAATATGAAAGGGTGTTAATTAAATAGATAACATTTATGTTGTCTAGGATGGGAGCTTAAAAGGTTCATTTCTATAGTTAGAAATAGAATTATAAAACATAGCGGCATAATTGACTTGCATAGCAAATTACCATATATGAAAGGTAATTTACAAAGGAATAGTAATTATGTAGCCAAGAAAAAATTTATTAATCAATCGTTTTTAGATGGGCATTAATTATAGGGCTAGATCACATGGTGAAACCTAATAACAAATAGCGTTCTTTAAATTAGTTATCATGCGGATGGTACAAAATGAAAACCAATAACATTACAAAAGTGGACTGAGAAAGAAAAATGTCGCACCATAAAGTCTATATTTTGGCGTAGATAATCAGTATATGACATTGATTTAAGACCGACAATACCAATAACAAGGAAAAATGTTGCATAAGTCATTGGCTTGAATAATCAGTGTGGCCAAATGCATTAAAAAGGAGGTGGCTATTGTAGGCAAGGATTTATGGACCTCTACTCATTTACAGAGGTCCAGTTCAAAGTGGAAGTGACTAGGATTACTTATTAACTCAAATTGAATTTTCCATTTAAGTATAGATAACGAAATTGGTATTTTCTAAGGATGTCTCTTTGTAACAGGATCTTCATTACACAGTTTGTCTCTCTGAAGGAGAGATGCCAGAGTGGATCCTCCCTATTGAAAAGGACTCCATATCTTTCATGGCTTCAAAGGACTTGTATGACAAATTTCTTAGATTTGCTCTCTGTGTCGCTCTCGGTAATGATGAACAGAGAAATGGACTCCCTTTCGAGCTTGTACCACGTGTTAATGGTGAACGTCGGAGTGACTATGTACCATATTGGAAACCCTTTGAGTTGAATTCGGATTATAAATGGCATGAGTATTTCATGCCATCTGAGCTGTGGGAGTAGTCAATTTCGGTCAAATTGATTAGGGTTATGCACAATTTAGCCTTACAATATCAGGTAGAACTATGAAAAAGTGGGGATTTCGAATAATATGCAAGAAACTAGAGGATGATTTAAAGGTTATGCTTCATGATAATCAATTAATCGATTTAGCTTTACTCTACGAGATTGATAATGAATCAATAGACTCAAAAGGCCAGAGTTCAATCATGCATGAAGACAGTTCGGGCGAAGCAGATCCATCGGAAGACTCGCAAGATTGTCAAGTGAGTACTGAGGAACATAGTCAAATAGGATCAAAGAGAAAGCATGAGTCCATGATGAGAATGGGATGAGAATGATGGATCTACTGAAAAACTTGCATGGAATGATGAAAACTTGCCGAGGAAGCAGTTCGTAGGTGAGGGGACTCAGCTCTATCTTGATCACATGCCTTCGTTCTTCTCGTTTCTTCTCTCAAAAAACTCGTTGCCCAAGTTGACTGTACATCCTATATAAAATTATGTCAATCTTTCTGCTGTTTTATCTCTTCTCTTTGTTTTTAGTCTTTTTATTTTTCTTTTTGCTAAATCCTCTTTTCTCCGCCAATAGGCAAAGTTTTCGAACTCCACGGACGCCACATTCAGCATCCTGATTGCTCCTCTTCCGTCCAACACCATCGAGCTCTGACAAATGTAAGGTCGCCATCTGCCAATGGAGGCGACGAACAGAAGAAGTTCGTTTTCTTAAAACAGAGTCCCTAGCGAACCGACGGCGATGGAGACCAGCGAGCGGAGGCGACGGACTACCACCACTGGTCGAGGCCATGGAAACTGGTAAGGTAGCTTTGGGCGAACGATTCTCTCATGAGGTTCTGGGCTTCATGCAGATTGCTATGGATCAGGTAACGCCTGGCACATCCGAATTGTATTTAGTTGGTGTGATACTTGAGCTGGATATTGACTTCGATTGGTATGATACTACAATTGCGCGGGAACTGTAAGAATGTGTCGTTGAATTTGTTCGAGAGAGACGTTGATTGAGTTTTTCTTCGTCGGTTTAGTCTATGGATGCGTGGTAGTAAAGTCACTGGTAATCGACTTTACTCACTGTAAAATCAGCAACAATCACTAGAAGGTATAGCTTTCCTGTATTTCTTTTCATAGGTGACGACTTATTTAAGGAAGTAGATGAAGTCTAGGTTCGAAGGTCAAACAAGCGAGGAAGAGTGAAATAATGGGTAGTAAGTTGTACATGGGTTGGTTTCGTCCCTTTCCTAGGCAAAAAAACAGAGCCAATCTGGGTGCTGTACGTCAGGAGGGAGGGAGGGAGGGATTTGGGTGAGTTTGGGGTGTCTAGGAAATGTGGATGTGTAGTATGTACTTATCATATAGATGTGCAGCAGATGATAGGTTTGCCAGGAGAATTAAATTCTGATTAACTTTGATCACTGGGATAGGGCATTGAACATAGACCCTACCTCTGTGTCTCTGTTTTATGAGGCACTTGAAGAGGCAAAAACATAGAGGAATGAAGAAGATGCAGTGACATGGCAAGCCACCAGGAAAGGTTGCTTGACAGTCGAGGCCCTTAACCACTTCTTGGCTTTGGCAACTAGGAAGAATGGACAACCAAATTTACTTGGAGTGTGAGAGTAATATGAATATCAGTTGCGCCCATCAATAATTGGTTAGGTGGTTGTTTTCTTTCACCCTGTGGACCGTGGATATGAAAAATAAATTATCACAAGAAACACATAGCTTACATAAGTTATTTAGTAGAATAGAGACAAAAGTACAAGAAGCTGAGTGTCGTTTCTGAATTCCGAGGCCTTTGCAACAGTTTAGGATTTCCTTTTCTATCCTTATTTGCCAAAACTCCTGGATGCTTTTTGAATATTTGACTGAAACCTTATTATTGAAAGATAAACTTCAGAGGTACCAATAGTAAGAGACACCGGAATGAGCAATATGTAATTTCTCAAATTAGTTGTTGTTTTTGCTTTAGTTTTGTTAGAGCCATATCAGTTTTAAGTATTAAGTGAGATTTGAATCTGAATTACACGCATGAGAGAAATTCTGACTCTTATACTCATGTCTCTTTTTTCTCCTAACAAGTAACAAGACTTATTTGCTTTTTTCATATAAGGCAAAGCTTGATTTGGACAGCTGTGTGATTGTTGAGGAAAGGCACCTTATTGCGGCAGGAAGAAACGAGACCGACGAGACACATAATGTATGTCTATCATTGCTTCTCCACCCCTTTCTATAAAATTTGGTCAACAGCACTTTGTTGTCGTTCTGAATTGATACCCTCACATTATCCACTTGTAAGTATTGTTGAACTTCTTTGTGTTTCTGCCTTAAATATTTCTTTAATATATGATAAAGTAGTAAATCTGAACAAATTTGTTAAAAAGTGAAATTTTCTATTCATTATTAGGCTGTAAATGGTTTGTTCCCATTATTCTTTCACAAAATATGACTACAGCTAACGATAGCAAGAATCTTGTTTTACTATGTACGATGTTTTTCTCATTTGCCATTGTGCTTTGTCTGAATTTTGGACCAAGAACAGTTGAAGAAAAAGCTTCAATGAGGAGAGCGAGAATAGGGAAATGATATTTATTTATTTTTTGAATAGAAATAAAGCTGTTGCAAGCTGCTGGACCAGAATGTTGAGTTCTCATAGATTGTGCTGTATTGCATGCTTGAGTGTGTTAACGAGTACTTGGCCTCAACAGATTATAAATTAATAGATTATTCTGGGTATGTAGTTATTGCTTTACATTACAATAGAGCAAGTTGTTATGGTTGCTTCACCTCTCTTGATTAAAAAGTTGTGGTGAGAGATGCAAAATTCTAAAGTTGTAGGAAGCGAGTTAAGAGACTGCAAAGACTAAAGTATAGGGAGGATCACTGCAATTTCACATAAATTTTCAAAGAGTATGATGCCTGAGTCCTAGAGATTTGATTGAATACCTAATAATGAGGAGCAAAGAGAGTTGTCCATGCTTCACGCATAAGATCCTCTGTAGACTCTCAGCGTAGTAGGTGTATCGATGATTCTGTCTTAAAGACAGTGATTCTTCCAATAGGATTCATGATCTAATGCAGCTGGCTTTGACAAAAATCCTGTCCCTAGGATACAATCTATGCACTCTAATCTGCCTCACTTAGTCTGCACACTGAGCGAAGGATGTAGATAATCAAGCCTTAACAGTATAGTCAACATGCAGCAGATACGAAAGAGGCGATTTAAAGAGGAATAAGACTATATTGTGTTGTCATTATTTGCTTTTGTTAACTATCTTTATTTGCACTATAAATCCTCTCAATACTAGGAGGAAGAAAGAAACAGCATTAAGAGATGCACCTATTCAAGATAAACTATTGGACTCACGTTGAACAAGAGTAAAAGATAAATAAATAAATAAATGTGAAGGAGAAAACACATTTCATGAAATGCATTTCCTAAATCTATGTTGAAACTACACCAAGAGCAAACTTCTCTCTGACAAAGCTCCAAAGTTTGATATGCTTTCTTTATTTTTCTCGTTGCACTTTCCTAGGAAACAAGAGATGCAGAGATGGAAGCTCTTGATGTTCTTCTTGAACAGTGGTGGTTCGTCTGCAGAAGTTGCAGAGAAGTTTTCAGCATGCTCCCTTTATGTGTGTGAACCATAATGTGTGCAGTAGAACCATCAATCATTGGTACATCTGTTGGTCATACTGAAATAAAATGAAACTTTCGTAAAATTTGTTTTTCAAATATGATTAGATGACTCTTCGGCATTTTTAGGTATAAAGGAAGTATATTATGGCTATCCAAATGATAAATTTGGAGGCTGTGGGTCAATAATGTCTTGTGTTCAAGTGGCTCTGAGGCATGCATTAGGTCAGTTTCTGAACTTGCTTTTGTTGTCAATTTCATATCTACTTGCCCCACTTTGAAATTGTGACATGTCAATTAACAACTAAGCTTATTGGAGGTTTTATGACTCCTTATGTTGATTAATGATGGATGTGGTTTCGTAGTAATTCTGTTTGTTGTCTCACCTTGAATATCGCGACACATAACCATGAAAATAAATGGAGGTTTATGGAACTGATTTTCCACCTTTTCTGTCCTTCCCTTTCCAAGTCTAAATGGAAGAAACTCGAGTTTCCAGAAAGTGCCAAGAAGTCAAGTTAATATTATTTCTTCTTTCCCTGCTTTTTTTCTTTTATTTTAAAATTCAATGTGATCTTTTAGACATATTTTTTTTTATTTGCCTTAAAAAATTTACAGTTCTGGGAACTACTACAATTTAAGGTAACCTTAGTTTGTTCTTTCCTTTTCCCTTCCCCCACCCCCGCGGGTTTCTTTCATCTCTTTATCCTTGCTTTTCTGCGCTTCAATGTGATCTTTTAGACATTTTTTTTTTTATTTGCCTTAAAAAATTTACAGTTCTGGGAACTACTACAATTTAAGGTAACCTTAGTTTGTTCTTTCCTTTTCCCTTCCCCCACCCCCCCCCCTCGCGGGTTTCTTCATCTCTTTATCCTTGCTTTGTTTCGCTCCAGCAAGATTCTTTGATGTCTTTAACGTCTTTTAAAACAGTAAATATAGCATCTTCAAAGAAACATGTTGTTTTAACTATGAGGAAACTATGCTTTCTGATATGCCATAGGCAATGTACTTGATAAATTGTCTCTTCTTGCATACATGAGGGCATGTGTTTGCTAAATTGTGGCGCATGGCATGTGTTTCCAGTATTTAGCAAGCATGGCATCTCCAAAGAAATATGTTTTTTTAACTATGAGGAAATTATGCTTTCTGATATGCCATGGGTAATGTAATTTCTTGTTTATTAGTTGCAATTGTCTCTTCTTGCATGCATCGGGGCATGTGCTTGCTAAATTGTGGTGTATGGCATGTGTTTCCAGTATGGTTTTTGTCTATCTGATGCTGCCATGATTCAACATTTCATGTTTTCCTAAGCTTGTTCAGAACTCATCAATTTTTCACTGACTTTGTTGACATAAAAGTTAAAAACGTAGTGAAATAGGATCTGTTTCATTTTGATTGGAACTGCGCATAGAGTAGCTAATCTAGATTACAAACAATGTCTTTCTGTTGAATTATTAGTTTTAAAAGAAGAAGCTCAACTATGCTCCTCTTAATAATCTGATTATAAGGCAAAAGTATTGTGGGAAACATGAACTAGCTCATTGCCTTTCTGAATACGACATCAAGCAAGAAGATGCATCTTGCAGATAATGGACCACCTTGCTCAATTTCCACCTTGTGAAGCTCATAAACTAGCCTAATTTTTTGCATGTTATCATGATAGAGAGAATGAGACTGAGCATGGTTTATATGCCATGTTTGGAAGATGTAGCTGATTGAAACCCATGTATGTAGCTGATTGAAACCCATGCTAGCCAGTATTATGATACAAGTCATCCATAAACCTTCTTTCAGTCAGATCACCTGTGATAACTCTAAGACAACTTGCCCATCCGTATTAAGAGCCTTGAAGTATGACCTGCAGCATTTTGTTTGTTCTCCAGGGACATTAGATTATAGCCCTAGCTAACCCAAACATACCTCTTTTAAATCTGATGCAAGGATTTTGCCAAGGTGTAGAGACTAGTTGCTGTCAATTGATTTAAATGGTACACTTCAGGGATAATTTGCTTGCCTGAAATTCTGTTTTATGGAGTGCAGACATTTCTTAAAAGTTGATATTCCTAGGACCTAATGCAAACTTCCTGGGTTAACTATATTCCTTTATTGGCGAACTTGTTTTTGCTTAGATGGTACCTTCTTTGCAAAGTGCTTTGTCAATTAGTCTGCTAAATTATCTCTTGCATGCTATTTGGACATGCTTTGAAAACAGAATCTGTTTTGGGTTTCAAGCTGATGAAGGTGAAAATGCAGAATCATCAGAAATTTTGGGTGGCTTCCACAAAAATTTCATCTTTGCTCCCCCTTTCAAGTGTCTGCATGATTTATGCATGTTTTCAACTTTTTCCTTGTTTCTCTTGCAGTAATGGAAATCTAGATCAAATGCACCCTAAGCATAGTTGATTCAGTGGAGCGGTGTTCAGCCATATAATGGTTGCTATGAATGGGTGTAGAATTTGCTCAGTAACAAAAGGTAGAGTAGTAAATACCCAGTCTTTTCTTTAGGCTAATTTTCAGATGCCTCATTTATCAAATGTAGCTTTTTCCTCTAGACTGGGCATTCTTAGCTAGATTGCAATTTGAGAAATGGGACGTCATGGCCTCAGTTAAGGAAAAAGATGAAGTGCAGTATCTTAATAGCTAATCCATTGGCTACACTCGTTGAGAGAAGTATTTCTTGATCTTTATCGTAGATTGTGAACACATATGGTTCTTGGTTGAGCAATTCTCCAATTTGAGCTCTTCAGTTCCATTTATTTCAAGAGACTGATCAGACCTTATCCTTTCATGCTTCTAAGATAATTAGTATGCTTTGGCAACTCATTACATACAGAAAAGATGGCCTTCAAATAATTTGTCTGGGCAATTATAAAATAAATTTGATTTCCTTCTCTGTTTTATAGAGCCCCGTAACTTGAATGTCACTTCTCTTCGCCATTTTCCCCTCCTTTTCCATTCATTTGCTCTTGATGACATTGTGTAATCTATGATTTGTTTAAATGTTATAGATAAATACTGAATGCTAATATTTGGATTTCAGCTTTAAAGCCTCATAGGTCAGGCTTCTTATTAGATGTGCGTGCACTGGTTCTTCTTGTTGAATCCGCTCATGGCGTTGCGCAACTAGGTAAGACTTCGGATTATGATTGTCGCTTTTCTGAACATCATGGACATCATGTATGGTATTATGATGCAACTCTGATGCATGTTGAATGATTGTCGGTTACTTGTGCATATAATAAGTGGGCTGCATGGTGTGACCTTATACAGTATAGCCTGTTAAAAGGGAATGGCACATATTATGGCACTGTGGCAATTTATTTTGCTGCGACAGTAGGATATGATGCTCATGTTAAGATGGAGCATACCTATAGCTATAGATTTCCTTTTATGAGAGTAGTCAATCACAATGAGGACAATATAAAGATCTTTAAGATGAAGTTAGACAACATCCTTGCTCTTTAGTCTTGATTATTGGTTAATTTAGATTATATTGTTCTTTGTTCTTATTCCTGTTAGTTAATCTCTTCATTTGACGATTACCCAAGTCAAAGTTGCTGATCAAGGTAGTTGCCATTCTTGAGGTGAACTCATCACATAATCACTTTTGAACTATAGTTTTGTGACTCTTTGTATTCTACATGTAAAGCAAAAATCTGGTTGTGAGATCATTGGTGCCGATTCTAACACAATAAGATATTCTCCTCTTTGTGTGTGATATCACAAGATGTTAAAACTTTTCAGAATCAACGTATGTTCAAACAGCCTTTTTAGTATAGTGACTTGTTTGAATGTTACTGCAATGATTAGAATTCTTTTTATTTATAAGAGGACGAAGTTAAACATCTAGCATTCCATAAAGTAACTTTAAATGATTCTATGCATTGGCTGACGATGCATGTGCCCTTTAATACTTTTCCAATCACAGAATTTCCTGAAGGGGGCCGAGAGAAGAAGCTCGATTCTTGTCCAGATCAGTTTGCTCGGATGGTCATGCGTTCATTGAGGATTGCACCTACAATCAGATGTTCATTTTGTGTTATAACTTAATTATTAGAGTGTGAAGATAATTTACAGCATAACCTTATGTAGGCATCACTGTTTTTTATGCTAATTTTGTCATGGACGTAATCTGTAATCTAGTTGATTGTTTCTTTTTTTGAGTTTTACGAACTTTGATGAATTCTAGGCATGCTATTGATATGTCTGAGCACCAGAGTTTGGACTATATCATATGTGATTCCTCATGATGGTAAAAGTGGTATATAATTTGCATGCGATTCGCAAGGATTTCCTGGCAAAGAATGCATTGGTGAATTTAAGCTTCTTGATTGTACCGATTATGTCATAAAAACTTGAATATATAACATTGTAGAGTCAGTTAATATGATGATCATTGATGACTTTGCCTAACATAAAATTTGTTGAGAAAATCTCAATGATTCAATTGGTCGTGTGGTGATCATGATTGGTTTAGCATTCATGCGGTGGCTTCAATAGTTCATGAAAATCTCAATGTATTGCTCGGTTCTTCCCTAAGTGTGCTTTTAGTATGGTTCAATCCTCCATGAGAGACCTTTCTAGTTATAAGATGACGAATTTTGAGTTCTTTCTAGCTAGTACTAGTACTAATTATATCCTAACCCAATCAATTAGAACATTTGAAAATACCGAAACATTTGCTTGAAAGACCAATAGTCTAACAAAAATAGGAAGATTGTAATTTTCGACCACAATGTGTTCGAAATTTTTACAAAATGCGGGCTAATATTAATTGCATAATGTTTTGGTCCTTGAAACGTGGTCTATTGTGATATTTATAAAATATATTAGAATATTATATTGTCCAATCATGGTTACGTGTTATCATTACATAGGGCTTACCATGACCTATTTATGTGGCATATTTTAATAGACTTATCCTTTTATTCATCAAGACCGTCTAAGGTAGGATGAAGGGAAAAAAAAAAGCCTAGTCCTAAATTTGTATGGCTTTATCCATATTGCTTGATTCAAAGACGATAATTAGCTAAATCAGGTATGTGTGTTTTATTCCAAGGCTAGTTATTGTAAATTCTAAACATGAGTTTTAGATCATTGAATCTATTACATGTGGTATAAAAGCAGTTGTATATGGTTTCATTATTCACTTGATGCATAATATCATTGTCATTACATGGTGGTATAAAAGCAGTTGTATATGGTTTCATTATTCACTAGATGCATAATATCAATGTCATTACATGTATAGGGCATATATTTCCTAGTTTATGGGTGAGTTAGGGGATTTAATTCTACTGGTTACTCATTTTAGATATCGATATGAGGATTTTACTTACTTGTTCTATGGCAAATCTTCTTGGCAAATTTCGTGTTATAACTTGGTCTATGCCGTGAGAATTTCAAATATTGAAAGACATGTGAACTGAAAATGATATTTTGCAATTTGACCTTTTTAGTTGTTATTTTGACAATTAAATTATGGGTTTCATTAACCATGCAACAATTCTTATACACTATAAATTATGTGCCCTAGTTTAATTTGTGCATCTAGAACTTCCAACTTGAAGATTTCGGTATGAATAAGAGAACTGAAAATCATTTAGTGCAATTCAATAATTTTACTTATTAAAGCTCAAATTCAGTTCTCGAGTTTTGTTCTACAACATATATAAGTTCTACTATGTGAATTTCATGTCATGATATTTAACCGGGTTGCGAGAATTTTGATCTAGAAGTTTCATAAATTTTCTGAATAATTACCTTATTACCGGGTAAGCAAGCTTCAAAGTAGATGTTGATTTCTTATGATAAGTCCAATAGGCTTCATTATCATGCTACCCATGGCAATTTCGGTCATTTTGCATCTTTAATTTTAAATGAAATTCACTCAAGGCACCCGAATCCTAATAATTGGATCATCGTTAGGTTTTTAGATGCATGCGTAAGCTTCGTGACACTGTTTCCTGATTGATTGTAATTTCAAATTTATTATGCATTTACTTAAGAATGCATTTGACTGGCTATGGATTTATTCACCTGCTTTTCGGTTGTTGGCCTATCTCTTGATAAATCATAGAGTTTATTTGGAATTAAATCTTTCAATTAGGATTTTAGGTTTTTAATGTACAATGAAATCGAGATAGAGCTTCAAGCTACCCAGCCAAAGGCTGAAGAACATTGTACGTGTATGCGCATCAATCAATTCTTATCAAAATCGCCCATGGTTGGTGTATTGGAATTCTTTGTAGTACAATGTAGTACAAGATGTGCCATTGTATTGGTAACAGAGAGATTCCTAGCTATCTGTTGTTGCATTCTCTACCTAAAGATGAGTATGTAATAAAAAAAAAAAGTATAACAAAACTCTCAAAGTTTTGTTCAATCGTCTCTTTTGAAATGCTAAATTAAATATAAAAGTCTTGGTTAGTTTCGATCATAGGAGACGGAAGTTTTATAAAGAGATTGCTTCTTAATTTATGGCATTTAGATTGCCTTACATGTATGTTGAGTTTATCAAATAGAGTAGCATCTTGTTACAAAGTGCATCAACTTAGTGATACGTTTATTATATCTCCTTCATGAGATGCATTGTGCCGGACAAATCAAGAATGCGTCATTATAGAAAACTAAATAAATACAAAAATGAAAAGTTAAAAAGTGAAAAGGAAAAGAAGAGAGATTGATAAGAAAAAAATAAAGTTCCAGCCCATCCCTTAAGTTCGGCCATATGCAGCCCGGTCCAACCACAAGCACAGCCCAGCCCATTCCATCAGCCCATGAATCGAGCCGGTAGGACACTTGCCGTCGCTGCGCCTCCGCCTCCGCCCTCCGCCTCCGCCTCCATCTCCGGCTTAGCTCCTCTCCCTCCGCCGACATGTCTCTGCTACCGTTGATGGCTCCTCCGTTTGGGTTTTCCCCTCTCCAGCGACCATCGCTATCACAGCCTCGCCTGTGATGGTCTCGATCTTGAACTGACTACGTTCGCTTCGCGATCCTTCAAGCACCATGCTCCAGCCTCCTCTTCTTCCGTCATCTGTCCCTCTCCAGCATTGCTCTGGGCTTTGGTCTAGGGATTGCATACCGGCGTCGAGTTTCTGAGGGCGATGGCTTGAAGCCGTTCGTGGCCTTTGCTGACTCATTGATGACGCCCACAGCTGAATCAGTTCGTTTTGTATCCGATTGCATTGTAGATATGATTTCAGTTCATTCCTGCTTTGCCCTCGCTGTTTTCCGCGTTCCATTGCCGTTGATCTTGCAAGGAAGGTGTTCGCTGAAATGACTAAGCTGGACTCCGTTTCGAGGAGTACCCGTTCACGATAGAGATAATCGACGACTCCGGCGGTGGTGACCTCAAGCTTTGGGCTGGTTATCGAGCGAGAGCAAGTCTCTCGAAAATCGAAGTCCAAAGAAGCTCACGAAATGCGCCCGACAAAGCCACGATCGTGTCCATGGACTCTCTGTATCTCTCTCAAGTCTCAACTCAACCACACAAAGGAAAGGATTAATCTAGAGAGTTTGCACGAAAGGATCCGAATTGGAGATGGTGAAGCAGACATGGTGGCCTCAGGGAAGGTACTGGGGATCGACCGCCGGATGAGCTCGCGCCGTACCGGCCATATCACCTTGAACTCGAACTTGGGGCTCTCCATGTCCTCCAAACCCAGAATCTGCTATCAGCAAAATAGTAATTCAGGACCCGAAAGAAAGTGACAAACCCGACCGGCCGGGGGGAAAGAGAAAGAGAGAGACCTCTTTGTAGAACCCGGTGAAGCGGCAGAAGTCGGAGGATTCTCGCGAGACGTGGCAGAGACATGCCGCCTTTCTTGCCATTTTTCGATTCTGGTTTGGTGAGGAGTGAAGAAGGACTGCCTGAATTAGAGAGAAGCTTTGAGGTAGAGAGGGAAACTCTTTGGCTTTTTTCTTCTTGTTCTTCTAGCTGTTGATTTTTAATGCCAAAAAATTGACGGAAAGTGGAATGTTGTTGGGCGTTTATGATTCTTTTAAGCGACGACGTTTTCCGACGGCCTCCTCGCTGCATTCCTTCCTTCGACTTCCCAGCCCTAGGGTTGGGCTTGATCCATTCATTGTCCATATCCTGTCCCATTTTAAAATGAGTGATCCAATATCATGATTTAGATTAAGACTTCATTTTTCATTGCATGAATGACAAACACGTGAACTCATTGGAGAACACTTCTCATCAACAATAAAAAACGCCAAACGACTAGTGATTGCAACCGTGACCGGCAGCAATCAACGGCAGTGGCATTAGCGACTAGTGCGCCCACACCAACGATCGACAACTAAGAAAGGCAGTCAATAGAGTTGTGTTTTTGATAGTTTTGTAACTATAAATTACGGTTAACACTCGAATGAAATGTATCAATTGAATCAAATTTTAAGCACGCTTGCTTAGATTATGTTTGTATCTTTTTAATATGAGAATATGCTAGTTATTGTGGATAAATTTGTGACCGATGAGCCAGTCATTTGGATGCGGAGAATGGACTTGTGCAGTTCATGAGCGTCCGTTGGTCTCCGGACGGTCCTGCAAGCATTTTCGTTGAGAGAAGATGGGCAAACATCAACGAGAGATGAAGCTGCCATTTCTATCACAGATATTGATGGAGGGGACCGACCATTAGACATGTTTCCGAACTTCCTTTCCGTCTTTTCTTATTTTCCTTTTTTTTTTGGCCTCTCCTCCTAAATTTTCTTTGCTTTTCAATGGGATTATTGTCTCCTCTTCGTTTACGGGACCACCAAGCTCGATTTGTGCTGCTGCTCCTGCTGTGAATAGTAATTAATTATCATGGTTCTTATTTTCTTTTTTGATTTAATATTACAAAAAAATCTCAAACTAATATACCTGTGAAAATTTACTTAAAACTAATCTTTTTACCACAAAAAATCTTAAAATTATACACATGTCACAAATTTATCACTATTAGTTTTTGTTGAACTTTAAAATTACTGAGTTGACACGTACAGTTGATAACCTATGTTTGTCACATGTATATCAATTTATAATTTTTTGTAGTATTAATATAATTTAACGGACTTTACCATAAAAAATATATAATTTAACGGAAACTAGAGAGTAAACTTATCACAAATGTACTAATTTAATGTTTTTATTAATAAAAAATTAGTTTAGAGTAAATTTATCATAAATGTATCAGTTTAAGATTTTTAGTGATAAAAAAAAAGTTTGAAGTAAATTTTACATAGATTTATCAATTTAGGGTTTTTTGTGATACTAATCCTTTTTTTTAAAATAATTTTTTGGGTCCTAACACTGCAAATTTGGCTGTCAAACTAGTTCTGACTACTGGAGGTTGGACTATTCTTTTTTTTCTTTTATGTGGTTAAACTACTCGCGGTGGTGCCTTTGGCCCTAACGGGGAGCCTTCGGTAACGGATATTTGCTTTGTATTTTCTGCAACAAAATGTGTCTCCCCTTTTTTTGGTTAAGTCAAAACTTATAAGTTAGAACTTGAGCCCGTACTGCTGACGCCTTGAGACACCTTTTAAATATTTGTCTATAAAGCCATAGGATTAAAATGGATATTGGTGATACATTAATCACAAAAAGAATGATTTAAAGTCTTTGAAGTGTTCATATGTTATGAAATTTTGCGTAGAAAATACTATGAAATGCACCAAAGTACAACCTTTTTTTTATGCCAGTGGAACGGTTCCTGAAGGGATCACAGAAAACCTCTGTAGTCACTGATCAATCCACGCGTGATTGACCTGTAGCGGTGTTAGAATTTGGAGGATTTGTTGACTCTTTCTTCTTGCCTTCTCTCCTTTCTATGTAGAGGCGTGTATGTCTAAGACGTAGATAGAATTGAGTCCTAGTTTTAAGGCACTTAACGATCTTTTAAGGAGTTCATGGGCTTCTCTTCCGATCAACTTCAAAACTCTCCGTATTCCTCAAATCGTATTCATTTTCTTTTTTGTGATTTTGCAATGGTTGAGCCTATTCATATTCAAGAGAGTACATAAGTTCACCTCATTCTCGTGACCTGAACTTGAAGAATCGAAATTTTACTAGTCCGATTAGCTTCTTCAAGCTCGTGTGATGCATTGAATTATTTACAAACTCGCTTAAGGCCATTTCACAAGCAAAAGTAATATATATATATATATATATATATATATATATATATATATATTTAATTAAAAACTTGGAAGTCTCCAAGATATTTGGACTCGGTGTGGGCCCTCGCTGCCCAACTGAACCCTGCCTCAAACGAACGATCCTTCCCCATGAGAAACTCTAGGAGGGGAAAATTGCAAGGAATGAGGCTGAGTAGGGTTGGGAAAATATGTCTTACTTGATTTGGAGAGGAGTATCAAGATTTCAGACTTAGACGTTTATCGGGCTGGTATTTGACTTTTGAGTTTTAGTTTTGCTTTTAGGTTAGATTACCAAAAGTCTGTGTAATCTGAGTTCACTTTGGTGCCAAATTTGCTTGAAAGCTAATGAACGTGAAGTGAAATCTAAGAACCTATGGCAATTAGGTGGATGAGGATTGCATGGCTCAACTCTTTCAGTGGACTGGATGCTTTTTAAGCTGTGCATGTCAAGAGCAAAATGAAATTGATAGGGAAAATAGCGTGTCAATTCAAACGAAAACCAACTTGAATCAAATCTTTTTGTTTTTTTACTTTGTGGCTTGCCTCTCTATATGACTATGTGAAATTTTGATTGGACCACTGCCAGTATTCTAAAAACTTAAGTTTTTGGATTGAATTTTCTAACATGATTTCAAAGTTAGGAGGTTATGAGTTCAAATTTTCTAGGCCTCTATTTGCCTCGGTTAAGACCAATGGTCAGCTTACACATGAGGAGGAGTGTTACAATATTTAAATAATAAAATATGTCTTCATCTAATAGGTTAAGTTTTGGATTAGATTTTTTAATGACCTGAATCGCCATTGGTCGGCCTCTGTTAATGCCCTTTTTTTTCCTTCTTGTCGTATAACTGTGATCAAATTTGGAGAGTACTAGCTTTGCAACGTTGCAGCTGGTAAAAATAGCATTACACTTGATGAATTTATCTTATCCTTGTGATCAATGGGCTTGGGGTCTGCACGTGTTGATCCACTTCCCCCGTGTCTCCCTCTAACTTGCCCAAAGTTCACTTCTTAGAACTCCATTGACTGTCACTGTGGTTCTCAGTTCTCACTGTTCATTGGACGAAGGAGACCGATTTTCCTTTGTCAATCTTTCTGGCTTTCTTTCTTCTATTTTAGTTGTTTTAAGGAGAGCTGGGTTTACAAGTTTTCACTAGTAGTCTCATGTTTCCCTGAAATAAAATCGTCGACAAAATACCTTCCCACAAAAGTTTAATCTTTAATTTTCAATATGAATTGGCCTTTGTGGCAGTTCGATAGGAACTAATTTGCATAATTAAGGATTACTGATGATAACAAAGGCAAATCTAAAGAATTTAAAGAATAAAGAACAGCAAATCGATAAAACTGGAAATTGGAATTGGATAAAAATTGTACAAGTGCTTGTACAAAATTTAACTATCATTGTAAAGTTATCTTTGAATTAATAAATTACAACTAACCCGGCTTCATCTCGATCATCCTTAATTACTCATTCTTATCACAAGTAGTTATAATCTCTGGCATATCTTCCAATTTGACTTTTCTACGGTCCTTGCTTACTATTAACCATTTGTTATTACACGACCATCACAGCCTGCTCTTCATTTGATGACCATGGGTCTCGTGACATTAATTTGGCATTGGCTATTCACCGATTTGTGATCACATCGTTTGGTTGCTCCATTGACGACTAACGTCAACACTTTGTCAACCCACCATGACCCAGTATATTTTTGGGAGTCAACACCTTAGAAGCTGTTAACATTGGAGTAAGCTACTCTGTATCAAAGAAATTTAAAAATTAAAAAAATTAAAAATTAAAAAAAAAAAAAAGAGGTCAAAAGTGTGGGCCAGTTTCGTAATTTCAGCCCATTGAAGTAGCCTACTAGATGTAAAGCACAGTAATGCGATCAGATAGTTTCGCCAATTTGATCGACATCTTTCGTTTTCCTTTCGTTATTCAATGAGACTGGCCACCCACCAGATGTTCCTTTTTTTTTGTTTCCTTTTCTAAGTCTGTCAGGGTCCATATAGATTTTCTTTCGGGTTGGTCGGGCCATTATCAAGTAAAATACGGCCGACCCTACATTTTTTTCTAGTTTGCTAGCATCCAGCTTTGGCATGGACAATGTATTCAGGAGAGAGAGAGATTTGCACTTGTTCTATGGTTCATGGAGTTGTGGTAGCAATGAAGCCCAGGGGTCACCGAAACGGACCATGAGAGCTTCCTTTATCTCTCACAAACTCCAAGAAATTTTGGCAAAAATGTTAATACCTAAATTTTAACAATCTATTTAGTTATTTGTTGCATAAAAAATTAGAGACCGTCATCAACCCTTAAATAAGAACATTAGTTAAATTTACCTTTATTTATTAGGAAGCATTTTCATTTAGTAGTAATAAGCCTGCATATATTTGCATTTAAATAGGACCCGGCGGATCAATTTAAATGAATGATTTTGAACTTGATTAGATTAATTGGACTGAGTCCCTAAGAGCATGAAATTTTGGCCAATACCATGGATGCTAGAGAGTCAAAAATTGCATAATTAAAATGTCAAATTGGAAAATTAATTTATGAAAAGCAAACTTGGGGAACAATTAATCTCGATATTATCAAAATTCAAATCTTAGAGGATAATTGAGCAAATTGATGTGATATTATCACAATAAGAGAAGAGTTTTTTTTTTTTTTTTTTTTAATCTTTGGAGGAACCGCCTTGGCCGACAGCCGTTTCGTAAACCCCCAGGTGATGCTAGCCCAGGACCCACCACTAGGGCGCCACGCTTAAATCACCTAAGTCTGTCAGCCTCCCTTCAATTTGCATTGAAGGGGTTTCGAACTCTGGACCTCCCGTTTGGAGGTCTGGAGCTTACCCAACAGAGCCACCACGGTTGGTGGTAGAGTTTCCTATTTTTAAGATAGAGTATATCCTATAAACTTCGAATTATTAGGAAACAAAAATATCTCTTACTCTTGAAAGAAATCCTAATTGTCAGCCTATATAAAATCTATTATGTTCCTTGTCGGATTATTTTAGAGTTCGAATTGGAGTGTGAAGACTGACTTGCAGAAGAGCGTGAATCCAAGCGGTGAAAATTCGTTCCTTGTTGGATTATTCAAGCTTGAAAGTAGGCTCGAAGGGCCCGATCTCACCGTCAAAATTCAGGCGCGCCTTCACTTCTTCAACGGAGTATCATTGAAGCCAAGGCCGCCGAGGCTATCTCCGCACGACCTCCTCCATCCCGACGGCGCTGTGGCAGCTCCAGTCACGGCTGCACTGCGTCTCACCTCCGTCTCCATGCTGCACCACTTGCACCATCTGAACCGCACCGACGCAATACCCAGATGGTCTTTGCACTGACGCCGGTTCCTGCAATCTTAGACCGCTCAAATCAACCCGAGGAGCGTGAGCCACCGCGAATCAGCCCTACCACTATTCTGCCGCACGTAACCACAACGCTGACGAACCTTCCAACTAGTTCTCTCGAGTTTCTCGGTGCTTTCTTGCAGGTTTACGGGTGGCTTTGTCCAGGACCAGCAACAGAAATCACCAGCGTTCCTACAGTCCAGCATCTTGTTACCGCAGCCGATCAAGCCTCTGGTGAGGCCGACATCTCCGTCGCTCCTGATAAGCCCTTGCGATGCTCTTTCTCGTCCCTGATTTTCAACACTAGAGCTTCCTTCACTGGCGTCTCACATATTGAAGAAATAAAGTTGAAAAACGACCAAGGCTGAGGAAACCCGAATGTGATGCTTAAGGAAGTAGAGCTTGCTCAGGCCCGGGGATGGGCGGTTCAAACCCTAGGGGTCCCCCGGAGGTTTGCTTAACGCCTTTGGGTTGGCTCCGGTAGGCGAGTCAGTTTAAGGTCACAACCGGGACCAAAATACAGAACGAATCTTTGCCAACATAATTTACCTTATTGAAGGCTATTGGGCTGCTACTCAGCGTCATAGGGAAATTGTATAGGGCCCACGGCCTGCTGCTGCCTGCTGCTTGGCAGACTTCGGCCTCTAGGTAGTAAAGAACTGGCGCACAAAATTTCCCTTTCTTTTGTTTTTTTTTTTTTTTTTTTTTTTTTTTTTTTGGGTTAGTCCTACTCTATTCTTACTCTATACTCACTCTCAGAATTTTGCCCCCGCCTCTTGCGGGCGTGGGAGTCGAAACCCACTCGTCCCCACCCCATCCCCTCGAGAAAGTAGGGATTTGAACCTTCACCTCCCCCTTCCATGTTGGAAGGGTGGCCGTAGGCGAATCCGGTGATTTCTTTCTTTTGTTGAAAAATCACTTATTTTATTTATATATTTGTCTGAACTTTGACCCCTCATTTATCTTCAGTTCAATTCACCCGATATTTACATTTATTGAAAGTTCATGACCTGAATTTTTGGAAAGTTCTGTCCAATTTTTGAAAAAGCGTCGAATTGTGGATTTATGCAAAATTAATTATCTTTTCAAATGAAAAAAATGAAGAATTTTGAATCCCCAATTAATTACGTAATCTGATTCCACAGCCAACAAATAAGACCTAAGTAGAATTTATCTATTATGCATTTTATTTTTTTATGCTTTTCCTTACTATTGTTGGCCTAAATCTTTCATTGAAGCTAGCCTGCTACTAAAAAAAATTAAAAGAACTCTTGCACCGGGCCTCACCCTTGCATTAGTGGGTCGGGCTTTTGTAAGTGAGACAAATCCTCCACCCTAGCCCATTTGTTCTTCGAGCCTCGCTGAACCGATAGAGTTAGTAAACCGGGTTGGGTTCCTATGACTCAACTTAAGACCGTATTATTAAAATGGGTTAACTCGAATGCGACCCCAAAAATAGTTGTTTTAAAAAATTGAAATTTAATATATCATTATTAAATATGCAGACTGAACATATCTCATGTAAAGCGACATAGTGAATGAGTCAAATTTTATCAATTCTTGAAAGACAACAAGCAACAATAACAGTTTTTTTTTTTTTAAAGATGTAATTTAACTTCTGCGGGTTTACTCATGAAATGATGATCTTATTAAGTTATCGTTATTATTTAAATGCAATCCAATAATATAGAAAAAGGCAATAAAATTACAAGCTTAATTTTTTCTTGGCTTAATTTATGGAACAACAAAGAATAAAGAACAACAAATCGATAAAACTGGAAATCAAAATTGGATCAAAATTGTACAAGTGCTTGTACAAAATTTAACCTGTCATTGTAAAGTTATCTTTGAATTAATAAATTCCAACTAACCTGGCTTCATCACAATCATCCTTAATTACTCATTCTTATCACAAGGAGTTATAATCTCTAGCATATCTTCCAATTTGACTTTTCTATGGTCTTGGCTTGCTACTAACCGCTTGTTATTACGCGACCATCACAGCATACTACTCTTGATTTGATTACCATGGGTCTCGTAACATTAATTTGGCATTGGCTAACAAGCAGGTAAAATGGCTTCTCTCAAACAGTGTGGGATAGTTAAGATCCCTTTAGCATACACCCTAATCCACTTTAACCTGGCTCTGATGCTAATCTAGGAAACTCAATCTCAAAAGACGTCTTGTGAGGTGAAAAAGCCGCAACGGTTATCAAACAGGCCAGAGGGCTTCTCCCAAGTGAGTCGTTTGATTGCTCCATCGACAACTAATGTTGACACTTTGTCGACCCACCATGACTCAGTATATATTTAGGAGTCAACGCCTTAGAAGCTATTGACATTGGAGTCAGCTATTCTGTATCAAAGAAATTTAAAAAAAAAAAAAAAAACAAAGAGGTCAAAAGTGTAGGCCAATTTCGTAATTTCCAGTTCAATCCATATCTATTATTTTCTGACGTGGAGACCCCTGGAGTGCCATAACTTGACACAAATGGACACTTAAGTGCCATAACTTACGAAAAGTATACTTAAGTGCCAAAATTGGAGTAAAATGGATCACTTGAGTGCCAATCCGGCCAAAATCCGGCCAAATTGCATACATGGCATTTTCCGGCGATTTTCGGCAACTTCTTTTACTGATGTGGCAAATATTTTTTTTAAAAAAAAAGCCGACATTGACGAAAAAAACAACGTCGTCCACCCACATTGACTGCGCTAACCTAAACAACGTTGTTTAGGTCATTATGGCTTAAGCACACCTGGCCGTCGCCGTTCCTCCCCGTCCGCGTTCACACTAGATCTCAGGCATTTCTCTTCGTTGCCATTCACGCCCAAAGCTGGTCATCGGTCGCTGTCATCAGTCGCCGTTGTTGGTCGCCATCGCCGCTCACCGCTCACCATCGTTAGTCGTCGTCACTGCTCACCATTGTTGCTCGTCCAGGTTCGGCCCCTTCTCCCCCTCCCTTGTGATGAAATTAGAGCTCGATTATTTCATTAGGGCTCGCTCGATTATTTTATTACCGCTCGAGATGGAATCTTTATTGATACACTTCAACGAAACTTGCGACATCATACAAAGAGACCAGATTTCTCATTATTTTCGTGAATTTTTCTTTCAAGCCTATGTCAAAGTATGCTTTGATTGTTGAGTTGCTGGCTATGCATCTCCTTAAGAGCATCCTAATAAAGCAGGTAACTAATGCATCTCCGAGAAGAAAATTAAGTCCTTGAACCACCCTGCTTGTGAGGCTGTATAGGGTATGTTTATCAATCCAAAACCCTAAATGACGACAGAAAAATGAAAAAGAGAACATAACAACTGTAGCTAGAATTTTATTGGTATAGTTACAAACTGAGAAAAAGTTTCAAGCAGGAAGAATAAGAACTTGAAAGGGTATTGAAGCATGTTTTGGTGAAGCTATTTCCTAGAATTGGCTCTGCAGCTTGCGTCAGTCTTCTTTGAGAAAGGTATTGCGTGCTTGTCCAAATTTGTTATGGGTTAAGATAGTCTAAGACTTTGGAGTGATCTGTTTGTGCTTCATTTTCTCTTTGTTTTTCTTTAGCTTTAGCGACATAAAATGCTTCCAAGTTTAGTTGTTCTAATTTTAGTTTAAACTTGTAAAGGAATTTGTAGGAGTCAGCGGCTGTGATTTGATTAAGTTAATGTCAGAGTATGTTTTGATTTGATTAAGTTGATGTACATTCTCTCACATTGCAAGTTTAGTTCAATAGACAAAATTGCTTGAGCTCTGATTGTTGTGGGGACCTGTGCTTATTGTGGGGACCTCTGTTTTTGGTTAATAATTAAAGTGCCGACCTCTTTTTTGGCTGTCATGTAGGGGCATATTATCAATGTGGGGACCTCTGTTTACTAAAGTCCATGAGAGTGGGGGACTCCCATGTGCAATTGTCTAGTGATCCCAAAAACTAATTATTCTTTTTCTTGTTCTTGGTATAGTAATGGCTCATGACAAGGATTATGTCGCTATCATAGTTTGCTTCGATGGGGAATTTGTGATTGGGGAGGATGAGTGGGAGTATGAGGGTGGAAATGAGGGCACCATCTTTGTGGATATAAAAAATGCATCTTATATAGGATTTCTTAGGGATATAAAGACTTATTTGCCTTGTAAAGTTTAGAAGTTGCTGCATTGTATTACTGGGAAAGACTTAAGAGATGGTTTGAGATACTTAGAAGATGATAATGGTCTTAGGGATGTTCTATACCATTATCTTCATGGTGAAGAGGTAAAAATATATGTTGAGTACAATAGTGAAAGTGAGGGCGAAAATGATGATGGAGAGAGTGTCGAAGTAAGACAAGAAGGAGATGGTATTCAAGGTAGTGCGACGTTAGGGTCGAAGGAGGGCAGGATAGATATGATGGACATGAGAGGAGCGCAAATGCAGTTCACCAAAGTGATGATGATGACATAGGTGATGTCACAATCTCTGGATTAGATTGGGAAGTAGCTGAATCAACTGATGATGATGATGAAGGGTTGCCTGCTGAAAATTTTATAAATAATGATGACGACGAGGAGCTTGTACAGTCAAGAACACATCGAAGGGATTTTTTGACAGCTAAGTTTGCAGCTTTGCATGTAGTTGATGAAGTTCCAAAAAGACCCGAAGGCCTTGCAAATGTTGGTGCTGCTGGGGAGGAGACTGACTATGAAGAAAGCGTCGAGAATGCTACTTCCCAGGATGAGCTTGAAGAAGATAAAGAACCTGTGCATAGAAGGAAAAGGAAAAGTAAGTTTCCTTTTTATGATCCATCCATTGCCTCTCCTACTTTATCGGTAGGCATGAAATTTCATGATGCGAAACAATTTAGAGAAGCTATACTGAAGAACTCCATTGCTGCACAAAGGAACATTGATTACATTAGAAACGCTAAGACCTTTTTGTAAGAGTTAGGTGTTCGTAGCAAAATTGTCAATGGAAGATCTATGGCGCATTTGTTAGGAGAAGTGAATCTTTCCAGATTAGAGCCTACCAAGCGGAACATACTTGTTCCATTAATTTTGAGAATAAAAGAGTAACAAATGCATGGTTGTCGAAGCACTTCTTTGAATTGATTAAGCCGATGCCTCAGATGAATACTACTCAGTTCAGGATGCTGGTGAAGGAGCAGGTAAGCATTAATATATCCAGGAATCAATGTAAAAGATTGAAGCAAAAGGTGATGAAGATACTCATTGGTCAGTACATCGGTGAATATGGATAGTTGTGGGACTATGCTTGGGAGTGTAGGCTGCAAAATCCTGGAAGTAGAGTGTATGTAGAGGTCGTGTCGTGGAGAAACCACTTCCTAATATTGGGACGAAATTCGATAAATTCTATGTTTGCTTCGATGCATGCAAACGAGGATTTTTATCTGGTTGTAGACGGATTATAGGATTGGACGAGTGTTTTTTGAAGGGCTTGTGCAAGGGATAATTGCTGGCCGCAATTGGAAGAGATGCAAACAATCAAATGTTTCCCCTGGCTTTGGCTGTTGTGAAGGTAGAGAACAACGACAATTTGGTCCTGGTTCCTCAAAAATTTGATGACTGATTTTGATATAACAAATGGGGCAGTGTGGGCGTTCATGAGTGACCAATAAAAGGTAATGTTTGCTTTTTAAAAAATTTGGTCACTTGTTTGCTTTTTGATATCAACATGTCATTTGCTTACATTTTTTATATTTTGAGTTATTGCAGAGACTAGTTCCAGCAATAGCTGAGTTGTTGCTTTATGCTGAACATTGAATGTGTGCACTTTTGGCAGCTATAAAGGGGACAAGCTGAAGTCACAATTTTGGCAACTAGCAAAGAGCACGAATATGGCTAACTTTAGGATAGCCGAAGAAGAGATGCTTCAATTGACAAATGATGGTTATGATGCACTGTCCCAAACAGACCAGAAGCATTAGTGTAGGGTGTTCTTCAGTGAGGAATTCAAGTGCAATAACATTGATAACAACATCTACGAAACATTCAATGGGAGGATAATAGATGCCAGATGCAAACCAATTATCTCGATGCTTGAAGACATACGGGTTTTGGTCATGACTCGGCTGCACAAACAAAGAGATGAGATTGCAAAGTGGACTAAGCAATGTGGTCATAGGATTGCTAAGAAATTGGATGACAACTTTGCTGCAAGTAGGTATTGTCATCCCATTTGGAATGGGGATGAAGGATATGAGATAATGTGACATTTCGAAATTCGACCCCGTTTCGATAAAGTGAAATGGTCATTTTGTCAACGTGCCTATAGTCCTTTTTCTCTGAGTTGATCACTCACAAGTTAACTAACTTATTGGGTGAAGCCATTAAGGGATGTATCTGCAGTAAAATCCCTAAAAGTTACCTAATTAGTTGGATTTGGCTAAAATCACGTCAGATCGATTTTTAACCATGAAGTTGAACTCGATTTTGGGAATCAAATTTTAAGCGTGTCATATTTTTTTTTTTTTTAGGACCTTGTCTCATCGCTCATCAATTTATTGACGAGTCCGAAATTTCAAGAAAGAAATTATCGGAGGAAAAATCGAAGACCAAAAGAAAATAGAAAGGGAAAGAAAAAAGAAAAGAAAAAAATAAGACTAATGGTGTTATGTTATTTTATTTCTTTTCTCTCCCTCTCTCTTCCCTTTTCTCTCTCTCTTCTCTCTCCTCTCCCCCCTTCGTGCGAGCACCCCACCGAACACCCCCTTGCCAAATTCAAATTGGCTTCTATCTCTCCCCATTTGACTATTCAAACTTATCTTCTTCTCTCTCTCTTATCTCTTCTTCTCTCTCCTCTCTCTTCTCCCCCACTTCCCCACGTGACCGAACCCCTCCTTTCTTTCTTCTTCGTGCAACCAACAAACCAGAAGTGGAAGAAGCCAAGCAGCAGCAGCTCGTCGAAGCCGTCGCTACCCGTCTCGCCGCCCGCGCCCGTGCGTCCGCTGCTCGCCGCCATGCGCACACCAGCGCGCCCGCCGCTCGCTGCCATCCCTCCCCCGCGCGACTTCCGCCTCTGCTCAGCCTTGTTCGGGTAGCTCAGACCATGGCTCGACCCCCTCCGACCACCGTCCAGCTTTACCGGAGCTCCGCCCGCTCTCCCGACCTCTTGCTGCCCCAACCCTCTCTCTTTCTCTCTGTTTTGCAGCCGAACCAGCAAACCCGAGCCGTTTTCCAGCCGGTTCGTGGTTGGTTTTGGGCCGTTTTCGGGCCCCGAACCCGAGCCGTGCATTGGGAGGAATCATTCCTCGTGTCGTCCCCATCGGATTGATATGTTTTGCGCGCGATTCCGGTGAGTAATCTCACTAATCCTTGCTTAGTGGGCTAATTACAATTAAGGGTTATTTAGTTTTAATTAATTAGGTTTACGTGGTTAGATTAGTATGGATTAGTGTTTATTAGTCAATTTTGATGCGAATTAGATAAATTGAGTATGCATTTAGCAAGTAGACATGGTCTACTATTTATTGAGGGTAGCCTGGGATTTTTCCCGACCCTAATCGGGCTTCAATTAGGCTTTTCGGGCCTAAGTGGAATTTTTGGTATTTAAATATTAATTTTCGAAATTAAATTAAATAATTATTTATTTTCCGAAAATTTAACTGGGATGGCTCGAGATTGGAATATTATGCTGACGACCGTGGTGAAGTCCATTTATTTAATCGGGCTTTATTTTGAGCTAAATCGAATTTTTAATATTATTTATTTAATTTTCGAAATTAATTATTTATTTATCTATTTTCCAAAAATTTAATTGAGATGGATAGTGACCGGGATATTATGCCAATAATCGTGGTGAAGTCCGTTTATTTAATCGGGCTTTAATTTGAGCTAAATTGATTTTTTAATATTTATTAATTAATTTTCGAAATCAATTAATTAATTTTCGGAAATTAAGATTGAGATGGTCGACGACCGAAATCTCGTGCTAATTATCGTGGCGCAGTCTGTTTATTTATTTGAGCTCTACGTTGCATGGAATTAAATAAATTGTGATATTTTAGGGATTTACCCTAAATTGATTGAAATTGAATTATTGATTGGTAGTTGGCCAAGTATGGCTATTTAGCATTTTGAATGCCTTGTTGAGCTGTAAGTGGAGAGAGTGGTGAGAACTAACTGAGAATTCTATTGGCTGAGACCAATCAAGCACGATGTATAGACAGGAATTTAAATTTGTATCACTTCAATGTCAATCTTAATGAATAAGTAATTACTTGAGTACCAAAAAATACCACATCAGATAAAAATTTTAATTATAAAAGTCACATAATTTCTTTAGTTGGAATTTTTCGCCAGAGGCACTTAAGTGATCGCTTTTCTCCGATTTTGACACTTAAGTGAGCTAACAAAAAATTGTAGTACTAAAGTAAGCACCATACACAAGTTAAGACACTTATGATATACTTCTTCCCATGATGAATGACCGAGATCATCTAAATCAAAATCAATCTTAATGAATAAGCAATTACTTCGATACCAAAAAATACTACATTAGATACAAATTTTAATTATAAAAGTCACATAACTTCTTTAGTTGGAAATTTTCGCCAGAAGCACTTAAGTGATCGTTTTTCTCCGATTTCGACACTTCGATCACTTAAGTGAGTTAACAAAAAATTGTAGTACTAAAGTAAGCACCATACACAAGCTGATATACTTCTTCCCATAACGAATGACCAAGATCATCTAAATCGAAACTCTCTCGGGGTTATGACAATAGAATTGCAAGATGATGTTATCACGGTTATACATCAATATAAACAAGAAGAGTTAAATATAATGAAGGACTATTTGAGTTACAATACTTTATAGAAAAATCGTATCTAATAACTGAATTTTGTTTCTAATCTGTGTTATTCGATGAGAAATCACAAGATAATCATATTTATCTCTATGAATATGAATTAAAATAATGATAATTTGAGCATTAATGATTTTGACATATTACATCATCAATTGACTAAAGAAAATATATTAAATAAATTCATTTTATTACTTTTACCCGAATATAATAGGGACCAAAAAATTATGAGCATCTCTCTGTAAGTTCAAAAAATGTGTGGGAGACTGAAATTTCTTAAAAAAAACATTTACATGTGTGTATTTCCCGTAAAAATGAGTACTTTATTAGTAGAGTTCTTCCTCGACTAACAACTAATAGCATGAACGAATATTGACACCAGCCATTGTTATATTTTGGTAAAATTTTATACTCAAACTATTTATATGCAAACTAATATGAACATTGAATTCTTCCATAAATTAAGCTTGTAATTTTATTGATTTTTTTTTCTATATTATTGGATTGCATTTAAATAATAACGCTAACTTAATAAGAACATCATTTGATGAGTAAAACAACAGAAGTTAAATTATATCTAAAAAAAAATTGTTATTGTTGCTTGTTGTCTTTCAGGAATTGACAAAATTTGACTCATTCGCTATGTTGCTTTACATAAGATATGTTCAGTCTGCCCATTTAATAATGATATATTAAAGTTCAATTTAAAAAAAAAAAAAACTATTTTTGGGGTCGCATTCGAGTTAACCCATTTTAATAATACGGTCTTAAGTTGAGTCATAGGAACCCAACCCGGTTTACTAACTCTATCGGTCCGGCGAGGCTCGAAGAACAAATGGGCTAGGTTGGAGGATTTGTCTCACTTACAAAAGCCCGACCCACTAATGCAAGGGTGAGGCCCAGTGCAAAAGTTCTTTTGATTTTTTTTAATAGCAGGCTAGCTTCGATTAAAGAGTTAGGCCAACAATAGCAAGGAAAAGCATAGAAAAATAAATGCACAATAGATAAATTCTACTAGGTCTTTTTTGTAGGCCGTGGAATCAGATTACGTAATTAATTGGGGATTCAAAATTCAAAATTTTTATATTTGAAAAGATAATTAAATTTTGCAGAAATCCACAATCCTAATGCTTTTTCAAAAATTGGACAGAACTTTCCAAAATATCAGGTCATGAACTTTTAAATAAATGTAAATATCGGGTGAATTAAACTGAAGAGAAATAAGGGGGTGATTTTTCAACCAAAAAAAAAAAAAAGGAAATTTTGTGCGCTAGTTCTGTGCTACCTAGAGGCCCAAGTCTGCCAAGCAGCAGGCAGCAGCAGGCCGAGGGCCCTGTACAAATATCCTTATGACGCTGAGTAGCAGCCCAATAGCCTTCAATAAGGTAAATTATGTTGGCAAAGACTCCTTATGTATTTTGAAGATCACGTTCGGGTTTCTTTTTCAACTTTATTTCTTCAATACGTGAGATGCCAGTGAAGGAGGCTCCAGTGTTGAAAATCACGAAGGGGAGAGAGCATCGCACGGGCTTATCGGGATCGACGAGATGCCAGCTTCGCCGGAGGCTTGACTGGCTGCGGTGACAAGATGTTGGACTGTAGGAGCGCTGGTGATTTCGTTGCTGGTCGTGGACAATGGCAAGGTAAACCTGCAAGCTGGACCTGAGCACCGAGAAACTCAAGAGAACTAGTTGGGAGGTTCACCAGCGTTGTGGGTATGCGCGGCAGACTAGTGGAGGGGTTGATTGGCGGTGGCTAGCAAATTGGCCCAAAAATTAATGATAAAAATTATCTCATGAAAAATAGGAATTAAATTTTTTTTGGGATATGATGAATTTTTTTGATTGGGTGGATGTGAAAAACAAATATTGCATTCGGCAAAATGAATATTGCATTTGGAAAAAGAATCTTCGTAGATATCGATTTGAAAAAATTAAAACCATAATCGGTGACCTATAAATAGGTTGTTCGCATAGGGTTTTGGGGGGACACACAATAGAAATACACGGCCATCTTGAGGTTTTTTTTTAGTTTTCACATCGAAGGGGCCTTTTTCTCGAATTTTAGGTCGAAATTTCAACACAAAAAGAGAGTTTTTGTTTCTTCCTTCGTAGGGTCAAAGGTAAAAAAAGGGAGAAATAGAAAAAAGCTTGAGCAAACGTGAAGAGGGGAAAAAGCATAAGAAAAAAGTACAATCAACAGGGGGGTGAGGGGACATTTACTGTTCATTGTCTTCCTCACCCTTGCAACCCGCGTCTGCAACCAAACGCCGTCTCGACAGTCGCTAGCTCCTCACGCTCATCGCTCATGCCTGCATCCGACCACCACACGGCACCACAGTCGCCCAAAGCTGCCGCTGTGCCAATCCACGACACCTGACACTGTTGCCCTGACACCAGCTCGAAGCTTCGCCATCTCTTGCCACGCCGTCAAGATCCCTGCAGCCCGAAGCTCAACCCCTCGTCGAGCCCCCTACTGCCGAGTTTTCCTCTGCCACGCCGCACCTCTCGCTTCACCAGCGAAAACTCTACTCTGTCACTACCTGATCTATAAGGCTTTAGATGAAACAACTAAGCAAACATGAATAAAACTGATATTTTGATCTTTAAGGCTTAAGATTAATTTATTGATTTTACTAGTGAAATATTATCCCTTGATTTGAATGATGTGTGATATTTTTGATGATTTTGAATAGTCTGTCTTGTCTTGATTACTTTATTTGAAATATATTTGAGTTAGAATATTGCATGCTTTAGGGTTATTTGCATATTTAGATTAAGCATTTTATTTATCATGAATTTTTGAAATAAAAAAACATAAAAAAACATAAAAAAACATAAATTTAGGATGTTAGATTTTTGTTTCACTAGCTTAAATTGCATGTTTAAATATTTGACATTTTTTAATTTCGAAGTTAATAAAAAACAACATAAATCATCATGCATATATCATGTAGAATTAGGGCATCATTTGTACGTCATTGCACATTAGGATGAAATTGCATATTTCTTTTTAAGTTTAGATTGATTTAAATAGACTACATCTTATGTTAGAGATTGCTAAGTTAAGATAATATCTTGGTTTTAATTAGGGTTTAGCCTGACCTAATCCTTAATATAAGATAGATAGAATCTTAATTTAGCTAGATAATTTTCACATTTTTTCTAATTTCGAATTTCACAAAAAAATACAAAAAATGTCTTAGGATAAATTAATTTCATTCTCTAGGATAGATTGCACGTTTATTAAGAAAACACAAAAAAAAAATTATGTACAAGTCATATAGAATTAGATTCATGAAATGCATATCATTTAGTGATTGTTGCTAGATCCATTTAATTAGAAATTGCATGTCATTAGAATTAAGTCATTTAGTTATATTACATTGTATAAAGCATGATTCTCATTAATTAAGTAAAAATGAAAAAAAATATTGCATGTTAATTAGAAATCATATCTAAGGTTATCAATGTGAATTCTGATTTAATGACACAGATGTTTTCATTGCTACAAGGTAAGTCCCATAATTTATTCATTGCTTTCTTGGGTGTTAAATTGGTGGTTTGCGCACTCATATGATCACCTCACATGTTAAGGAAATAGATTTAAAATTAATCCAAACTGTCTGCAAAAAAAAAATTAAAAATAAAAGAAATGGTACCGAAAGGGCATTAGAGAAGTCTAGTGTAACCAAGTCCCCATACCCAAAGTCTTTAGTTCGTAGGAGTAAAATAATCCTTCCATTATTTTACTTAGGTATCTAATTGACCTACCATAAACTGATTAGTGACGACTCCTAGATAAAATCCATTTGCATGTTAAGAAATTTGAACTTAAGTCGTGAATTGGTATGAATTTGAGAGAACCCGAGTTAAGTCTAGGCTTAACAATCAATTAGCCAAACCTTAGGTGGTTCACACCCGAAAATTTGGTCGCGATAATGGATGAGCATTTGATTGCTATGAGAACCCATCACGAGCATTTACGCCAGACGATACTCTTTCGGGAATGCCCCATGTCAACGAATGCCGATCGCAGTGAAGGCTGGGCTAATGCTCTTTCAAGAATACCATCTAAATGTAGACATTGCCATGCTTGATGGGGTAAGATGACGCCCCGTTATACCAAATGACCGCTGACTGTTGGTCGACCATGGCCGTTGGGTCATAACTAATTGGAACACACTTGGGTGATTGATATAACCACGCTTGATTATAGGACGAAATTATGTGGCATGGAATGGGACCTGTCATAACGATTTGGTCTTATAATCAGAACCCCTGTGATTCATTAATTTATTAAAGTGAAGTGTTCCAATTATTGGGTGCAATTACTCTATGCATATGTATATGAGATGTGCTAATGTGTAAGGAGGTGCTGAAGTGAGGTAAGTCCTCTATGATGTGTGCTTAGGTTACCTCTAGGTGTATTACTTTCCTAATCAGGGTTTAGGGTGTAGATTCGCTGAGACATTGTCTCATCCTATTGTGGTTCAAAATTTTTACAAGTCCTTAGATGGAGGTTCAACCCGTTCGTTTTGAATGGCCGTGAGAAGCCAAGGAACAGCGCATTACCACGAACCCTAACTGGACCCGTGAGCTCATGGTTACTACTATTTGGGTCAATGAGGGCCTACCTCAATTGGTCCCTCATAGATTCAAAGCGTGGTTCCACCACGGGCCCAACAGACTTCGGGAGGGACCCTTGGATGGCTTCGACAGATCTACCGTTAATGACGAGTATGTGGAAGAGCTTGACCCTGTTATGGATGCGGATATTATAGTCGATATCAAGATGAACCAGTTGCACAAGGGTGAAGAGCCTGTAGGAGAGGAAGCTGGTCCTCTAGACCTCGACATCCCTAACGGTGTTGTGATAGACTCGAATCCCAAGTAGATAGGGTTCGGGGTAGGGTTAGCCCAATAGCTTCTTTTTGACTTTAGACCTCCTGTATATAAACTCGATGTGTTTATAAAGTGTGGCTTTTGTGAATTGACTATCCTACTTTTTTAACCCATGTTGATTATTGTCTAGAGATTGTTTAATTCACTTCCACATGTACATAATCGTTTGGGTCGGCGATGCGTCCTGGGAACATCGTAATTTAGTCAACCACCAAGGGATGTATGTGCGCTCGAGGTTCAGGGCGTGACATGCGGCCTCTAGCAAGAGTTGCTAGTGGCTAGGCGAGGCTCGCCCTCACTGGCCATGGGTGATGCTCGACCTCACTTGAGACCACAAGGTTGAAGGGCGTGGCCTTTGGCTGAGCCTCACTAGCCATAGGCAGGTCACAACCCCTCCAAATCTAGTGAGGCCTCACTCAACCATGGCGAGGGCCACCTCGCTAGTCTCTAGTCGGTAATGACCAACCAGAGAAAGGAGGAAGGAGGAAGAAGAAGGGGGAAAAAAGAAGAGAAAAATTAATAAAAAATTTAAAAAGATAAAATATTATTAAAAATTATCCACATTAATACCAGCCGGCCAAAATTAGTTAGATTGATTAAATTTTCATAATTACAAAAATTTAGAACTGAATTGGCCAAAAAAAAAAGATTTAGAATTGAATTGAAAAAATTATTATAGGTTTAAGACAATTTTGGTAATTTTCTCATTGCGAATGTTACATTATACTTTAAGTAGAATAAGGCTCGTGCGATGCCGTGAACAAATATAAATATTTTTCATTACCTTCATTTTGGAAAAAGAAATGTTAAATTTTAATTATATGTCATCAAATTTAGAATTACTTGTGCTATCTAGGTTCAATTGTTATATTGGAATATGTCACAATATTCCAATTTCTCATCCTGAATTTGATTTTCATATGATAAAGTAAATAGTATGATCTTTTGTCATTGTACTTTCACAATTTTTTTTTCTTTTAATCATGTTTCTGTACTTTTAATTTGTCTATCAAGGCCTACTCCTTTCACAAATTATATAATCGAGTCTCTCCAACAACAAATCTTATCAAATTTATTTGGCTTATTTATCGGACGACACCAAATTAGGATGTGGATAAAATATGCATATGCTCACATGGACGTGAGAGGACAAATTTAGCCAATGAAAATGACATCAACGTATGATGTAAATAAATTTAACTAATGTCTATGCCCACGTGGATGTCTACATTAGTAAAAAATTTATCCTCCTCACAGTACGACATGGATCGATGGCAACGTCAGCTAGATTTAGCTGACTTTGATGTCGAAGAGACTTGATTGGAAATATTTGTAATAGTGTGACTTGATTAGACCAAATAAAAAGTCTAAAGACGATTTGAAAAGATTGAAAGTACAAGTAGAATTCTTCCTAGGACAAACAAGAAGGGATAAGTGCATTGTAAGTCATAAAATTTGTCACAAAAGTATAATTGAATCATGAAATTTTTAAAAAATACAATCAAGTCTTAAATTTTGTCGAATTGATTTAGTCAAGTCATTTTGTTGATTACACATTTTGAAAATTTTAGGATTCAATTATACTTTCATGATAAGTTTTAGAACTTGATTGTAATTTTTGAAAATTTTAAAACTCAATTGTACTTTCTAACAAGTTTTAGCCCTTAATTACACTTTTTGCAAGTTTTAGAACTTAATTGCATTTTTATGATAAGTTTTAATATTTTTTGTGCACTAATTTCAAACCAAAATAAAGAGAGTTCAGCGCTACAAGTTGGGATTTATAGTGCCTTGTAATTTCCCGCCACCACTACTAAGTTATTAATGTTTCATCTATCAACATGGTGGAGCTAGATCGTCAACCGCCAATTAACACGTGGGGATTCTAATAATGGGCCTCATTGACATTTCTCCTGGCATCCCACATTAATGTATCAGAAGGCATTACAAGGCGACATATGTCGTTTGGCTAATCCAAAATTGACTCTTTTGCCTTTCATGTCATTAACCACTTCAATATGTTTTCAAGACACGCTTCTTCTACAATAGTACAATACATACATGGTGTACAATGCTATAGTTTCAAAGCACATTCCTGCGTTTATCATGGTGCTGCAGATACGAAGGCGTCAAAGTCGAATTGCCCTAGAACACTACTGAGATGATTTTCTTAAAATCTGGGTATTATCAAGTTGAACCGAGGCAATCTTCTCTTTGTTTAACACTACAGATGATCCCAATTTCAGGAGAGAGAATGTCAAAAGTCTGCTCTTCTTATATTCTCCTACTCTGGAATTAAAAACTATGATGAGTTCAGGAGCAGCAGGCACACGAAATTAATTCGTGATTGGTATGTATTATGAGATTTTTATACTACAATTAATCACTTTTATGAATACTATCACACGCCCTTAATCACTTTCACCTCTAGCTTTTACTGTATAGAATGTCAATTTTGATTTGCATCCTCTCTCGTGCCCAAAGACCAAGTCTCGTCTGCATAAGGCCAGCTACATGCAGTGCATTGTATCGTCAACTTCCACCATTGTCTGAGGCAACTTCAACCTTCACCACGATTTCTTTCACTTACCACAAACTATAAAAAGTAAGCATCACATCTATCTGGTAACCCTAGATAAGTCCTCCGGTGAAGATGATTCCGACAAATACTAATGCGTAATTTCTGAACTGAACAAAAACCTGGACTTGTGGGTTCACTATTGGGGCAAATGTAAGTTTTGTCACTTCAAATGTGCTGTATCTCTTGTAAACCACCATCATATAGCTGTTGGAGAAATCTCTCTAAAGTGTTTTGAAGCTGACAAAACGTTTCTATCAGTCCAGTCTGGAAGCTGTGCAGACCCTTGTACTTTGAGTCTGAAGACTTGCAGATCACCAGACTCAGCACACAAGACTCAAGACTCAAGACTATTCTCATTGACAGTTTCTAATCCAGTGACGAAGACGATTCAGAGCTAAAGTGTTTGGTTAAGGATTTGGTTTTATTGACTAGAGAAGATCTCTTGGCTGGATTTGATACAACGGATTAATTATTCGAAACCAATATCATTTGAAGATCCGATGATTGACGAAATATTCTTGGAATGTTTTATTCTTGGAAACCAAGATCCTAATTGTATGGGCAAACAGGATTGATGGGCTATCGACATGTTTCTTTAATAGCTCGAATGACCTTCTTAATTGATTCTGTCCAACGGGAAGATTGGAAGAATTCCTTTGGTAAGTGCCAACGGGTATGATGGCATAAAGGAGTATAAAAAGAAGACGTTCCAGTTATTCTAGTGTGTGCTCAATAGAGAAATTCCAGAGTCTGAAGCTCCTTGATTATTAGTCGATTTATATTGAGCAAAACTGTACACACAAAGAGAGTTTATACTTAGTGATACCTTGAGAGAGTGTGGTAGATCTTCTACACCAAGAAATCAAGGAAGAACAGTGCTGTAATATCTCTTTGTTCATAGTGAAATCCAGCCAATGGGCTGTCAGTGCAGAAGAGTGGACGTAGGCTTGAAATAAGCTAAACCACTATAAACCTCGTGTTCAATTTTCTCATCCCTACTCTCAGTCTTACTTTGATCGTTGTTTGTTTACTGACGAGGAAAAGTTGTCTCATTTCTATCAACTGTCTAGTATTGTGCGATTATCATTAGAAATTACTCGTTATACCTATTCACCCCCTCTAGATACTTATACTAGCTATATCAATTGGTATCAGAGCTCGTGTACTCACTTTATTTGAAGTGTTTTACTTCAGAGTAAAAGATCCATGGCTAGTATGCTAGCTCCAGGGCTGGTGGAAGGTCAAAGCAATACCAGACCTCCTTACTTCGATGGAAAGGACTGCAACATTTGGAAAAACAAAATGAAAGCATTTCTTCGATCAAAGGATCCTCTGGAATGGGACGTTGTAGAAAAAGGAATTACTCCTAAAGTTGCATCCATCTCAGAAAGAGGGAAAGAAACTGTTGAGACTAGCGGAATGTCTCAGGAAGAGATAATCAAGAGACAAACTCTTGATGCAAAAGCTATATATTCCTTATATTATGCCTTGTCACCTACTGAATATAACAAAATATCTTCTTGTGTTACAGCAAAAGAAGTCTGGGATAGGTTACATATCACCTATGAAGGAACTGATCGAGTAAAAGAGACCAGAATCAACATCCTTCTCGGTCAATATGAAGCTTTCAAAATGAGACCTGGATAAACTATAACTGATATGTTTAGCCGTTTTACAGAAATTGTAAATGGTCTTGAAAATCAAGGACAACCAATTTCTGATCCCATGAAGGTAAACAAGCTACTGCGTGGACTCTCCAAGGATTGGAATCACATAAAGACTTCAATAAGAGAGACGCAAAGAATCATGCCACTATCTGTCGATGAGCTGGTTGGAACTCTTCAGTCTTATGAAGTGGAACGAATTAACGAAGACGAAGATCCAAAAGGTAAGAAATCCATTGCATTAAAATCAAATGATGATTCTGATGTTATAGATTCTGAAGATGATATGGACGATGAGGAGCTTGCTCTCATGATAAGAAGATTCAGAAAGCTGAATAGAAAAGGAAGAAAATTCAACTCAAAGAAACAAAGCTTTTAAAGACAATAGACCAAGTCTGTTGATGATGATGAATCAAACAAAGATATAGTTTGCTTTGAATGTAAGAAAAAGGGACACATCAGACCCAACTGTCCTCTTCTAAAGAAGAAGAAAAGAAAAGCTGAAAAGTCTCGAAAGGCTCTCAAAGCCGAAACCTGGAGTGATACAGAGTGCGAAGAAAGTGATGATGAATATACCAATTTGTGTCTAATGGCACAATCAAACTCAGACTCAAACTCTGAATCAGACTCAAACAATGAATTTGAGGTAAGTAATTTTAAAATTACTGTCAAGGTTTCTAAGTATATTGATGAGCTGTGTTTTAGCCTTAAGACTTCTCTTAAAAGGATTTCCGAACTTAAAAAGGAAAATATTGTTCTAAAACAACAGGAAAATGTGTTGAAGGAAAAAGTTAAATGTTTAGACATAAATGTTTCTACTCTTAAAGAAAGTGAGGAAAATCTTTTGAAAGAAAATGCTCTTTTAAAAATTGACTCATCAAATATTTCAAAGAAATTTTCAATAGGGTCCGAGAAACTTGAAAAAATTCTTTCAGCTCAAAGACCTTATTTCAATAAGTCTGGCTTAGGTATGACTGTGGAAACTATTCCCTTGATTGATTTTCCTAAAGTAAAAGAAAGAATCAAGCAAAGACCCTCAAGAGAGGCCTACAAGAATCATTTCAAGAAGGTTTTTGTAAAGTCTGTAGGTCGAAATGCTCTCAGGTGTTCAAAGTGCAATAGCCCGGATCATTTTGAAAAAGAGTGCCCTATGGTTTGGAAACCTGTTAAGAAAACATGGGCTAATACTGTTTATCTTACTAATACCAATGGACCCAAGAAAATATGGGTACCAAAGAAAACTTGAGACTCTCTTTTAAATACAGGTCTCCATCAAATAAAAGGTAAAGTGGTATATGGACAGTGGATGCTCAAGACATACAGGAGACTCAAATTGCTTTATAAAGCTCGTTCAAGTAAATGGTGGAAAAGTCTCATTTGGTGGAAATAGTAAAGGAAAAATTGTGGGATTTGGAACTGTGAAAATTGGAAATCTCACAATAAGCAATGTTTCCCTAGTAGAAGGACTCAATTATAATCTTCTCAGCATAAGCCAACTATGTGATACTGGTTTTAAGATCTTCTTTCAAGAAGGAATATGTTCTGGAATCAGTAAAGACTCTACTCAGTCTTTTATGGGTCGAAGGCATGGAAATATCTATCTTCTGGATATGAAACCGGATGAATCGCAATGCTTAATTTCAATTCAGGACGAAGCAAGCTTGTGGCACAGAAAGCTTGGTCACATCAATATGAAGCAGATAGCCAAAATCTCATCAAAGCAGCTTATTCGTGGTCTACCCAATTTATCATACCAAAAGTCTGATCTATGCACTCCATGTATATTGGGAAAGTAGGTAAGAAATTCATTTAAGCCAATAAATCATGTCTCTACTAATCATGTACTGCAGCTGCTGCATATGGATCTCTTCGGACTAACCAGAACCCAGAGCATTGGAGGTAAGAAATATTGCCTAGTAATCGTGGACGATTACTCTCGATTTACTTGGGTATATTTCCTTGCGAGTAAGTCTGAAACCTTCTCGTATTTTGAAAAATTTGCTAAAAAGGTTCAAAATGAAAAAGGATATATTATTTCAAGTATAAGAACAGACCATGGAGGTGAATTTGAAAATCAAGATTTTACAAAATTTTGTGATGAATCTGGCTTCAAGCATGTGTTCTCCTCTCCATACACTCCTCAGCAAAATGGAGTTGTGGAAAGAAAAAATAGATCTCTTCAAGAAATGGCTAGAACTCTTTTAATTGAAAGTAAGATTTCTTCACAATTTTGGGCTGAAGCTATTTCAACAGCATGCTATATCATAAATAGTCTTTTTAAAACCTATTCTAGAGAAAACTCCTTATGAGTTATTCAAAGGTAAGAAGCCTATTGTTTCGTACTTTCATGTATTCAGTTGCAAATGCTTTATATTGAAAAATGCAAAAGATCGAGTTGGTAAGTTTGAAGAAAGATCAGAAGAAGGCATCTTCCTTGGATATTCTACGTCAAGCAAAGCCTACATAGTCTATAACCAGAAGAGTCAATCAGTGGAGGAATCAATGAATGTCAAATTTCAAGATTCAATGCAAAATGAATCCGGTCAGACTCAACATGAAGAATCTGAACCTGCTCCAGACTCTTCAAAGCTTACATCTCAAGAAGCATCTCAGACTCTAGAAGACCAGCATCAAGCTGTTCGTGAAGATTCAAGTAAAGAAAGAGATCATCAATCAGTCAAATCAACCAGTAACTGGAAGCATAAGTCCAGTCATCCCAAAGATCTCATCATTGGCGAAATTAATGAAGGAATTCACACCAGATCCAAAAGGCGTGAAGAGTCTAGTGCTGTGGCACTTGTTTCTGAAATAGAACCCAAAAGCATAGAAGAAGCTTTATCAGATGAAAGCTGGATTGAAGCTATGCAAGAAGAGCTCAGGCAATTCAGTATTAATGATGTCTGGGAATTGACTCCTAAACCAAAAGGTAAATTTGTTATTGGAGCTAAATGGGTTTTCAGGAACAAGATGAACGAGAAAGGAAAAGTCGTAAGAAATAAAGCAAGACTCGTGACCAAGGGATATTCGCAAGAAGAGGGGATAGACTATGATGAGACCTATGCACCAGTAGTAAGGTTAGAAGTTATTCGATTATTGCTTGCTTTTGCTTGTTATAAAAATTTCAGGTTATTCCAAATGGACGTCAAAAGTGTCTTCCTAAATGGATTTATCCATGAGGAAGTTTATGTGGAACAACCACCAGGGTTTGAAGACCTAAAGAAACCAGACTCACTCTTCAGACTGAAAAAGGCCTTGTATGGTTTAAAGCAAGCACCTAGAGCTTGGTACGACAAACTAAGTAAGTTTTTAATACATAATGGTTTCGTCAAAGGTAAAGTAGATACTACTCTATTTATCAAAAAGGAAAACAAAAGCTTTTTACTTGTTCAAATATATGTGGATGATATTATTTTTGGATCTTCTAATGAAAGTCTGTGCAAGAAATTCTCTAAGTCTATGCAGGATGAGTTTGAAATGAGTATGATGGGAGAGTTAACCTTCTTTCTTGGACTTCAAGTGAAACAATTGAAGGAAGGAACTTTCATTCATCAAGAAAAGTATGCTAATGATCTTGTCAAAAGGTTTGGACTGGAAAAGTGCAAAAAGACCGACATACCAATGTCAAGTTCTTTGAAGATAGACAAAGATGAAGAAGGGAAGAAAGTTGATCAAAAGTTGTACAGGAGTATCATCGGTTCACTTCTTTATCTTACTGCATCTAGACCTGACATTTTGTTGAGTGTGTGCATCTGTGCTAGGTTTCAATCAGACCCTAGAGAATCTCATCTCAGTGCTGCGAAACGCATTATTAAATACGTTGCTTCATCTTCAAGCATCGGTCTTTGGTATCCTAAGAAGGGAGACTTTAATCTTCTTGGATATTCAAACGCAGATCTAGCCGGTTGCAGAGTTGATAAAAAGAGCACCTCGGGAACTTGCCAATTGCTTGGGAATAGGACAGTGTCTTGGTTTTCAAGGAAACAAAATACTGTGGCTCTCTCTACAATAGAAGCAGAGTATGTAGCTCTTGGAAGTTGTTGTTCGCAAATTCTGTGGATAAAACAATAGCTACAAGACTTTGGAATTGAAGACTCATGCACTGAGATTAGATGTGATAGCACCAGCGCAATCAATCTTAATAAAAATCCAATCCTTCACTCAAGAGCAAAGCATATAGAGATTCACCATCACTTCATTAGAGATCATGTACAAAATGGAGAAATCTCGATTCAATTTATTGAGTCAAAGAGCCAACTAGCGGATATATTCACAAAGCCTTTGGAGAAGAATCAATTCGATATCATCCGCTCCAGACTCAACATTTTGAAGCTTGAGGAAATCAAAGTCTAGAGACTCTCAGACTCTCAGACTCAATCATTTACGGCGATAGACTGTAAGTTGTTTTAATATTCAATCTCAAAAAGGTACAATCTTTTGTTCAGTTATATTTTATTTATCCTTCATTTCCTAGAAAAATGGATTCTCGTCATTTCAAAAAAATAACCTCTATTTAAAAAGGCAGTTATCGATTTTAAAAAGAGGACGACTGTTCACTTTCCTTTGTGTCGATTGGTTTTCCCTTTTTTTTTTTTTAAACTAGGTTATATACAGTAAGTTGTCTTTTCGCTTAACTCCAAAACCCTAAAAAGGCATTCTCCTCCCAATCCTGTCTTGACTTTGGGTTCATCTTCGAGAAAGTTGTCGTCTTTTCTTGGGAAAGCGAGTCAAGGAATCTTTCAACGACAAGAAACAATGTCTTCCTCTAGAAGGTCTTCAAGAATCGCAAGCAGGAGACCACAGAGAATGAGGGAGGGTCCTACCCATTTCGATCTCACCGAGGAAGAAGAGTTACCGAGACAACAACAGAGCCCGATTCACTCTCAGCCACGTCAATCTCCATTATCTACCCCCACAGAGTGTGGATCAACTACTACAGGAAGAAATAATCGAGGAAGCAGACCCTGTAAGAGTCCAAAAACCCTATTTTATTTATAAGCTCTATCATGCTTTGAAAAGCATAGGTACACCACTAAACTATGTGGATGCCTTCCTTAAAGACAAAGGGTATAAAAATGAGTATATCTTTTTGCGACGGATGGAGGATTTGGGAATTGCTTCTAAAGGAAAGGCTGAGGAAGCACTTGTGAACATTCCAAGTGACCCTCGTGTAGGGGGATTTAATCCGACTGACGGGAATGACGATGATAAACTGTTTAGAGAATTCCAACCCAGGATGGGTGTTTCTGCGAAAGTGAAAGGAAAAAGAACAGAGTTGTTCAAATCAAAGGAACAGGAGGATCTGTTCTTCAAATTGTTGAAACGGGGGGTAATAAACCCCAGGAGCATTGATTTTGACTTTCTGGATGCCATCAATGTGAACTTGAAGGAGAAGTTCAATCTGCTTCAACTAGAGCAATTTTGCTCTGACACCACAGACGGCTATGCACAATTAACAGCATATTTTTATTCGAATCTCAGTTTTTTGGATGCGAATAGAATATCCTTCAGTGTTCGAGACCAAGACTATGAGGTAGATGTGGACATGTTGGCAGACATAATTGGAGTTGAAAGAGGACGATATCAACCGATCAAGGTTTCAATCGCTCGTACCACACTGGAACTTGTCAAAGACAAGAGTACAGAAGGAAGAGTTACCTACGCAAGAATGCATGCCATCAACATCTTACTGCACAAAATCGTGATCAACTGTCTTAGGCCAAAATCAACATCCAAGACAGACGTATCTAATTCTGAAGCGAAATTGATGTACGCGATCAATTCAGGGAAGAAGTTCTCTCTTCCTCACACCATTTTCTTCCACATGTACAAAGCAATGGTGAAGGATAAGGGCCAGTTGCCTTACTCAGGTCTTGTGACTAAGATCTTCAGACACTTGAACATTGAACCTCCACAGACTCTTTGTGTTCGACCATGCGACAAAATGGTGGTGGGTTTGAAAATGCTGAGAAAAATGCGTCTGAAAGAGCTTGATAAGGCAATGGAGAAGTTTAAAGTGAAAACTCCAGTTAAATCTCATCCAATCTCTTCTGCGTCGAAAAGGAAAGGGAAGGAGCCCATAGGTGCTCCATCCAAAAAGAAAAGAGCTCTAATCTTAGAGGATGAAGATGAAGAGGATGAACTCACTATCTCTGCCTTGGCATTGAAAAGACTCAGTCGTTCTGTATCCGAATCAATGGAACGACAGGAGAAAGGAAAAGAAGCAAAGGAACAAGAACAGAGAGAAGCAGAGGAGAAAGAAGAGAAAGAAAAAGAAGAAGAAGAGAAAGAAGTTGAAGAAGAAGAAGAAGCAATCAAAGAAAAGTCTGCAGATGAAGCTGGAGAAAAAGACAATCAAGATTCTACTGAGCATGACCATCACTCTTCCCCAATGGAGGCCTTAGAAACAGGGGGAGATGACGAGCAAAGAAGGACTACACCATTTGCCGATCACAGTGAAGGTGTGAGTCGCTCGTAAGCAAATTCAGAAGATATTCAGGCTTCTCAAATGCCTAAGGAAGGACATGACACCTTAACGCCAAATTTGTGCAATTACACCAAAGTTCCATCGTCTGCCTTTACTCCATCTAATAAAGCAAATGCCAGCACACAGACGGACAATACCGTAGATTTTCATCGTATCCTTGATCTTCTTCTGGAAATGCAGGGTCAAATATATGCTTTGGAATGTGAAATTCAAGTCATGAAGAATGCTGGACAAGCATCTTCTGTTACCCTGTCGGATCAAATGCAAGACCTCGCTCATCAAATTCAAGCAAATGCCAAAGGAGTAGAGGTGGCTCGTCTAAGGGAAGACTTGAAGAAGCTAGAAGGCGTCGTACAGTCGATGGGAGATTTCCAGATTGTGCACATTCCCAAGCAGACTTGACACTTTCTCACCTTTTTAATGATGACAAAAAGGGGGAGAATGACCAGCTTTGAACTGAACTAAACTTTGATTTTGAATATGTTTTTAATTTTAGTTGTTTGGATATTTATTTTTGAGTATGACTTGGGTGTGGTGGACTTGGTGAATTTGACTGACTTGAGTATGTGGATTTGAAATTGACTGTTGCATTTTTATATCAAGTGTTAGTGTATGGCTTTACTCATGAAAGACTAACCTATTTTCTATGGATGCAGAGTCTAGTTGAGTTATTAATCTTTATGAGATATCCATACTGCTTGAGTAATGTTTTTACAGGTCAAAGTTGTTCAAATCTACAGGAAAGTTTTGTCACCATCAAAAAGGGGGAGATTGTTGGAGAAATCTCTCTAGAGTGTTTTGAAGCTGACAAAACGTTTCTATCAATCTAGTCTAGAAGCTGTGCAGACCCTTGTACTTTGAGTCTGAAGACTTTCAGATCACCAGACTCAGCACACAAGACTCAAGACTCAAGACTATTCTCATTGACAGTTTTTAATCCAGTGACGAAGATGATTCAGAGCTAAAGTGTTTGGTTAAGGATTTGGTCTTATCGACTGGAGAAGATCTCTTGGCTGGATTTGATACAACAGATTAATTATTCGAAACCAATATCATTTGAAGATCCGATGATTGACGAAATATTCTTGGAATGTTCTATTCTTGGAAACCAAGATCCTGATTGTATGGGCGAACAGGATTGATGGGCTATCGACATGTTCCTTTAATAGCTCGAATGACCTTCTTAATTGATTCTGTCCAACGGGAAGATTGGAAGAATTCCTTTGGTAAGTGCCAACGGGTATGATGGCATAAATGAGTATAAAAAGAAGACGTTCCAATTATTCTAGTGTGTGCTCAAGAGTTTATACTTAGTGATACCTTGAGAGAGTGTGGTAGATCTTCTATACCAAGAAATCAAGGAAGAACAGTGTTGTAATATCTCTTTGTTCATAGTGGAATCCAGCCAGTGGGCTGTCAGTGCAGAAGAGTGGACGTAGGCTTGAAATAAGCCGAACCACTATAAACCTCGTGTTCAATTTTTTCTTCCCTACTCTCAGTCTTACTTTGATCGTTGTTTGTTTACTAACGAGAAAAAGTTGTCTCATTTCTATCAACTGTCTAGTATTGTGCGATTATCATTAGAAATTACTCGTTATACCTATTCACCCCTCCTCTAGGTACTTATACTAGCTATATCAATAGCTACTTTCTTTCTAAGACAACCTCGGTTGAGCTTTAAACAAGAAGTTTGGATGAATGAGTAATAAAGAGAGAAGCTGATGGATTCAAGGGTAATGTGAGTTTTAAGAAAATGAATTTTTTCAATGCATCAATGATCATAACCAATGTAGCAAACATAGTAGATGTCATCTTCAACACAAAGGTCAAAAGCGTAAGCACGTGAAACTATCTATGACGTTAATTCCGTACGTCAGAAAATTCTAGAAAATTACTAAAAGAATCTGGCCATCTCTTCTCCTCAGGCGAACGGGAGCTGATGGAGAGGACCCCTCTGTTACAAAACTACTTGAAGAAACTGAACATTTAAGGGAAGAAGTAGTGTCAATGAATGCAGATTTAAAGGCAGAGGAGGAAAAACTGGAGGCATTAGAGAGACAATTTCCAACATCCTTAAAAAAGCTGAGGAGGAAACAAACGAGTCACAAAGATTCTATGTTTCGTCATGAAATTGGTAGTGATACTGTAATTAGAAAACATGTGCCTGTATAGCAGAAGTGTAGTGCAGCAGCCATCAAAAGAAACAGGACAGAGAGAAAATGGAAATGTTAAGAGGCTTGTGCGTTTGCAGCAAAATTAGCTTTAAGTCAATTCTCCATGACGTATGTGATTTACAGACCATGAACACTTCAAATTGCTTGACAAGTATAGCAGAATGAGAGAAATGAGAGATTGACACAATTGCCTGACAGGCAGTGCTTACTCTGATTAAACATCTAATGGCGAAGGGTCTTCTGTTTTATGGAGATGACAATGATACGCCTTTTTTTATTTTTCTTTCTATGTTCGTTATCATCCCTTCACAGATTCTACTGCTTCAAACCTGATAACCTGTGTGCCAATGCCTGTGGATGTGGTGTTGCAAGAGAATGCCAAGAATGTTGTTTCACATCCCATTTTTGGCCTGTTCCACTTGGATTTCTCTCTTAATTGCATCGGAAACAACCAGTTTCTACTGATCATTGTGCTCTAAGCTTTATCTTCAGAGTTCACTGCCTTTTCTTTACTAGTTATTTTCTTGTCATGCTTGGACACATAGCTGCATTAGTTTGTTTCACTTTGTCTGTACATTATCATTATAGATCCAGACTTTTTTTATAAGACATGTGGGTGCTTAGCACCAAAGCGATATTCAAGGGCATACTTTGGTTTCTCTAAGCTCTCAGAATTGGAGAAGTGTTTGTATTGTGTAACAGTTAGAGACCTAAAAGGAGCTGAAGCTGAGAGATGCGCTCCCACTCTCCTTCATCTGTCACAAATTGATGACGAGAGAGAGTTCCAGGAACTTGGAGAGATTTCACATGAGATTATAATCCATATTGTCTAGCACTGAATCCTCCTCAAAACTTATACAAATTGGCCATACTGGAACTAGCACACTTCTAAATCCACAATGCTAACAGTTTCAATGCGGCCACTCGAATGTCACAAAAACCTATTCACTTTATTTGGCTAGTTTTGAGGATTATACAACTAGATTTTACACTGTGATACTAACAGAGAATTATGATGTCACCTTCTCTGGAAGTTCAAGTGCCCTATACAGTATGCGAAAAGAGTTGCTAGAACAACAGGAAAGTTGACAAGGACAATCGCCACAACGTACAATTGATCATGGTGAAATCCGAAATAATCATTCAAGAAGGCCACCACGGTTTTAGTTTCTCCGAATGCCGATATGTTCTTATCAATATTTCCATACTGCGAAGTCAGCATACCGTTAAGTGCCCATGATGTTGGAAAACGCATAGTATAACCAGATCCACCATTTTGGAATTCTCTGCCACAGTGATAGTAGAACACTATTAATTCCCCAAGCACTAAATTTTGAGATGTAGGGAATAGTTTTAATTAGTAGTTGCTGATACATGCATAAGATATCTATATCTTGTAAGATTCATGAACTTCATAATGTGGTACTCCACATATACAAAGAAAAGAAAAGGGACAAAATGTTTGTGCAAAGAGCTAAGAACAAAAAAAAAATTAGATAAAACTATGGTCAATGACACAGATGGCTTACCGGTTTTGGGATCAAAAACCCAGCAAAAATATTGAAATTTGCATAGAAGGCAGATTGTAGAATTGCAGCTACCGTGAAATTTGGTGTCAGGGACACGAGCAGCATTCCGAGGTAATTGTATGACAGCAATGAGCAGAACATGACATAGACGTACCAGAAAATCTTGTATGCTGACCCGAAATAACCAATCATTGGATAGGTGATGATCACAAATATAATTGCTTGAGCTAGTACATATGGTATCTCAACAACAACCTGTGAAATCAGCATAGCACTAGAATCTGATTAAATTGTTTTACTTGTTTTTATATGTCTTATAACATGTTGAGAATTTGGAATATTCAATTGAACTATATTTGTGCATCTGTTAAGAAGGTTGAATCCTAACTAACTACTACATTAACCAACTCAATCAGCTTCCAAGATTTCAATACCTGTGCTAGTGAAAAAGCCCATGAAGAGTACATCCCTGCAAATCTCTCACGATACATGATGGTCCGTTCCATAGCAATATACTGTAGTACTGATGAGCAATTGTTTATGCCCAAGAAGATAACGGCTATATACATCGAACCAATTGCATTGAATAAGTTCTGCTGGTTGTTTCTATCAACAAGAGGATATGGCGTCAGGAGATATTCCAGCCTCTTAACCATACCAGATCATAAAATAAAATAAAAAATAAGAAAATAAATGATTTTATATGACTGAATATATGCTAGTTAATTGTGCCAATCGATGCAACTTTTTATAACTGAAAAACCCAGCCAAACAATTGCCACCCTAGAAGGTATGCACTTTGCTTTTACTTCTTCCTTGTTGAAGATTAGATGCTAAAAAGATGAGAGAAGTGTTAGTTCAGTTAGCCAGATGGAGACCTTAGATCGTCTCAATAAGCTTGTACTCCAAAACTCCAGCAGTCTCAAGTCTCAAATTAACCAAGAGGGATAGTTACTCACAATTTCTTCCCTTGCTTCCAGAACAGTACCCCAAACAGAAAAGACGCGGCAATTGTGTAAAGGATACGCATCAAGTTGTAAGGAGGACTTCTCCAATAGGACAAGCACTGCTTCCAAAGACATGACTTGAATTGTCCCCACCTGTTCTGCGAGAATTGGGAGGCGAAGTGCAAGTCACTACTACCGGGAGGTGGAGTGCTCCACTTGTTTACAAGTTCTTTGTTGGTCCTGAAAGCAAAAACAACAAAAGGTTGATCAAAATGGATTTTTTCAATGGATCGATCAAACTTCACATCTGTTAACTGAGGAGATCGGAGCAGGAACACCGGTTAAGTCTGAAGACAACTAGAGACACTGGAAGGCAAGGTCAAGATACAGCAGACAAAGCTGTGGGTTATCATATATATGGTGTTAGAATATTTAAATAATAACCATGCCTTCATCAAACAACTAAAGCTTTTAGAATAGTTAGCAGTTGTTCTACAAAATCTTACCTAGAATCACAGCTGGAGCTACTGAGTTTGAATCTTTCCAGGCCCCATTTGCCTCCCCAATTATATTTCCACACTTACTACTAGACAAAAAGGACTAGACTAACCACGTCTTCACCTAACGACTTAAGCTTCTCACACGTGATATGGCATATCAGCTCCCTTAGTCTAAAATCTTAAGACTCTAGGAGCTTATACAGCCTGAAGGAAAAGACCAAAGAAACCATTGCCGTATGTTGACTATTATCAAGCATGCACACTGGGCAAAAGAACGCTTCAAGTGCCATAACTTTGGCCAAAGGGACACTTAAGTGCCATAACTTACGAAAGGTACACTTAAGTGTCAAATTCGAAAAAAAAAACGGATCACTTGAGTGTCACTCTGGCTAAAGTCCGGCCAAAACGCCAATGTGGCGTTTTTCCGGCAAAGCGCGCCCAAAACGACGCCGTTGTGCACGCTGACGTGGCCAAAACGGCGTCGTTTTGGGCTGACATGGTAAAAAGAAAATTAAAAAATTAATTAAATTAATTTAGTTAAATTATTTAAAATAATAATTTTAAAATTAAATTTATTTAAAATATTTTTAAAAATAATAATTTAAAAAACTTTTAAAAACTTTAAAATAATTTAAAATAAAATTTAAAATAAAAAAAGGGAATGGGGGAGGCCGAGGATCGGCCCTCGGCCGCGCGCCGCCGTCGCCCCGCCACCGCCGGAAAGGGTCGGTGACGGTGGGGGAGGGTCGGCCGGGGTCGCCGGGCCCGGCCGGGGGCCGCCCGATCCCGACCGATCGACGGCGAGGGCTCACGAGCCCTCGCACCGATCCGGGGTGAGGGTCGCAGCCCTCGCCGGATCCGGCGAGGGTCGGCGGCCCTCACCCGGCCGAGCCAAGGGCCGCCGCCCGCCGGGGGTCGCCCCAGCAAGGGGCGGCCTTGGCCAAACCGGGCGAGGGCCGCGTGCCCCCCCAGATCCGGTGACGAGGGCTCGCGGCCCTCGCCCAGATCCAGCGGCGAGGGCTCGCGACCCCGGCCAACCCTCCCCCCGCCGTCGCCGGCTCTTCCCGACGGTGACGACTGAGGGCTAATCCCTCAGCCGCCTCCCCCGGTTCCCTTTTTTTAAAATTTTTTTAAAGTTTTTAAAAGTTTTTTAAATTTTTAAATGATTATCTTTTAAAATATTTTAACTAAATTTAATTTTAAATTTTATTTATTTATTTATTTATTTCCACGTCAGCCGAAACGACGCCGTTTTGGCCACGTCAATGTGCAAAACGACGCCGTTTTGACCGCGCTTCGCCGGAAAAACGCCACGTTGGCGTTTTGGCCGAATTGGCACTCAAGTGATCCCTTTTACTCCGATTTTGACACTTAAGTGTACCTTTCGTAAGCTATGGCACTTAAGTGTCCCTTTGGCCAAAGTTATGGCACTTGAGGGGTCCGCGAGTCATGCACACTGTTATTGGGCACTCAATAGTAGTAGAGGATGAACTTACTCATATAATGTCGATTCTCTGTATATTAGAGCAAAATCAATCCCAAGTTCAGCTTCAGCTGAGGTAGAAGTCACTTCTAGCATCCATGTAGCTGGATTGTAGTTGCTCTTAATCTTTGGCACCCCTGGAATACTCTGTCCAACAGAAGTTGTTTATTGGAGCTATTAATTATTAGCAGTTGTTTTGATAAGAATTATGTAGTCAAATTACAAGAAATGGAAGCAATTCTCAAATCTTTGTGTTAGGGCATCAAACTGACCTCGAAGCATTTTATAATTTTGCTTGAGTTATGTCCCAAGGGTCCTGAGTAAATCAGCCGTCCACCAGTTTTTAATAAAACCAACTGCTCAGAGAGAGAGAGAGAGAGAGAGAGAGAGAGAGATTAGGCCTTCCAATATCTAACCAGAAGTACTAAAATATTTTACACAAGAAATTACCGGCTAAGATGTGGCTTTTTAAAGAGTTTCTTCAATCAAAATGAAATGAAAAAATACGATTCTGCTCATAGTGATTTAAGAGATACCATTATTTAATGAAATTAAAAAAAAAAATTTGCTCTAGTGATTCGATACTGTTATCTTCACTTGTGATCCATATGAAACCTATTCATCTAATCGTTCTAGCATGCTGGAAGAAAGCCAACTAATGAACAGTGTGTGTGTGTGTGTATACATATATAGATTAACACGCTTTACCTCATCAAAAGCCTCAAATATGTCAATGCTGGGTTGGTGGATGGTGCAAACTATTGTTCTTCCTGTATCAACTATGTTCTTCACTGCTCGCATGACAATCGCAGCAGCTCTAGCATCAAGTCCTGTTGTAGGCTCATCCATAAAGATTATGGAAGGATTTGCAACAAGCTCTACAGAGATTGTGAGTCGTTTTCGTTGCTCTGTGGATAGACCACTAATGCCAGGTATGCCCACTAAAGAATCTTTTATTCCATCAAGCTCGATTGTCTCCAAGACTTCATTAACAAATTCCTACACGGGCAATTCATGATTGTCCTGATGGTAGCTCAACAAAGCAAATTATCAGAAGCCAGGACTGTAATCTTACCATTTTACGTTTTGAGTCAATCTGAGGATCCAAACGAAGCCTTGCGGAAAATATGACAGATTCTTCCACTGTGATTTGTGCGGTATGTATATCTGTTTGCTCACAGTAACCGGAGATTCTTGCAAATGTATCTTGAACCTTGGGATAACCACCAACTTTTATTTCTCCTTCAATATAGCCGGTAGTTTTTCTCCCACAAAGGACATCCATAAGAGTAGTTTTCCCAGCTCCGCTCACACCCATCAACGCGGTAAGAATACCAGGTCTGAATGCACCTATGATATCAGAGAGAAGTTGCAGTCTTTTCTGTGCAAATCCTCGTTCTCTCATTTCCTGAGAAACTCAAAAAGAGAGAATGTAATGAGAAGAGACATCATCATTTATTGGATCTGAAAGGTTCAATCTTGCAACTTCAGGAGGAAAGAGGAGTTCCAGGTTACCATGGGGGTGCCTATGTAGTACTGCAGATTGTTAAAAACGAGCGTCAACGGTGTGAAAGGTAACACCATCCTGCCTGTTTCAAAATAAAGAAGCTGGTTTAATAATTTTAAAGGGACATCAAAAATAATAATTGCGTGACTATAATTTGGCGAGGAAGAATTTCGGACTCGACCATTTTTTGTTTGCATAGGTTCAGCAGCAACTTTCTTTGTCTCTTCATGCTTTATGCTGTCATGAGAATCTTCAGTTTCACGACTATGCAAGTACTTCTCACGTGAAATGATAGCACGTGATGATCCTGGAGCTGTAAGTTTTAAAGTGATTCATGAACACCCTTGGCACTATTGCTGCAAAAGTGAGGTCCAGATGCAGAAATGACAAACTTACGCTTCAAGAAACTTAAGGCCAAAGTGAAACCGATGTTGAACAGTAAAGTAAATCCCAATAAGGCACCGATTGATACCCAAAAGAAATACCCATCAAAGTTTAGTCCTCGGCTTTCAAGGGTAGCACTCCCTACTGTAGTGTTTGATGACAATATCTGTGAATATACGTTTAACAGTAAGAACTAATCCACTTGCATAAAAGGATGAAGAGAAAGTTAGTTAAATCAATGATTCATTTAAGCAAAAACAAGTTAAAATGCATGGAGAAATGCAGAGGAAGTTAGTTTTTCCTATGGATTACAAAATTGTACCCACTTTTGAGGATATTTTGTTTTCTGAAAGAATACAAGTACCCAAATACTTGTCTTGCGGATATTATCATTAATCCAGTAATTGTGATGTATCAAAGTCAAGTAACTGGAAGCTATAACACCAAGAGATGCACTGATCTTAGGCAAGAAGGTAGCACAGAGAAATTACTAGAATGAGACCATAGGACGTAAAGATTATCAACATCTTTTGTTAAGTGAAGCCCTCAGATTTATAAACAGATGGACTTGTGTCTTCCCCGCATACTCAGAGCACCACAAACAAAAGAACATCCAAGCCAGTTTAGCTAACCAAGAGTGCTAGCATGTCAAAATACTTTCCTAGATAAAAGTGCTTAAGCACTTCTGCAACTTAAGGAACTACAGGAGCCAAATACTTGTTCTCACTTCTACAAGGCCCTCACCTTTTGCCATCGTGGAGCATCAAATTCATTGACAGAAAGTCCAATTTCTCCATATGTTATTGGAGAGACCCAGAAACCCCACTTCAACCAAGCAGGCATAGAGGCTGCAGCGACAAAGTGAAATATTAAGCCACACTTATTCATCCAAGATCAAACCAAATAGAAATTCTACCATCCTTACGTTCTGGGATGATGAAACCACCAAATAGCATCAAAATCAGTAATCCAACACTACCAGCTAAGTTGGAGGCAACCATAGTTTGAAAGATTGAAGCAAGAAAACGGAACAAGGATACCGAGGACAAGTGCACAGAGAAAAGAAGTAATAGTTAGCGGAAGAACCTGCATAAATAAGCAGAAAACAATAGAAGCACTGGCTTACTTGTAAAATGGTAGTAAAACTTACAGATGATATTGAAATGTAAAAGAAGGTTATGGAGGTGAGGTAATGAAAGGTCCTAAACTGAAGAACTCTCACGTTAAGACTTACCTCCCTACTTCAGGACTGTATCCAATCACATAATATGTGAGACATGTCCAAACCACAGATTCCAGCAGTGAAAGAGGAAGTTTCAGTATAGATGCTGGAATTGCATAAGCCCAAGCAGGGTAAAAGTACAGCTCCTTTTGTTTATAGAAGGCTTCTAGCCTTGAAACGGTCATTGCTAATTCCGGAAGTCCATCAACGAGGAGTATGACTAGCGCATAATACAGAGAGCCCATATAGTAGTTGGCATGAAAAACATCTATTCCCATCCGAGTCCGCAAGAATACAGTCATCGTGACAAATGCAATGAAAATGAGCTGTATGATGCAATGGCAATAGTCAACTTCCAAGGTCCTTTTTGAAATTAGAATCAGGGAGATAGATTAAAAATTAGATTATAATAGGCATGAACGTTGAAAGTGATATACATCATAAAAGCTGCTAGAGATGTATGAGAGTTTAGTTTGACCTGTACTGATTTGAAAACATAGATGAAAGAATTTCTCCTCATGAGAAGAAGTTCCCTTGCCATGCATGCTCTCAGAAGTTCCAATCTGGACAGAGAATATACATTAAAAGAAACAGCATTTTTGTGGATTTTGGACCTATCAAATGTGTCTGAAAGCTCCTGATCTAGCTTCATCCCACAATAAGATTCCTTGAACTTTTTACAGAACATATTGACTGACATATAGCTATACGGTAGCTCAGGACGCTGCCAATATTGTGCTTGGTCTTTTCTTGATATAACCTGCATATCAGCGGGCAACGTAATAAATGATCGACCAAGGTAGCTAACTTGCAGTGCACAATCTGCTGAGTGTTTGCTACCTCTTGGAGGAAATCGGCAACCCCTTTTCTTTCAGGACACCTGAATCCACAGTCCTCAAAAAACTTGAGAGCTTGGTCACGAGGGCCTTGGTACACGATTTTCCCTTCAGCCATCAGAACAAGGTCATCAAACAGATCAAATGTTTCCGGGGCAGGCTGAAGAAGCGAAACCAGTATAGTGGCATCTGTCAAATGTGCTAGTAGCTGAAGACAAGAAACAATCTGAAAGGCCGTTGAACTGTCCAAGCCGTTCGTTATCTCATCCATGAATAGAGCTTTATTTGGGCCAACAATCATCTCCGCTGTACAATTTTTACCAGAAAGTTGACTTCGCAGATAAGATTTTGGAAACTTAAGTAGCCAAGCTGGGAAATGATAGTAAAACATCGTTTCACTTCAATCACATAGAATTTTATTCTTGATGAGATTTGCTGCATTCTGTGTTTCTACTACCTGTAGTCAATCTTTTCTTTTGACCACCTGAGATTCCTCTTCTCATGGGATTTCCAACCAACGTGTCTGCACAGATATCCAGCCCTAGGATCTGCAAAGAAGTTGAAGAAATAAAGACGGAAGTTTCTGCTTAAATATTTGATTTACAGCAAATTAATTAACTGTCGACTCAGTCAAAAGAGCTTACTTTTAAAATGTAGTCTGTCTGAAGACTTCTTTTAAGTCCTTTGAGAGCAATTGCCTGGTAAACAGATCAAGTGAGACACAAGCCCAAGACTGGATCGGTGGCCCCAACATGGTTCGTTTGAACAAGTTGTGTGGGGACTCAAACCTGTGTTTTTCGCCTATGCTACGCATACTATTCCGTCCCTTAAGCCTATGCCATGGTCTTAACGAGTGGAGAGTATTTGGCCGATGGGAGCATATTTGTCCATTTCCTTTATTATTTTATGCGTGGAAACAATAATGGTGATATAGTAGTTTTGGCCTCTTGGCTTCATTATAAATAGATGGCTTGGAGTCACATTTACCTAATCAAGCATTCAGTTCAATTTTTTTTTTTTCTCTCAACATAATATCAAAGCCAGTGCTATTTCTTTCGTAAATGTGCGTGGTCAAATTCGACATGAATATGCATAGACCTAAATACTCTTTTTATTCATGTAGTCTCCTCCACCTAACAGCTTAAGCTTTTGAGTTGGACTTTTTAACTTGTTATTTATGTTTAAGTGGAATCTGTGACTATTAACTGCACTAGTTGCACCACACTCAAAGTAGAACTTCTAGTAACCTGGCTAAGAAACAATCTAATGCAAATGTTACATCCCAGCCATCCCAGTTTTCAAAGATTGTTTCCTCGGCAGAGAAGGAATAGAAGAGCTCAGAAACTCACTGTTACCCACCACTTAACTGTTGAAATTACATTTTAATGCAGAAAAATCAGTTTATATCCTCTTTTATATGATACAGCACAAAAGTCCCGAATTTGTCTTCCAGAAAAATAACCAAACTATGATTTACAACTCTTCGCCTTCTAGGAATAATTCAATGCTGAGATTCAAATCGGCTTTTTTCCAGTATCAAAACAGGAGACTCAAATTGTACCTTATAATGGGTAGAGAGAAAAATGTTGGAGATTGTCACTAAGGTACCTTCATGTAAGTATCTGTATCAGGATCTGGAACAATTCCTGCTTCCTTCTCCCTCCTGCTGATCTCCATCATGATATCTTAGCAACCAGAAAAACCAAGAAGACCATCATTTAACACAGAATCCAAGTGACAAATCCAAAACCACTTTGAAGGATGTTAGGGGTACAGAGGTAAATTGGTCTTTAGGAATTTTAGGGTTTATTTTGATGTGTATATATTAAACTTAATTGAATAATACTAAATCAGTTTTTTCTTCACAAAGGATATTCACCTTCTCGGCTTCCAACACCCTGACAACGGGCAGAGAAGTCCAGTGTTTCCCTCACGGTCATTTCTGGAATGTGCAGATCATATTGGCTTATGTAAGCAGACGTTTTTTGGGGGATGAACTTGTCAAGCTTGTGGCCATTATATGATATTTCTCCAGTGACCTGTCAGATAAGAGAGGGAAAAGGAGAGAATATTAAACTCAAAGACAGATTAATAAGAGATTCCAGATGCTTTGACAGTACTCAATTCACTTAGTTCGAACTTCAAGTTCTGTGCAATTAACCATAGACTAGAGAATAGTTCTGTTCCAATTAGCTACAAAATGCAAAGAAGACAAATGCACACAATATTATCTCTCACTTCTCAGCACCCTCCAAGCACAAATAGAATAGCACAATATGCCTCAGTGTTGACTTCATGAAAACTCGCTGAGTCCATGTCTGCTAGGATGTTGATGTTGATTTTTTATATAAAGAACTTGGATGAGCATGCGTTCCCTTGAGCATGATTCTGTCTCAGTTTACATGTCATTTGTGAACCATACATGCGGTAAGTTGGTATTGCCTTTAAGCCTAGTGCAGTTTGAGATAGAAGTAAGCATAGAGCGAGCATAAAACCTTGAGTGATTTGCTTAGGATCCCTGAAAGAGCCTTTAGAAAGGAAGTTTGTCCACATCCAGGTGGTCCAAGCAATAGAGTCATTCTGTGGCAAGAAAAGGCACAATGAATATTATGCACTTTTCTATCATCAAGCTTGTGCTGCTCTCTTAAAACTGTTAGGACAATAATCTTCTTGAATTGCAGGTGTAATAATGAGATTGGTAATACGTCAGATAACCATTCCCATTAAAAGGTGGGTTATGCTAGCAAGCTTCTCAAACTTCATAAAACTTTCCACTGTGGGCAAGTATGATGCGAATTGCCAAAGTTTGGCGCTCCTCTCAAATATAAAGAATCAGCCAATGCTCACAAACTTCATCACTTGCTACGAAGTGGGTGATGAGGTTATGCTCAAGTTTGGAAAAGTTCATTGTAAAAGCTAAGTAATTAGCCTTTTACAACCTACATCGAGTCTGGATATTAATTTGAGTGTAGGTGATGCAAACAATTGCAGCTAGAAGTGAATGAAATAGTTTTTTTTTTTTTTTTTGGTAACTGAGGACTCTACCACGAGCCCCCCGTGCCCAGACAGCACCTAAAGGACCGGATCCTTGTACCATGGGGGAGACTAGCACATGACCCCACCACCATAGCCCCCTACTTAAGATGCTAGTGTTGGATAAATATGACTTCGAAATGGGTTGAACAATGAAATCGGATCGAGTAAAACAACTTAGACTTTGAGGCGTGATATTACTTTCTTTAAGGATTTATTTACCCCACAACGTTGCTAATGGTCACCGGCAAAAATCCTCCAGGATACAACAAAGTCTCGGATGAAAATACTAGATAACAATTCTAGTATTTCTCCAGGGTCTCTCTAAGAAAACAATCGAAAAATTGGCTGCTGTTTTTTTAGAAAGAAGACTCGAAAAATGACCACTCATTTATTTCCGAAAAATGACAAGTATATATATGAAACAGTCTTGCAACTCTTCGTGAAAAATTGCGAACAAACACGTCTTTAAAAAATTGTTCGGATAAACAAATGCGACTCTTCGGAAGAAGTCGAAAAATGAACAATTGCAACCCTTCGGGAAAGTTAAAACCGAATAAGTAATTTTCCAAAGGTTGTCTTGAAAAGACACAAACAAAATTTGGAATAATTAATTAATTAATTAATTTTTAAAAAAATTTCGAATTTTCATTTTATATATTTTATTTTCGAAATTCTCAAAATAAAAGATAACCTTTGAGTTTACTAAAAAATTAATAACAAAGAAATAAAAATCGCGCAATTATTCACGCACCGGCACGCAGGTATGATGAGGTCTAACCCCACCCAATCATTCTTTAAGTACATAAAGAAAAACCCGCACTTTTAAATTAGCCCACTCCCTCCCACTTTTCCTATGTGAGACAAAGAAAATACTCTGTTTATTTTAACAAACAAACCTCCAACTGCTAGCACCTGGAGATTTAAACTTGCGACCTCGATGATGACGAGCAAGCCTTGAACCATCACAGCTACCTACCGGTGGGTGAAGTGAATGAAATAGTTGAAGACACTAAGACTGCCTAAAGATGAAGGGTGAGGCACAATTTCCCAGAGATGATGGGATTGGAAGAGCTGTAACAGGATAACAAACCTTCCAGGCTTTATAATTCCACCGACATCCTTAATGATGCTTATTTTGGCCTTACGTGACTCTGAACCTGGCATTGCAGGAATACCCTGGACAAGATGTTAAATTTACTTGAATTAGTAAATTGTTAGGAAGCACCAACCATTTAAGGTAAATTGACATGATGCCAAAAACATCTGTTGAAATTTTTCTGCAACACAACGGTGAGGAGTAGTTCAGTCTTACGACAGACTAAAGTATTACAGGATGAGTGTTACAGCAGCAGAAGGATGAAAGAATGGGCATGGGAACAAAAAAGCAGTGTTTGGCAAATCAGAACATAGAGATGTACATGGTTTTGCCGCACTTCCAAAATATAGCCTCTAATTGGCAATAGTATATTTGAACAAACGTGAGAAATTATCGGTAACACTTAATCTCTTCAAGAAGGACAAGCTCCTTCTTAGCCTGATTTTTTTCTCAAAAAAATAAAAGAAAGAACCTGCATCTGTACACAAAGAAAAACCAAATTCCAGATGACAGGAGTTAAAGAACTTGCAAATATATTTGCCGATGGCATAGAAATACATGTTGGAAAGCAGTTCACATGAAATAAATTCAATCTTTAATATTTAGCCGCCTGTTCAAAAGTGGGGAAAGGCAAGAATTCCTACAATCTACTCCACAAGAAAGATACTTACAGTAGTACTGTAATCGACCCCAAAAAAAAAAAAAAAAAAGTACTCACAGGAAACATGCTCTTTAGGGAATTCCAGAGAGTAGGCAGGGGCTTTCCTTGAACTATCTCACAATCTGCTTCAATACATAAATTCAGATACCTCACTTCTACGGTGGGCAATTTGACACCAACCCTGTCAAAGACAGTTTGACAGCAATTATTTCCTTACTACATGAAAAATAACACCCATGGGATGAGTTTGAGGAAGTAAACGAGGAAAGAAAAAAGCAAGAAGAAAGCAAAACCTCATTCAAATAAGTTGGCCAACATGGGCAGGCATGATGTGGCCTCTTACCAAGATCGAATAGAAGCATGTATATTGGAACACATTTTATGAACAGAAGTGTTTTCATCTGTTAATGAACTTTTGGGGTCTCATGCTGCTTAGGTCTGCACAAATCTTTTATGCAGCCACACGTTTAATGTATCCAGGTAGCTCCATAGCCATTCGACTTTCTGAATATAGATGCAACTCCCATTATCAAGAGGAGAAGAATTAGCTTACTTTTCCGTTCTGTCTCTGATCTTGCGCAACAAATTAAGGTTGTCATTCTCGACATGCCTGATGAGCTTCTCTATGAAAAAATGACGTTCCAATGCACCAAGCGTGGAAACATCAATCACTTTCTTTCCTTTATCATCAACTGCCCTTCCATCGATCTCACACTCAAACAGAGACGACTTCAACCGCTCAAAAGTTGGTAACCTCTCAATGGCAGCCCATTGGAGATCATATTCATCATTGGTATCATCTTTTGTTGTGCTTATAGCCAAAGTGCTTCGAAAACTCGATCCCTGAAGCCGAAATGATGATCTCAGGCTCCTTTCTAGCTCTGATAACTCATTTCTAATGGAATCTATACCATCTGATTCTGTTCCAATTAGCTCAGCCATATGTGAGAGTGTAGGCACAAATGTCAACTCCGAAGAAAAACTAGAATGCTATATATGCTTATACGTATATATAGACCAACGGTACTGGTATCAAATGAAGATAATTATGAATATGTATAGACCCACGGTACTGGTATCAAATGAAGATGAAGCAATCAAATACGCCATTCATAAGGTTGCTGCCTGAGGAACGTGGAACTGATAAAGTAGATTCATTTTTTGTGGCCGGTAGGGGTCAGTCAATCATTCCTGCATGACGAACGTTGAACTGATAAAGTAACTCATTTTTTTATGGCCGGCAGGGGTCAGTTAATCATTGCTGCACGAGGAATGTTGAACTGATAAATTAACTCATTTTTTGTGGCCGGCAGGGGAAGTAAGAGATATGTCAATTAATTAAGTTTATATAAGCCCGCAAACAAAGGATTTGGCACAGTATGTTGCCTTTTCAAGTAACCGAAAGTAGGAAGTTGATTTCCATACTCTAGAAACTTGTCTTCTCACTCTTCCAATCATAGCATGCGACCACTGAGTAGTTTAGGCTGGTATATGGCGCATGCTTCTCTCACGTCTTACGTCTCTTCCCTTCCCTTGGTCAAATAGGCAATACTTCCCCAAATAATGAACCAAGCTCAAGATATCTAAGGCAATCCCTCTTTTGGAATGAATTAGCAACGTTCAACTTTGTTCATTAGGCTTCTCGTGAAAAAGTGAATATAGAAATAAAATAACTCAGGCATCAATGTGGTGCAATCGGTGTGATCTGTTCATAAAACTGCATCACAAAAGAATAACATTATATGCATATGGAAGCAGCTCTGTTCGACGTCATTGCCTCTATACCCTTATCAAGTTAACTGTATTTGTGCCTCCACACCACAGATTCATTTCAAGAGTGTTTAACTCGCACCCGTATTTTCACCCAGCACCAATTAAACATGAGTCACCGATTTGATCCACGACATAGCAAAATCATGTAGAGACTTCAAGGCTAAGGCAATGACATTAGATGGTACAACTTAGCAACTAAGAATAGCAAGGCACAACCGCAGATTACCTTGAGAGAGTAGGGGGAAATTTTGATTTGAACCCAATAACATGGTGCAGACATCAGCAAGTTGTGGAATATAGAGTAGTATACCAGAAGAAAGGCTAAAATATCTAACATCGAGATCCAATCTTGCGAATTACGGAATTTAAGAATGCCAATCACTAATGTCTTTGACATTCTATGAACCCAAATTCCAAATACTAATAAAATACCAAAAGAAAGTGGCACAATATTTATAGTCCAGGTCTTATTCAGCGAGTCAGGGAATATAAGGATGCCAATCAGCCATGACTTTGACATTCTATGAGCCCAAACACATATGGAATATGCCTCATTCTTAAACCGTGACAGGTCAAATATGCTCGTCTGAAAAGCGGGGTATGTCCAAGAAGCTGCATAGTTGGCACGATCCGACGTCTGGCCCCTCAGAGGGGGACGTGGGAATAGGTTAGGTTTATGGGTACTTGACCATGGGAGCTCCCTCATGATATGTATCCCAAAAGGTGTCCCCACTTCATCTTTTGGGATCAACCATATGAGTTTGCTCGATCACAGTCGTGAGCTCTCCCAAGTTTGCATCTCACGTAACAGTAGGAGTTATCATGACTCTACATCGACGTCACAACACATCTTGATCAACAATTTTAAGGTCAAAAGAAAACCGGATGTAAATGTGAATTTAAAGTTACTCTTACCATGGTAGCCCTTACAATAGCATACTCATCCATAAATATGGCGTCACTTCATCCGTTAGGAGATTTTCGTATCAAATATGCTAAACCTTGGTGAGTCTTTTCAAGACCCATACCCCTTACGACATATTCATTTATTATTTACAAGTTATTTACGACAACTTAGATGAAAGTTAGGAGTCGCCACTAACATCATTTTTAGGGGCTGGCTAGAAAACCCAATCAAGGGTTAGGAGTGGTCCCTCAATGCAACCAAATATTTTAAGATTTGGGGACTTGGGCTATGCAAAAATTTCTATTACTGCCCTTTTTGGTACTTAACAATTTGTCATATTTCCTAAGGTGTCCATGCGTGTTTTTTTTTTTTTTGTTACTTTTTCATGCCAATGAAAAAAACTAACTAGGTGATCATACGTGGATGGTCAATTTCATGTTATTCAATTTCTATTAAAAGAAAAAAAAAGAAAAAAAATCAATTGAAATTTAAGGAATGCGCAATAAGTACATCCAAAAACAATTAAAGAAAGTGGTAGATCTAAAATACAATCCTAAAAGGAAAGTAAGTCGAAAGAAAGAACCCCGCGACTTGCCGGGCATTTATACAACACGAGGCAACTTGAAACATATATCGGGAATAATTAGTACAAGGTTAGATTGGACATCGACTATCCATCATCTTCACATCTTGGGGATTACAACCTCCATGGACCTATTCTAAGCCTAATCTAATACTATGACTAGGTACTAAAAACGTGAAAGAAACAATCATCATTACAAATGTGACATCCTAATTTTCTAATTATGTTTTCGATTGAATATGTTGGGCTTTTCATCGACACGCCTATAGTCTTTTTCTCTAAGCTAATCACTCATGAGATAATTAATCTATCTAGTGAAGCCGTTAAGAAATCTAAACACAATAGACTTGAGAATTCGACCAAAAAACGATTGCTCGACCATGCTAATCTGCAAGAGTCGATACGGTACCACCAAAATTAATCAGAGGTTGGAGATAGGTCGGTTCAACATAGGCATGTGATTAAAATGTGGGTGGTTCCTCCAAATTACAAAATTCTCATCGAACGATACTAGACTGATTTTTCCGTCATTTCTGTACCAGGTGTCCATATTTGAAAACTTGAGATTTTCACAACAACCGAGAGTCACCAGTGAATCAAAAATGTACAATGTAGCTCGAAAATAATCGACCACGGGTCAAATGCACTAAAAATTCCTAAAAGCTACCCGGTAAATTAGATTACACTAAAACCGCATCCGATTGAAATTAACCGCGAAATTAAACCCGATTTCAGAAATTAAAAGTTCTGTCACATCACGATTTATTTTAGGAATGTCGACTCATCCTCCGAAATTTTTTTTTTTTTATGCAAACTCGAGTTTTTGGCAAAAATTCAAAGTTTGGCGAAATTGGACTGGGAAATTAAGAGGATCGTTTTTTAGTGCACTTTTGGCCGTCAAGTTGGATTCATTGGTGAGGAAAATCATGAATTTGATGAGGATGCCATGGACGGAATTTTTGGGCACCAACTGAGATTAAATTGAAGAGGAATTGAAGTGATTTGGAGGGAAAATGTCACAAATTCATAGGCATGTGGGGCAGCAACCTTTTGGACGCCTTGGAAGGCTTGGTGGGGAAGCTTTGGAGAGGATAGAGCTGCTGTGGATATGGCTGAACAAGGTGGGGCAGCCACTTGAGTAATTTGGATATTTTTTGAAGGCTTTGGAGGCCATTTGGGTCCCCCATTCAAGCTGCACCCTTCTTCCTCTTTCTTGCTCTCCTTTCTCCATTGTTGTAGTGTTGTGAGCTCAAGAAAATCAGAGGAAGCCAGCCAAGAGCCAACAGCAGCCTGTCAACCGCTCCTCCACTCGCCGTCCAAGCAGTCACTACCGCCCACCAACCTCCCATCATCACGCCTACCCCTGCTCATGTCCTAGTCGTCGTCCCAAAGTCCTGAGCCGTTGAGTCCTCTGTCTAGTAATCATCGACCGTCCGCCCAAGCTGCCGTCACTCCCGCCCGCCCAAGCTGCCGTCACTCCCGCCGTCGCCTGCTATAGTCGCTAACGTCCCACCTGGCCATTCTAGCCCATCCAAGCCGCTCAACCGGTCCCTCTCGGCCCAAGAGCAAAAGCCGAGTCTTAGCCCAAGCTAAGAATTCGTGAGCCTTTTCTAGGCCTGTCCAAACCTCCCTTAGCGTTGCTCTAGGCTTGAGTGTTGCTTGTCATAGCGTTACCGTCACCATGAACTCATCGGCTCGCTAATTGAGTGAGTTTACTTGCTAAACCTTACTTAGGAAGTTAATTATGTTTAGTAGGTAATTAGATTAGCTTAAGTATGATTTAGGTGGTTGGTTTAGTTTAATTAATGATTTAGTTGATTAATTAGGATTGTTAGGTGGTTAGATTAGATTATTTAAGGGTTAATTAAATGGTAGTATTTAATTTGTATGGTGCATTATTTTTCTAGGCCCGTTTAGGTGGTTAAATTAGTGTTTTAGGCTTACGTATGTATTTATTGATTTAATTTGCATTTATATAATTAATTTTGTAATTTATATAATTATTTAATTTCGAAAATTATACCGGGATAGCCGATGGCCGTATTTTCGTGTTGATTGTAGTGGTGTGCTCAGTTTATGTAATTGATTGTTAGATTGTGCAATTGAGTGATGATTATGACTTTGAGTATTTATTTCAAAATTTCAAAATTTTGATATTTAATTAGAAAATACCGGGTGTCAGGTTTTGACACTGAAAATGCTTTTAGATACTATATCAAATAGTGAGATTTAAAAAAAAATGATATCAATTTTTCTAGTTCGATATGACCGCGTACCCATACACAATTATTTTCACTCGGTGTTTTTAATATGAAGAAAATAGGCCAAACACATTATCTTAATTGAGGCATGTGAGTGCAAAATACAATGTCCTTGGCCAGAATTGAATGATCGTATGATGGTTATGAAAACCCGTCTTTGATGTGCGTCGAGTGGACGATGCCCCTTTATGGGATGCCCTAACAATGGATGCTGGATCACAGTAGAGGCCGGACCGAAGCTCCTTCGAGAATGTCGTGCCCGATGTGCGTCGAGTGGACAATGCCTGGCTACGCTAGAAGACCAATGTGCGTCGGGTAGAACTGCTTGTGCGGGTAATAATCAATTGGAATGTGTGATTGATTGAGATAGACGCACCTGATTATGGGATAAAATTATGTGACACGAAATGAGACGTGTCATAACAATTTGGCCTCATAATCGGGACCCATGTAATTGATTGTGATGTGAGTGAGATGTTCCAACTGATGGGTGTGTATATATTATATGCATCTGTGATATGAATTGTACTGACGTGAAGGAAGGAATTGAGGCAATGTGAGTCTTATATGATATGTGGTTAGACTACCTCTAGGTGTATTTCCTTCCTAATCAGGGTATAGAGCATAAACTCGCTGAAACATTATTTCACCCCGTCGTGGGCTTAACTTTTCAGGTCCTTAGATGGTAGTTCCTCTAGTACGTTTTGGACAATCTCAAGGGTTTAGCGAGCAAAGCACCTTCTTCCCTATCCCCGGGACTTCCTGGCTCTATGTGCTCATTGTGTCTACGATCTTAGTTGATGAGGTCCTACCAGAGTTTGTACCTCATCAATTTAGAATATAGTTTCGTCATGGGCCTAACGAAGAATGAGAGGGTCCCCTGGATGGGTTCAACGCGCCCACTATTGAGGGTGCAGAGATGGTTGGTCCCTTGGACACCGATATCCCTGATGGTGTAGTAGTAGACTTGGAACCCCGGAGGTCTCGGAGCTCTCGGTTGAGGAGTCTTGTGCCTAGGTGGCTTAATGACTCTTCTTTTTGGAGTTAAGCTTTTGTTTATAGACTAGTATTGTATATAAACTCAGTTTGTTTATAAAGGTGTTTTGTGTAATTTGTATCATACTTTTCTATTCCATATTTGTGTTGTCTAGGGATTGTTTATACGCTTTCACATGTCCATTAAAATGAATGGGTCAGCGACGGTTTCTAGAACTTTTCAAATTTTATTGATCACTGAGGGATGTGCGCCCATTCAAGGTTTGGGGCGTGACAACAAACATACAAAAACAATCACAAAAGCAAACAAAAACAATCAAGAAATTAAGACAATAAGTCTAATTGATCAAACTTGACCTCCGGATCAGCTTTTGTGATTCATGCAATGATCCACTTAGAACCCTTTTTAATCCATTTTTAAAATGATTCATAGCTATTGGCCACTATTTGTATTCTCTCATGGCAACCAATTCTAAAGAAGGCCCTAATATAGGTTCTAAGTATGATACAAAGTCCCCACAAGATCATGCATTACACTTATGCATGCATCTAAAAATCACATGCATAGTTGAAAGTAAACATGTATGTAGGCCATTGGGCTTTGGTTCTCAACCAATCAAACAATATTAGTAAACCAAGACTAGATCACTTATTCAGTCATCAAGAGCCAAACACAATCACATGTGTTTCTAACAAATGAAGTGACGTTATGCATGCATGACGGTGAGCGGTGGTGGTGGCGCGGTGCTTGCAGACGAGCGGCGACGCCATGCGGTGGCTGGCGTAGCAGAGGCCACGAGCGGCCCAGGTGGAGCGGCTGCGAAGAAGATGCACAGTCCCTGCTTTTCCCTTTTCCTTTCTTTTTTCTTTTTATTTTTCTCTGCTGGCCTGCTGCACACATCCCTTCTCTCTCTTTGTTCACGTTGCTGTCTCTCCTGCTTCTGCTGACTTTGCCTTTTTCCCTCAACAATAACACAAAAAGAAAACTTTTTCCTTTTCTTTATGTTATGTTTTGTAACCTAGAAACCGACAAAAAGCCCCCATTTCTCCGTACGCGAGCAACTCTTTTATAGGCCAATGATTAGAACTTCAATTTCTTTTTCAAATTAACGCCCACAATTTTTTTTTTCCGAATGTAATATTTCTTTTCATCTCTTCTAGATTTCTTTTACAAAAAATGTATATTCTCCACCAATTTCATCACATATTACCAAATATTCAAAATTATAATAGGATTTTTCTCAAATTTCAAATATTGCAAAAATAAGCTCATAATATCTCCTGAGGATACGAGTTTGGGTGGGCCTAGTCCAACTTGTTAATTTAAAACACAAAACCACCAAATCAAATCCATCCGTCACTGGTCCAATGCAAATGCAACAATAATAAATAAATGCATTTAAAATTATATGATATGCAATTAATTAATTTTTTTCAATGATAAAATTAATCTCTAATTTTTATGCAATAAATAAATAATTGAGTCGTCAAAATTTAGGTATCAACAACGGGTATATAGCAATTCCTGTAAGTTTGTGGGATGACCAAATTCTAATAAGATTTCATTAGATAATTCACCAAGTCACAAACTCCGCCATTTTGCTACTAAGGCTCCGTTTAATTTGCGAAAAAATAAATAATTTTGAAATATCTTCATAAAAATAATCATTTATATTGCTTAAAAAATGAATGGCCATAACATTTAATAATAGCAATGACAGACTTCACGGGCTAAGGCAATGGCATCATATATGGCTGAACGCAGAATTTCAATAATAGCAAGGCACGAACAAAGGCTATCTCGAGAGGGTAGGGGAAAATTGATGTGAATGCAATAACAAGGTGGGGAACAGTAGCATATCGTGGCATATAAAAATGAATCACTAGAAGAAGAAGCAACGATTTTCAAAACCAAGTTCTGATCAGGCGAATCCCGGAAGATAAGAACGGCAAATCACTGATGACCTTGACATTCTATACGTGACAGATCAGATATGCTCACCCGATAAGCAGGGTATGCCCAAGAAACTTCATAGTCAACCCAGATGATGTAAAGTCAGAGCATGACCGTACCATGATCCTCTCTTGCAGTTAAAAGCATCAAACGCTCGAGCTGCATTATTGCGAAATCTATACATCCCCAAGAATGAGTCGGGGATGGATCTAGATAGGTCCTTAAACTGCTCCGTTTATCGGAGTCAATCCCAAACGTAAAATGAGGTAATAATAAACCGCTAGGGTAAATTAACCAAAAATGAGAAAAATTTCCCTGGGCCGGATTCCTGCAATGAAGCCGCCTGGCATGCCCAACACGGGTAGGGACCAAGAAGCTTTATAGGAAAATGAAGGCAGTTGGTTAATGGGAGTGGTCAGACCAGACATATGTCAGCATCACAAATGTCATGCATGACGAAATTGTGCAAGTTGAAAAAGACAGAGGTAATTATCGGTCGAAGAAACCTTATTAGTCAGCTAAGCTAGGTTAATAAATAATCAATGGCCCGCAATTTTAAAAGAATTGGGTAAGTGAGTAAATGGGGGCGCAGAATTGTTTAGATTAAGTCAGCTATTACATGGATCCAAAAAACAATAAATAAATACCTAGCAAAAAATTGTAGAAGAGAAAATGAACTTAAAGTGCCGCGATCAATAATTGATACTCTCAGCTTTGAATTAGTAAGGTATATGAGGCTCTAATCATGCGAGAGGGGACAAAAATGAAAAATAGTTAAAAATTTAAAACAACATTGATTGTGGGATGGCATGACATGGCTAATCCAGTAACAAATCATGATAATGATCAATATAGCCCAAATAAATTTATTAATCCTACATTTTGATCTTGCACAAAACAAAATAAAGTCGAATATAAAAGGGATATAATCTGAATAAAAATATCACATGAGAGAGATGAAATAAATGTGAATAGAATCTCTTATATTCATAGTATAAAACCTATATTTCTCAATTAACAAACTTCTTAAATTAGCAAAATTGAAATATTAAATTATAAATAACTTATTTTGAATTTTAATTTTAATTTTAAAATAACAACAATTTTCATTTTTAACTATTCCTATTTTTATTTTTGCATTTAAATTTCTTTCTAACCTATAAGATATACATATATGTACAATATATACTTAGTATTTATATTTATTACATATTCTAGTATTTTGGGCATATTAGTATAGTTCATCATTTAATAAAATTTTATTAAGAAATGATGGATGAGAATAAAAAGAAATAAAAATAAGAGAATAAAAATAAGTTAAAATAAATGAAATAGGCAATAGTATCGAAGCACTATACTTTAACATAACAACAATTTTCTCTCTAACTAAACTTTGGCATTCATTGACTGATCTACCTCATTGATATTGTTAATACGTTTACATTTATTGTCATAGTTGAACATGTGGGTTTGGAATGCTATGATGAGTTTCTTTGTTGTTTAAGATTTCAATTGTACAATAATCATGGATTTATTGATGAACGTTATCTCCATTTGTCCATTTGTGGTTTCATTAGCAATGGATTAGGATAGCTTCTTGCCATTTCTGTTAATATATTTTTTGATTCATTTACATTAATATATCATTCATACCGATTAAGGGAATGGATAGGATGTGAGAGTATCAGTTTTATTATTGCGATTCACCAAAAAGTAGATAGAATGTTGCAAAATCCATTGATTTCATATTTTATCATATCCAGGATATCATAACAATAAATCAAGACAACCAAACGCAACCGTAAGCATTACATGGCAAATTAGGTCTAAGTTACAATGTCAATAATCACATGTCACATGACCTAGCAAATCAGATGCAAGACATGATGATGAGATAACATAACGTGACAATAATATTGTTGATATTTTCACCAAACTATTTACTCGAGATAGGTTTGTCAATTTATTAACCAAACTCAGTCTCTGGTCCTCCTCATTGACGAGTTTAAATGGGAGTTTTGAAGTAACAAATCATAAGGCAAAAAATTAGAATGATTGGAGAGCAGAATCTTCTACAAATCAACATGAAGATAGTACATCAAGCAAAGTATCCACAAGTTGATTGTTTGGAAATTTATTAGATTTGTTTTTTTATTCAATTTCCATGTAAATTAAATTGCTATATTTTATCTTTAACTCCCACCAAAATTATACCATAAACAAATCAAAGAATTTGGTTGATGAAACATTTGAGTCTAGTTCTATTTTAGCAAACAAATGTTAATGTTCTCTTGCACGGTTAAGATCTATTGGTGAACAACCATTTTGACCAACTTCCTGACTAGGTTGGGGTATAGTCCATGATAACTAGAAGCTTTTGTATATGATGGACTTAAAGTTGAATTCCATTGCAATAGCTCCACCTTAGTCATAAAAGTAACCTGAGAAGAAGAGGCAAAAGGAAAATAATGCTCATAAAAACATGTTGAGACCTATAAACACACCAGTAGATTGATGAAGACATGATATCCTTTTGTATTTTTCACCGTATCCCAAAAATACGCTCGGCAAAGAATGCTTGTCGAATTTGTTCATTGCGTAGTTGTGTAAATATGGATAATAACGAGAGCCAAACCATCGGAGTAATGAGTAATTAGGGTCCTTGAATAAGACCAAGTGTGGACTTCAATTACCTAGAGCAATTGAATGAAGCCATTCATCAAATAAGCTGTTGTCGTAAATGCTTCCACCCAATAGTTAAATTGGGGAAAATTGTCCAAGAAATCTTAAACCAATTGCATCTTTACTGATTTAGTCCTAAATCGTTCTTTTGCCAATTGAATCATAAATATTTTCACATTTTGCTAATTAAGTCCATCTAATCAATTTTGGTTGGAATTTTCTGACATGGACTCTAGTCGGCTGTACCACTTTTTAGTATATGTTAACATTTGATATTTAGCAAATGCGTCATTAAAGATAAAAGTCAAGATTAGGGTTTCTGATTGCAACGGAGCTTGTTTCTCAATCAAAAAGTATTGTTTATAAGTGATGTCTCATTCCTTTCCATTAAAAACTCAAAAAGTCAAGCGATTGACTTTTGAGTTGACTTTTTAGTCAAAGGGTTGATCACGGGTCAAAGGTTGCCTCTTTGCACAAAAAGATCCTAAATAATCTTAATTTCAATTTAGCAAAGTTGATTTTGTTAATTTTCAAAGATTTGGCAAAATCAACTTTTTAGAAAAAGTCGCCCAAAAAGTTGACTTTTGGTCAAACATTTGACTAAAAAAAATTGGAAAAAAAAATCCACAAAACACTTCATTTTAGTGTCAATTTGATTTTAGTGTCGAACATTTTACAAAAATCAATTAAGAATCTTGTTTTTCGAATATTTCAATTTTAGGTTTGAAATCAACCAAAACTAAAATTACTTTCATCCTAGTCATAATTAGATCTAGTTTCTTCTACAACATTTCGTATGGGGACTATTTCTCATTCATTCATTCACTCAGTTTCAAGAACGATCATGTCAAAATGTAAATTGCCACTTTTAGCTCTAATTAAGGGGTTCGAATTAATTCATCATGATATGCAAACGGCCACTTTTATTTCACTCATTTTCTCGAGATAAATTCAAATCCAGGGTCCATTTTGAGATATTCATTCGAGAATTTCCAATTTGAGGGATTCCGCCTCCTTGAAAATAGGAAAATCAAGCTAATGAGCTTCAATTAAAGCAATTCAAGATGACTCATTTGAGACTAAGGTTTAATTTCGTGAATCAAGTTTTAATTTCATTATTAAACCTCAATTCATTTTTAATATAAGAGTCGTGATGTCAATTCGAAGTCAATTTGGATACAATAGGTTATTCTAAGCATGGGCAATTAGTCGAATAGGTGTCCTGCAATATTAATTGAATTCAATTTCAATTAATTTCTGTTTTCGATTGAGAAATTGTGAAATTGTCCAATTTGGCCTATAATGTCCAATTATGCATACCCATGGTGTAGGTCCATCATTTTTCATGACAATCAAGCAATTGGGTCAATAGAAAATCAATGGATCATATACATATGGTTTATTTGGCCTAATCCCTTTAGAATTGGACTGTTTGTATCAAATTAAGGAAGTTTTCCCTTTCAATTTGATCTTTGAGGGACTAAATTGCATAAAATTTAGGTCCCCAAGGACCTACCAGCTCAAACCAATTCTTGACACCTAACTTTTCTTTTCCTCCAACACCTAATTTAAAAATTGAAAAAAAAAATTATTTAAAAAAAAAAAAAAAAAACTGAGAGAGGCCGGGTCGGGCTGAATCCAGCCTTGGCCCGGCCCGCCTCTCCTTCCCCTCGGTGAGCCTGGGCCTGCCCCCTTCTCTTTTCCTTCTCTTCTTTTCTCTCGCAGCCCAAGCCATTCCCCACTTCGACCCGGCCCACACCCTAGCTGTCTTCCTCCTCCCGCCGGTCTTCGCGCGCCAACCTGCAACAAAGGAGAAAAGACAGCAGCAGAGCAGAGAAGATAGGAGCAGAATAGGAGCAGAGAGCAGGGGCGGAGAAGAGGACCACATGGGGAGAAAAAGAAGAGGAGAGGAAGGGAGAGCGGGGGAGCGGAGAGAGGGAACCGAGGGAGAGGAAACCAAGAGAGGGAACCGAGGGGGAGGACCGAGAGGCAGTGAACTGAAGGTTGGCTGAAACGGAGAGAGATTAGGGAGTGAGCGAGGCTTGGGAAGGAAAAATCAAAGCTAAGAAGGAGGGATGTGACTCTGCAGGGGAAGCTCGGACTCATCCCAACCCTCGTCGCCGCTAAGGCATCGCCCGCCATCAGCCACGAGCCTCGTCGTGCTGCTCGCTGGCCCGTCGGTGTCGCCTCCATCTCGACTCCATCCCCGACGCAGCCGTCCCTATTGTTGCCCGACTCCCTCGGTGTCGCCTCCAACGCAGCCGTTGCCAGTCCCCGTCGGTGTCGTCTCCGGAAACCTAGCCGCCATCCCCAGCACTATCCCCGTCAAGCTGCTGCCCATCGTCGCCGCCCCTTTTCACGGACCAGAGCTAGATCGGCGACCGCGAATCAAGTCGCTCACTGTCGAACTTGCTACCGTCGAACTGCACCTCCAGACGCGTCCCTGCCGAGCTGTAGTCTACCGCCGGAGTCCTTGGCTGGTCGCCGACCTGCGGCGTCTCCCCAGCGACCACCGGCGCCGTTCGTCTCAACCGGCCTCGTCGGCATCGCAAAAACGTGAGCTAAGGAAGACAGGCGTCTGACGGATCAAAGGCGGGTCAGGCAGGAGCCTCTAGTTGGGTAGGGCTTGACCCCAAAGCGGGTCGGGCTTGGTTCACTCTTTGGGCTAAGTTTTAGTTATAGGGCCTGCATTTGTTGGGCTTAAGTTTAGCTGGGTAAGCTAGGCTTATTTAGGTTACACAAGTTGGCTTAGTTTTGTGCGGGCTGGGTTTATTTTAATGAAATGGGTCTAGAGAATTTGAGAGGGCCCAATGTAATACGCCCAATTTGTATTCGAGAGTCCAGGTTCGTGTGACCAGCGATAGCCTACGACCAAGTCAGACCCGGGTCGGGTCAGACCGGACCGGACCCGGTGCTCCTAAAATAAATAAAATATATATGTATTTTAAAAAAATTTGAAAAAATTAAAAAAATTTCTAAAATTTAAAAAATGCAGGGTTTGGTAAGAAATTGTCATGTCTTGCCTTCTTAGTGTAATTAGGCATTTATTTGTTCGCAAATTGATTATATTTCATGTTTAATTTGCATATTTAATTACGCTTGCGAATATTTAATTACACATGTTAAATTTTATTGCAATTAGGATCTTGATAGTTATAATTATTATTTTAATGATTGTGCACCCGTATGATTACCTCACATGTTAGTGGATAAATGTAAAATCAATCCAAACCGCTTAACAAAAAAATTTTCTTCAAAAATGAACAAGATTATGTACTAAAAGGGTACTAATTGGTCAATTAATGTAATCAGGTCTCGGACCCTAGATTTTGGTTGCGTAAGAAGCGAGGCACACTCTCATGTCTCGCTTGGTTTTTAGCTGACCCTAATAAGCTAGTGGTGACTCCGCCCAACGTCACGTGAGGTATGAGATTGGGAGAGCATACGCTTCATTATGAGCCTTAGGTCCATCCTTTAAGCAATACCCCTAAACTTGTCTCCTCTCCCTGAAGGGAAGATTACGACACCAATCAAAAATCAATCGAACTAGTTTGACCTGGTCCGATCGGTCGTTGGCGAAGGAGGCCGGTTTGGGCCTCTATCAGCTGGTTCCTGTGATCTTTGCGTGCTCAAATCAACCCAAGGAGCGCCGAGCCACCGCCAATCAACCCCTCCACTAGTCTGCCGCGCATACCCACAACGCTGGTGAACCTTCCAACTAGTTCTCTTGAGTTTCTCGGTGCTCAGGTCCAGCTTGCCGGTTTACCTTGCCATTGTCCATGACCAGCAACGAAATCACCAGCGCTCCTACAGTCCAACATCTTGTCACCGCAGCCAGTCAAGCCTCCGGCGAAGCTGGCATCTCGTCGATCCCGATAAGCCCGTGCGATGCTCTCTCCCCTTCGTGATTTTCAACACTGGAGCCTCCTTCACTGGCATCTCACGTATTGAAGAAATAAAGTCGAAAAAGAAACCCGAACGTGATCTTCAAAATACATAAGGAGTCTTTGCCAACAAAATTTACCTTATTGAAGGCTATTGGGCTGCTACTCAGCGTCATAAGGATATTTGTACAGGGCCCTCGGCCTGCTGCTGCCTGCTGCTTGGCAGACTTGGGCCTCTAGGTAGCACAGAACTAGCGCACAAAATTTCCTTTTTTTTTTTTTTGGTTGAAAAATCACCCCCTCATTTCTCTTCAGTTTAATTCACCCGATATTTACATTTATTTAAAAGTTCATGATCTGATATTTTGGAAAGTTCTGTCCAATTTTTGAAAAAGCATTAGGATTGTGGATTTCTGCAAAATTTAATTATCTTTTCAAATATAAAAATTTTGAATTTTGAATCCCCAATTAATTACGTAATCGATTCCACGGCCTACAAAAAAGACCTAGTAGAATTTATCTATTGTGCATTTATTTTTCTATGCTTTTCCTTGCTATTGTTGGCCTAACTCTTTAATCGAAGCTAGCCTGCTATTAAAAAAAATCAAAAGAACTTTTGCACTGGGCCTCACCCTTGCATTAGTGGGTCGGGCTTTTGTAAGCGAGACAAATCCTCCAACCTAGCCCATTTGTTCTTCGAGCCTCGCCGGACCGATAGAGTTAGTAAACCGGGTTGGGTTCCTATGACTCAACTTAAGACCGTATTATTAAAATGGGTTAACTCGAATGCGACCCCAAAAATAGTTTTTTTTTTTTTTTTTAAATTGAACTTTAATATATCATTATTAAATGGGCAGACTGAACATATCTCATGTAAAGCAACATAGCGAATGAGTCAAATTTTGTCAATTCCTGAAAGACAACAAGCAACAATAACAATTTTTTTTTTAGATATAATTTAACTTCTGTTGTTTTACTCATGAAATGATGTTCTTATTAAGTTAGCGTTATTATTTAAATGCAATCCAATAATATAGAAAAAAAAAGCAATAAAATTACAAGCTTAATTTATGGAAGAATTCAATGTTCATATTAGTTTGCATATAAATAGTTTGAGTATAAAATTTTACCAAAATATAACAATGGCTGGCGTCAATATTCGTTCATGCTATTAGTTGTTAGTCGAGGAAGAACTCTATTAATAAAGTACTCATTTTTACGGGAAATACACACATGTAAATGTTTTTTTTAAGAAATTTCAGTCTCCCACACATTTTTTGAACTTACAGAGAGATGCTCATAATTTTTTGGTCCCTATTATATTCGGGTAAAAGTAATAAAATGAATTTATTTAATATATTTTCTTTAGTCAATTGATGATGTAATATGTCAAAATCATTAATGCTCAAATTATCATTATTTTAATTCATATTCATAGAGATAAATATGATTATCTTGTGATTTCTCATCGAATAACACAGATTAGAAACAAAATTCAGTTATTAGATACGATTTTTCTGTAAAGTATTGTAACTCAAATAGTCCTTCATTATATTTAACTCTTCTTGTTTATATTGATGTATAACCATGATAACATCATCTTGCAATTCTATTGTCATAACCCCGAGAGAGTTTCGATTTAGATGATCTCGGTCATTCGTTATGGGAAGAAGTATATCAGCTTGTGTATGGTGCTTACTTTAGTACTACAATTTTTTGTTAACTCACTTAAGTGATTGAAGTGTCGAAATCGGAGAAAAACGATCACTTAAGTGCCTCTGGTGAAAATTTCCAACTAAAGAAGTTATGTGACTTTTATAATTAAAATTTGTATCTAATGTAGTATTTTTTGGTATCGAAGTAATTGCTTATTCATTAAGATTGATTTTGATTTAGATGATCTCGGTCATTCATCATGGGAAGAAGTATATCATAAGTGTCTTAACTTGTGTATGGTGGTTACTTTAGTACTACAATTTTTTGTTAGCTCACTTAAGTGTCAAAATCGGAAAAAAGTGATCACTTAAGTGCCTCTGGCGAAAAATTCCAACTAAAGAAATTATGTGACTTTTATAATTAAAATTTTTATCTGATGTGGTATTTTTTGGTACTGAAGTAATTACTTATTTATTAAGATTGACATTGAAGTGATTACTTTTGATAATGATTGGCACTGAAGTGATTGTTTTTTTTTTTTTTTTATAATGACCGGCATTAAAGTCATCACTCATTAACTTGCTATACGACGTAGTTTAAGGTTTTTTTTAGCACTAAATTAATCACTTTTTGATTAAGATTAGCATTGAAATGATCACTTTTAACAACAATTGCTATTGAAGTAATCAATTTTTACAACATTGGCACTAAAGTGATTACTTTTTTAACTTACTACATGATGTCGTTTAGAGATTATATGCTAATTGGACAAACCAGCAAGCCATGTGGGATTGAGAAATTAATAAAATATTGTCAAATCAAATTTCTAACTACTTAGATTAGAGTTGGCATTTAAGTGATCGCTTTCTTTTCTTTAAAAAGTGGCACTTACATGAGCTAATGAAAAGTTGTGGTACTAAAGTGAGTGTCGTACACAATTTAAGATACTTCGGCTGCGTTTGGGAGTCAGGATAAAATTCGGGATAGGATATAATTTATCATATCTTACGTTTGATGCTCGCTTAGGATTGGATAAAGTCGGATATAAATGGGATATAGACAGGATAAAATTATCCCATGGGGGAGGTGGGATAAAGGTGGATAGGATTTCTAATGTTCATAATAGGAAAGTTATTTTTCTTGAATAATAAACTTATTAAATTAACAAAATTGAGATTATATTTCAATATAAATAATATTTGAATTCTAATTTAAAAAATTAGAAATAAAATAATACAAAATTATTTTTAATTAATATTATTTTAATTTATATATTCAACTTTAATTCTATCTTAAAACAAACATTCAATCTATAAATTAAATATTTATATTTACTATATATTTTAGGTATATTTGTATTTTAGGTATGTTAGTACAATTTACTATTTGATCAAATTTTATTAAAGAATGATGAAACGGGAAAAAAGAAATAATAATGAAAATAATATAAAAAAGAGGAAAAATAAAATAAAAATAAATTAAGGAATAGTGTTACGAGAGTTTTTCACCATCTCCATTTATGAACATTTAAGTTCATTTATAATGATATGCCGTTTATATATATATATATATATATATATATATATATATATATATATATATATATAAATGATACGATGTGAACATATTCGACTTTAATACTGCGATTCACCAAACAATGGATGGGATATAAAAAAAATCCCGGGATTTCATATCCTATCCTATCCAGTCCTATCTCGATTAGAAATCTGGATGACCAAACGTAGCCTTCTAGTGTACTTCTTCCTTCATTATTTCTCTATTGATGTGGTATCATTTTAAGAGGCCATAGCAGATACCAACACGGATAGTTAAATGTTATTTACAAAAAAAAAAAATGAACAAAAAATATTTATATTGTGTACAAAATGTTTAGATATAAATGTTGTCAATAATGAAAATATTTTTTATTATAATTATTTTAATCAATACAAGTGGTCGTTTCTAGAAAAATGTTCTTCAAATCGTTTATTTTTCACAAAACAAATGGAACATCAAATTTTTAATATGCGTTCAAATGGGATTATATATTAGTCATTGCACTTAGTTGTTGTTGCTGTGATAATTGCACACATAACAAATAATATAATTTGGAAAAAAAAATGAATGCATAGAGCATTATTCTATGTTTTTGCTCAAAAGGATCGGGGCACTCTATCTAGAGCAAATTAGGGAAAAAGAAATTCATTTTGGCATAAAACCTTTCATAGACACCTTGTGACGAAGTTGGAAGTGTCATCTCCAGGTCATCTCCTAGTCGTTCACATTCTTCATGACTATCTGGAAATGTCATTCCACCAACTTGTAAAGCTGAAAACTTTTTCCCTCCACTTTGGGAAAATTTCAAGGGCTTGTCTTAAAAGTCGTCACTATTTTTTTCTTTCGGTGCTAAAGAGAAAAATAAGATTCCTTGTCTCATGGTGAAAAGAGCCTTGTTTAGTTTGCAGCAGGATTGATGGTACACTCAAACCATTTGAACTTGACTTGAATTTATCGGTAGTATGCATTTTTAGGATTTTCTTCTTACGATTATAGCATAAATTGTCAGCATAATTTTTTTTTTTACATAGGTAGCCCTATAGTTACACTATTAACTTAAGAAAAAGAGGTATTATAATCCTAACATCAATTGTGGATTGGTCGATGATGTAAAAAAATTTATGAACTCGTTTTCTCTTTTTCTTTGTTCTCAATTCTTCATGATAATTAGAGATGACTAGGTTTATACAATGATTTCCAAATGTGGTTTTGGGAGGGGGAGAGACCTATGATAATAGAGGACTTGTCCAGAGGCTCGCACGCAATTCTTTTGCGATAGAATTTTTATGGCTCCCATGAAGGTTTTGGAAGGGGCGATAAATCGATGATTGTAGAGGAGGAGCTTGTCCTGAGCTTCTCCTGCAATTCTTTTCGCAAGAGAGGATAAGTGTTACTCACGGTGATACCAATTATCTAGAACCAGTGATTATAGAGGACCTTGTCTTGAGGTTCACATGTTATTCTTTTAGCTAGAGAAGGTAATTGTTGCGCGCGAGTAATACCATTGTCCGGATGAATGAAGTAAAGACCGCATGAGTGGAGATTCGGGGCAATGTTAAGAGATTTGAATGCAAGATAATCGGTAAGAGTTTGATACATTAGTATTGGAGAGATTAAAGCTAGTTATTCTGTTGTAAAATGAATTATCAAATAATTAATTTAGGGTAGGATGAGAAATTTCCATTAAACATGATGTTCTATTAAAATCAGCGGATGGTGTATCACCATATGTAAGGAAAAAACAAGTTAAAGGTAAGTAGCCCATGTCATAAGGGCATAAGTTGACATTACACACAATAAGAAAATGTTAGGGCCTGAAGAGGTTAGACCATTCTTAATGTGCCTCACTCAAAGTGTGCTGAGTTAAAACTCTCTAAATCACCTCAAATTATGTTACCTCTATCACAATTCCATAGTTTTTTTTTTTTTGGTCCAATCACAATTCCATAGTTGAGACGATGCCTTCTAGTTAAACTTTAGACTGCCACTTTATTTATTTATTTATTTTTGTTGCCACTTTGCTTATCTAGATAATTATGTTTGGCATTAAGATCCACTATTTTTTCCTTAGATTTTTAATCTACGTTCAAATGGTATTTTATTGATCATTGCACAGTATAACTATCATATTAGCAACTGTTGTTGTGACAATTGCACACATAACAAATAATATATATGAATAAAAACTAAATGCATAAAGTTTTATTCGAAGTTATTGCTCAAAAGGATCAGGACAATCCACCTCAGGAAAAATAGGGAAAAAACAGATTTATTCCAGCATAAAACCTTTCACAGACACCTCGTAACAAAGCTGGAAGCGTTGTCTCATGGTTGTCTCCCAGTCATTCACATTCTTCATGACTAATCTCAAAGTGTTGTTCCTCTTACTAGAAAAGCTAGAAACTTTTTCCTCCACTTTGGAAAAATTTCATAGACTTGACTTAAAGTCGTTGCTCTTCTTCTTTCGGTGCTAAAGATAAAAGGTGTCTTGTCTCATGGGCTCTTCTTCTTTCGGTACTAAAGAGAAAAGAAGATGCCTTGTCTCACGGTGAAGAAAAGTCTTATTCAGTGTGCGATGAGACCGACAGTACATTCATGTCTTTTTGTCCCAAGCTCTAACATTGGTGCTCTTTGTCACTGACACACTCTCTCTAAAAGAAAAATTAAGACACCCAAAACGTTCCAACTTGACTTGGATTTTATTGACAAGAAATTTAAGGTGGAGAATTTATAGTCTTCCACGGATTAAGTTAAACTTTTGTGGTACTCCTAGAGCAAATTCCCCTTATAAATGAGATCGTGGGAACCGGTTATCATTTTCAGCCACAAGATCATTATTTATTACAATCAAGTGATTTGGGACATGGATTAACATGTGATCTGCTTGCACCATTATGATCATCCCCCTCATTCCAAGAATTTTATTTAATGAATCTGGTTTACCAAGAATGATTGGATCAAACACATTAAATAAGGTGACTCTTATGTGAAATCCATCCCTTCAACACATGAAATTGAGTGGATTGAGATTAGATAAGTGGTATTATTTTCTTCTAGTAGTGATACAGTTATCTATCTAGAAAAACTATTGAGTCAACTTAGTGAATAAACTAAATTAAATTTGAACCATTAAAAATAATGAACCCCGTACCAATCTCTTCAACTTTTATATTATGATTTAGTTTACAATATATATATATATTTTCCATTTAACAATTTCTTACTTATTAGACACAAATAACTACCTCCAAGTTTGACTTTTGGTCGTGGAAAGCACCTCGGACTTGGAGTGAAGAAGATCGAAGACTGAATCATTGCAATAGGGAAATGCATGTGGAAACAGACATAAATAAATCAGACTTACATAATAATAAAAATACCTTTGGAATTGGTCATCACACTTAAAATAACTGTTGTAGTAATTGATGCTGTGACAATTACACACATATTAATAGAATTTTACAAGAACTAAATGCATGTGTACTCTACGTTGTTGCTCAAAATGATCAGGACAATCAACATGGTCGTCTCATGGTTGTTCACATTCATCGTGGCTATTTCGAAGCATGGTTTGTCTAACTAATAAAGCTGGAAACTTTTTCCTATCATTTTGAAAAAATTTCATAGACTTAACTTAAAAGACATCACTCTTCTTTTCTCTTAGTGCTAAGGAGAAAAGAAGATAAATTAAACTTAGTGAATAAGCTAAATTCAACTTGAACCATTGAACATAGTAGACTCCAGCTTTCGGAGCTAAAATCACTTTCCAACTACTGCTCAAGTTTGGCAACCATTGTGCCGATGATCCAAGACATTTTGTTAGCGGCATATATCACCAACATATAAGTCAAGTAGCACTATTATTGAGAAGTTATAAATTATAATTAATCAAGATCCTTAGCCATATTAAAGCGATAGAACAATTGCGACATGTGCAAACAGAGAGACTGTAAGTGTTCCCAAAACACAACATGATGATTCTTTCATAATATTTTTCTTTAGAAGAAATTCAAAAGTTCATGATTGAATAATTAGTTTTGATGACGTCTAATATTTTCTCACAAAAAACAAACAAAACAATTGTGCATGAACTATTGTTGGCTCATTTGTTTGATAGACCGATTGAAATTGCATATCCATTAATAAAGTATCAATACGGATCAATTTATGTCAGTTTAATTTATCTTATTATCCATTACATTTCTATGATTGATAATGGAGAATTTATATTTAAACGGAAGAAAAAACTATAGATTGTCAACAATGTTGATCCGCATAATTCAACATAAGACAGTACGTATGATTAGCTATTTCATATTAATATTTTCTATATAAGTTTACGGTATTTTTCTTATTTGGAATTTCAATCTCCAAAAGATGTTAGTTATATGGTAAAGCAAACGTGAACTATTTATACACCACATGTAGAGACAGCTCTATTTTTAGACAACTCTATTTTTAATTTAAAACAATACATTTTTTTTATCATGTAGTATATTTTTAATATGCTCAAAGCCTTTAATTTCACAATGCTCGAACATCAACTTGATTGCTTGATCATTAATAATATGGGAATACATACTGCTTCCTTTTTTAAGTCTGCAAATCCCTCATAGATATTAATATATGAAAGACAAATATTGTGACAAAGAGTATTAATACTATAATACATAAGGAAGATGTTGAAATGATCTTTGAAAATTATAATATGATCGTAAATTTTCTATACCAAAATAAGAAGAACTTCGTGTGATGTTAATTTTTTATATGTAATTTCTATGTTTTGATTTTTAAATATATAATCTAGATAATTGTGAATGATGCAATGAGAAGTTTATTATTAAAAGTTAACATATAATTTTACCATAGTTATCCTTCATGTATTTTGTCATCTAAATGCTTACTAAAATGATTTGCAAAATATTAGTGCCAATCGGAGAGGACGGGCTAGAGAATGATTCCAGTCCTCGCGCTTTTCTCGTTGGGCGAGCACTGCAGGCTCGAGAGGAAATAGGGGCATTCAAATCAGCCTCCCTTTTCTGACTCGAAATTGGCCTCTCTGTCTCTTCATTAGAGGTGTTTGTCGGTTTGTGCAATAATTGAGTTCTGTGGACTAGCAGTGATCTATACTAGTCACTACTTTTTTTCAGCTGCAAAGAAGCTTGTATCAATCAGAAATCCATCGGTGGACCGGTCTTCGGTAAAAAACTGTCCATGTGTTCACACCCTTAGATGTCTTGGTCCATCCTGGAGCACCACCATTTACCAAAGTACCAAAGTAAGTCATGCATCTTTGTAATCTAGCATAAGAACAGAATCAACAAGAAGGTGACGAAGTGCCTAGTAAAACACCGTACTAATTCTTAGGCTAGTATTCATTGCCAATTGTTGAAGTCCATTGGTACATTATAGCTACTATAAATAATGAAATAGGACTAGACCAATTATATACGTAGTTGTATGTATAGATTATGTACCTTTTGAGTACTCATGTGTTAAATTATTATAGATAGTTTGAAGAAAAGAAATCAAAGAAGAAACAACCACTTGGAGGTTGGGATTGCCATTCAAAGGTAGCCATAATTTTTTTTCAATAGTAAGCATATGATAAAAGCTAACCCAATGACATGAAATACTTCATTTTCCAAAAGAAAACGAAGACTAAATAGATGAAAGCCATTCACTCGAATCTGATACGTTAATTGAAAATACTTTTGTTGATTGGTTAAGTGCATCAACAATTTCACAATAAATTTAATATAAAAACAAATAAACTCTTGTCAAAGAAGATAATTCGAATAATGCCGTGGTAGCCGATCTCCAGTAAAAATAAGGTGATGGGTTCATAGCTATTAGATATGGTGGTCTACACTTAAGCACCATTTCCAAAGTTCTAATTTTATTAATAAATTTAATATTATTCTTTGCTGATATATTTAATTTTTCGTACAATGATATCTCTTTTGAGGGGTCGTGTTTAATTGCTACTAGCAACGAAGAAACAGCCACTCGGAGGACGTGGATGTGAATCCGTGGCAGCCAGCAAGGTTTCTTTATGAGTGATCCTCAAAAGTCACCGCTCTGAAGTTGTTTGTCGATTTGTGCAATAATTGAGTCTACCAGAGTCGTAGCGATCTGTAATATTATGTACCTTTGTCGGTCATTTGGCTTGTTAACCTGTCAAATTTGTCGACGATTTATTAATAAATACAATATCCAACGAACAAACTCATGTCACTCAGCCAATCCGAATAACCCGTGATATGCAATCTTCAAGAAAAATAGTCAATGCGTTCACACCTATTAGATATCTTTCTCCATCTTAAGCACCATCATGTTCCAAATTTCTAATATTATTTTTTGTTGACTTGCCCTCAAAAAGTCATGCGTCTCCGTCCTCTAGTATAAGAATAAGTGAACAAGAAGATCGAATAGGAAACGAACTGCCTGAAAATACTTTACCAAATCTTAAGCTAACACTTGTTGGTTGTTGAACTCCATCACCTAATGGCTTCTTCATTGAAATCCAAAAGAAAATATCATGTGTTCTTGAGTTTCAGAGGTGAGGACGTCCGGAATAACTTCCTTGGTCATCTCTATAGAGCTCTTGATCAAAAAGGAATCTACACTTATGTTGATAGCGAAGAGCTCAAGAAAGGAGAGCAAATAGCTCCGGCACTTATGAAGGCAATCGAGGAATCACAGATCGCGATAATCGTTTTCTCCAAGGATTATGCTTCCTCATGGTGGTGTTTGGAAGAGTTGGTGAAAATCATTGATTGTAAGAAAGAAAGAGATCTCATGGTCTTTCCTTTGTTTTACAAAGTGGAACCCAGAGAATTGAGAACACCAAGAGGGAGCTATAGAGCTGCTATGGTTAAGCATGAGTCCAAGTATGGGAAGGATTCAAAAGAAGTGAAGATATGGGAGAAAGCTCTTTCTGATGCTAGTTACTTGTCCGGATGGCCTCTGAAAGATGGGTAAGTAGAGTGGAGTCCATATTTTGCATAAGAAGCTATATTGCATGTAAGTATAGATATTGTTTGTAAAAAAAAAAATAATAAAAAATTCTTGAAAATTCTTAAGTGGCTTAAGTTAAAGTTACGAATTTCATGTAAGAGTTAGTAAATCTAAGACTTAGTTAAGAAAGAAAAATAAAATTTGGTGAAAGATAAGAAAAGTTGATAATTAAAAGAAAAATGAACTTGGCAAGTATCTCAAACAAGAATTGATAACCCTAAGTTAATTGGTATCTTAATTGTAGAGAAGTTGGTAAAAGTAATTTGAATGAGAGTTTGTAGCTCAATAAAGAAGATAGAAAAAAAAAAAGGCGCTCAATTGAGAGCTAATAACCGAAAACTAGTAGATAATTAGTTAATATAACGATTATTGATAAGTCACTCTAATTTATGTTGGTGATTTCATATAAAAGTTAGTAAGTTGGAAGCCGTAAGTTATGCAAATGAATTTTGGGAAGCTAGTATAAAAAATTAGTTATTTACTAATTATAAAAAAAGATTGGTGATTTTATAAAATCATTGGTAAGGTACTAATAAGTTATGGGAAAGGAAAAGCCACTAATCTTTTTGTCACCAACAACTTGCGATACTGATGAACACTTACTGATAAGCGTTGTTTCATCCGGGTAAAATTCATTGCTCTTTCTTTTGGATCCTTGTCGCGCTCCTCGAAGTATATTAAAGGTACTAAACGTTTTGTTTATGGGGCCTTTGAGTTCTTCACGTTTTGTTTTGAGTTCTACAAATTTTCAATTTTGATCAACTAAGTCATAAACTTGTTACCGGCAGCATTTTGAGTTTGAAATGTCACATGTAGCTAACCATAGAATAGACATATGGCTTTTTCCTGTAAGAAATTTGACAATAAGACTTCATCGCCTGAAAATTTTACTAATTCTTTGAGCAATATAAAATGCTAAAACTTGATCAATCAATGGACAAAATATTAAGTATATGTTATTGCACTTACCCCACTTATTTGGAAGGAATGAGAAAATTCACAACGCTTGATACATGATAATTAGTCTGTACAAGCAATGTAAGGCAAATGACAACATGCTTTAGGGTATTTTAATAGTTTTCGAATCAAAATCTTAACCATTGTTCAAAGTCCTGAATAACTTTCCTCGATTGAGCACATAAATAAATCACGTATAACAGTTAAACAAGAAAAATAAGTAAATCATTGTGCATATCAAAAGAACATGAATCACCCGGATGACCAAAGCTGAATCTTGAACTTATTTTGCTTGGTGGTGAGCTCTTTTTTGAGTTTTAATTCGACTTAGTGGGAACACATTTTGTTTTGGTTGTGGTTATGTGAAAATGTGATGCACTCTGCTTTTGTCATTGTTGGCTAGTAATTACTTGTTATTTGCTTATTCAAATTGCTAAAACGATGCCACAACTTCTTTCTTTCTTTTTGCAGAGATGAGGCAGAGCTTATACAAAAAATTGTGACGGAAATCTCCACTCACTTAAACCGAACACTTTTGCATGTCGCTATGCATCCGGTTGGGATACATTCCCCCATGGTTACATTGAAATCAATGTTAAACCTTGAGTCCGATGACGATGTTCTCATGGTGGGATTGTGGGGACAAGGAGGCATAGGAAAGACGACTTTAGCCAAAGCTATTTATAATGATATTTACAATCAATTCGAGAATTCATGTTTTTTGGCGAATGTTCGAGAAGTTTCAAAAGATTGCAAGGATTTAGTTACTTTGCAAGAAAAATTACTATTTGAGATATTAGCACTGAAAGAAAGATTAGTAGTGTCTAATGTTGATAGAGGTATTAATCTGATACAAGAAAGACTTTGTCACAAAAAAGTTCTCCTCATCCTTGATGATGTGAATGATTTGTACCAATTACATGCTTTAGTTGGAGAAGGTAAGTGGCTTCACAATGGGAGTAGGATCATTGTTACTACAAGAGATAACCATTTGCTAACTTATCTCGGAATAGACCAAGATCATGTGTACAAAGTTAGAGAGCTGAATTACAATGATGCTCATGAGTTGTTTAGTAAGCATGCTTTTCCGACACACCAAAACTTTACGATCAGGACAAATCTAGTGGATAGAGTTCTAAATCATGCTAAAGGCCTTCCTTTAGCACTTGAGGTGCTAGGTTCCTTCTTACGTGGTAGAAGAGAATATGAATGGGAAAGTGCACTAGATGATATTTCTACGGCTCCTAAGAAAGGCATCAATGATGTGCTTAAAATAAGTTACGATGGACTAGAGCCTAAAGTGAAAGAGATCTTTCTCCACATTGCTTGCCTCTTTAAAGGGTGGAATAGTGAGTATGTAAAGAAAGTCCTCAACAGTTGTGATCTTAAGGCAGTAATAGGATTACAAATTCTAATGGAGAGGTCTCTAATAAAAATTAAGTCAGGGAACATACAAATGCATGACTTGATTCAACTGATGGGTATGGATATTGTGAACCAAGAAAGTGATGATTCTGGGAGACGCAGCAGATTATGGCAATATGATGATGTTGTCGATGTTCTGTCAAGCAACATGGTAAGACTAGCAAACACCATCAAAATTCTGCTCCTTATATTTTGGGCTCTAAGTACTGAACATGAATAACCTAAATAGTCTTGTATATGCAGGAAAATTTTGCTGTAAAAGCCATATTATTGAATCCACCTGAGCCAACAGAGATGTGTATCAATCCTGATGCTTTTACAAAAATGAGAAGGCTGAGATTGCTCATCTTGTGCAATATTCATGATTCTTTCCAAGGTCCTATATGTCTTCCTAATGGGCTTACATGGTTTGAGTCGACTGGATGTGCTTGTCAAATTCCAGAATTTTCCTCCGGTCCAAAGAAATTAGTAGGACTTAATATGAGTGAAGGCAATATCACAGGAATCGTAAAACAATTTAAGGTGAGAATTTACCTACATAGACTTTTTTATTATCTGCTTCATTTGTATATATGTATATGCTATTATATGTACTACTACACTAAAGGAAGGGGTGTTCCTATGCTTTAGAAACCAGTTCTCTCATTTCTTTCAAAATGACGCTAACTTTTTGCTTTACAAATATTTTTACGTGCAGCAAAATTGGCATTTGAAAAATTAAGCAAACAACTTTATTAGTAATCTCAATGGAAACATGTCAATAAAATACGCAATACAAAGAAGCTTTATACAAATACGTGGAAAGAGAAAGATATTTCAAGATTTGAAATTTATGTATAAAGGTCATTGCATCATTATAAAATTCAAATTTTAATATTGAAAAACGTGAGAGATAATGAATAATATAATCAATTTCACGTACCTGTCCGTGTTATAATATCTGTAAAATAAGTAAGTGAGGATAATTGATAGAAGGAATATAAAAGAAAAAAAAAAGAGATAGAAATCTTTTAAAGTAGGAGATCATCTTTACCTTATCTAATATCTCTAACAATCAACATAGATATATTTCAAAATCAGATCAAATCAACCTAGTTAAGATATTCAAAATGCAATTTGCTGTCGGTTGTTTACATATAAATTTTTTCATTCGACAGAAAACTTGTATAATGATCAAACAAAAAGGAAACAGTAAAATGACTAACCTACCCGTTGACATACATGTAGAAGTAAAAATACTCGAGGACCAGGCTGAGTGGTAGGCCACGTGGTCACTAGGTGATAGAGCATTATCCAATGCATATACCTAAACGGTGGGGATTTGTCCGGCATCAATAAATTTAGCTCAGCCAAATGTTCGAATGCATCATTCTGTAAAACCAGGCATTGTTAATTGCTTAAATAATTTCTTAAGGAGCAGCACTTCCAAGTGGATGGTAGAGTATTTAAAAGGAACTTTGCTAGTGTGTAATGTGTGCACAACTAAATCGATATGAGTGGTCCAGTAGGGCCATAGCACTAATTTCTTAATAGAAAATTAGAGCCAGATTTTGAATTAAGTATGTGAAATTTTTATTTTTTGAATGTTTATCAAAAATGGCTTCATTGTCTTTGCCTGACTTCAACTTTTTTTTTTTTTTTGAAGTTTATTAATTTTTACACAATTACATTGTGATAGTGTTTACATACCCCATTCATTTATGATATACAATTAAAGCTAGAACTAGCAGTCTTCATTCTCACGCTCGCCACGTGGTACTTCACTTTGCTTTTGTGATTGTCACATCACATGACATGTGGAATAGTTTTGTCATGAGGTCTTCATCTACACTCGCCATGTGACACTTCACCATGCTTCTATGATTGTCACAAGGCATGATGCATGTCATAATTTTGTCATGTGGTCCACATATGCATGCTCGTGACATGATACTTCACTTGAATTTTGTGATTGTTACACGCATGACACACGGCATAGGTTTGTCCCAAACTAATTTTTGTTTGGTAATGGATGGTAGCTATGGGTGAGGAGTACCAATTTAGGATTCTTTGTTAAAAGAAAATTAGTTTGGGGTAACTGTGTCATAATGGTACCAGTTTAAAATTTGGGATTTTCAATGATATTGATTCTAATTTTTTTAATAATTGTCTACACAATTTTAAGTGTGAAATTTTTTATGCTGTGTACCTATATATTATCTAATTCTTTCACGTGGTGTATATATATAAAAGAAGCTATAAGAGTGAGTAGAAGTTAAACCAGCAAAGTTCAATATGCGCACAATTATTTCTATACACGCAAATACAATTGTTATAGATTATGTAAACTAGCGATAAATTTAATTATGAGTATTGTCGCGTAAAATATGTGTACTCTTTTTAGGGTTGATAAAGACACTTGAGGTGCCCCATCCTAGTATGTTCTCTAAGGGAAAAAAATCATACTAAACGTAGTTTTAATCTCAAAGCTGCCTTTAGTTGTATAGACATTTTCGCCGCATATGATAAGATTGGGAAAAATAAAGATAGAATAGGATTTCGAATATTCCATATATTCCCTGACAAGTTTTTGGATATATAAAATATGGATATAAATATATCATCCAAATGATTGCTTGGTGTGCAAGGACAAAATTGAATTAACCATAGAATATTACAAAGATTTTTTAGATTTTGGAAAAAAAAAAGAGGATAATAGTTTCTCATGTAACAGTTTCTAAACAGGTCACTTTGGTAAATAAGGATATCTTATTTTCTATATCTATACTGGCGTTGCTCGTTACTGCATTTCATAGTCTGGGCATAAGAAAGAATTGTTCCGAAATAATATATGAAAGAACTCAACAAGTGATGAACCTACATAGGTCAAATGGCACGGACTTAACCAGCTCAATGGCTAGCAGGGTCTTCAAACGGCTTTTAAGTAATCGAGTCTTTACGCTGTGACTCTAGATTATTAACAAAAGGGGGGGAACTAGACATGTGTGATATATTTAGAGGAACTGTGACGAGTAATTTAAAAAGAAAAGGGGAAGACCCAATGGAGAATGTGCGCGCGAGAGAGAGAGTCGAGAGTTCTATATTATTGGAGAATGTAAAAAAAAATTACGTTGTGTACCTATATATTATTCAACTCTTGTCTAAAATAGAAAATGATAAGTTATCTCTGATTTGCTAAAGTGATGATGGAAACCAAATTGCTGGGTATAGCTTAGTCATGCGTGTGCCATGCGAAACCACTTCATGCAAGCTTTGCTGAAATATATACATGCATATATATATATATATATATATATATATATATATATATATATATCAGAGATTTGTAATTACTGGTAAAGTTTGAAAGTGTTGAGTCAATTCTCAATACAACATATAATTTACAAGAAAAAAAATGAAAAGTTAATTTATAGATTAATAAATTTTATTTGGACTGTGCAAAAAAAGAAATTACTCAGTAACCTAAATAGTATATTTCAAGTTGTCTGATCTACTGACGCTCCTTGCTTCCTTCCACATGAAGAGTTTTGTGGCCCTAGGATATGTAATTATGCGATACTGGCTATATCTAGGGATACTGGCCAATATATATATATATATATATATATATATATATATATATATATCACAGTCAAGGATATGTAATCACGACAAATCCTTTCCCTGTGAAACCATGCGTCCCCATGTGTTGTACAGCCAATTTTATAGCCCCTACAAATAAATTATGATATTATTAATCATCAATATTATAAAACTAGGGACAATGTGAATGACATTCGATATTGAATTACCATCATTTCGCAAGTTTGACTCTCTAGTCCAGGCAAAACAACTAGCATAGGCCTATTTGTGGACTCCGTAGCAAATCACCTCTATATTAAATCAACAAATCACTCAATATGTACAATCGACAACCTAAAATATATAATTTTTTGAAAGATCAATAACAGATATGCTTAAGTGGCAACCTATTCTCAAATGGGAATCCCACGATTTATATGTAAGGAAGTGACATCATCATATGAGCACCCCTTTTGTGTTCCTTTCAGAATGTTTGTCCAAAGTTGTTTCCATTGTTTTTGCAGGGCTTCCAAAATTTGAACTACATTAATTTCAGTTACTGCAAGTCGTTGGTTCGCATGCCCGATCTCTCGTGTACTCCAAATCTCGAGGAATTGGATCTCCGTAATTGCAAAGACTTGGTGGAAGCTCACAAGTCCATCGCATATCACAACAAGTTACAAGTGCTGAATTTAGAGGGGTGCTCTGAACTTAGTGTTTTTCCAAATGAGCTCCAGTCAAAAAATCTTCGAGTTCTCAATCTTGAAAATTGCACAAAGTTTGAAAGGTTCCCTGATATTCCACATAAACTCGAAGCCCTAAAAGAGCTTTTTTTAGAAAGAACCCCTATTAAAGGACTTCCTGCATCAATAGAAAATCTTGTCTCTTTGGAGTGTATGTATTTAAGTAATTGCAAGAACTTGATGAGTCTTCCATCTAGCATTTACACATTACAAAACCTTGAAGACTTGGCTCTCGATTTTTGCACAAATTTAATCGGGTTTCCAAAGTACGAGAATTCAACTAATCCTTGCATGACGACCAAACTTTCAAATTTACATCAGTTAAACCTTGAGGGATGTAATTTGTCTGAAGTAGACTTTCTTGAGAATCTTTCATGTTCTCCATTCTTGACAACATTAGTTCTGTCGGGGAACAAGCTTACCAGCCTTCCTACAGCCATCAATAAACGCCATCATTTGTTCACTTTGGCTGTTGGAAATTGCCATCAATTACAGGAGATTCCTGAGCTTCCACCATTTTTGTATGGTTTTCAGGCGGATAATTGCGAATCTTTGCAAACTTATGGAGATTTCACTTCAATTCATGATTTTGTTCGCAAAGGGTTGATCATGGCTGATATTTATTCATATAACAAGGTTAGATTCTCTCTCTCACGCACACACGTGCACACGCACACATGCATATTGATGTGGACCATACGCTGGACTCAATGCGTGGTTGGATATTGCAATGATAGAAAATGCAAGATTGGAGGCTTAAGAAAATCAAACAAATATAAAGTTTTCCGCATGTGTATGCATGTAATGGAGTTCGCTACCGTATTTTATGGGAATGGTTTCAATCAAACGAGGCTTGTATACTAATGCAAGCAAGGATCAATGGATCTCTACTCATTTATAGAGTTCTGAGTCCAAGTGGAACTCCGTAGGATTACTTACTAAATTCAAATAGAATTTTTCTAATTGGGTACTAATAACAAACTTGGGTACTTTCTAATGATTTATCTTTATTTCAGTTTACGGAATGCTTTATTTTTCTTCCTCGAGAAGAGATGCCAGAGTGGGTTCACCCTATTGAAAAGGAGTCCATATCTTTCGTGGCTTCAAAAGACTTGTATGACAAGTTTTTTGGATTTGTTTTTTGTATCGCTCTCAACAAGCATTATTCTGAGAAGGAAGACTCATATGAATTTGTTACCCATGTTAATGGTCAAGAACAGGAAAGTCTTTCCGTCGATCTTCAACTGTTGGAGTTGGATCATATCTACCTTTCTTATTTCACATTTTTAGAGTTGTGGGGAGTAGTCGATTTCGGTCAAATTGACGGAAGTCATGTAAAATTTGACCTCACAGTATCCAGTAAATACATGAAAAAGTGGGGATGTCGAATATTATGTGAGCAACTAGAGGACAATCTAAAAGTTATGCTTCAAGATAATCGGCTAATTGATCCAGCTTTACTCTACGAGATTGATCGTGAATCAACATATTCAGGGGTCGACAGTTTATTTATGTATGAAGATGGTTCCATCGAAACAATTAGACAGAGACACTTGCGAGATTATCAAAGGACAATTGCGAGATATCGTCCGTCAGTACAGAGGAGAAATTGTGGTCCATTCTACTGAAAGCAAGTGAATCAAGACTGTTGACTGCCAGTTTGACTAATGGAGCAGAGAATGATCGAGAAACTTGCTTAGGAAGTAATTCGTCGGTAAGCAAGCTCCCTCATTTTATTTTATCTTTTTGGCTCTTCTCGTTCTCGTTCTCTGTCTCTTTTCTTTGATTTGCCAAATCCTCATTTTACCGTCGCCACTTTCAGCATCGTGACTGATCATCATCTTCCGTCCGACGCCGCTGAGCTCTGGCGAATTCAAGATCGCCACCTGTCAACGGAAGCGACGAACAGAAGAAGTACGTCTTCCTAAAATAGAGTCCCTAGCAAATCGGCGGCAACGGCGGCGGAGACCGGTGAGTGGAGGCGACGGACTACCACCGCCGACCGAAGCCATGGAAACTGATGAAGCAGCAGCTTGGGTTGAACGATTCTCTCCTGAGGTTCTGGGCTTCATGTAGATTGCTATAGATCAGCTCGATTTTGAATTCGATTTGTGCGGTGCTGCAATTGCGCGGGAACTTGAAGAATGCGTCCGTGGATTTGTTCGAGAGACGTTGAATGAGGTGTTTCTTCGTAAGTTTGGTCTGTTGATGGTTGGTAGTGAATTCACTGGCAATCGACGTTACACACTGCAAAATCAGCAACAATCCCCAGTAGGAGGTATGGCTTTTCTTTCTTTCTTTTGATAAGTGGCAATTTATTCAAAGAAGTATGTGAAGTCTAGGTTCAATGGAAAAACAAGCGAGGGAGAGTGAAACAATGGGAAGTAGCTTGTCCGTGGTTCAGTTCAGTCCGCTTTTCAGGTGAAAACTGAGCCAATCTGGGTGCTATAGGTTAGGACTCCCTTACCCGAAACCAGGCATTGTGGCGGACAATCAGCCACAGCGGGGTTGGGGTTGGGGGCTGCTTTTGAGGTGTCTGGGAAATGTGGATGTGTAACATGAACAATTCCTACAGATGTGCAGCGGGCGAAAGGTTTTCTAGGAATATTGAATCGTGAGAAACTTCGATTGCTAGGATAGGGCTCTGTCTCTATGTTTTATGCGGCGCTTGAAGAGGCAAAACCCTTATGGAATGAAGAAGATGCAGTGAGATGGCAAGCCACCAGGAAAGGTTGCTAGACGGTCAAGTCCTCTTACCACTTGTTAACTTTGGCATTTGCGGAGAATTAAAATCCAAATCTACTTGGAGCATGAGAGTAATATGGACATCAGTTGCGCCCATGGATAACTGGTTAGGTGGTTATTTTTTTTCTCCTTGTGGACTATGGGTATGAAAAAGAAACAAAATCATAAGTAGCATAGAGTTTACAAAAGTTATTCAGTAGAATAGAGACAAAAGCACAGGAAGCTGATTATCAATTCTGATTTCTAAAGCCTTTGCAATCGTTTAACGTTCTCCCTTTATGGTTATGTGCCATAGCTCTTATGGAGGAAATTGACCTAGAAGCTAAAGCTCCCGGAAGCTTCTTGAATGTTAGTGAAACTTGATTAATGAATGATGAGCTTTTGAGGTGCCAATGATAGGACACACTGGAATGAACAACATGTAGTTTCTCAAATCAGTTGTTGTTTATGCTTTAGAGCCATATCAATTCAACACAGTTAGGTGGGATTCGCATCTGAATTATAGGATGAGAATGTGGTAATAACCATTGCTTGGACCTGCAAGATCTTGATCATATAGCTATGAGGCATGCATTCATTCTACCTGTAGCTATGAGACATGCTGAATATTTCTACTGGTAGCAACTTAATGCTGATTTCCTCTTGAATTGCCTGTATGCATGCGTGCATGTGTCACGGGTATGCATGCGTGCATGCATGAGAGAATTTCTGACTCTTATCCTCATGTTTTCTTCTTCTAAGCGAATCCTTCTTGGACCTATTTGCTTTTCTTATGAAAGGCAAAGCTTGCGTTGGACAGCCTTGAAGTTCTAGTTGGCTAAGAAACTGATTTTCTCAACCGTCGGCCCTTCGTAACTAGGTGATTTCGCCAACCGATATGTTACCTTGTTTTCTAATTAAGATGATTAGTATTTTAGTCTAAATTAATGAATGGTTTTACAGTCTACTTTACTTATTTATAGTATATTTTGATTGATCAGCTGTGTGATTTTTGAGGATGGGAGCGTTATTGCGACAGGAAGAAACCAGATTTATAAGCCATGAAATTTTGGTCAACAGTACATTGTTAGTGTTCTAAATTGATACCCTTCATCTATACGCTCAGTAGATCATTGTTAATCATTTTATGTTTCTCCCTTAATTATTTATTTAATAGATCATACAGTAGAATATCTTAACAAATCTGTTAATAGTGGAATTTTCCATGCATACTTAGGCTATAAAGGGTTTTTTTTTTTTTTCGCATTATTCTTTCATAAGATATGACTAAAGCCAACAATAGCAATGTTTTTGATTTATTATGCACAATGTGTTGCATTTTTCATTTACCATCGTGCTCTGTCTGGAGCCATATTATGGTATTTATCTGCTTTTGTGAAGTTCCTGACACTGTTTTCTTAGGATGTATTTAGCTAACTTTGGTATTTCTTTTCTTGGTATAAAAATGCATTGTGAGCATTGTATTGCCTTTTAAGATGTAAGAACCAATTCTTTAAGCACATTTCTTCGTACAATGGTCATAGTATGTTCAATCAGTCCTTTAGTATAGAGATCTATGTGAATGTTACTTATGACGGTCGGCATTCCATTTTGTGGTAAGAAAATGTAGATAAATATCTAGCATGCCATAAAGTGGCTTTAAAGATTCTCTTCATTTGACTATAACCTAAGTCAAACTTGTAGTTCAAGGTAGTTCCCATTCTTGAGGTGAACTCATTGCAAAATAAAGCTTGATCTATAATGTTCCAACCCTTTGGATTCTACATGTGTAGCACAAATCTGGATATGACACCACTGGTACTGATTAGCACAATAAGACACTCTCCTATTTGTGTGTGATGTCAGAAATAATTAATTATTTTGTCACAAGATGTTAAAGCATTTCATAATCATAGCATGTTCAAACAGCCCTTTAGTATAGAGATCTATGTGAATGTTACTTATGATGGTCGGCATTCCATTTTGTGGTAAGAAAATGTAGATAAATATCTAGCATTCCATAAAGTGGCTTTAAAGATTATGTACACTCTGGTTGACAATATGTGTGCCATTTACTGCTTTCTAATCACAGAATTTCCTCAAGGTGCCTGAGAGAAAAGCTCGATTCTTGTCCAGATCATTTTTTGTCTGTGGATGCTTGGTAGTGCATCCACTGGTAATCGACATTACACGTAGCAAAATCAGCAACAATCCCTAGAAAGTATAGGTTTTCTTTCTCTCTTTTCATAGGTGGTAATTTATTGAAATAAGTGGGTGAAGTCTAGGTTTAAAGGAAAAACAAGCAAGGCGGAGTGCAACAAAGGGAAGTTGGGTGTACATGGGGTGGTTTAGTCCCCTTTTCAGGCAAAAAACGGAGTCAATCCGTGTGCTGTAGGTTGAGAGGGAGGGAGGGATGGATTTGGGTGCTTTTGAGTTGTCTAGTAAATGTGGATGTGTAGTATGTGCCTATTATAAAGATGTGCAGTGGGTGATAGGTTTGCCGGGATAATTAAATTGTCAGAAGCTCCAATCACTGGGATAAGACTCTGTGTTAAGTTTCATAAGACTTTTGAAGAGACAAAACCAGAGAGGAATGAAGAAGATGCGATGAGATGGCAAGCCACCAGGAAAGGTGTTTGCTTGACCGTGGAATCCTTTTACCACCTTTTGACTTTAGCACCTAGGGAGAATTTAAAACCAAATTTCCTTGGGGCGCGACAATAATGTGAACATCGGTTGTACCCATGGATAATTGGTTGGGTGGTTATTTTCTTTGGCACTGTGGTGTGGATATGGAAAAAGAAAAAATCTCGAGAAACACAAGAGTTTACATAAGTTATTCAGTGGAATAGAGACAAAATCCCAAGATGCTGATTGTCAATTCTGATTTGTGAGGGCTTCACAACAGTTTTAGGGATCTCTCTTTATCCTCATATGCCATAGCATTTGTAAAGGAAAATGACCCAGAAGCTAAAACTCCAGGAAGCTTCTTGAATGTTTGAGTGAAACCTCATTAACGAAAGAAAAGCCTCTGAGGTACCCATGATAAGACACACTAAACTGAGCAACCTGTAGTTTCTCAATTAGTTCTCATTTTTGCTGTGATGTTGTTTGAGCCATATTAGTTTAACTGTTAGGTAGGATTTGCATTTGTATTACAGGATGAGTATGTGGTGAGACATGCATTTGTTCCATTGGTAGCTGCATAATGATACTGAAACTTTTTTGCTGCCAGCAACGTGATGCCAATTTCCTCTTGAATTTGCCTTTTATGCATGCTTGCATGCATGAGAGAATTTTGACTCTCATTCTCATATTTTTTTCTCTTAACAAGTAACAAGATCTATTTCTTTTCTTATATAAGGCAAAGCTTGCGTTGGACAGCCTTGAGGTTCCAGTTGGGTAAGATAATGGCTTTCAGTAACCAGGTGCATTGCATATATGTTACTTTATTTTCTAATTAAGATGATTAGTAATTCAATCTTACTTAGTGAATGATTTCATATTGGACTCTTTGATTGAACAGATGTGTGATTGTTGAGGATGGGAATGTTATTACGGCAGGAAGAAACCAGACTAACGAGACATGGAATGTATGTTTATCATTACTTCTCCACCCTTTTATATAGATTTTGGCCAACAACACTTTGTTATTGTTCCAAATTGATACCCTCAAATTATCCACTTGTAGTTTATTGTCGATCATTTTATGTTTCTCCCTTAATATGTATTTATTAGATAATAAAATAATATATCTGAGCAAATCTGTTAATAAGTTGAACAGTCCATGCATTGTTAGGTTGTAAGGGCTTTTGTTCCCATTACCCTTCATAAAGTATGGCTACATCTAACAATGACAATAATCTTGCTTTATTATGCACAATGTTTTATTTTTTTCATTTGCCGTTGTGCTATGTCTGTAACCATATTGCAGTCTTTATATGTTGGTGTGAAGTTCCTAACATTGTTAGGCCGTATGTAGCTAGACTTTTGTTATAGTTATATGGTGTAAAAATGCATTGCAACCATTTTATTGCCTTTTAAGATGTCAGAATCTGCGCCTTGGGCAGGGTTCTTCATACAATGGCCATTTACACAACTAGTTTAAGCCTAGTTCTGGTTGAGATCATCTCTTATCTAATCGAATATTTCTGTAATCATTTATAGTCATGAGGTGACATCACTGTAGATGAATATATGGATAGTAATGGATAGTTGATGCCAAAAACTAAAGGCCCCGTTAGTATCTTGTGGAGCTTAATAAAAAAAACAAAGGCACCTTGCTACAGGGGTATAGTTAAAAATACTGTCAGAAAAGGTGGAGGTGGCTGATTCAATGAGAAGCCTCTTATGCCTTGATCAATCTTATATGTACTCTTAATCAGTTAACTTAATGGAGAAAACACATTTCTCAAGAATTGCATTTCCAAGATTTATGTTGAAACTACACTATGAGCAACTGTCTCTTTGACAAAGCTCCTAAGTTTTTATATGCTTGCTTTGTTTTTCTCCTGTGCTTTCATAGGCAACCAGACATGCAGAGATGGAAGCTCTTGATGTTCTTCTTGTACAGTGGCAGAGGACTAGATTTACGGCTGTAGAAGTTGCAGAGAAGTTTTCAGCATGCTCCCTTTACCTGACACGTGAACCGTGCATAATGTGTGCAGCAGCATTATCGATCATTGGTATATCTCTTGATCATACTAAAATAAAACTGAACTCTGCCAAAAAAAAAAAATATTATAAATGATTGGATGACTCTTGCCCTTTTTAGGTATAAAGGAAGTATATTATGGTTGTGCAAATGATAAAGTTGGAGGCTGTGGCTCAACATTGTCTTTGCATTCAAGTAGCTCTGAGGCATGTGTTAGGTCAGTTCCTGAACTTGCTTTTGCTGCTGGTGTTGTATCTACATAGCTTTACTTTGAAATTGTGACATATGACAATTGACAAATAAAGCTTACTGAAGGTTTCTGATTCCTTATGTTGATAATTGATGGATGTGGGTTCATAGTGATTGTGTATGTTGTCACGTGTTGAATATTATAACATATAACCATTAAAATAAATGGAGGTTTATGGAACTAATTTTCCATATTTTCAGTGCTTTCCTTCGTCCAAATGGAAGAAAGTGGTGTTTCTGGAAGCATCAAGAAGTCAAGTTTATAATTATTCTTTCTTTTACCACTTTGTTTCCTATTTCTTAAATTCTTTGTGACTTGTTAAACATTTCCATATTCTTTATTTGCCTAAAAAGTTTACAGTTCTGAGAAGTGCTACAAGTTAAGCTAACATTGCTTTGTTTTATCCTATCCCTTCCCCCCTGTTTCTTCATTTTTTTTCCACTACTGTGAGATTATTTGATGTCTTTAATGTTATCATATTCAGTGAGAAACGCTAGTTTATCTATGAGGAAGTTATGCTTTCTGATATGCCCTGGGCACTGTACCTAATAAAGAAATCTCTTTTCTTGTTTATTAGTTGCAATTGTCTCTTCTTGCATAAATGAGAGCATCTTCTTGCTAAATCGTGGCATATTGCTTGTGTTTTTAATATGATTTTTCATCTGTCTGATGCTGCCATGATCTAACATTTTATGTTTCCTAAGCTTGTTCGAACTCCTCAATTTTTTGCTCAAATGCTGTTGACATAAAAGTTTACAAAGGATCTGTTTCATTGCGATTTGAGCAATACATGAAGCAGATAATCTAGATTATGGACACTGTCTTTCTGTTTACATATTAGTTTGAAAGAACGAGCTTATAGTGAGAAGAAGCAAGAGAGATGTATGAAAAATGCATCTAAACAAAAAAATTTAGGTAAAGAAACAAACCATGAAAACTTTGACTTTTAGAGCTTAAGATTTATATTTATGCTTCACTTATTAATCTGCTTCGAGTCAAAAGTATTGTGGGAAACATTAACTAGCTCATTGCCTTTCTGAGTACAACATCAAGCAAGAGGACATGTCTTGCTGATAAAGGACCACCTTGCTCATTTCCTTGCTTTGGAGCTTAGAAACTAGCCCTTGGTATTACATAGATTTATGATAGCGAGATTGAGGCTTTTGTCCTAACAGTGAGCATGGTTCCTATGCAACGTTTGGAAGACATAGCTGATTGAAACCCATCCTAGACAATACTAGTATACAAGTCATCCACAAATCTTCTCTCAATCAGATCGCTGGTGCCAAGATTTCTCTAAAGCGAAGTTGCTTGTCTGAATTAAGAGCCTCTAAGAATCATCCTGGTTACGGAATGTTGTTTTTTCTCGAATGACATTAGGTTTTATGCCAAAGAGAAAATAGAATGACCAAAGGCATTGTTAAAGTAAAAAAATTTAAGCCATTGTTACCCCAAACACATTCCTCTTAAATTTGATGCAAGAATATTGCCAAGGTGAATGTCACTCAATAGAGACTAGTTACTGTCAATTGAATCAAATGGTGCACTTTAGAGATAATTTGCTTTCGTGAAAACCTATTTCCTGGAGTACAGTCATTTCTGCAAATTGATGTCTTTGGACCAAAATGTAACCTTTCTCAACTAAACATATTCTTTTATTGGGGAACTTGTTCTTGCATAGATAGTACCTTCTTTTGCAAAGTGCTTTGTCAATTGGTCTGATAAATATTGCTCGCATGATATTTGGACATTGTTTGCAAATATAATCTGTCTCTGGTTTTAAGCTTATGAGCTGGATAAAAATGTAGGATCATTGGAAATATTGGCTGGTTTCCATAGAAATTCCATCTCTGTTTCCCCTATCAAGTGTGTGCCTGATTGATGACTGTTTCCAACTGTTTTCTTATTTCTCTTTCAGTAATGAGGATTCTGGATTAAAGGGTTTCAGATGTTGTGGAAGTATATTGGCATCACAAGCAATTCCTCTTCTGTGAGATTCTTATGAAAGAGGAGATCCTAATGGTATGAACAGCAATCAACCACTTCAAGCAGTTGAACTGTCTGTTAGAAAGAATGTTATAATACTGTAGTTAGCACCTTTTTTACATTAGATAACATGAGGGAAATGATAGTTCTCATTTCAATCGACCCACAGTTAAATACACTTTTTAAGAGGCTTTTATGAGCATAATAAACTAATTCTACTTTTTGAACCAAAGTTTACCAATTAATGAAGTTGAGCATTGTGCCTTCTAGCAACATCTCCCTGAAAGAACCTTCTAGAAAAAGCTCTCCTTTAAAATGTAATATTATGGTTTTCCTAGAACTCATGCCCTTCCATATCGATTAAGAAGAATTTAGGAAGCCTCTTTCTCTTTCTACTTTCCAGTCAATTCTCTCAACAAGCTATAGGAAGTGCTATTGCTGGCGCTTCCAGTGATTGCATATCTTGCTGAACAAATCTCTCTCGCTCTCCCCACACACACACACACACACACTTGTCCATATGTAAAACATTTGCTGGAGTTCTAATAGTTGTTGTATCTCTGATCTGGAGAATTATCTGTGCATCCCAGGTAAATAAAGCTGGCCCAGTGGAATGTTCTGTAATGATTGCAAGCATAGAACTATGGGTTATTGGTAGGATAAGAACCCATTTAGAAGTTTAGAATCCATTCAGAAGTTTTCTCCATCAAGGATAAGGTGCTTATTTTTAGATGCTGAGGACACTTATCCAGACTGACAAAAAGTGTAGTTGCTTGAGTGGAGCGGTGATCAGCCATATAATTGTTGCTTTGAATGGGCGTAGAGTTTGCCCAGTAAACAAAAACTAGACTTTCAGATGCCCAGTCTTTATTTATTGGCCAATTTTTGGATGCCCTGTCTGTCATTCTTTCCTCTAGACTGGGTATTTTTAGCCAGATTGCCATTCAAAAAATGGGATGTCATGTTCTTAATAGCAAGGTGCAGAATTTGCTTAGTAAGCCAAAAGTATAGTTTTTGATGCCCGCTCCTTTTTTTGGCCAATTTTTCAGCTGCCCTGTTTTATCATATGTAGCTTTCCTCTAGACTGATTGCCATTTGAGAAATGGGATGTCATGTCCTTGGTTAAGGAAATAGATGTAGTGCAATATCTTAATAATTGATAATCCACTGGTTAGAATAGTTAGAGAGACATATCTTTTTCCTTGATCTATCATGAATTACTAAACATATATGGTTTTGGGTCGAGCAATTCTCCAAGTTGAGCTCTTCAGTAGCAAATATATCAAGAGACTGATTAGACCATAGATTTTAAGCCTCTGAGACAAATTGGCACTCTTTGGAAACTCATTACGTTCAAACATGGCCGTAAAATAACTTGTCTTCGCAATGATAAAATCAACTTTGTTCATGTTGCTTCTCCATTTTTGTAGAACCCGGGTACATGCATATCATTTCTCTTTGCCTTTTTGTCCCCTTCCTTTTCCATTCATTTATTGTTGATGACATTGTGGAAACTATGAATTGTTCGACTGTTATGTATACACTGAATGCTGATATTTGGTTTTCAGCTCCAAAGCCTCACAGGTCACGGGTTACTCAAGCTTCTCATTGGATCTGCACGTTGATTCTTCCTGTTGAATCCTCTCACAGCTTTACACAACTAGGTAAGACCTTTGAACATATGATTCCTTGCTTTTCTGAACATCAAGCGTACTTTTGATGCACCTCTACTACATATTGAATGATTATCAGTTACTTTTGCATATAACTCATGGTGCGACCCTTGAATATGAATATTATAGCCTGTTAACAACGGAATGGCACAGACTAGGGCATTGTGGCAGTATGATATGATGCTCATGCTGAGAATGAATATACCTATGGCTATAGATTTCCTTGTATGATGGCAAGTCAATCACAATGAGGACACCAGAAAAGGTCTTCAAGATGACGTTAGACAACATCCTTTCTATTCATTCCTGATTTTTACTTTGTTCTGATTATGTTGTTCATTGTTCTTATTCCCGTTAGTTAATCTCTTCAATTGACCATTAGTCAAACTGGCTGTTCAAGGTAGTTTTTATTCTTCAGGTGAACTCATCTCAAAATAACTTTTGGACTATAGTTTTGTGACTCAATTGTATTTTACATGTAAAGTGCAAATTCGGATGTGAAATCATTGGTGCTGATTCTAGCATATAATAAGGTTCCCTCCTGTTTGAGTATGATGTTAGAAACAGTTGATGTAGTTGAACATCTAGCATCCCATAAAGTGTTTTCAAATGATTCACTGCACTGTTAGCTGACATTTACTGCTTTTCCAATTTCAGAACTTCATCAAGAGACCTGAGAAAGGAAGCGTGATGCACGTCCAAATCAGTTTTTGTCCAGATGTTCATGTGTTTACTAAGGGTTGCAGCTATGATCCCAAGTCCATTTCATGCTTTAAGTTGATTATCAGATTGTTAAAATAGTTTACGACAAAATTTATGCTTAACTACATCTAGGTCTTAATGGGTGGGGAACACGCCCATTTCCATTGCAGCATAATTATCCATGTCAGGGATTGAATCTGTAGTGATTTTTTGCTGATGAGTGAGGAGTCCATTATATGTGCACGGGCACAAGTAAGATTGTCGATTACATGGGCCCGCACAAATTTAATATGTCGCTTGCGAGGCCCAGGAATAATTATTTAAATAAAATAGGTCAGGGGCTAATAAGAAGTAGGGGCATGAATAAAAATGCGAGCGCAATGAAAGTGTCAGGTTGGTGAAGATCGATTAATTATCACATGTATCATCGGATATGTTCGCCTTCTTGTTGAGGTGTGTATGCGTAGGCCCTTCAACAAGTATTATGCTGTGTATTATAAGGTCAAGGATGTATAAAATGAATTTATATTATATGAGCTCTTTGTGCTTTTGTTCAGACAATTTTATGTCGGTTTCTATAAATGAATTACCAAGAGGTGCAGTTGAGATCTTTGTTCTTGGTTTGAGCTGGCGAACTTAGGGGCAAATTATATGGTTCTTCCTCGATTCGGTTGCTGAAGCTTTGATTTGTTCAAAGTTGCAGTGTCCTCCCTCCCTCCCTCCCTCCCTCTCTCTTCCTCCCTCCTTCCCTCTCTCTGTGCCGTGTTGCGGAGTGAAATCAATTTGGGGCAAGTTTTATGATTGTCCCGCTTGATTTGATCTCTCACTATAAAGCTCGATTTGATTGTTGAAACTCGATTAATTCAAAGTCATCATATTACAGATTTGACTTCAAGCTCTCAATTCACTAACTATTTGTAAATATTCACTTCATTGATCTTTAAGAAGAAAATTACTAGAATTGGAGCCCAGATTGGGTTGAGAATGAATTGGAGTTTGGGCAAGTCAAGTATAGGTCGTTAAAATTATATTGCATAAAAATGAGTCAATATGAGTTAAATAAGTAGTTTTGGGTTAGATCATTTTCAAGTGATCCAATCCTAACTTAACTTGCTTGTTTGACAGGCTTAGGAATAACATTATGTACCCGTCACTTTTATGATGCTAATTTTATCATATACATGTAGCTTAATTCTTTCTGAGCTTTCAAACATTGAGGTAACTCTAGTCATGCAATTGATAGGTTTGAGCTTCATAATCTTGGATTATGTCACGTGTGATCCCTAATGATGATAACAGAAGTAAATGATTTTTGGCATGGTTTTCTTAGCAACAAATTGCGTTCACTAGTTTTAAGCTCGTGGTTATACCAATTGTGTTTGGTTGAGATGGGTCAAGTGATGGCTCCAAAAGTACAGAAAAATCTAAATATTTTGTTCATTCAAGGGGGAATTGGCAATTGCTTATTCCTCGAGGCTCTACTTGTTTTATCGAAAATGTGACATTTTTCGAAGAAAAATTTCAGGTTGTCATTTTCCAAAAAAAATGAAAAAAAATTTCTGTATTTGACCATAATCTTAAAATGAATTGAGAAATGTTTTTCATCTTTGGTAAAGAAAATGTGATATAATTTTCTTTAATGAATACACACTATTCAGACATTAGGGTTCCAAATCCGACCTTGGTGGACATTGACCCAGGTGTTGGGGATTCGGGCATGAGCATCGAGGTCTTAGCCCGGCTTTTATAGACACAGGCTAGGGCGCCGAGCAAGGATATTAGGGTCATAGGCCCGGCCTCTATGGAACTTGGCCAAGGTGTTGAGGTCTTAGGCACTAGCATTGGTGCCCAAGCCTAAGCTCTATGTGGACCTAAGCTCGGAGCTAGACACTAAAGGCGTGCATGACAACCATTCTATTTGTGTTTCAAAATAATTTTTCTTTTCCAAAATCGTTTCTAGAATAGAAATTCATTTGGTTATGCAATTTTATTGTTCTATTTTTAGAACAAATTTTTAATCGAGGAATAGATTTGGAAGAGAAATGATAAGTAATTTTTTTTTTTACTTTTCTATTTATAGAATAGAAATTACAAATAAAAACTCTTTTCATTGCTTGTCCTCTCTACCACCCACCCAATGTCCATCGCCGTTAGTTGTCGTTCACCACTATCTGCTACTGCAGCCTGCTATCACCCGTCACCGCCGGTTGCCATCTGCCGCCCCTGAGAGGGAAAAATTTTGTGTCATTATCAAACAAAATTCTATTTCGGGAACATAAATTTTGTGTTGTTATCAAACACGAATTTTTGCTCAAAAACTCATCTATGAATAGAAATAAAAAAAATTATTTCTCTTCTAGAAATCAATTTCTTACTAGAATGATTATCACTCGTGCTTTAAGGTTCTTGGCCCGGCTTCTTTGGACCTTGGCTTCACCTTAGTGGCCTCAATTTTGGCCTCTAGACCCAAGTTCGTGGCCAAGGGCTTGGGAATAAGCATTGAAGTTCTCGTGCCCAAGTACAGAGTTTTTGGTACAAGAGCTGATATCTAGTTATATATTTCAGAAATTGATATCCAATTTTTTGAAAGAGGAAATTAGTCTCTTGAATCTAAGTATAGGTTTTCCATTGATTAGAAAAGCATTTTTCATTAACTCATTTTCCTATCCGATCCAAAAAGCCAAAAAATGAGGAAAATGTTTTCCTAAAAGATGTTTTTCGTGAGATAAATGGAGCATAAGTGTGCTTTCCTTGCTTTTTAAATCTTGAACGAGAGACTTTTTTTCTTCCAGTAATGGAAAGTCAAAATTTGAATATTTATTAAGCTAGTAACCGTGACAATCCAATCTAGTAAAGCATCATAAAACACCACAACATTTGCCTAAAAGACTCATATTGTAAAACGAACAGGTTGATGGTAATTTTGGACCATAATATGTTAGAATTTCTTATAAGTGTGGGTTAACGGTAGTCTTATAATATGTGAAAGATAGTTTGTCATACAGTGTATTAGAATTTCTCCGGTGGAGGTTCGCAACCTCCGATTTGAGGTCAAGGACCTCTATGGCTTCAAATATGAGGCCGAGGACCTCTACCTACTTTGACTATGGTATTGAGCTTGGTTTTCCGAAGGTCCTTGAACTCGAGTTGAAAAGGCGACGACCTGATGAGGGAGTATTGGCGTGACAAATTGACCAATGACTATGCTTAGGAAGAGGCGTGCATATGCTTCTGCAATCTCCACAAGGAGAATGCTATGCCACGCCATGGCGTTGTCTTGTGTTTTACAATTTCCTTTTTGCCCTTTTCTTAAGAAATTAGCTTTTTAACTTTTATTTTTTTTATATTAGTATTTTGGAATTCTTTTTGCCACTGAAGTAAATCATGAGATTTTTTTTTTTTGGTGACCAAGTGAATCATAAGATTAAAAAAGGGCCATTCAAACTTCGAAAATTTATTACAACCGACAACAACATCATAACACATGCATATTTTTTTTTTTAGTTCTTTATGTGCATTTCAATCTTTAGTTTTTTTTTTTTTTTTTAAATTTACTCACAAATATTATTTAGTTAATTTAGTTTTTTAATTTGATAAGATAATCGATCCAAGTAACATATTCTTATGAAGAGCTTAAAATGGGTTCAATATATTTTGATATGGGTATTTATGTGTTTTAGTAATATGGGTAGGGCTAGGTTTGAGTCAGACTCGAGTCAGGTAATACATAAAAATGGGTCAATTTGGATTGGACCATTTTGACCTAACCTACTCATTTGACAGGTCGGTACGATATCCCTGATCGAGAGATTCAATGTTAGGTTGTAAGGGGGTGAATGATAACCATTTTATTCCAGAAATAGGTTATGGAAGAGAAATAGATTTTTTTATTTCTATTTCTAGAAGAGTTTCTAAGCAAAAATAACCGTTTGATAACGACACAAAATTTTTACTCTAAAAATAGACATTCGTTTGATAATAACACAAAAAATTTTCTTTTTGAACAGCGGTGGACCGGTGATCGGCAGTGGCGGCGGCCAATTCCACCGTTGATTTAAGAGAATGAGTAGTAATGATCTTCAAACCAATGGAAGATAAGGGCCTTTGTGTAACCATTACACACAAGTTTATTGTTCTTTTTCTAAACGTGACGAAGTTTAATGGGTATTAGTAGAGTAATTTGTTTAAGTAATAGTGTCAGAGATATAAATATGCAAGAAATGGAGAAGTGATGATCATGTAGTTGCTTTACTTTAAAAAAAAAAAATGTAACTAATTGACAAGAAAAAAAGGCTTATCACTCAACTGCATTCCACGCATAAAAATTTTGTGTTTTTAATATGCTTTCTATCATTTTCCTTTTCTAATTCAAACGTAGATTTTAAATTTTTGAATTTTTTATTATCGTTTTGTCTTTTCATATTCTAATGGGTCAAGATTATAATATGGAAGTGGGGCTGAAGTCTACAAAAGAGGCCAAACATACAATGCATACATATATTCATAGATGTATTCTAACAAAATTAAAAATTCAAGACTCTACTCAAATAAGAGATGCTCCATTCCTGGATCTAGTTTAGATGTTCACATGTAAATCAAGTTTCATTAGGTTTCATTTGGGTTAGATCAAAAGTTTGTACCGTTGTGATCATGTCCAAGGATATGTCAGCTATTGTTTCCAACGCCATCGACTTGGCATCTTCACTGGCAGCGCAGCGCGGAGGCCTAACAGTGGCACGGCCCCGGCCGTGCAATGGTCAAGCGCTACGAAGAACCTTAGGGGACCATTGCGGGCTCCACCAAATAGGGATTGCTAGAGCCCATTTGATCGTTGGGAGGGAGCAAGAGGACTTTGTTGACATTAGTTAGGTCTTTCAAGGAGATAGGGAGGAGGCATGGTGGTGGTGTATTGGGCTTGTTACGGGGTGGGGCCTGTATGATCAAGCTTTTTCTCAGGCGAGATCCAACCCATCAAGTAGAGGATTGAAGTCGTGCTTCTTGATGTTGTATCCTGGAATTGAAATCCTAACCATTTATCGTGACTAGTTGGACCAGGAAGGGTTTGATACAAGTGAATTTATTGCGCTTTCAATTTACATATATACTGGCTTGGCTACCCGTGCCATGCATGGCAAATAAAAAAAAGAAAAGCATGAAGCTTTAGTGATCTTACTATAACGAAGGACTTACTCTAAAATTATCGGTAAGACATACTAATATGAGCCCTTTCTTACAATAGTTAAATATTAAAATGCCCATTCATTTGATAACTTGCGCTTCTATGATAGTTGACAATGATTTTATAAAACTTTTCATGTGATGAAGTAGGAAATCCAATATTGTGTGCTCAAATCTCTTTCGAATTACATGTTTCTACCCTATAGTGTTCTGAAAAATCCTAGTCTATGAGTAAGGGAGAGCATTCCAACTTTTAGAATTGAAATATGTCTCATCCCCAAAATTCCTCATATTTGTATAAGACGGTTTTCATCAATTTCTTGATATTTTACGTAAAGAAAAAGTGATTTGTTTTCATTTTTTCTCTTCTTGATTGTAATTTTGATCATGCTAGTTATTGAGTTTGAATTTTTATTTTCTAAAGATACTTAACCAGGTCAAATACAAAAAATACAACTTTTCATCACTATGACCATTTGAACACAACCTTTCGAAGGTACAAAAAAGATGCACAACATTTTTGGTCCATAACTGGAAAGTCTCCTTTATCCAAAAGGTCCTATTTTGGAAAAAAAAATAATTTCGTGTACTTCTTTAAGGAGGATTTTTTTTTTTTTTTTAGAGAAAATAAAGTGATTTTAGTGTTATGGAGACACCATGAAATCAATACTAAGTTAAAAAGGGACTGTATTTTGAGGTTGAGGATGTGCTGGTTCTAGTCGTTACCGGTTCTAGTTGTGCTTTTTTAGTCATAGAATTGGCCTACTTAAATATAATTTATTATCATATATTGTTCTCATAATAGATTCTTTCTTGCTAATTTAATAATTATTGACAATTTGCATATGCAATAGTAAAAAACTTCTTGAACTTTGTAACACAATTTTTTCATATTATTTTAATACTACTTATGAAATAACTATGGTTCTTGAATTTGATAGACATTGATAATTTTTTAATAAGTTTCAAAAATTTCATAAAAAGTTTTAGAGAAAATTTTATCTTATTTTGATATAAGTATAAAATTATTCATTTTTACTTTGCATTGTGTCTTTTTTGTAGTATCATGTCTTATTTTACATGGCAGATGTCATGTGCCGAACCTTACCCTCATCGTGGGAATGCGACATCTGCTACGTTGGGATTAATTTGTAGTATCTTAAGAGACATTGCCATCTCATTGATTTCTTATCTTTCCATTAAGCATATGCGGAAGCATGCAATTTTCAACACCCAATCGATGACAACAACAATGGATAGTAGGGAAAAACACGTACACATATCACATATCTCCCATGTTTTATTTATTTATTCGGAACATTTTAAAACTTACAAGCTCACCACTCCGGGGCCATTTCAATACGGTCATCCCTACGTAAAAAGATATAGAGAGGGGATTTCACAGGCTTCAAGGGGAAATCTGTCTCCTCTAGCAGAGATTTAACCAGAAAACTTAACGGCATGGGAGGAGCACGTCACTCCACTCAGAGATTAAGAGAATTGGCTTGGCGGGCGGAGGCGGGGGCGGGCGGGCGCTGAAGACGATCAAGCTGCTGTTCCGTCACCGATGTCCGCCGCCGTTCGCCGCCATTCGTGATCTCAGCTGCTGCGTTGGCTAATGGGCCGGACTCGCGTTGGTCCCGGTTTGGCACTGTTCTTGGCCGAGCTGATTCGAAGGGGAAAAAGATGTCGTTTGGAATCCTTCGCGAAGCTGTGATTTCGTCCGTTCGTTGAATCGTAAAAGGTCCTGTTGCCGCTTCGAGCGTTCGTCACAATGCAAACGTCACGGGCCAGGTTAATATCTATTATCCTTGCTTTGCTTTCCGATAGACTTCAATCGAGATCGATGTTCTTTCTTTTATGATTAAAGCACGCGTTGGGCGCGATCGGATTGTTGCCTTGTTCCGAATGTCGCTGGTTGATCTTACTTTGAATCAGGCCGTGAATTCGAGCCCGAGACGGCGTAATTTTACTTCGCAATTTTGTTGACCACCAGATGTTTGATAATATGCCTCTAAGTCGCAGACATTGAATAGATGGCGATTTCGTTGACCCATCCTTTTCTTAGTGCATTGATTCTGAACGTGTACCGTTCTGTCCGTCTCTCCTTTGTATTGGCATGTTTCTTTGCTGCGTTCGATGACGATGGCCACTGACGAGAGGGATCGGCATTCAAATGGTAGAAATATGTTTGTGTACTGGACCTGCAAGATCTTGATCTTATAGCTGCAAGCTATGGATTCATTCCTCTAGTAGCTGCATATTGATACTGAAATTTTTCTACTGTTGGCAACTTGATGCTGATTTCTTCCTGAGTTACCTATTGTCCTCATAATTTTTTCTCCTAATGAGAAACGAGACCTATTTGCCTGTTTTGTATAAAGCACAGCGTTGAAGTTCCTGTCATGTAAGAAACTGGTTTCGGGAACTGGGTGCATTTCAGATATGTTGTTTATTTTCTATTAAGATGATTAGTATTTCAGTCTTCATTAGTGAATGATCTCAAATTTGTTTATGTTATAGTTTGATTGAACAGCTGTGTGATTGTTGAGGATGCGAACATCATTCCTGCAGGAAGAAACCGGTGTAGTGAGACATGAAATTTATGTTTATCATTGCCAGGATTAGCCCACCAGGTCTTCGTTAAAATTGCCCAGGGAAAATTGTGTTGAACATCTCACCGGATAAGCATCTTTTGCGAATGTATACTAGAGATGACAATGGTATATTAGAGATGATGTAGAGAGGACCTTAAACGAGCACAGAAGTACAGATTCTGTACCTGCACTTGTCCTGCTTTACTCTTGGTCTGAACTCAATTGGGGAGAGGGCTTGTCAGGCTGCGGACCTCTGAGTCCATGATGGAATTTTGTACTGGTCTGTGGTGAGGTACTGCTTGGTTGGTGCATCAATTAGACTAAATTGAAACACGATTTTCCCATATGGGCAGTTTATGCTAGTTTTGTCTGGAGAATTCTGTGGTCTCCTGGTGAACATGCATGCTCCAAATAAAATCCTTTTTTTACTTGGTCATTTGTCAAAACACTTGGGTATGGATAGTGCTCCATACTTTTTGGGAAAAGTACTTCCACATTTAAAATTAGGAAGTCATTTTCCTTATTTTTAAACTTGGTATTTTCTGGTCGACTGAAGTCATTTTTCTTTGACCAGCTTATTTTCCCACACCAAACACTAAAAAATGGAAATAGAAATTTTCTGGCAAAATATTTTCCTTCAAACAAATAGAGCCTAAGTCAAAATGAGTTTCATCTTTCCAAACTACCTTTGATCATAGTAGAAATATAATTGGTCTTTAAGGACCACATACTTTATAAATAAATACTAATCTGCATCGATGCATAACCACCTAATTATGCACGCGTGCATCCCCTTTAACCTTTTTTCTTTTTTTATTTTCATTAATTCCTCTTAAACCAGGTTAACTACATATATCCTAAAATAAATTTCTGTTATTCTTTCTTCTATCATTCTTTTTCTTTGTTTTAATTCTTTCTCTCCACCTTCTTTCTTAGATAGCTCCTAAGCTCCTTCCTTATCTTCACCGTAGACAAACTTTGAACTCCATTGACGCCATTTTCAATATCTCATTTGCTCATCTTTCATCTGACACCAGCGAATCTTGACGAGTGGATGATTGCCACTTGCCAATGGAGCCGACAAACAGAGGAAGTTCTTCGTAAAACAGCCTAGCAAACTGAAGGTGGCGGAGACTGGCGAGTGGAGGCAGCAGACTACCACCACTGACCGAAGCCATGGAAACTGATAACATAGCTTCGGGTGAACGATTCTCTTCTGAGGTTCTGGGTTTTATGCAGCTTGCTATAGATCAGGTAACGCCTGGCACGGCTGATTGTATTAAGTTGATGAAATACTTGAGCTGAAGTTTGAGCCTGATTCCTTTGGTGCTATAATTGCGTGGGAACTTGAAGTTGAATTTGGACAAGAGATGTTGAATGAGTGTTTCTTTGTAAGTGTTGTCTGTGGATGCTTGGTAGTGCATCTATTGGTAATTGACATTACATGCAGCAAAATCAGCAACAATCCCTAGAAGGTATAGGTTTTCTTTCTCTCTTTTCCTAGGTGGTAATTTATTGAAATAAGTAGGTGAAGTCTAGGTTTAAAGGAAAAACAAGCAAGGCCGAGTGCAACAAAGGGAAGTTGGGTGTACATGGGGTGGTTTAGTCCCCTTTTCAGGCAAAAAACGGAGTCAATCCGGGTGCTGTAGGTTGAGAGGGAGGGAGGGATGGATTTGGGTGCTTTTGAGTTGTCTAGGAAATGTGGATGTGTAGTATGTGCCTATTATAAAGATGGGCAGCGGGTGATAGGTTTGCCAGGACAATTAAATTGTCAAAAGCTTTGATCACTGGGATGGAACTCTGTGTTAAGTTTCATAAGGCTTTTGAAGAGGCAAAACCAGAGAGGAATGAAGAAGATGCAATGAGATGGCAAGCCACCAGGAAAGGTGTTTGCTTGACGGTGCAATCCTTTTACCACCTTTTGACTTTAGCACCTAGGGAAAATTTAAAACCAAATTTACTTGGTGCATGAGAATAATGTCAACATCAGTTGTACCCATGGATAATTGGTTGGGTGGTTATTTTCTTTGGCACTGTGGTGTGGATATGGAAAAAGAAAAAAATCACGAGAAACACAGAGTTTACATAAGTTATTCAGTGGAATAGAGACAAAATCCCAAGATGCTGATTGTCAATTCTGATTTGCGAGGGCTTCACAACAGGGATCTCTCTTCATCCTTATATGCCATAGCATTTGTAAAGGAAAATGACCCATAAGCTAAAACGCCAGGAAGCTTATTGAATGTTTGAGTGAAACCTCATTAATGAAAGAAAAGCCTCTGAGGTACCCATGATAAGATACACTGAACTGAGCAACATGTAGTTTCTCAAATTATTTCTCATTTTTGCTGTGCTGTTGTTAGAGCCGTATCGGTTTGACTGTTAGGTGGGATTTGCATCTGTATTGCAGGATGAGTATGTGGTGAGACATGCATTTGTTCCATCTGTAGCTGCATAATGATACTGAAACATTTTTACTGCTGGCAACGTGATGCTGATTTCCTCTTGAATTTGCCTTTATGCATGCATGCGTGAGAGAATTTTGACTCTTATTCTCATATTTTTTCTCCCAACAAGTAACAAGATCTATTTCCTTTCTTATATAAGGCGAAGCTTGCATTGGACAGCCTTGAAGTTCCAGTTGGGTAAGACACTGGTTTTCAGTAACCAGGTGCATTGCATATATGTTACTTTATTTTTTAATTAAGATGATTAGTATTTCAGTCTTAATTAGTGAATGATCTCAGATTGGACTCTTTGATTGAACAGCTGTGTGATTGTTGAGGATGGGAACGTTATTGCGGCAGGAAGAAAGCGGATAACGTCCTGTGTGTCCTGCCCACAGGGACAACAGGAGCAGAGGAGCCTGTCGTCATGATGAGATTTCATGCTGTTTTCCCAAATCTCAGATGCTCTTGCACATGTTCATTCCCTTCTTCATGGTTCAGTTCATCCGAAACCTGCACCCATCTCTCCAAGCGCTTCTTCAGATGTGCGAGTCATGTGACCTGTGATGACCCAGTTGAAACTCGGGAGGTTCTGGACAAATTTCAATGCCCAGATGTTCGTTCATTTACAAAGATGATCGTGGGTCGCTTGCGAAATGGCCGCCTTGATGACGCCCTGAAACTGTTCTACGAAATGCCCGTGAGAGATGCAATTTGCTGGAACACGATGATCAAAGGCTGCCTGGACTGTGTGGACTTGACGACAGCGGAAGAGCTTTTTGATGAAATGCCTGAACCAAGTGTTGTTTCGTGGACAACGATGATAAATGGGTTCTTTCGATTTGGACAGGTTGAGCGGGCAGAGGTATTTTTCAAGCAGATGCCCATAAGAGATCTTGCTGCATGGAATGCAATGATTCATGGGTATTGTGAGAATGCCAGAGTGGACAATGCTGTGAAATTGTTTGAGCAAATGCCTTCCCGAAATGTGATCTCATGGACTTCGATGATTGGCGGGCTTGACCAAAACGGTAAGAGTGAAGAAGCTTTAAATGTATTTGAGAGAATGTTCAAGTCTGGTGTTGTGCCCAATCCGAGTACTTTGACGTGTGCATTGAGTGCCTGTGCAAATGTGTTGTCTTTTCCTCTTGGCATGCAGATTCATGGTCACATTCTCAAGTCAGGATTCTGCCTTAGTGTATTTGTATGTGCTTCTCTTATCACGTTCTATGCTAACTGCAAGCGAATTGAGAAAGCAACCCAAGTCTTCTATGAAGCAGTGCATAGGAATGTGGTCATATGCACGGCTCTTCTAACTGGTTATGGCTTGAATGGTAGGCATGAAGATGGCCTGAAGGTGTTCAATGACATGATGAGAACAAGTGTTCTTCCTAATCAATCTTCATTTGTAAGCGCTCTAAATTCTTGCTGTAGTTTAGAGTCTCTAGATCAAGGTAAGGAGGTCCATGCTTCAGCTGTAAAGCTGCAATTGGGAAGTGATGTATTTGTTGGCAATTCTCTTGTAGTCATGTATAGTAAGTGTGGGGCTGTTGATGATGCTGTTGTAGTGTTCAAAAGACTCAAGGAGAAGAACATCGTCACTTGGAATGCCATTATTTGCGGGTGTGCACAACATGGCCGAGGGATGTGGGCTATGGAGTTGTTTAGCCAAATGATACGCAGACTGGTACAACCAGATGAGATCACACTCACGGGACTGCTTTCTTCGTGTTGTCATTCTAGGATGTTACAAAAGGGGAGATGCTTGTTCAGATGTTTTAGTGAGAACACTTCTATCGAATTGAAACACGAGCATTATGCATGTATGGTGGATGTGCTAGGACGATGTGGGAAGCTAGAGGAAGCAGAGGATTTTGTAAGAAACATGCCCCTTAAAACTAACTCCATAGTGTGGCTTGCTTTGCTTAGTTCTTGCAGGATGCATTCTAACCTAGCTTTGGCAGAAAAAGCTGCAAACTATATTCTTGGCCTAGAACCACATTGTAGTGCTGCTTATGTTTTACTGTCCAACTTCTATGCTTCTGCTAATAGATGGGGTGATGTCTCGCGATTAAGAGTGACTATGAGGGATAAAGGGATCGTGAAGCAACCAGGTAGAAGTTGGGTTACTATAAAGGGGCAAAAGCATTTATTTCTTTCCGGGGATAAATCCCACTCTTTGAGGGAGAACATATATTGGAAGCTGGATTGGTTGAATATGAAGTTGAAGGAATTGGGTTATCTTCCAGATAAGAGGTTCTCTCTCCATGACGTGGAAGATGAACAGAAGGAAGAGTCATTATTTTACCATAGTGAAAGGCTTGCTATTGCATTTGCATTGATTACTACTGTCGAGGGTAGTACGATAACTGTAATGAAGAATCTTCGCATTTGTGGGGATTGTCATTCTGCAATTAAACTGATTGCAAAGATTGTTGATCGTGAGATTGTTGTGAGAGATTCCAGCCGCTTTCATCACTTCAGGAGTGGTATATGCTCTTGTGGGGATTATTGGTAGCGAGGGCATAAGTTTGTTTCTCCTGTCATGAACCTGTAAAGATCCTGAATTTGCTCATTATGTTAAGCATTGATGAGAGTGGATTAGCTAACACAAGCACTATTTAATATGGGCTTGCTTTTATGATGTGATAGACAATGAATTCATGTGGAATCCATGGCTTTTTTTTATCAGCTTTGGTTTTGTCTAGGAGGCCAAGGGAGTTCAAGTATTTCTCAGCTGTATGAGTTGGGCATGTGAAAAAGTTGGAGACTTGGGAGGAAATCTTGCATTGGATGGCATTGCCATCCACTGGCTCCATGCAGGGATTTCTGTTGAGAATTGAGTATTATCACTTTCCTTATGGCTTTGATCCCACCATAAAAAAAGGAAGCTATTCACAAGTAAGATATCCCTTCTGCAGAATTAAATTAAGTGAGAACCCAGAGCCTTGGAAATAGCTACTTTCCATATCTCTCGCAGAGAGAAGTAGAAATTGTGGCATTTAGAGAGAAGGAAGTACTGCTTGGTAAAATAAAAGAAACCTGCCTTAGAGAAGTAAGTACCGCTTGGTAAAAGAAAAGAAGCCCCCCCAAACAAAAGAAAGGTACCTTCCCTACCTCCTTTTTTGTGATTTGGAATTGAAAGTTGGTCCTTTTTTGAAAAGTCCCATCAATTCTTGTCCTCTATTACATTCTTAAGAGCCTTTCTGTCTCTTCATCAGGTCCATGAGATGCAACAAAAGCTTCTTCATCTCTGGATGAAATTCGACTTCACCTAATGTTCTCTTACAATTTTGCTGGATCTCTTCAACAAATCGACAGTACTGAGTGAGATTACTTTATTTGTGGTGCCAAAATTAGTATTCTCATGTTGTTTGTGTTGTCCAAGTTGAACAGATGTTAGTAATAGAAATTGGTTGTCATAAGAACACAATAATATCTCAGTGTTCTACCACCATTGATCAGTTATTGATTTATGCTTATGTATTGCACAAGAAGTGGAAACTATTTCTTTTAATAGTGATTATTAGTCAACTCTTCATTTTGCAGTTTTCAGTATCCTAAGAGGTCTGTCTCCCTAAGAGTTCTTTTGCTTTTCTGGTGGATTTTTTTGTGTTGTGTGGGGTTGAAGTCCATAACTCTTGTGCCATCTATTTTCTCACGTCTTCCTAATATTTGGCTCGGGCTCCCAATTGCCTGAGTCTTACTGACCACAATGGATTTATGTTGAAGATGAATTTCACAGTATCTCTGACAGTAATATTGTGGCACTTCCTTTTAGGATTCCTTTTTTCTAATGATGAAAGCTGGATCTTAGAGTGCATTTTAATTTATATTCATGACAATGCTTACTTGAAGTTAGTTTGCTTGTTGTAGGTTTCGGGTTGTGCTTACCAAGTTTAACACTTTTCACAAATGTAAGTTACACTTGGCATTTCATTTGAAGATATGTGTGCTTTAAGAGAAAAGATTATGGATTTTTGTTGGACTATTCTATGTTCTTTGGTCTCCTTAAACTTGCACATTATGTCGAGACTGGAGAGTTGTCTCCCAAAATGTCTACATAAACTGTGTTAGATTTTTCTCCTCCTGCTTTACTTGGTCAACGAAATGCTGACTCTCCTCGCCCTTAAGTTACTTTTTATCTTGCCGTTATGTTTAGAAAGCATGACTTCATTCTGGCCTTATTTGAAGAACTAGTTCTCTTTCGAGGTTAGAGGTATAAATGTTGAAGAACTGACTCTGTTGACATCTGGTCAGGAATGTTGCGATTTTCTGACTACTGGAAAGTATGTTCTCATATGTTGGGTAAAACGGAGCTCTATCATTTGTTTACATGTGAATATGATAGATATCCAAGAGATCTAAACTCGTTATTCTTTAGAGTCGTGTCACTTTGTGATCTGATTTGCAATAAAGCTTTCTTCAGATTCATCACTTGCTAGCTTGCATTAGATGTTTATAACATAGCATACATATATGGCTGTGCAATGTCTTTATTCCCTCTCACATGGTTCATAGATTACAAAGGTTACTTTTTCAATGAAGGCTTCACAAGATAGTCATATAGACATATCTTGTGTTTTTTGCGGTGTGGAAATGATAAAAGAGGTTTCACTAGAGAGTGATTTGGCTATTTTGATTCGTGGCCTTTGCTCTGCAAGAAATAGAAAGAGAAGCATGTAAGCAGCTTTTTGAAGTACATGTAGAAGATTGTCATTAGGAGACGATTCTTGTAACTAGTTTTCTTAGGACTTTTTTTTTTTTTTTTGTCAAAAGAACTTAAAAGTTAATTACTTCAATTTTTAAAGGAATAGGAGTCTCAATAGTACGTTAATGGAGTGGGACCTAAAACTTGAATATGATGATCCTTCCGTTAATGAGGGCGTTGTCTGAGCTACGTGTGTTGGGAAGAATAGAGTTAATATTACATCTATAAGTATAAAATCTTACACGATTTATTGACATTTTCTAGGCATCTATAATGCAACTTAACAACCGTATTAATGACCATTAACAATTTTAAATGATAGTTTGTTACATTAGTTACAATCCATGACTACTTGACTCCCCTTGCAAATAGCTGTATGAAGAGATAAATCCCTCTTAGTCAAGAATGAGGCTAATATATTTAGTTATCTCCTGCACTCGCGGCAAAGTTTCTGGTAGTAACAGGTGAATGGGGTGCCCATACAGTTTGTGCAGAGCCTTTTTATTGCTACTGAATAAGACATTTTTCCCCACGACTCATTGGGAATAATTTCAATTTTCATGTAAATAATATTTTCATACCTTTTTTAGCTGTATTTTTAGTCATTCTTGCAAAGTAAATGAATACATGTAACTAATACATAACTGAAATAGCTATCCACTTTTCAAACCCGCAATACTAACCATCTCTCTGCAACAGATCCGTAATGTTTCCACCCTTCTTTCTTACTTCACTTTGGACTCATTTAAGGTGTTGAAGGGAATGGAGCAAGAAATCTTCAATCAATTCATGAAACTGAGTTGTCATGTCATTCGAATTGATCGCATCAGGAACTCCCTAGAGTATGGAAGTCCACAAAAGCAGGACCCAAAGCTGGGACTCTTGAATAGAGTGTTGAAGCGTTGAAAAGGGAAACAAGTGATGCGGAGGAAAGGATTAGATCTTATTCAGCGAAGATTGTGATGCCAAGAAGTGCTGAGGGATCGGAGGACAAATTTGAAGCTGGTTTGTATTCCATGCTCCTTGTGCTCCTCCATTTCACGTTAGAGGTTGACTTGAAGTTGGAAGAAAATGAAGGCCTTGTTTGGTAATTAGCTAATTCTTGACTATTTCTTTTTTTTTATTGGGACAAAAAAAGAAAAAAAATCGTTTGGTTATGTCAACTAATTTTCTATTCCCAGGAATAGATTAGTGGTCATGGAATAGATTTGGAATTAAACTAAAAAGTTGAAAAAAGTTACTTTTTTGTTCTTAAGAACAATTTTTGAAACCAAGATATTTTATTTTTCTTTTCTTCTTTTTCCTCCTCTAGTCGGTCGCTCGATGATGGTTGGCAACCTCTCCGGAGTCTTGCTAGCCCTCGCCGTGGTTGGGCAAGGCTGACCTTGCCAAGGGCTAACGAGATCCCTTGAGGCCCGATGACTAGCTAGAGGAGGAAGAAGAAGAGAGGAAAAAAAGAAAAGGAAAAAAAATCTCAAATTCTAAGTCACAAAAAAAAAAATTTGAGGATTTCACAAAAACATTTGCATTCATTTTTTTTTATTTTGGAAATAAAAATTTTGTGTAGTTACAAATGTGTTCGAATACTCAGAAACTCATTTAGGAAACAAAATCAGAAAAGAAAAAAAAAATTTCTGTAGAAATTGTTCTTAAGAACAGAATGGTTATCAAACGCACTTGAAGAGTTCAAGATTTGTCTAAAACCTCTATTTAACGGGGCAAACACCGACTCGAATGCTATCATGGTGGATTGATGAAGATCCACAATGAATGAAGATGAGTTGGGAGGGGAATCGCTATTCTCATGGTTGATCAGCGAACAGTTTGATTGATTTCTCTAGCAAAATCAAAAAATAATGCTTTTCATGAATTGCATGATGCTGCAGAACCGCTGGTGTCATGGAGGCGGTGTAGAGGTCTTAGGATGGAAATTGTGAAGCAATGCGTGATGCCATGATAAAATGAAGTCGAAGGAATTGAAGGTGAAATTGAAGTGAGGGACAATGTGTTGGTATGTATTTTTAGTATTTTCTTTTAATAAATTACGGCATATATCGTCGGCATAAAAAGGATTTACAAAAGTGGCTTTATATTTACACCTTTAGAGGATACTACGTCCTAGCATTAATTATGAATTCGTAGACTATGTAAAATTTCCTATAACTGATGTGTACTACATATTTCTGATTTCTTTTTCTCCCTCTTTTGTTCTTTCTCTGTGATAATCAAGATTCAAGATGACTCGAATTTATACAATGACTGGGTCGGGGAGAGACCGGTAATTTTAGAGAACTTGTCACGTGGTTCGCATGGGATTCTTTGGTAAAAGAGTTCGCAAAATATTTTCATCCATCATAAATGGATTGAAAAGGGTTTTAAAAACAAAGCGCGGTTATAAATGGATCTAAATGGGTTTACCTCATGCTTATAAAACAACACATTTTAATTGGGTTGTCTACTGCTTTTTAGCTGTTGGGGCCATGCACATTGCAGCCCATATGTATGCTACTCAGAAAAAATTTGCTTCTGCACATATTAATATTATATGATCGATTTTGCCCCCGACTGAGGTGAGCTTGTTTCAATACGCTTACAAACAATATGAGCTTTTTATATTTTCAAATTTGAAAACGACAAAAATATCCTTAATTTTTTAAATATCATGACAGAAAATGACACACACATATATATGCTGGTATCGTTTGTGCAAATCGCAATATTAAAAATATAAGTACTCAAAAAAAAAAAAAAAAATCCATTTCTTGTAAACGATATCAAACTCACGACACCCATTCCCTCCGTGCCAACATGCCAAAATTTTATATGCACTGTTTTCTTTTTTACTTTTAACTCTTTCAGATTCTTTTATTATGAGATCATTTTATTTAATTTGGTTTTTCTCATTTATCAGAATAAAAGTTTTAAGTTATTATACGACAGTTAATTCAATTATAAACTCTTCAATTTGTCAACTTTTGTCCTAAATCTTTTAATAAATTACCAATTTTGGCCATAAATCATTATTACATTAACTTTGCCACAAATTCAGAGTTGAAACACTCCCTCTCTTCAAACTTTTTTTTTTTGACTCTGTTCAAACTACAAACTGCCACTTTTTTTTTTGTCTTTTTATTTTATTTTAACTTTTTAGTTTTTTGTTACTTTGCTCATCTTCATTTTAATATTATTTCATTTAAAATTATTATTCATGGGTAATGCCTTTTTCTAATCCAGGAGAAATTGTAAACTTTCCTGCTCAGCTGGACTTCACACGTTCTAGTGATGAAATCAAATTTTGATGTGTCAATCTCAGCTCAACTTGATTCAAATTACTGACTTGGATTTGTTCCCAAGGAATAGAAGGATAAGAATTTTACAATGAAAACTTATGATCTTCCACAGATTAAGTTCAATTTTTGCAGTAATCACTGAACAAATTCCTCTTCACCTATAAATTAGAACATAGGATACAAATTGGAATTCATACTTAGCCACAATCCAAAAACTGATTATCATCTATTACGATCGACGAATGGAAACACAATTTTAAATTTGATCTGCTTGCACCATTACAATCATCCCCCTCGTTTGAAAATTTTATTCCACGGATACAATTTACCATGGAATATTGGGTCATACACATTAGATAGATAGGTCTCATACCATAATTATCCTTTTAACAATTAAGATTTAATGGATTAAATTTAGACATGATATTATTATGATGAAATTCTAGAAGCTAACCCGTATGCATTAGTGGTACAATTATCAATTGAACAGAAATATTGAGTGAACTTAGTGCAAAACAAAATTTACTTTGAACCGTCCAAAATACTAGTCTAAATACGAATGTCAACTTTACGATTCAGATTTAGTTTACAACGTATATTTTAATTTAATAATATCTTACTTATTAGATTCTAAAACTTGCCTCTACATTTGACTTGTGGTGGTGGCATATGGCACTTTTGATGAGAAATTAAAATTGTCCAAACTTCAAGGCCAAATTGAAGCGACAAAATAATTGCAGTAGGAAAGTGTATGTGCGAAAATAGAGAATGTTCAGTGCTCCAAAAACATTAATATTTTTTTTTCTCTAAAGCATATTTAAAAGTTCATAGCACTTAATATAGAATAATTACTTGGGTGGTTGATCACATGATGCTTTGAAAGCATCTAACATTTTCTCATAAAGACACACTATGATGATGAGATGTTGCTGGCTCATTTATATAATATATTATTTAAAAAAAATATCCATTTATATAATATTTTTTTTAAAAACATTTTCTTTATTCACACATGATTATTATTTGTCACACTTTTGTCGGTCCAATGGCGTGTCTCCAAGCCGATTCACACATGTCCGTAAAGACTAGAAGAGAACACACAATTGGCTCTTGATTAAGAAAATATTATAGGTCCGATACCCAAAATCTTTGACCGTCAAACCTACCATCTTGGTGCACATGGTGCCACCACAGTTTTTATAGATCCTTTCTTTTCATAATGATAAAAAATTAAGTAATTGTTTAGTGTCTGGTCTAGGGGTGAGCGGGTCCAAGGTGGGTAGGGTCTAGACCTGAAACCTGTTCTCTATCCTATTATAACCGGTTCTCTTTTTTTGGACCATGTTCCCTACCCTGTTTTCATTGGATCATGTTCCCGGCCCACCCTGTTTTTTTCGGTCTGGGATCAGGGTTAACCCTGTTTATATTGGAACCTATTTTGCAACCGTCCATCTATACGACTTCGAATTTTATTTTAATACGTGAAAAAACAACATAATTCTTCTAATTTATATTGAAATATTAAGCGTTATTAATAAATAAATTTCTACCTCATTTCGTATATATTAATCAAACCTTAGGTGGTTCACTTGAGATTAGGTCGCGATAATTTAGCAACTCTATTGGGGTTTTTCTTTGTGGATCACTCAGCAGGGGGCCTTCTTCGGTCCTTGGAAAAAAGAAACACAGAAAAAAAGGGAGGAAAAGCTTGAGAGTCAAGGTCAATGTCAGGAGGCAGAGGAGACGTGGGCAACGTAGAGAGGGACGTGAGGGAGACGTGACAAGCCAGCAGGGAGAAAAGAAAAAGAAGAAATAGAACAGTGTATTGTTCATCTTCATGGGCTCCCTCCGCACGCCATAGCCACCGACTGCTGTGCCTGCGTCGCCGCGGCCACACCACCGCGCCACTGCCGGAGCCCCCTCACCCGTGAGCTCGCACTGCCACTCATCGCCCCTTCTGTGGCGGCGACGACTCGACACCTCTGACCGCCCGAAGCTCCATCGCCATCGCCCTTGCCCCTGTGAAACCGCCATTGCACCAGCATCGCTGCTTGGCTCCTCGCGACACCAGCAACCGGTGAAACCGCAAGGTCGACAAGAAGGCGTATAATCCGGTTCTCAAACCGGTTCCCGGGCGGGTAATCCCTCGGAACCGGTTCCTAGACCTGTTCAAACCGGTTCTGACTTTTGGGAACCGGTTCCCGGACCGGTTTCAATGGGAACCGGTTCCCGACCCTGTTTTCCGGGTGGGCTAGTCCAGGAACCGGGTTTACCCGGTCCGGTTGCACACCCGTAGTCTAGTCCACTAATATAGAGGTGCATCAATTATCACTCACAAAATCGCCACATACATCAAGCTAACCAAGATAATATACCTTGATTGAAGGCATATCATATCACCGAGCTATGACATAATTAAATTTTGCATATATAATTATGTATTTTATGAGCATGCGTTAAATTATTATTATTAAAGAGGAAATAACTACTCAAAGGTTGGGAACGCCATTTCTAGGAAGCCGTCAAAGTTTGTCTTATTAGTAATAAGCTAATCTAATGAAAGGCAATATTTCATTTTCCATGGAATAAAAAGAAAAATGAAAACTAAAAAGATGAAAGTCATTCCCTCAGAACTGGTAATTAATTAAAAGTTTGTCCTATGTTGACCGGTCAATCAACAATCTAACAATAAATTAAATATTCAACAAAGAAATTTGTTTCAATAAGAAAATCCAAATAATGTCGTGGTATGTAGTTTTAAATGAAAGTAAGATCTTGTTCCATTCTTATGCACCAAGATTTTCCGAAGGTTTCTACTATTGTTAATAGAATATTGTTCTTTTTCTGATATGCTTATATGTGTGTATAATTATATATCTTTTGAGTCATCATTTGTTAAATTATTATTTAGCAAAGAAGAAACAATTACTTATAGGTTGGGGATTCCATTTTGAGGAAGCCAACAAACTATAATTTATTAGGGAGCCTATGACCTAGATCACGGCAATCCACGACTCTAAATTGTTTGTTAATTCGCACAATAAGTGAGTCAACTAGATGATCTATTTCTAATCACCACTTTTGTCGGCCATATGGCTTGTTGACTGGTCAAGTTTATCAATAATTTAACAACGATCCAACATCAAACAAATTTTGTGTCAATCATATGCGGTATTCAATGAAAATAAATCCATTTGTTTACACCTATTAGATAGCTTAGTCCATCCTTAAGCATCATTATTTTCCAAGTTTCTACTATTATTAATAGATTAAATATTATTCTTTTGCTGTCATACTTGATTGTGCGTGTTATTATATATGTATTGATGAGTTATGTGGTAAATTATTATATAGCAAGAAAAAGACTTCTCAACAGTTGGGGATGAAATTTCGAGGAAGCCAACAAAGTAGTTTTTATTAGTGAGCCTATGACTTAGCTCACGAGAATCCACCACCCTAAAGTTGTTCCATCGTTTTGTACAATAATTTTTTCAACCTCATAGAAGCTTGTGTCAATAAGATAATCCGAATAATGTGGTGGTATGTAGGGGTGAGTGGTTCCAAGTTCCTTACAAGTTATGCCTAGAACTTGGAAACTACCTTCGGGTATAGGTTCCTCATTTTTTGGAACCCGGTATCTACCCATCGGAACCAAGAACTTAGAACTTACCATGTCACAGGTTCTAGGGTTGATTCTAGGGTCCAATGGGTTATTTATTTATTTTATTTTCATTTTTAGTTAAAAAAACGAAAAATGAACGCAACAATAATAGACAAGTTTATCATTCATAAAAGAGAATACAAAATGACAGTGGTATCAATAGAGGAAAAAGAATTCTTGGCAAATAATTCAATTAGAAAAAAGAGAGGAAATTGAAGAAAAGTCTGCAAAAGAAACTCCTACTGTCGGGAATCCCTTGCAGTTATTTTGGGTGAAAGACAGAGTTCATTCTAAAATCGAAACAAACTAAGATCCTCTTGGTTGTATTGGATGAAAGAAAGAGTTCATTCTAAGAAGGAAGAAGAGAAAGAGAGAGAGAGAGAGAGAGAGAGAGAGAGAGAGAGAGAGAGAGAGAGAGAGAGAGAGAGAGAGAGAGAGTACAAGGAGCTCGAGAAGATGGAGGAAGAAGGGTAACGAAGGTTGAGGGCACCGAGGGGGCAAGTGGCTTCAAGTCGTCGTCGAGGGTGTCATTAAGCGAAGGGGGCATTCACCGAGTGGAGGGGACGCGGTGTCGTAGGGGGTCAAGTGGGGTTGAGCAACGTCGCCAAGCAGAGGGGGGTGAGGAATGTTGAGTTGTCATGAAGGGCATCGCTGGGTGGAGAGAGCTGAAGGAGAGAGTCGGGAGTCTAGGTTAGGGATAGAGTTCGGAGAGAGGGAAGAGACATATTGGAATAAAATTAGGATTTTTAAGAATTAGGAATCTAGTTTCGGTTTCGGTTTCAATTCCTAGTTCCGGTTCCTATAGGAACCGGAAACCGCTGGTTCCAAAAAAAATGGAACTAGGAATCAGAACCTCTCTCCTCATAACTGGGAACTAAACCGGAGCGAACCGGACCCATCAATGCAGTTCTCCGGTTCCCGGTTCTACTCGGGAACCACGCTCACCCCTATTGGTATGGGGTTTTCAATTAAAATAAGTCCTCACAACCACAATTTTCCAAAGTACTAAAAAAAATTATGCATACCTATCCTCTAGTATAAGAATAAATCAACAAGAAGATCAAGTGGTGAACAAATTACCTTATAACACCAAATCAAATCTTAAACTAATAGCCATTGCTGATTGTTGAACTCCTTCATTCAGTGGCTTCTTCATTGAAACCCAAAAAGATTTACAATGTCTTCTTGAATTTTAGAGGCACGGACCTATGTAACAACTTTGTTGGCCATCTCTACCAAGCTTTACACTGGATTGGAATATACACTTTCCTGGATAGCGAGGAATTGAAAAAAAGGAGACCAAATATCAATGCATACAAAGGCCAACGAAGAATCGAACTTTGCAATCATCATTTTTTCTAAGGACTACACTTTCTCAAGGTGGTGCTTGGAAGAGGTGGTGAAGATTATGGAGTGCACGGAGCAAAAGAACCTCACCATTTTACTGGTGTTTTGTAAAGTGGAACTAAAAAAAGTGAAAGAGGATAGAAAGAGTTATTAGATAGATATGGCTAAGCACGAGTCCAAATTCAATAAGGATTCGAAGAAAGTGAAGAAATGGAAGGAATCTCTTCTCAACGTTGTTAACTTGTCCAAGTGGCATTTGAATGATGGGTTTATTTCCATTGAATTCTCGAAAGGACAATTCATGCGTATTAAGAAATAATGTCACAATTATCAATCTAGAAAATCATTGAGTGAACTTAGTAGTATAAACTAAATTCAATTTTAAACAAAGAAAAAAAAAGAAAAGAAAAAAACAGTGGACTCTATACGAATCTCTTCAATTTTTACGATTTAAATTTAACTCAACACATACTTTCCATTTAATAATTTCTTACTTATTAGATGCAAATAACTGCCTCCAAGTTGGACTTTTGGTCGTGGAAAGCACCTCGGACTCGAAGGGAAGCAGATGGAAGACATAATAATCACCGTAAGGAAATGCATGCGGAAACGGGCGGTATAATTGCAGTAGGTGGTTGATGACATGATGCTTAGAAAGCATCTAATTTTCACAAAAAAAAAAAAAAACAATTGTGGATGAGTTGTTGCTGTCAACAAATTGGTCAAAACAGCACACCCAATTATAAAATATCAATACGTGTCGCTTTATGCAAGCCCAGTTTATCTTCTTATCCATTACATTTCGATGACTAAGAATAGAGATTAAATTATGAACAACAGTAAAACTATAGATTGTGAATAGTTGATCTACATAATTCAGCATAAGACATTATGTAGATTAAAAATTTAGTTGTACCAATTTCTATACGAGTCCACAATACTTTTATTATTTGGAATTTCAATCTCCAAAAGATTAGAGTTATGTGGTAAAGCAAATATAAACTAGTTATACACTACATATAGAGATAACTTCAATGAGATTTTGTCAACCGATACATAAACTTTTATTATATCATATATTTTTAATATGCATGAAGCCTAAAATTTTGGCAAGGCTTGAACACCAACTTTCTTTTCTTTTCTTTTTTGGGTCAAAGAACACCAACTCGATTGCTTTTATCATGTGCAATATGGGAATACAAACTGCTTCCATTTTTAAGAATGCAAATCCCTCACAGACACTACGACAAATCCTGCAACAAAAAGTATGGAAACTATAATTCATAAGGAAGATGTTGAAATGATTTTTGAGAAATTCGATATGATGGTAAATTTTCTATAGTGTGATTTTAAGTCTTGATATGTAATTTCTATGTTTTGATTTGTCGGTATAGATCTAGCTAATTGTAAATGATGCAATGAAATGTTTATTATTATAACGTTTAACACATAGTGAAATTCAAGACAAAACAAAGCAAGAAATGAACCATGAAATCTAGAAACAAGCATGGAAATTCCGAACTTGTGCTATTTCACACGAACACCTTAGTATTCACACATGCATGGCTTTGGGACTCTGCAAATAAATCACAAGAGTGGCAAACATGGAATTTGGTTCTGATCAAATGAAAACATGAACAAGAGAGGGAAGGAATCAGCGGGCTTTACCATTATGAGTGGTTCCGGTACTGCAAAGAGCTCGAGGTACTGTTGTGGATGCATATTATTTTAAATAAATTGTTATAGCAATGTTTTGAATACGCAACTACCAGGAAAATTAAGACCTTAAATTAAAAAATAAGCGCCTACCATTAAAGTGGATGTACTTTATTATTTGCCTCTCTCATTTAAATAATTTCAGAGGATCCATATTGTTTCTTTTTTTTTTTTTTCTTTTCTCGTTATTTTATAGATGATATTTGTCTCTTTTGGCGGCTGGCAGAACACACCCAACGAGAAAAAGAGAAATTTCTTGCAAAGGTTGGATTGGTCGAATAATTGGGAAGCAATTATTAAATACTTTTCTGGTTCAGTTTGCTCACTAAGTGCGTCATCGCCATCTCTTCTTATGCCTTCTCAAGCCTTCTCAAGCCTTTTATATACCTCGCTTCTCACCCCCCCTCTCATCACCTTTCTCTTCATATCTCAAAACACACAAATCACAAAATCACTTCCAATTTAATTTGAAGCAGTGTTCGTCAAGCTTAGTGAAATGGCAATGTCGTCAGAGAACGAACACCCAGTGAAGGCTTTTGGATGGGCAGCCAGAGATTCTTCAGGACATCTCTATCCCTTCAAATTCTCAAGAAGGTAATATACCTTTATTTTTCTTTTCTTTGTTTCTGTTTTCTTGGTGCAGCTGAAAATACAACAAAGGTGAGATCTTATTTCTCAAAATGCATTAATTATCTTTTTTTTTATAGGGACACTGAAGAAAACGATGTGACTTTTAAGGTATTATATTGTGGTATATGCCATTATGATCTCCACAATGTCAAAAATGAATGGGGAATAACTTCTTATCCTGTTATACCCGGGTATGAGTTCTAAAAAATGTCATCCTTTTTGCTTTTCTTAAATAAATAAACCAAAACTGTTGAAGAAGTAATTTTACTAATTAGTCATTGTATGTAGGCATGAGATTGTTGGTGTGGTCATTGAAGTAGGTGCCAAAGTGACAAAATTCAAAGTTGGGGATAAGGTGGGTGTTGGGTGTATGGTTGGATCATGTCGCTCTTGTGCAAATTGCAAAGACAATCTTGAAAATTATTGCCCCAGGATGATTCTTACCTATGGTACAAAGTACTATGATGGAACCATCACTCATGGTGGTTACTCAGACATCATGGTATTAGACGAGCATTTTGTAATTAAAATCCCTGACAACTTGCCTCTTGATGGTGGTGCTCCAATCCTTTGTGCTGGGATTACTGTTTACAGTCCATTGAAGTACTATGGGCTTGATAAGGCTGGAATGCACTTAGGGGTTGTTGGGCTTGGTGGGCTTGGGCACATGGCTGTAAAATTTGCTAAGGCCATGGGCCTCAAGGTGACTATCATTAGTACCTCACCTAATAAGAAGAAGGAAGCCATGGACCATTTAGGAGCCGATGGATTCTTGGTTAGCCGTAATACAGAAGAGATGCAAGTATGTTAAGATCACAACAAATTATTTTCTTTTATAATGCATAGGGGCAAGGATAAATGAATATAGATTAATGCTAATATATTTTATAAACTGCAGTTTGCAATGGATACAATGGATGGAATCATCGACACTGTCTCTGCTGTGCATGCTCTTTTGCCTTTGATCGGTCTCTTGAAAAATAATGGCAAGCTTGTCATGGTTGGTGCACCAGAGAAGCCACTTGAGCTACCTGTTATGCCACTTCTCTTAGGTAGGCCTAAGCAAGTCATTTAAAATTTTATTGTTCGTTGTAGAAAATGCTACCTTCATTTTGGTGTTCAATATGAGATAACGACAATTTTAAGATTTAATAAAAGGTAACCTCTAAGTTTTTTATGGATGGGAAAAGTAACAAATAAGACTTACAATGATAGGAAGAAAGATCGTGGGAGGAAGTAACATTGGAGGGATTAAAGAGACACAAGAGATGATTGATTTCGCAGCAAAGCACAACATAGTTGCGGATATTGAGGTTATTCCTATGGATTATGTGAATACTGCCATGGAGCGCTTGTCAAAAGCAGATGTTAAGTATTGATTTGTCATCGACATTGCCAACTCATTGAAGCCAATCTAATGATCATTCCAATGGATTACTACTTGGTTGAGCATGGATGAAGATTAGGTTTCTTTTACCTTGTTTTCTTAGGTTCATGTTTTACTACTAAGATGATATTTCCACTTCATAATTTGCTTCTACTTAGTATGGCAATCATTTCCCTTTGGAATAATGACCAGTACGTTGAATATATAGAAACCGTGTTTAAGGTTGCTATTCTAAAAGTATGCAAAAAAGTTCCTTTATGTGTAGTAACAAATTCATGCACTCAATGTCAATGCCCTTTCTCAATATTTTCTATGACCGCGTGAAGGAAAAATTAAACAACACCAAGGATTTGGTCAATTAACAAGATGTTTCATTCGATAACAATTGTTAAAGCATAAATAGTATGCTTAACCCACATAATATGCCATACTATTTAAAAAAAATATGTCATGAAAAATTGAGAAAAACTATTGATGTAGTTCTGAAAATAATTTGTCGATATTTCAAAAAAAAAAAAAATCATCACTAACTTGTGTCACAACACCACTTTGCATCCTCTACTTTAAAAATTGACACTACCGTGAGACTTATAATTAGACTTTAAATCACATCATATATTAGTTGATGTTATAGTTTACGAAATTGTCATTTTCTTCCAAAAATACATATCAATACATAAGTACATGTCTTTTGTTGGTGCTAGGCCTCCATCTTATATTCTTTTTAGGCAAAATCTATACATCTCTTATCTTCACCCAAAAAAAAAAATACATAATTACATATGAAACTAATTTATTTGTCCATTCTCAACCATAAGGAAAACAAATACGTTACAAGAAAAGGAAAAAATAATCGCTGACTTGGGAGAGCAGGTTGATAGTTTACGTCACTGTTTTGACCCAATAAATGCTAACCTGGCAATCTATGTTACAAATATGTGCGTGGTGATACACTTAATGAAATGACTATAATGACCAAACTTTTAAAATTAAGGATTTGATTGGACAAAAAAAAAAGTTCAAGAATTGCATTAATAATTGAGGAAAATTTTAGAAATCACCCATATCATTTCGGCGAGGGCTTGCCAATCTCGCTGGCAGCTAGTAAAGAGCCAATGAGGGCTTGTGAGCCTTTGCCCACGGCTAGCAAGGGCTCGACAGCCCTCGCCCGTTGCCGGCGATGGGCATCAAGCATCGCTGGCCTTAGGCAAAGCCGACCCTCGCCAAATCTAGCAAGAGTGGCATTGCCCGCAGCCGGTGAGGGCCGTTCGAGCCCTCATTGGCTGCAAGCACCCTCACCCAGCCCTTTGTGGATCCACAAAGAAGGAAGAAAAACCAGAAAAGAAAAGAAGAAGAAGGAAAATAATGAAAATGTCCTTGACTAGGTCCTTATTCGAAATAAGTATAACCGCTTCAAGTCCTAAATTGAAATAAGGTCCACTTTGGACCCTTATTTGAGAAAATAAGGGCACTTAGGGTCCCTTTATGGAATTTTCCCAAAAAATTTGATCATTCGCTAAAAATGAAGGAATGCTGAGCAAGTTGCACTTGTCCAGTCCGGGCTATGTGAAAGTACGATCGATTATGTTGAGTCTACAAAAAGCAAGGCACTGAACTTCAAGCCCAAACTAATGCAAATTCAATAGCCCATCAGTGGGCAAGTGGGCCTGAGTCCACTTTAATCAATCCGAAGCCCAGGACTTTAGAAAGCAAACTCAGATGCACCAAAACGGGGCTCAAGATGGGCGAGCCGCCGGTTTTTAGCGAGTCGACAAGGCTAGTGAAATTCATGAGATTTCACGAGCTGGCTCACGATCTTCATTATATGGGTCGTTTCCGTTATTTTATATGCGATTTATGTATTTACATGAAAAATGTTTCTATATTTACTATGATTGAGAGCCTAAAACACTTGTTAATAGAATAACTAATATATTGCTAAACCGTCAGAAGATGTAAAAGCGCTCTATTTTTATGCAAATTAATCAATGCAAAAGTTATTGAAAACCATATGTACAATAAGATGAGGAGTGGTGCTATCTGAACACCATCTTTTAAGGTGCATTTGTAAAGAATTTTTTTTTTCCAAGAGCAATTATCAACTTTTCGAGAGATAATGGATCTTCCACATGATGTTACAAGTCAAGTTTTTTTGTCCCAAGGGTAGCATTGGAATATAAAATTTCAACTATAACTAGTATAAGTAAGTGTTTGATGTATCACAAACTGTCTTTGATAAGCGAAAAAGATTATCCTATTTCGATTTTATGCAATTTTTTTCCACCAAAAAAAAAATGTCAGAATTTCTAAATTCATTTTTTAGGGTGTTGTGGAATTTCTTTCCCTTTTCTTGGAATTTCAATTTAAAAATTGAATAGAAAACAAATAATTGGCCTGTCACAGTGACAGGCCTTGCCTACCCAAACGACGTGTATCATATAATACCATACACAATGTACATTTTGCTCAAAATTATGAGTTCAGAGGTCTTTATCTAGTTGGCAAAGCCTCAAAGGCAAAAGAAGATTCAACAGAAAGAATTAAAGCACCTAGATCTAATGAGAAGCCTAAGTAATCCGTGACCTATGAGGCTTATGTTAATGATCTAGGTTTAAAATTGATCAAGACCACTTGCATAATATATTTGAATTAAAAATAAAATGTGTTGAAAGCATGCTAGATTTTTCCAGCCTAGGCAAGTCTTTATATTTGTGAATATTTTGTTCGCCTAAGTCAAATATTCTCTCACATCTTATTTAGGTTTTTAATTGATTTACAATAGATTAATGATGACTCCTAATTGAATTGAATTGTGTGTTAAATCAATTAAATTAAAACTGCAAAGTTGCAATTGATATGAGCTTGGGAGAGTTCGCACTAAGTCTTTAGCTTAGGAAACCTATAAACTCCCATTTCGATATTTCACCTCGAGAATGGTCGCGATAATACTCCTCCATGGTAATGTAAGGTTCTTATGAAGTATGAATGACTTTCTATTTAGAATTTTGCGCAAGTATAACTACTGGCAAAGAAATCCTCTTAGCTAAATAATCTCCTTCTATCTTGTTGGTTTTGACACTTCCAAACGCTACTCCTCATTTCCATCTATTGTTTGCATTCCAGTTCACCGCCTGTAAAGCCATGTCGAGATTCCCCTGTGTGACTTTGTTTCCGGATCTAAGAGCTTGAAGTGTTGAGTTCCCTCTCAATCTGCTCTTATCGGCGTGATTCTTCATCATTGACACCTCAAAGGATCTCCTCTTATATTTGCTCAGTGGCCGAGCAGGTATATTCATTTTGAACAAAGTTGCAATCATTTCTCTTGTTACGGTTTTTATTATATGTAAAGAAATAGGTATAGAAAAAAGGTCGTGATTATTCAAAAATTGGCATCTAATGAGTTTGTTTTCATGATCTGGGTCTAATCTTGCTGATCGAAATGATCCGAAACAAGTCGCACTTGAAATCTCATACGTGAGTCCCCTTTAGCTGAGAATCGCTTCACCTATTCGATAATTGCCTGAACCAAGCTTGATTGTGAACCACCATCCTCTTATCATCCCGCCACTGCTGAGGCTGAATCTAAGTGTTTTTGTTATGCGTTCCCTGCACATTATTGCTCTGTTCTATTAATCCGAGTCCGTGGGTTGATGTTTAGGCTTGAACGAAAGTCGAACCATAATTAAGGATCGGTTAGTAGTATAAACTCTTGAATCTCATTTGTTCGGATTGAGATAAGCACTTCGTTAATGTCTCTTATTTCTTTGATTTTCCTGCGGTGAGCTCTTTCTTTCCTCCGCCACGGGCAAACTTCCAACTCCATCGATGCTACTTTCAGCATCACAACTGCTCATCTTCCATCCGACACCACGAAGCTCTGACAAAATGGAAGATCGACGCCTGCCAACGGAGGTGATGAACGTAAGAAGTTTGTCTCCTTCAAACAGAGTCCCCAACGAACCGACGGCGACTGAGGCGGGCCAACGGAGGCGACAGAGTACCACCGTGGACCGAAGCTGTGGAAGCTGGTGACGTAGCTTTGGGTGAACGATTCTCTCCAGAGGGTCTGGGCCTCATGTAACTTGCTATAGAACAGGTGATTAACGGCACATCAGAATTTGATTGAGTTGGAGTAACACTTGAGCTAGATTTTGAATTTGATATGTATGGTGCTACAATTGCGCGGGAACTTGAAGAAGTGCGATTGAATTTGTTCAAGAGACACTGAATTGGTGTTTATTTGTGAGTTCTATCTGTGGATGCTTGATAGTGAATTCATAGGTTATCGACGTTACAGGCTGCAAAATCGGCGACAAATCTCTGGAAAGTATAGCTTTCCTTTCTTTGTTTTGATAGGTGGCAATTTATTGAAAAAAGTAGGTGAAGTCTAGTCTCAAAGGAAAAAAACAAGCGAGGCAGAGTGAAATAATGGTTTTTCTCAATCCCCCAAAAACTGAGCTACTCTGGGGGTTGTAGGTTTAAAGGGAGGGAGGGAGGGAGGGAGGGAGGGATTTGGGTGATTTACAAGTTGCATTTGGCATTAAGTTTGAAGCTGTGGTGCATTAAGACAAAAGGTTATGGTTTTTTGTTGGATTATTCATGTTTTTTTGCCACCTTGAACTTGCACATTGTGTCAAAAGAGAATGGATAATTTTCTTCCAAAATGTTTGCATGAACTGGTTAGAACTTTTGTTCTTCTGTTTTACTAGTTACCCGAAATGCTACTTGAAAACACTCCTTTGTCCTTGAGTTACTTTTCATCATGTTGTTTTGAGTACATAGCGTTACTTCATTTTGGTCTTATTCGAAGAAATAGCTTTTTTCAAGGATATAGGTATAAAAAGCTTTGAAGAACTCTGTTTTGACATCTGGTTAGGTATGGTGCAATTATTTGACTATTAGAAAGTATTGTTGTCATCTGTAGGGTAAAACAGAGTTCTCTCATTAATTTACATGTGAATATGGAGAACGCTAGGGTCATGTCATATTGTGATCTAATTCTTTTTTTTTTTTTTGGTCGGTCATATTCTATTCTTACGCTAACTCTCATTCTTAGACTTTTGCTCTGCTTCCTTGCAGGGCATGGGAGTTGAAACCTACTCCTAAAACTAAATCGTCCCAACCTCAACTCCCCCAAGAAGGTGGGGCTTTGAACCTCTTATCTCCCCCTTCTATATTGGAAGGGTGACCATTGGAGTAAACCTCGGTGGTTCATTGTGATCTAATTTGTAATTAAGCTTTCTTAGTATTCATTACTTCCTAAATTGTACAGATGTTTATAAGCTAGCATGTAGGTATGGCTTGGTGGTATCTTTCTTCACTCCACATGACCCATAAATTACAATGATTACCCCTCGAATGAAGAAGTCTTCACAAAATATTCAAATAGAATTATTTACAGTCTTTTGCAGAGTGGAAATGGTTAGAGGGGTTTCACTGGAGAGCGATTTGGCTAAACTCATGGCCTTTCCTTTGCAAGAAATAGGAAGAGAAGCATGTTAGTTCACAGCTTTTTGAAGTACACGTACAAGATATTCACTAGGAGATGCAACAACCATGCCTCTGCGTTTGGTTGATGTTTCTCTGATATATGTTTTTACTGTTAAGTTTCTTTATTCATTGGTCCACTAAATCATGAAGGTTGATCTCTCTTGACTAGCACTCACCCTTTAGTAATGAGGCATGGGCAAATGCTGCTTGAGAATTTCTCTTAATATCTCCCATGAGAGTTCTCTGACCAGACAGGAGCAACAACTTTCGTTTGGGAAAGTTACAGGTGAAAGAATGACTTACAGTCGGTGTGTGAGGTTGATGTTTTTGTAGTTGCTTGCAGCACCGGGAGGAGTTGGCTTTGGCGGAGAGAACGCAGGATCTTTGTCACACGGGGAGCACAAGAACAGTAATCTTCAACTCTTCGCTGTTTTGTACTAGCTTTTGGTTTCCTTAAAATTAATTTCAATTAATTGGACTAATTGAAATTATAAAGTAAATATAACAATTTAGAAGAAAATAAACATTTCACTATATTGACTTGCTTGTTTAGTATAAATGATGCACGTTGATAAATAGGAGTGCCCACTCGAAAATGAATTAGAAAAATATTTTTTAATTTTAAAATATTATTCATTATTTTTTTTTTTCCTTTCATCTTAATCATCTTCTTCCATACTCAGCCGTCATCCAAACTGGTACATTGCCATTGCCGCCGCTCGTTAACAACGTGAGGCCATGACGTGCGATTGCCATCTACTGTGCTAGAGCTTGTGATTATCTCTTTCACTATCCCCGAACTTCGCATTAGGTTGTCACCTCGAGTCTGATGTTTCCGCCTCAGCTAGCCCCAGAGAGAGATGGCAATGGAGGTGGTAGTCGCCTGGGTGGTTGATGGTGGTGGAGATGTAAAACTTCCTTGGTTGGCGCCGGTGGTCGCGTTGGCTCATGGCTGTCAAAAGTCCACTCTCTTACCGTATACATGTGTAGATTTATAGTTACCAAAGAAGTTTCTAAGTTTTCACTTATTTCTCAATACAATTTGTAATTCTCAAAAAATCAGTTCATAGTAACTTTGAATGAAATGTTAGTTTCGCTGTTTTTGCAGGACTTCCAACAATTGAAGTACAACAATTTCAGTCATTGCGAGTCTTTGGTTCATATGCCTGACCTCTCTTGTACTCCAAATCTTGAGGAATTGGTTTTCCATAATTGCAAAAACATGGTAGAAGCCCATGAGTCAATTGCATATCATGAGAAGTTAGAAGTATTGTCTTTGTAGGGTTGCTTTCAAATTAGTGTTTTTCCTAATATGCTCAAGTAAAAAAATCTTCAACATCTTCATCTTGAAGATTGCAAAAACATTTGACAAGTTCCCCAATTTTCCACGTAAACTCAAAAAGCTGAATTTATGTAATTGGGTTACGAGGTACTGCTGTTAAAGAACTTCTTGCATCAATAAAAAATCTCATTTCTTTGGAGAGATTGAATTTATGTAATTGCAAGAACCTAGAAAGTCTTCTGTCTAACATATACAAGTTACAAAATGTTGAAGAATTGAAACTTGAGGACTGCACAACCTTAATTGGGTTTCTAAAGTATGAGGATTTTGCTGATCCATCTATGAAGATCGGACTATCAAATTGACGATGTTTAAAACTTGAAGGATGTAGTCTGAAGTGGAGTTCCTTGAGAATTGTTTTCCCTTCTTCAGAGAATTATATCTATTAGGGAACAATATTACTGGCCTTCTAACATCCATTAGTAAGCGCGATCATTTGTCCATATTGTCAGTGGCAAGGTGCCATCAATTACAAGAGATTCCCGGCTTCCACCTTTTTTGAATTCATTTTTGGCGACTAATTGTGAATCTTTGCAAAAAACTGAAGATTTAATTTCACCTCATTATTTTGCCTATAGAGTGATGGTTCATAATCCCACCAAGGTTAGACTCTCTCTCTCTTTCTCTCACTCACACACAAATATTGATGTGGAGTGTATGCTAGGTCCAATGTGTGATTGTATATTGCAAAGGCAGAAAATGAAAGATTGGAAGCTTAAGGAAAGTAGACAAATATAAGGGGATTCGGCATGTGTATGCATGTAATGAAGTTGGCTACCGTTCTTTTGTCGAAATGATTTCTATCGCGTGAGACTTGGATATTAATATGATCAAGAACCAGTGGATCTTTTCATTTATAGAGCTTTAGCTAGAAGTGGAATTCACTAAGATTACTTATTAGACTCAAATTGAATTCTTCTATTTAGAATACTTTCTAACGATATATCTTATAACAAAATCATCATATTTATTTATATCTCCCTAGAGGAGAGATGGTAGAGTAGTTTCAACATGTTGAAGAGGAATCCGTATCTTTTAGGGCTTCAAATGACTTGTATAACAAGTTTATTGGATCCTTTATCTGTGTTGTTTCTATTAATGGAGAACCAAACAAGCTAGAACTACTCATAGATTCATATGTAAATACCCAAATTGTGCATCACGATGGATGGGTTATTGGATCGTCATTGTCGGATTTGGATAATACCTTGCTTGCATTATATGCTCCATCTCTAGGGTTTGAAGTAGTTGATTTTGGTTAAATTGATGGAAGTTATGTACAATTTACGCTTCAAGTGTCAAGTCCAAAATTGAAAAAAGTGAGGATTCCGAATAATATGTAAGCAACTAGAGGATGACTTAAAGGTTCATATTCAAGATAATTAACTAATGGATCCAGCTTTACTCTTCGAGGTCGGTCATGACTCAAGTAGATCCAGAAGCCGAGAGTTCGCATGTGCATAAAGTCAATCCGATCGAAATAGATCGACAAGAAGACATGCAAGATTGTCAAACGAGTACTGAGGAACATAGTCCAACAGTAACAGAGAGAAATCATGAGCTCTCCTCCATTGAGGCATGCGAACAAAGACAACGCAGACTTCTAATTCAATTGGCAAAGATGAGTATTGCCACGTTGGCTCGCTACTTTTGTAGTTCAAGTGGTGGGAACTTGCTAAGGAAGCAATTCGTAGGTAAGTGAACTCATCAATCTTGATTAAGATGCCTTATTTCCTCTTTTTTTTTTTTTTTTTGATAAATGTAAGAATATATCGAGCTTTAAACCAACTATACAAAAAGATCTAGCTCCAAAATTTTTTATTTATAGTGACAATACATCAGAATGAGTGGAAGGGAGCCGAAGTAAAAGAAAGGCAGTTGTAACACTGCAGCAAACCAAACAAAGAAAGAGATCTATTACAAGGCAAGAAGTACAAAGCAAGGAATCGCAGCCTTTAGGAAAAAGGTCCGCCGCAACTCGCATAACCAAGAACGCGAACTAGCAACACAAACCAGCCTCCAAAGTCCTCGACCACGCAAATGGAGCTTCCAGCCGCAAAAGGAAGGTAGCAAACCCGATCCTCCAACATAACCCAAATCCTAAGAAGCACCCGTGAAGCAACTCAAGAGGACCAACAAACGAAGGCAGAGAAGGTACCCAACACTAGTTAGAAATGATCGGCGTTGTAGAAGAAAAAACGGAGGGGTCAATACCCCAACTACGTTGGAGCCTCCCATTCCTTGGGTTATCAACCACATTCCTAAACTTCAAGGCCTTGTCCCTGACCACTTTGATAAGATGATTTTTCAAAGCCGCTACCACTAGCTCCTCTCCCTTAGAGATAATATCATTCCTCTTCTTCCATATCAAATGACACAAGGCCCCAAAGGAGAACTAGGCAATGGAGTGGAGGAAATCTTTACCTGAAAGGAACCTTAAAGCCCATTAGAGGTTCTCTGACCAAGACCTATTCCTCCATGGTAGATTGCATCTAGCAGCCTAGAAAAAAACAAGAGTAGCTGAGATACAACACCGAAAGAAAATGTGGTCAATAGAATTGGGCATAGAGTTACAAAATGCGCACACCGCATTATCAAGTCTACCATAAGCGAGGAGGCGAACTTGGGTAGGTAGACGATTCCTAGTAATCAGCTAGAGGTTGAATTGAAATTTTGGTGTGATAGAATTGTTCCAAATTAGCAAGGCCCAATGGACCTAGACCTTCTTCCTCCTAATGGCTTCCTAAGCTAAGGCAACCGAGAAGACGTTGGAAGAGTTCCCAAGCCAAGTAAACCGATTAGGGGTTTGAGAAAGAGTAGGGAGCGCGAAACCCCATGTCTCTCCAAGAAGGTCTTGAAGGGGAGAAAAGGTCCGTTACCATCGCTTGCCTAGAAAGCCCTGAGCTATAGATAAGAGAGTCCGATATAAGCAAATTTAACGGGCCTCCCAGGTGCCAATAGTCAAACCATAACAATACTGAAAAGCCAAGACCAACTCTCCAAAAAAAGGATAACCGAAACTCCCTTCTTAGCTGCAGGATCTTCTTCCAAGCCCACGAACAAAAAGTTGGTTTGCTTGCCACCCAAAAAATTTTCCGTTTTGAAAAAGTGGATGAATCCATTTGCACCATAACGATTCTTTGTCTGTAAACAAAATCCAAATGTACTTGAGCATGGCAGCTTTGTTGCAATCACGTAGCCTGCAAATACTTGGTCCTTCCTCATCCTTCAGGAGACACATCTTCACAAGAGACCTTTGCCCCACTAACACCAAGTCCAGGGCCTTTCCAAAGAAACTTTTTAAAAATTTGTTCTATGCGGTCCAACACAGAGCAAGGAAATGCTAAACACACTAGCCCAAAATGCTTGGATAGAGTGAAGGACAGACCTGATCAATTGGAGTTATCATGCGAAGGAGAGGAACCGTTGGGCCTAAGATTGGACCTTGGAAGTGATACGATCAATAAGGGCAATGCAATAAACCTTCCCAAGCCTAGAGAAGATAATGGGCACCCCTAGATATCGCACCGACAGCTTCCGTTCCTAAAAGCCCAGGCCTGAAGGATAGTATTTCTTAAGGAGGAGGACTCACTTGCAAGAAAAACCTCACTTTTGTTTACATTAGGCTGCATCCCACTCCAAGAAGAGAATGTATCAAGGCCTCATTTTAAAAGAGAAACAAAAGTCAGATCAGCCTCACAAAAAAGAAAGACATCATTAGTAAAGAAAATGTGAGATAAGTTCGAAGTTTTGCACCTCCAGAAATATTTGAACTCCGGTAGCCTAGTACGAGAGCTCAAATCCCCAGAGAAAACCTCAATCACCAAAGTAAAAAGATATGGAGACATAAAGCCCCCATGCCGCAGACCCCGACCCTTAGAGAAGAACCCATGTAACTCCCTATTAATTGAAATGGAATACTTCGGAGTACGTACACAGACCATGATGCGCCGAATAATCCACTCAGGGAAACCAAAAGTTGAAAGAGAAAGCTCAAGGAAGTCCTAGTCAACCGTATCATATGCTTTCTGGAAGTCCACCTTAATTGCACACTTGGGCAAATAAGGGTCTAGGTGGAATCCAGCAAAGAGCTCTTGGGCCAAAAGAATATTATCCCTGATCCTCTTACCCTTGACAAAAGCATTCTCGGAGAGGTTAATCAAATCATGAAGCACAACAACTACACGGTTAGCCAGAATCTTGGTGATAACTTTGTAAATGGTATTATGGCAAGCAATGGGCCTAAAGTCAAAGATTGAACAAGCATTGAGAACTTTAGGCACCAAGGCTAGTATAGTGTTGTTTATCTCCTATAAGAGACGACCTGAAGTGAAGAAATCATTCATAGCCGTTAGAACCAATGACCCCACTATCTCCTAATTACTATTGAATAACTCAACCGTGAAGCCATTCGGCCAAGGTGTTTTGCCTCAAACTAGCCTTGCTCACCAATAAGCGGACACCGAATGGCCTCTTGTAGCTCATGCAAGGAAGGCCTATAAAGGGTGTCATGCGGCGCTAGAAGGTCTTAAAAATAGGAGACAAAGACCTGCTACACTGACTCTGGATCAGAGACTAAGGAGCTAGAGGAATCCATAGCAGAGAGGATCCTATTCTTGAGTTGTCTTTTATTAACATAATGGTGGAAGAACTTGGTATTTTGGTCACCTTCCTTAAGCCACCTGATTCTAGACTTTTGCCTGAAAAAAGACTCTTTCTAGCTTCGCAGGTCCACAAAGGTGCAACGCTGAGACTTCTCTAGTTTTGTAAGAGCATCACTAGTTAGGTCTTGCTGGAATCTAATTTGAGTAAGCCAAAGAGCATTCCTCACTTCTACCATCCTCACAGAAATATTAGGGAATGATTCCCTGTTTAGCAACTTAAGACGGGCTTTAAGGGCCTTCGGCTTGACAATTAAATTGTACATGGGAACCCCTTCAACCGGGCACTCCCATACTTGCTCGACGATAAAAAGGAAGTCTGGATGCTTCATCCAAAAGTAAAAAAACTTGAAAGGTTTCCTCCTATGAACCAGTTTTAACACTCTGACAACCATGGAGGTGTGATCAAAGATACCCGGGGTAAGGAAAGAAGCTTCTAAGAAGGAGAAATCCAACTTCCATTTCGTATTCACTAGCACCCGATCTATCTTCCTTAGCTTATGAGTAGCTCCAGAGGAAGTGGACCACGTGAAATGAAGACCATCATACTTGAGATCTTCAAGTTTCGTCTGTGCTACGCATTAGCTAAACTCATCAAAGTAGGGGATCCAATTATTTGAACTACTAATCTAGTTAAAAGGGTCTTTGATGGCATTGAAATCACCAACCACAAGCCAAGCCGAAGCCTACAAGAGGTTATTCTTTTGGACAAGATCAGCCCAAAAAGGCCTATAGCCTATAAAAGTATGTTTGCCATAGACCATAGAGATGCAGTAGCTCAAACTAGACAAAAGAAACTTGAGGCTTCCATAGATCGTCTGACCATTAATAAAGGAGACTTCAAAACTAACCAACTCAAGGTTCCAACCAACCCAAATTCTACCCTGAGGAGAAAATTCATAATTAGTTACCCAATTCCACCCCTTCAATAGGCTCAAAGAGATGGATTGGAAGAGAGACTCTGAGAATTTAGTCTCATGAAGCCCAACAATAAAGAGATTATTAGAAGATACCAAACTCTTGACTTTAGCCCGCCTGAGGGGTCAACAAGACCCATAATGTTCCAAAAAGCTATATACCTTCCCAAAAAAGAGAGCATGGAGGGGTTACCTCTTCTTGGTAGACCTACGCTGATTGGACACCGGAGCAGGGAGAGTAGGGGGAGCCAAATTCGGGTGGAGTCACAACAATTTATCTTGCATTGTCTCAAGTTTTGACGCTAGAGAGGCCCTAAGAGAGGGGCTAGGAGAGAGTAGATCATCCTCGTTGGAGCTACCATTTGAGCTTGTTGAATCAACAGAGCCTTCCCCAAAGCTCACCGAGACCAAGGGAGCACCAGTAGAGCTGGCCCTATCCACAGCAGGGGAGGAGAGGCTTCTCAAACCTCTCGAGGTTTTCCTAGAATAAGTCGAGGGCAACCCTTTCCCAGAGGCGGCCTCCTTCAAAGCCAAAACCTTCTCTCCCTCACAAGGAATCACCAAAAAGGCCAGTGAGTTCTCCTTTGGTAAAAACTACTTCTTCTTCTCCCCCTTAACCTTCTTCCACCCTTGATTAGACTCTGCAGGGGGTGCCACCATCACCGAAGCAGGGATAGGAGCCGTTTCGGGAGTAATAGCCTTATCTTTGGCGTGGGCCTGTAATCGCCAAACATTAGAGCAACCAGGGAGTGTGGTTCCTTTTGTAACAAGAGCAAGGCCCTGCACTTGTGACATGGAGATGTCTCTAGGAGGGACAACAAGAGAAGGAACAACCAAATCAAGGCACTTGTGGCTAAAAGTGGCACAACTCGGGCACACAATCTACCTCCACTCATACTCAATCTCCACTGTACAAGTCTCCCCATCGAGGTCAATATCAACTAAATTGCATATAGGCTATTTTGCAGATATCTCAACACAAACCCTTGCAAAAGATACCAACCTCATTTCTTCAGTATGGTGGTCAACATACAAAGGCTTACCCATGGCACTAGCCACTGTGCTAATCCCTATCATAGACCAAAGGACAAGGGGGAGATCTTTCAGCCTAATCCAAACCAGCACCAAGGAGTGGCTGTCTTTCTGGAGTTTCAATAGCGGATGCCACTACTAAAGGACTAATGGAATCCTAGCAACTATCAACGGAAAAAATAGAATCCTCGTTCATTTGCAAATATTTCCACCAGATTTTGCCCCCACATATGTTTAAGGGTTGTCTCGGTCAACCTAAAGGGAAGCCTCTTCCCAACACAATAGCCCACAAGGCACTCATGCCATTTCGAGTTCACAGCCTCTAAAATCTCAACAAATAGTCTAATGACAGGCTTGTTATCAACATAAGTAGGGGGATGAAAGAGAGATCATACCCTTTGGTCGCAGCTCTAGCTATGTTGGCCCATGAACGAGTAGGCCGAACTTCCTTCCCTTGAAGACCATTGGGCTAGGGTCGCATCGAGGTGGACCTAACACGGCTCTGGCCCCATATAGGAGTGGGGCCTCGAGAGGCTTTATGGGCGAGTCGAGGGCCTTCACTCGAAGGGGCAGACAGGGTCTTGGGTGATCCCGAAGGACCAGTAGCACCGGAGGAGGGCTGAGCTTGAGGAGGAAAGGCAAGAAGTCTCCCATCAGCCCCAACCAAAGCTACTTGGGCTGAATCCGAGTCGCCAGCCACAGCAGACAAGGACGCCATAACAGAATCCAAACCCGAATGCCTAGGCTGACATGAGCATAACTTCAAAGGGAAAGCATACCAACCAAAGTGGATCGGAAGGAAGGAAAAAGAGGTCTAGGTGAGCCTATCCTCCAAAACACGGCCCAAACGACTAGTTGAAGATCCCGAATCGAGCAGAAACCTAGTCGGGAACAGGACCAAGCCCTAGGCTAAACTAGATTCGGTCTTGCAACCTAAAACAGAAGAAATGGCTCAGTGGGAAGAAGGAGGGAGGTCAAACAAACCTACCCATCAATTCTTGACCCAAACGAGCGGCTGAAACCACCGGCGAGAGCAACGCACTAGTCGGAATGAACAGGACTAGAATCGCCACTTTACAGAGCTATGTGAACAGTATATCGAGAATGCATGAATGGCCAAAGCTCTTTCTTTCCTCTTGTTTCTTATCGTCTTCATTTCTTAAAAAAAGGCTTGCAACAAGCTGTTGGCACCCGCTTTTACCCTTACATTTTGCCATGCAACAACAATGGAATGATCAGTCTTGTAGAGAGCTTGACAAGAAGAGAGTAGCTCCACCTACTTCTCGACTTAAGACGGAGAAAATGAGTTCGACCAAGACAAGCATGCAAAGGCCGCATGGCTAGAGAGCTACATGAAGAGGCTTGGGCAAATAATTTCTTGCGTGGACAGCACATATCATGCAAAGGAAAAGCGAAACAAGAACAAAGATCACATGCACATACATGTGGCAAGCATGCAAAGCATGGAAAAGTGGTCTTGATGAATGGAGATTTGGTGCTAGTGGAGGCAAAATTGGAAGGATACTTCTCTCTGTGAGTTTTATCTATCTTTGTTTTCATTTTTACTTTCTCTTTCCTTGTACAATCATTACCATGTATTTTCCTTTCAACTCATTTCCTTTCTATGTAATTTCAATCTCCAACACATCTACTTTTCTTCTCACTAAGTTTCAGGTAGATTATCACTTAATCCAAGTGACCAAATCCATTATGGTATGGAGTCACGGAACGATTCCAATTGCTCTCCTTCGCTCTATTATTATTATAAATAGATTCAAACATGTGATTCATTATAAATTATCGGTAGATTTGATTCCTGTTGTGTCATTTTTGTTTAAAAAAAGGATTTTGAGAAAACTATGAATATCGAATTTTTCTCAAATCCCATTTAGTTAACCCTAGTTAGTTAACTTTATTCCTAAATAGGATTCTTTCTCTTTTTTCATTTTCTTTGATTTTCCCAATGTTGTAAGCTCTCTTTCCTTTTTCTCTGCCATAGCCAAAACTTCCAAACTCCACCAACGTCGCTTTCTGCATCACGATTGCTCGCCTCCCATCCCACGCTAGCGATCTCTGACGAATGGAAGATCGCCACCTACCAACGGAGGCGACAAAGAGAAGAAGAAGTTCATCTCCTGGAGACTGACGGCCAACGGGGCCGATAGGCTACCACCGCCGACCGAAGCCATGGGAATTGGTGACGTAGCTTCAAGTGAATGATTCTCTCCTAAGGTTTGTTTTGGGCTTTATGTAGCTTGCTATGTAGATCAGGTAACGACTGGCACATCCGAATTTTATTAAGTTGAATTCAATTCGGTTGGTGCTGCAAATTGAATTCCTAGAAACTTAGATCAGTGGGATAGAAGGCTCCATGTTTTTGAGGCACTTGAAGAGGCAAAACCAAAAGAAGATGCAGTGAGATGGCAAGCCACCAAGAAAGTTTGCTTGACAGTCGAGTCATTTAACCACTTCTTGAAAACCAAATCTACTTGGAGTGTGAGAGTAGTATGAACATTGGCTGTAATCATGGACAACTAGTTAGGTGGTTGTTTTCTTTCACCTTGTAATCTGTGGATATGAAAAAGGAATAATCACGAGAAACACGGAGTTTACACAAGTTATTTAGCAAAATAGAGACAAAACACAAGAAGCTGATTGTCGATTCTAATTTCTGATTCTGATTTCTAAGGCCTTCGCAACAATTTAAGATTCTCTTTTGATCCTAATGTGCCATAGATTTTATGAAAAAAAAAAAAAAAAAGACCAAGAAGCTAAAGCTCTTGGATGCTTCTTGAATGTTTGAGTGAAGCTGGATTAATGAAAGATAAACTTATGCCGTACCAATAATAATAAGACATGCGGCAATGATTAACATGTAGTTTTTCAAATTAGTTGGTGTTTTTGCTTTAGTGTTGTCCGAGCCATATCAATTTAAGTGTTAGGTGGGATTTGCATCTGCATTACAGGATAAGTATGTACTAATAATCATTACTTCAAAGTTTATGACCAGTATGTTATATAGGACTCGCAAGATCTTGATCTTATAGCTACGAGATATGGATTCATTCCATTAGTAGCTGCATATTGACACTGAAATGTTTCAACTGCTGGCAACTTGATGCTGATTTCCTCTTGAGTTGCCTATTGTCCACATATTCTTTTTTCTTCTAAGAAGTAATGAGATCTATTTGCCTTTCTTGTATAAGGCAAAGCTTGCTCTGGACAACCTTGAAGTTCCAGTCATAAAGAAACTATTTTTCAGTAATTAGGTGCATTTTAGATGTGTTACTTTATTTTATATAAGATGATTAGTATTTCACTCTTAAGTGGTGAATGATCTCAAATTGTACTTTATCTATATTATAGTTTGATTGAGCAGTTGTGCAATTGTTGAGGATGTGAACATTATTGTGGCAGGAAGAAATTAGTGTAATGAGACACAAAAAGTATGTATATCATTGCTTCTCTACCCCCTTCTATAAATTTTGGCTAGTGACACTTTGTTATTGTTCTAAATCGATACCCTCGAGAGTCCATTTGTAGCTTGATCATTTTATGTTCCTCCCTTAATTATTTCTTTATGATAAAATAATATATATGTGCAGATTTGTTAGATTGGAATTTCCATGCATTATTATGCTGTAAAGGGTTTGTTCCAATTATTCATTCATAAAATATGGCTATGGCTGACAATAACAGTAATATTGTTGTATTGTTATGATGTTTAAGGTTTTTCATTTGCTACTGTGCTCTGTTTGGAACCATATTACCATCTTTATCTGCTTTGGTGAAGTTCCTAACGATGTTTTCTTAGGCTGTGTGGTAGCTAGACTTTTGGCATACATTTTTGGTATGAAAATGCATTTTGAGCATTGTTTTGCCTTTAATGATGTAAGAACCTGCTCCTTGGCCTCTTTTCTTCATATAGTGACCACGTTTACACAAGTGGTTTGAGCCTGGTTTCTAGTAGACGTCTATTATCTAAGTCTATTTCTGTCATTATTTATAGTTATGTTATGACAATATGCTTCTATAAATGACTTTGTGTACATAAATGGATAGTTGATGCTAAACTATTTGGCCCTTTTAGTATCTTGGTGGAGAATAATTCAAAACCTAAGGCACCTTGCTACAGGGATTTATATAACAAAGTAATGTTAGAAAATGTGGAGGTGGCTAATCCAATAAGAAGCATCTTTTTCCATGTGAGCTTCTTGGCAACTTCAAGTGAGAATCTTGTTGACTTCACATAGTATATGCCTGATCAATCTTATATATAGTCTCAAACAGTTAACTAAAAGAAGAAAACATTTCTCATGAAATGCACTAACTCAATTTATGTTGAAACTACGGTAAGAAAAACTGTCTCTCTGATATAGCTCGTAAATTTGATATGCTTGCTTTGTTAGTTTCTGCACTTGCTTATGTTGCTGATTTCGTATTTACTTAGCTCCACTTTGAAATTGTGACATACGATAATTGACAACTAAATCTTACTTGACGTCTATGTTTCCTTATGTTTTTTTTTTTTTTTTGGTAAAAGGTAATTGTATAAAGCTAAGAACCAATAATTACAAGAGAAATGGCACCAAACATACACTCAAGATGAACAAAGCATAAAGAATGGAAGGGTGCCGAAGAAAGAAAAGAAAAGCCAACAACGGCAACCAAGCAACACGGCAACCAGCCAGCCAAGCCTTAAAAAACCCTAAGCGATGGTGGCAGCAGTCAAAAGAAGCCGCAACCAGGAAGCGAATCACGATTGCATGAACCACCAGATGCGAATCACCGTAGTCACACCCGAACCGAAGCCGCGAGCCACCGCATCAAAAAGGAGCCAAAACAAAGAAAGAACGCCACCAATGGGAACACTACAAATTAACGGAATTGGAGGAGAAAATGCAAGTATCTATCCCCTAGCTATGTTTGATGTGGATATCGAGCCATATCAAGGAGGAGGTGCTAGGGACCCGTTGTCTATTCCGACTGGTTCGATCACTCGAGCGCGGGCCAAGCAATTTAGATAAGCTATTGGCGTCATGGTTCGTAATTTTTGGCATGGAGATAAACTTGGATCAAATCTTAAAGAATCTTGGAAATCTTGGCGCAATTATTATCTAGTCACCAAATATTTGACCAAGTCAAAAACAATTATCTTCTTGTTTAGATATTTTATAGAATATGACGCATTAGATTTCTAGGGTTGGTTTTAGGGTTTGTGTGGTAACTAGAAGGCCTGTATAAAGGATTGGCCGACTTTCTTTGAGAGACAAACATATTTTTATTTTGGAGGAAAAGAATTAAGAGGTTCTCTTTTACTGCTCTTTTGAGAACTTGACGTTATCAAGATTCTCTTATAGTGGTTGATTCAACTTATTGAGCAAGATAGCAAATTCTTTTGCTCGTGGTGTGTATAGTGATGGTTGGTTGACATGCGTTAGTCAATAGGTCACGTTCATAGCAAGGTTGCCAATCACAAGTTTGATTGGAGCTCGAGGTTTGCAATTCGCACTATCTGGGCCTTCATAAAACGATCTTTCCGCAACGATTCACATCATTTGGTATAAGAGCTTGCTTCTACAAGGTCTATTCATCTTTAATTTTCTGTTTATATTCAACAATTTGAGATTTCTTGAGCTAGGGTTTCGGTTCTAGCCAATTTAGGATCCGATTGCTTTTGTGCTTCAATACGTAGTTGTTTGCTGTTAGTTTTAATGTTTTCCCTAGCATCTTAAATTGTATCTGAGTTCGTACAAAAAAAAAAAAAAAAGGAGAGTTTGTCAAAAAAAAGATGAGAAAGTTCGTCAAAAAGAAGAAGAAAGAAAATGCACAAAAAAAAAAGTGCGCAAGAGAAAAAAAAATAGCTGAACCAAAAAAAATCAAGAAGGTAACTCGTTTGTTAGTGGATTGAATTGAAACAAAATCCGTAGTGATTTGCATTTCAATTGGAATTTCAAAAGTTGTACTTGTTAGTTTGAAATTGTTACTTACTTAAACAAAAAGCAGTAATGATCTAATCTTATTTGATTAGTTTGATTGATTTTTGTGAGGGGGTTGAGAGATAGATTTTCGAGTCCAATAAAGAGCTTGTGAAAAGAGAATACAAGAGGAAAAATGCAAAAGTGTGTAAGCTTAATTGAGGGTGGAAAAAGCCTAGACTTGAGTTAAACACGAGGGGAATGACAAATACCTTGAGAGAAACACGTGAGTAAGCGATTGGTGAGGAATTTTTTTTTTTTTTTGTAACTAATGTTTACTTGCAGGTCTAAAATATGTCACGTGAAGAAAGCGTGAATCAAAGGGAGGTTGACTCCATACGAAGGGATGAAACACTCGTGGAAAGCATCCAACAATTGAGGGTCGTAGTGGAGGAGTTTAGTGGCCGAATGATGGGAAATGGCATGAGGGTTGATGGTAACCGAGAGCTACCTCGGGAAAGGCCGCAACATTAGCGAGATGCCTCTAGAACACAACATAGAAGGCAACATCATTATGATGATGATGATGTCGACATGAAGGATGATCGAGATGCTCAATTTGGAAGGTGGAATCGAGCCCAAGGGTTTAGACACCGAGAAGATAATGAACTTGCCAATATCAAGATGAAGATTCCTTCTTTCTAAGGGAAGAATGATCCCAATGCATATTTAGAGTGGAGAGAAATGCATAGAGATGGTATTTGATTGCCAACAATACTCCGAGCTAAAAAAGGTAAAAATTGCAGCTGTTAAATTTATTGATTATGCTATGATTTGGTAGGATCAACTTGTGACTAGTAGGAGACACAATAGTGAAAGATTGATAGAGACATGGGATGAGATAAAAGTGGTGATGAGGAGGCATTTTGAACCAAGTCATTACCATGAGATTTGTTTCAAAAGTTATAAAATCTCACACAAGGCAATAAGAGTGTGGAAGAGTATCACAAGGAGATGGAGATTGCCATGATCCGTGCTAATGTGGTGGAGGATCGTGAGGCCACAATGCCAAGATTTTTTAGTGGTTTGAGCCAAGACATAGCAAGGGTGGTGGGGCTACAACACTATGTTGAATTGGAGGAATTGGTGGACAAAGCCATCAAAGTTGAAAAGCAATTGAAGTTGGACTGAAATCACAAGAGTGGAGGAGGTTCAAATCAAAATTGGAGATCCAATTAGAAGAGAGATGATAAGCCAAATTGGAGAGAAAACAACACCAAAACAGAAATCTCAAAGGAGAAAGAGAGGGACCGTAAAGTTGGAACGAATCCGGTTTCAGGTAAAACTGAAAACCCTTATACTAGACATCATGAGATTAAATGTTTTAAGTGTTTTGGCAAGGGTCATATGGCGAATCAATGCCTAATAAAAGGGTGATGATCATGATTGGACATGGTGATGTTGAGTTCGAAAGTGAGAGGGAAGAAGAGGATGATGAGCCACCATTGGAGGATTGTAGTGATGGAGAAGTGGTTATAAAAGGAGACTTATTAGTGGTTAGACGTCCTCTAAGTGTGCAAGTAAAGGAAGATGAGCATCACCAATAAAGAGATAACTTGTTTCATACAAGATGTGTGGTGAATGGTAAGATCTATAGTATGATAATTGATGGAGGTAGTTGTGCAAATGTGGCAAGTTGTACTATGGTAGATAAGTTGGGTTTGAAAACGACAAAGCACCCTAGGCCTTATAGACTTCAATGGTTAAATGATAGTGGTGAGGTGAAGATGTCGAAGCAAGTTCGAATTCCATTTGAGATAGGGAGATACAAGGATGAGGTAGAGTGTGATGTTGTACCTATGCAAGCGGGTCATATCTTGCTTAGAAGACCATGGCAATATGATCGAAAGGTATATCATGATGGGTATACCAACCATTATTTATTGGTGATGAATTAAAAGACTTACACCTTGGTACCAATGACACCTAGTGGGTGTATCAAGATCAGTTGAAGTTACAATGAGAAGCCGAGAGAGAGAGAGAGAGAGAGAGAGAGAGAAGGTGAGAAATCCGAGGGCTTGCATGGTGTGTTTGAGACGCAAGGAAAAGGAGAGGCTGACAGGAGAATTGTGGTAAAAACCGAGGGAAAAGAAGAGAGGAAAAAAATAGGCAAAAGAATTTTTATGCAAAATCAAATGAGGTGAGAAGAGCTTTAGTTCTAGATTGACCATGCTTGTACTTTTGTACAAGGAGGTTTTGTTTTCTACTAATGATCTTGACCCAAGTTTGCCTAGTCCTATTGTGTCTTTATTGTAGGAATTTGAATATGTCTTTCCTAATGAACTTCCAAGAGAAATGCCACCAATTCGAGGAATTGAACATCAAATCGACTTGATTCCTAGTGCACCATTACCTAATCGACCCGCATATCGAAGTAATCCCAAGGAGACAAAGGAACTTTAGCGACAAGTTAGCGAACTATTGGAACAAGGGTATGTGAGAGAGAGTCTTAGCCTGTGCATCTTTCCTATTTTGTTGGTGCTAAAGAAGGATAGAACTTGGCGAATGTGTGTCGATTGCTAAGCAATTAATGACATTACGGTAAAGTATCGACATCCTATTCCTAGGTTAGATGACATGTTGGATGAGTTGCATGGTTATTGCATTTTCACTAAGATCGATTTGAAAAGTGGCTATCATCAAATTAGGATGAGAGAAGGTGATGAATGGAAAACTGCATTTAAGACCAAGTATGGATTATATGAGTGGTTAGTCATGCCATTTGGATTAACTAATGCACCGAGCACGTTTATGTGACTTATGAATCATGTTTTGCGTGCTTTTATTGGTCGATTTGTGATTGTCTATTTCGATGACATCTTGATATATAGCCGAAGCCCTGATGACCATATTGAGCATATGCGAGCTGTCTTGCAAGTTTTAAGGGTCGAGCAATTATATGCTAACATAAAGAAGTGCTCTTTTGTTACTAACAAATTAGTATTTCTAAGATTTTTTGTTAGTGCTAATGGTATACAGGTTGATGAAGAAAATGTCAAAGCAATCCATGAATGGCCAATGCCTAAGACCATAGGAGAGGTGCGTAGCTTTCATGAATTGGAGAGTTTTTATCGGTGATTTGTGAGAAATTTTAGCACCATTGCTGCACCTTTGACTGAGGTTATCACAAAAGCACGTGGGTTTCACGTGGTGAGAAGAGCAAGAAAAAACATTTAATTTGCTAAAAGATAAGTTGACTAATGCTCCTTTGTTATCTTTGTTGAATTTAGTGCTATTTTTGAGATAGAGTGCGATGCTTCGGGTACAGGAATTAGAGCCATGTTGATGCAAGGAGGGCATCCCATAGCTTATTTTAGCGAGAAATTGAGTGGAGCAACATTGAATTATCCTACCTACGATAAGGAGATGTATGCTTTAGTGCGAGCTTTGGAAACTTGGCAACATTATTTATGGCCAAAGGAGTTTGTGATCTACACTGACCATGAGACCTTGAAGTACTTGAAAGGGCAGCAAAAGTTGAATAAAAGACATGCCAAATGGATGGAGTTCATCGAGATTTTTCCGTATGTGATCAAGTACAAGAAAGGTAAGGAGAATGTGGTAGCCGATGCACTCTCAAAGGTATATGATTCTAACTATTTTAGAAGCAAAGTGTTTAGGTTTTGAGCATATCAAGGGCTATATACTAATGATGATGATTTTGGGAGAGATTTTGAAGCATGTGAACATACTGCATTTGATAAATTCTATAGGCGTGAAGGTTATCTTTTCCGTGAAAAACAAGTTGTGTTTGCCTAAGTGTTCTTTGTGTGAATTGTTGGTGTGAGAAGCGTAAAGTGGCGGTTTAATGGGGCATTTTGGCATTAATAAGACTTATGAAATGCTGCATGAACATTTTTATTGGCCATATATGAAGAGAGACGTCACATGTGTCTATGAGAGATGCATTGCTTGTAAGCAATCGAAGTCTACAACTAAATCGCATGGCTTGTATACACCATTACCTATTCCAACGCATCCTTGGACTGATATTTCAATGGATTTTGTGTTAGGATTACATAGGTCTAAGTATGATAGAGATTCTATTTATGTGATTGTTGATTAGTTTTCAAAGATGGCTCATTTTATACCTTGTCATAAAACTGATGATGCATTTCATGTTGCTGATTTGTTCTTTAGGGAGGTCGTACGTTTGCATGGCATGCCTAGATAAATTGTTTTAGATCGAGATTCTAAATTCCTTAGCTACTTTTGGAAAACATTGTGGAAAAAACTAGGAACACGGTTATTATTTTCTACTACTTGTCATCCACAGACCGATGGTCAAACCAAGGTAATTAATAGAACTTTAAGGATATTGTTGCGTGCAATTATTGAAAAGAATATAAAATCTTGGGAAGATTGTCTACCACATGTTAAGTTTGTACATAATAGGAGCATGCATTCTGGTACTAACTTTACATAATTTGAGGTTGTTTATGGTTTTAATCCATTAACTCCGTTAGATTTAACCCCTTTACCTATTGATGAGCGTGTGGATTTAGATGGAGCAAAGAAAGTTGAATTTGTTAAGGTGTTGCATGAGAAGACGCGTGCAAATATTTAGTGCAAGACTGAGCAATATGCAAGGCAAGACAACAAAGGGCGCAAGGAAGTAGTGTTTGAACTCAGCGATTGGGTTTGGGTTCATATGCGCAAGGAGCGATTTCTTGAGCAGCGACATTCTAAGTTATTGCCGCAAGGGGATGGACCATTCATGGTGTGGGAAAGAGTTAACAATAATGCCTATAAGCTTGATCTTCTAGGTAAGTATGACGTTAGTGCTAAATTTAATGTTTCTAACTTTAGTCTTTTCGATGCAAGCGATGATTTGAGGGCAAATCTTTTGCACGGGGGAGGGAATGACGTGGACATTGAGCCATATTGAGGAGGAGGTGCTAGGGACCCATTGTCTATTCCGACCGGTTCGATCACTCCAGCATGGGCCAATCAATTTAGGCAAGCTGTTGGCGTCATGGTTCGTAATTTTCAGGGTGGAGATAAACTTAGATCAAGTCTTGAAGAATCTTGGAAATTTTGGCGTAATTTTTGGCGTGGAGATGAGCTTGGATCGAACCTTGAAGAATCTTGGAAATCTTGGCGCAATTTGATTATCTAGTCACCAAATATTTGAGCAAGTCAAAAACTATTATCTTCTTGTTTAAATATTTTCTAGAATATGATGCATTAGATTTCTAGGGTTAGTTTTAGGGTTTGTGTGGTAACTAGAAGGCGTATATAAAGGACTAGCCGACTTTCTTTGAGAGACAAACATATTTTTATTTTTGAGGAAAAGAATTGAGAGGTTCTCTTTTACTGCTCTTTTGAGAACTTGACCTTATCAAAATTCTCTTGTGGCAGTTGATTCGACTTATCGAGCGAGATAGTGAATTCTTTCGCTCGTGGCATTTATAATGATGGTTGGTTGACACACGTTCGTTAATATGTCACGTTCATACCGAGGTTGCCAATCATAGGTTTGATTGGAGGTCGAGGTTTGCAATTCGCACTATCCAAGCCTTTGTAGAACAATCTTTCTACAACGATTCACATCAATGTTGGAGTCTTCTATTCCTAAAGCTATCTTGCACGTTTCCAAAATTTAAATCCTTATCCTTGACAACCTTAATAAGGTGGTTCTTCATGGCCGAAACCACCAAAACATGATCCCTAAAAGAATCACGTTCCTATACTTCCAAATAAGGTGGCAAAGAGCCCCAAATGAGAAAGGCACAATGGAACGGTAAAAATCCTTACCAGCAAGAAACTTCAACGCCCAACGAAGATTCTCTGACCACGCCCTGTTGCGCCAAGGGGGGTTGCATCTAGCAGCCCAAGAGAATGCAAGCAAGGCAGTGATATGATAGGCAAAAAACATATGGTCAATGGAGTCCGGCACTAAAAAGGCACAAGAAGCCTCCCCAATCTTGCCGTAAGAAAGAAGCAAGGCCTGAGTGGGAAGACAATTCTTTATAATGAGCCAAAGATTAAACTGGTATCTTGGCACTAAACCATTGTTCCATATCAAAGGAGCCCAAACAACCTGAGGCTTCTTTCTTCTGATAGTCTGCCAAGCTAAAGCAATAGAGAATAATCCAGAGGAGCTTTCTAACCAAATAAAACGATCTAGTGCTTGAGACAGAGTAGGAATGGGCTGCTCCCAAGACTCTAATAATGTCCTCATGGCTTGTCTAGTAGGTGAAAATAGGTCAGCGACCACCGTATGCCTAGGAAGTCCAGAGCTATAGATATGATGGTTGAAAAATAAGAGATGAAGAGGTCCCCTCGGGTGCTAGTGGTCAAATCAGAAGGACACCGAAAGACCATCCCTTAACCTCCAGAAGAATGAGTACCGAAATTCATCCCTGAGATGTAGGATTCTCTTCCATGCCCAAGAGCAAACAGTAGGCTTGCTAACTACCCAAAAACTCTTCATTTCAGGAAAGTGGAGTGGATCCATTTGCACCATAAGGACTCATTGTCTGTAAACAAGATCCATATGTGCTTTAGCATCGAAGCCTTATTATAATCCTCTAGTCTTCGAATACCTAGCCCTCCTTCTTCCTTCAGAAGGTAAATGTCTTCCTAGAAAACCTTGGCTCCACCCCTACTTAGGTCAGGGCCTTTCCAAAGAAACTGTCTCAAGACCTGTTCAATACGGTCTAGGACTACAACAAGGATAATAAAAACACTCGCGCCAATAAGCTTGGATAGCATGAAGTACTGAAGTTATTAACTAAAGGCAACCAGCAAAAAAGAGAAAGCGTTGAGTCCAAGATTGGACCCTGGCTGTGATCCGATCAACTAGGGAAATACAATCCGCCTTACCTAGATGAGACGAGATAATGGGAACTCCTAGATAGCGAACCGGCAATTTTCCTTCAATGAAGCCAAGGGTCCGCAAAATCTCATTATGCAAGTCAACCGACCCTCCATCAAGAAATATCTTGCTTTTGTTATTGTTAGGTCTTAGCCCACTCCAAGTAGAGAAGGTATCCAACTCATCATTCAAAAGAGAGATTAAGGCTAAATCCGATTGGCAAAAGAGGAAAACATCATCCGCAAAAAATAGGTGAAAAAGGCTCAAAGCCTTGCATCTCTAGAAGAACTTGAAGTCCAGATGTCTCGCTCGAGTAGTAAGAATCCTAAAGAAGACCTCTATGACTAACGTGAAAAGATAGGGATAGATTGGATCCCCCTGACAAAGGCCTCGGCCGCTAGGAAAAACACATGAAGTTCCCCATTCAAGGAGATAGAAAACTTAGGGGTTCGAACACATACCATAATGATCCGAACTAGGTGTCTGGGAAACCAAAAGCCCGAAGAATCAACTCAAGAAAATCCCAGTCCACCGTGTCGTAGGCCTTCTGGAAGTCCACCTTAACAGCACACTTGGGCACATATGGATGAAGATGGAATCCAGCAAATAACTTCTGGGCAAGAAGGATATTGTCTCTTATACGTCGGCCTTTGATGAAGGCATTCTAAGAGGGCTGATAACATTCCCCAAGACTACAGCCACACGGTTAGCTAAAACCTTCGTAATACACTTATAAATGGTATTACAGTGGCCAATATGTCTATAATCATTGACAGAAGTCGCATTAGCAACTTTTGGAGTTAATACCAAGATGGTATTATTGATCTCCCTGAGAAGCTTCCCTGTGACAAGGAAATCCTTAACCTCTTACGTGACCAACGGTCCAACTAACTCCCAGTTGTGCTTAAAGAATTCGACTCTAAAACCATCCGATCTTGGTGCCTTTCCCTGAGCAAGGGAAAACGTGGTATCATGAATCTCCTCATCAGTAAAAGGACAAGAGAGAAAACTAACCTGATCTTGTGAAAGAGGGCATCGGATAACCTCCTGAATATCCTGTAGAGACAGTTTAGAAAAGAGGGTGGACAGTGCCAAAAGCTCCTGAAAGTGAGCTATGAAAGTGTGTTGCACCGAGGTGGGATTTGCAACAATCTTACCAGAGGTATCCATGATAGAAAGAATAATATTCCTCAGTTGTCTCCTAATGACAGACTAGTGAAAGAATTTGGTATTCCGGTCCCTTTCCTCGAGCCACCTGATCCTAGATTTCTGTCTGAAGAATGACTCCTCATGATTCCTCAGCTCCACAAAGGTCCGTTGATGAGTCCTCTCCAAATCTGCAAGAAGCTCGCTTGTCGGGTTCTGTTGCAGGTTGATCTAGGCAAGCCTTAAAGCATTCCTCGTCGAAGCAACCCTCTCGAAAATGTTTGAAAATGACTCTCTATTGAGTTGCTTGAGTCGGCCTTTAAGGGCCTTAAGCTTGGTCACCTATCTATACATAGGAACTCCTTCACTCGGACTTTCCCAAACTTGCGAAACAATAACCTGAAAGGAAGGGTGCTTGGTCCAGAAGTCAAAGTATTTAAAATGCTTCATTTGAAGAACCAGTTGCAAAACTTTAACCACCATCGGAGTATGATTAGAAATCCAGGCAGCAAAAAGGAAGCCTTTGAGAAAGAGAACTCCTGGCCCTTCTGGATATGAAAGTATGTTCAGCATAGACCGTGGAGACATAGCAGCATAAACCCGAGAGGAGAAACTTCAAGCTGCCATGGATAGCCTGACTATTGGAAGAAAGAACTTCAAAACTAACCAAGGAAGGATTCCAGTCGACCCATATCCTACCTCTATGAGAAAAATCATAATTGGCAACCTAGTTCCACCCTGAGAAGAGTGTAGCAGAAAGGGACCCAAACAAAGACTCCGAAACTTTGGTCTCGAGTAAACCAATTAGACAAAGGCCATTGGAAGAAACAAAATTCCTGACTTTGGCTCACCTCAAGGGATCCATAAGGCCTCTCACATTCCAAAATCCAAATAACATAGAAATATAATATAATAATATAATTAAAGGAGGAAGGGGGACTACCTCCGCCTATTAGGCTTCCGCCTACTAGCTGTCGAAGTAGGAGGGATCTTCACCGGAGGCGGGGCTGGATCAAGAGTGAGTAGCTTCTCCTGAATGGTCTCGCCTCTCCTGAATGCTTCCTTATGTTGATTACTGCTAGATGTGGATTCCTAGTGATCTGTTTGTTGTTATACTATGAATATTGCAACACATGACCATGAAAATAAATGGAGGTTTATAGAACTAATTTCCATCTTTTATGTCCTTTTCCAAATCTAAGAGGAAGAAAGTGGAGTTGCTGGAAGCATCAAGATGTCAAGTTCATATTAATTCTTTATTTCCCCCACTTTGTTTCCTTTTTCTTAATTCTTCTTGACTTGTTAGACATTTCTATATTCTTTTCATTTGCCCTGAAAAATTTACAGTTGTAGGATGTGCTACACAGTACACGCTAAACTAACATAAGTGGTTGCTTTCCCTTTCGCTTTCCCCCTATTTCTTAATCTCTTCTTCCTCACTTTTTTTCATTGCAGTGAGATTGTTTAATGTCTTCAATGTTATCATCTTTAAATCGAGAAATATAGCATCTTCAAAGAAATACGATATTTTAACTATGAGGAAATTATGCTTTAAAATATGCCATGTGCAAAGTACTTGATTAAGTAAACTCTTTTCTGGTTTTTAAGTTGCAAGTGTCTATTTATGCATACATGAGAGTATGTGCCTGTTAAATTGTGGTGTATATTTGCCTTTCCAGTATGATTTTTTATCTGTCTAATGCTACCATAAGATAATGCTTCATGTTTCCTAAGCTTGTGCAGAACTCATAAAGTGTTTTAATCAGACTTTGTAGACATAAAAGTTAAAATGTAGTGAAACAAGATTTGCTTCATTGAGATTTGAGCAGTACATGAAGTAGCTGATCTAGATTATGGACGTTGTCCTTTTAAGAATTAGTCTTGAAAGAACAAGTTCTAGTACAAGGCGAAGAAGCAAGAGATGTGCAAACTACAAAGGATGCATTTAAACAAAAGTTTTAGGGAAAAGGAATAAACCATGAAAACTCTTGACTTTTAGAGCTTGAGATTTATAGATTATGCTGCTCCTAGTGATTTGATTACGAGTCAAAAGCATTGTGGGAAACATGAACTAGCTTACTGCCTTTCTGAATATGAAATCAAGCAAGAGGACTCATCTTGCAGGTAATGGACCACCTTGCTCAATTTCCTCCCTCTGGAGCTCAAAAATAGCCCTAAATATGGCATAGTTTCATAATAGAGAGGATGAGTCTCTGGTTGTAACGGTGAGCATGAATCCTATGCAATGTTTGGAAGATGTAGCCAATTGGAACCCGAGATCATCTCTCTACCAGAACTGGTGTCGAGATTTCTCTAAAGAGACATTGCCCATCCGAGATAAAAACTTCTAATTATCACCCCTGTTTACAGTTTGTTGTTTGTTCTCCAAGGACATTTTGTTGTAGAGAAAATATAGGACCTAGAGGTATCCTTAAAGTTTAAAAAAAAAAAAAATTGCCATAGTTACCCAAAACGCACCTCTTTTAATTATTTACGCAAGAATTTTGCCAAATTCATGCCACTTTGGGGAGCCTAGTTACCGTCCGTTGAATCAAATGGTACACTTCAGAGATAATTTGCTCGCATGCAATCCTACTTCCTCGAGGACATTCCTTAATATTGATATTCTTAGGACTGAAATGTTAACTTCCTAAACTCTCCTATCAAGGAACTTGTTTTTCCTTAGATAGTACCTTCTTTTGCAGAGTGCTTTGTCAATTAGTCTGCTAAATTATCTCTCGCACGATATATGGACATGTTTAGAAATGGAATCTGTCTCGGGCTTCAGGAGAATCATTGAAAATATTGGATGGTTTGTAGAGAAAAGGATGCTGATGCTTCTACGGTCTAGAGCGACGGTTCAAGATGGCCAAGAGTGATGACCAACATACCAGTGCCGTGAGACCGATGAGACTTTGCCATTACTTGCAACAAAAGGACAACCGAGTATAACCTTCTAGCCGCATCTAGCAATGTTCAGAGATCAACTGAATTCAAAGACTCCTATTTCTAGCTTTGTGCATCTTAACCTCGATTGCCATCTTCTCAAAAGCACGTGAATTACGAAGAAGAAACTGCACTAGAGGAAGCCACTGTTTCAGCTCCAAACACATGTAGCACTAAAACGAACAATCTCTGCACTCCTCAGATGCTACGCTAAATACTCAAATTCTTTGTTTCGTGACACAATGCAATTCCTTCTTGTTGGGAATAACGGATCCCCGAAAACCGGATTCGGCACTAAATCGAACCTCTAAATCAATGCGGAAGACGAGCCCGGGAAAAACAACACGTATCACGATCCTAAAGCACACCACAGATTCGAGCATACCTTTTAGCCACAGATTAGACACCAACGCCAATGAAGGAAGAGAAACTAGGCCCTGTTCAATCCGAGGAAGCAAAATCCTTCGAGCGCTTCACTGTTTTTGCTTTGAAGAAAACGAGAGAGAGAGTGAGTGCGTTGAGAGAAAACGTATGTCTTTTTCTTTAACAAAACGGTGCATTTCTCTCTCTCTCTCTCCTCCCTTTTATTCCTCTCTCCTTCCATGGGCCCTATTCCCATGGGCCGGGCTTTCTGGGCCCAATTTGGGTGGACGGGCCTTAAGCCCAATACTAATAAAGCCTTCACTTCTTATCATAGTATTGGTCATCCAAATCAAGCTCAAGCTGCATAAATTAGACCACTAAGACCGACTAACTTAAAAGTTAGATGGGCATAATTTAACAAAATTGATCGTGTTAAGGAGGAAATACTTGGAATTTGAAAATTTTAGTAATCTGTTCACTATAACTAGCATTTTTAAAAATAAAGAATTGGTCAATTGGAATAGAAACTCTATTTTGGAATAAAAAGGAAAATTAAATGGAAATTAAATGGATTCTAACTTCTTAGCACCTGAACTCATCTAATATGTGTTATAGCACAAGGTTTTTCTTCATAGTCGTAAAGTATCGAAGGTAATTAATTCTTCTTCTTTTTTTTTTTTTTAATTTCATTCATGTCAACATTACAACTTTAGTCGCTTGTAGCAATGTAAATTATTCCTGGTTCATCATTAACATATTTGCAGCTCTTTTAGATTTGATATGATTGCTCTTTTGATGGAATTTTCTTTTTAGAGAGGCAAAATTGGATTGAATAGGACATATTAGTGGCTATTGTGCTGCAACATAGTTTCACATCTGAATAGTAAATTTGTTTCAAATCTGAATGGTAAATTTTTCTTTCTCCACCAGCTCTTAGATGATTAAAATGAGAAAATTGCAACCTCAATCTCTCAAAGTATTGAATATTGTCTTCTTGTTATAATTTTGTGTAGTAACTCAATGATGACTAAGTATATGTATGAGTGTAACATATACGCATTAAACATGTATTTGGTTCTTGTGAGTGTCCTTTCTTTTTTCAAGTGCGGACTTGGTTTAAATCTGTATCATGATGTAATTTCTAATCTTCTTTCTATAAATTTAGAATTCCATCCTTTAATTTTGGTCCGTTCGACGCTTGGATTGGCGCTTAGTTTCTGGTAATACAGAAAGGAAAACAATGTAAGTACAGTAATTAGGAGAGAGAGGAATAGACGTATGCCTCGTTCAAAAAGTGGTAGTGACGATTATTCATATCATCAAGGTCCAAACTTTTCATGAAAACTACGGGCAAGAATTGGGAAACTAAAGCAGGATTGAAAAATGTACGGTAATCTAAGGAAGTTACACATGTTTACAAAATCGGCACATACATAGTTATAGAAATTTCAGGCAGAAAGGTTATCATAGACAAAGGTGTCATTCATGTCTCGATCCCACAATGACCTCACGCAGGAACTCTCTATTGGAGAAATCTTTCAAGAATATTTTGAAGCTGACAAAACGTTTCTTTCAGTTTAGTCTGGATATCTGCAGATCGTCTAGTTTAAAGTCTGAAGACTTTCTGATTACCAGACTCAAGATTCAAGACTCAAGATTCAAGACTTAAGACTCAAGACTCAAGACTCAAGACTATTCTCATTGACAGTCTTTCTGATCCAGTGACGAAGGAAATCCAGAGCCGAAGTATATGGTTGAGGGTTTAATCCTATCGTCTGGAGAAGATCTTTTGGTTGGATAAATACAACGGATTCTTTTGTTCGTATCTAGATCAATTGAAGATCCGATGGTCGACGAAGTATTCTTGGAATGTTCTATTCTTGGAAACCAAGATCCTGATTGTATGGGCGAACAAGATTGATGGGCTATTGTTAGGTTCCTTTAATAGCTCGAGTGATCTTCTTGATTGATTCCATCCAACGGGTAGATTGGAGGAATTCCTTTGGAAAGTGCCAACGGGTATGATGGCATAAAGGAGTATAAAAAGGAAGACGTTCTAGTTGTTTGAGTACGTGATCGATAGAGAAATTCCAGAGTCTGAAGCACCTTGATTATTAGTCGATACAGTCCGAGCGAAATTGTATACACAGAGAGTGTCTATACTTAGTGATACCTTGAGCGAGTGTGGTAGATCATCTACACCTAGAAATCAAGGAAGATCAACACTGTAACATATCTTTGTTCATAGTGGAATCCAGCCAATTGGCTGTCAGTGCAGAAGAGTGGACGTAGGCTTGAATCAAGCCGAACCACTATAAACCGCGTGTTCATTTCTCTCTTTCCTTTACTTAGTCTTACATTGATTATTACTTATCGCAAATCCTTCAACTGTCTAAGTATTGCGCAATTATCAAGAAAAATCCTTTATATACCTATTCACCCCCCTCTAAGTACTCGTACTAGCTATATCACTCTCCTTCCTTGAGAAACTTGCCTGTTGATCTGCAAGTTGGGTTGCAACAGAATTTAGGGGATCGGGTTCGTCTAGAAACTAATTTAACTCCAATTTATCTGTTTCGGGGAATTTGTTGCCTCAACCAACTGTGTACTACACATATTTTTAGTTTTCATATCTCTGATGAGTCAAGTTGTCTAACTTATTCTTAAAATAATGTCACCTTGAATTCTCAGACTATCCAAATCGCCAATGTCCCTTAAGTGACGACTTTCTTGTCTAGAGAGATTAAAGATATAATGCCATGCAGAAATCATTGGGTTTACTACAGAAAGAGTAGATATATAATATCAAGATATAAATTCATGGGCTAGTCCTACGCTAAATGTCTAGTGTTTTCTCTAAGCAGGGGAATGGACCCATTCTTGACTCTTGTTCTGCTAGATGCGGTGATAATCCCATTGCTATATAATAACAACATGAACATAAGTGAAAACAGGAACTTTATACACTAATTCAAAAAACAAAAGCAAAAAAAAAAAAAAAAAAAAAAAAGCAGGAACTACATTCCCGACATAGGCGAGTTTAACCCTAGTCCCCCAACTCTCAAAAGTTTACGTAGAGATCCATAAAGCTCGGCCCCCAAAATTAATCTCATTTCTTAACATTCCAATGTTGAAGGAGCTATCGGGAACTCCTAGCAAAAAAAAAAAAAAAAAAAAATCTGAATTAAGATCTATTTCCCAGTAGCTATATTGATTCAAGTATAAAATTACTTAGACACACCATCAATTTTATCAAAGTTACTCGAAAGCCCCCTACATTTTCAAAATGCACTCTGACCCTGTGTTAGAAACATTTTCGGATATGATAGATTAATAAATAAATAAAAAATCATCACAATAAATTTTCAAAAAATGGCTGGAATATGGACAAGTCGCCATTTAAAGAGCAATTTGTTCATACCATGAATGTTTGTATGTTCATTTGACATGTTGACAAAATACTATCCTCCTTTGCATGCATCATTGAACCGTAATTTCAAAAGCACAATATGATTAAGCATGTCAAAAGATGTTAAACAAATTGAAATAGAAACTAGAACAAATGACAACAAAAAATTTCCAAGTTAGACACAAAAAATAACATCCATCATCAGCTTCGTGGGGATTTGGGTTTTGAAGTGGGAGGGAATCACCTCTAGACCAATAGAGACAAAACCGTGAGATATGTGAGGAATGACTGCAAGATAGTAGATCTCTAGTCCAAAAAAGTCATAAACTTATGTACATCTGTCAATTTCATTTTAAAATTTCCAGTTTAATTAATTTAATCATAAACTTTTTGATAATTTTATTCACCATGAATGGTTAAGCAAATAGAAAAGTTTAAAGCTTTGGTCCGTTTGCCACTCTAGAGTGGAAATACCATCATAAGTAATAATGAAATTTGCGAGTTGGGGCCTCCAAGCCTAGCGCCACCCCCCGCCCCCTTGCAAAAAAGAAAAAAAAAAACCCAACATAAAGGGAGCGTTTTGGTATATTGAAGTGAAACTACACTTCAACGTGTGCCCTACACATATTCTCAAAAAAAAAAAAAGGAAAATTTCAAATAAAAAAGAAAAAAAGGAAAAAAGGAAAGAAAATAACAAAAATTTAAATGAAGGACATGTCCTTAATTAGCTGATGAGGTCAGGCCTTTTTTAAGCTAACATAACTATTTTAAGTCCTTATTTGAAATAAGGTGAATTTTGGATTCCTATTTGAGAAAATGATTATACATATGGCATTTATTTGAAACAATGTTTACTTCAAACTCTTATTTGAGAAAATGAGGGTTTTCCAAAAAATGTTATTAAATTAGATAAAATCAACTTCTACCAAATTGCGAAAATGATTTAGCAAAATTAAGAATCATTTCCCACAAATATTGCAAGTTTTAGAATAAAATCTAGGGGGCCAAATTACCCTTAAAAGCACCAACTGTCAAGCAATTTATTATTATAATATAAGAAAACACTTGCTGAAGTTAAACCAAAGCCTTGATTTATACATTAAAAGTTTGTCAGAACTAAGTTCGAAACTCATAATGCTATTTGTCAGTCAATTTTTTATGGTGGAACTCGTCCAATGTTGGAAATATATATATGCACTACCATAAGCATCAGACTTTACATCGTGGCGTCATTGTGAATATCATCATTCTTTAGCATAAAGTAATTGAAATCCTTCAAATGGTTATGTCTCCTCTAATGACCTGACAAATTCAATGTAGATGAAACCAAAACATTTATAAAATGTATGACATAATCACTATAGCCTGTCCTTCGTGGATATTTCAGAAAAAAGTTAGGGAATTTTTAGAGTAGAAATCCGATAGTTCCAACCAATAGTCTTTAAGCATCTATATTCTTCCTTTCCAAGGTCTCTGGAAGCCACTGTGATCCAAATTCTAAAATTGTTGTAAGAGTTGCTACCAATCAACTTTCAAATTGATTGCAAATAGAAAAGTCAACTAGAGTAGAAAAGCAATAATAAAATATTTAATGTCTCATCCAAGAGTTTGATTACATGCCCAAAAATGTAAGCAACTTCCACATCACCATTTCAATTCCACATTTTTTAGAATTTATACAAAAGGTGAATTCAGTTCAATTAAAATAGCATTCAATGAATCTAATGCATACACACAAAAGTGAGTTCAATCATAACGGATGCACGAATCCGATGTATACTGTTCTAATAAAAAAAGTTAATATAATCATAATATTTAACCAAACATAGATATTCTAATAGGTGCAAAATGGCATGCAAATCTGAATCTAGTACGTATCCAAACATCAAAGGCATAATCCATGGCATAACATGCGAATCGGGTGAATAAATAATTTCGCTATGAAATAGGCTTACAAGATGTACGAAGTGCAACTAATTTATTTTGCGACACGTGCAGACATGTACGCATTAGTCATGGCTTAAATAAATGTGAAATGACATGCATTGGTCCTACCGGAGAGTGTCGCGTGGCAGCACAATGGCTAGTGGCCTCTTAGCAAGTGAGCAGCTGGTGCTTGGCAACCTCCGCCTCGTGCTAGCGAAGGCCTAGATGGCGCGCAGCCCTAGCGCAGGGCCCAAATGGCCTTGGTCGGGGCTTTTCTAGCCTTAGTTGGGAGACGCTTTGATTGGGCGAGCCACCACCTAGGACTAGTTTTCCTTTTCTTTGAAGAATCATTTATATATATATATACGTGTACACGCACGCTCTGACCCCTCATTTCTCTTTCATTCAATTAACTCAATATTCATGTTTGTGGAAAGTTCATGACTTGAATTTTCCGAAAATTTTGTCTGTTTTCCAGAGAAGTCTTGTTGTTATGAGTGCAAAGCATTACTTCATTATGGTCTTATTTGAAGAACTAGTTTTTGTTTCAATGTGTTGCGACCCTCCCGAGGTGAACCAAAAGGGAGATTAACAGATTGCTAAGCAAGTGAAAATAAGCATCTCACAAGATGACACTTACGCTTTGTGCAATCTCTCCTAAGCCCTACTCATGAAAAATTGGTTTCTCATTAATTATTTAATTGATTCTAACTAGAGCTGCCACTAGGAGCTAAGTAAGACACGAGAGATAGTTTACTTTTGTGAACTAAAGATTCGTAACCTCATAGACTTGATTAAGCTAAATAAATCTAACTCATTTTATGGGTATCTTTTCCTTTTTATAAAAGGCTTTGCATGCCACTTTCCCAATTTTTTTTTTTGAAGAAATCTAAATAATCATGTATGGATAAACAAATAAAAATCCAATCCAATAATAACTAAACGTGTAAAAGATGAGGAAAGAAATAGCTCAAGCTATATCAGGCAATATTACACAATGCCTTATTATTAAATTTCAGGACAGGACCCTCGTGATGCAATAATCATCTAATATGCCATCTACATCTTTTTATTATATATATGATTTCTTTTCATTACTGGTATGTGTTAATCTGATTAAGTGCTTGCGAATAAAATCGAATGCTTAGGAACTAAGTAAAGCTATATGCATGACCAAAAACAGTATAAAGATCCAATCTCTTTTTTTTTTTTGGAGGGGGGTTAGGTAAACATGTATAAACGACAAAATTGCAAATAATAAACTATACACATATTGAATTTAATGTAAAAGCAAATCTAACGCAATGGGAACATGATGGATGAAGCAAAATCAAGCAAGCAAACAACGAGGTCACTCCGGGATATTTCAAGGGGCAGAACATGGACGAAACATACTCAGTCCAATCCAATCATGCAAAGGGAACAACTAGGCTTCATAATTCATCCATAGACAAGTTAATGCGGATGGGATTAGGACATAGCAAGTTTCATATCAAAATTGTATGAGAAATGAATCATGGAATCTAGAAGTAAGTGTGGAAATCCCTAACTCGCATTAATTCACAGGAAAACCTTGTGACTCATCATACATGCATGGCTTTGGGACTTTGCAAACAAATCATAGGAGTGGCAAACACGGAATCGGATTCTGATCATACCAAAAGATAAGCGGAAAAGGGAAGGAATCAGAAAGCTTTAACATGATGAACGGATGGTCGAGTGTGTGAATCGTGGCCCGCTTGCGTGCATCGTATTCTTATCATACCAAAACTTGAAAGGATGGCTTCTTGTTCCTCAACAACCTTTTTGACTGTCTAAGCTTTTTCTTCTACTCACGATTTCCACTCAGAATGTCTTTTCTCGTTCTCCACCCACTTACTTTCTGATCTGATTGGTTCCTATTGTCTGATTTTGATTTTCCATTACTTTCCATCTCTCACTCAAATCTCCCTTTTTAGATTCCCGGCCAACGAAAGCCATCCCCCACGAAAGGGTTTTCCTTAATCGATAACCAAATAGATTCTACATCAAATAATCGAGCGAAGGAACTTGCGTCAATATAACAATCCGAATATATGCGGTCTTCAGAGAAAATAATTCCTTGCATTCACACCTATTAGATATCTTGATCCCTAAGTAAACACCATCATTTTCTGAAATTCTGACACTATTCGATGTTGACCCCACCCCACCGAAAAAAAAGTCATGCATCTCTGTCTTCTAGTGTAAGAATAAGTGATCGCTGATTTTTTTTTCCCAAGATTGTGAGAATCAATCATCATATCCAGCCCACAAGATCATCTTTACAATCTAGGGATTAGGAACACAACTAAACATCTGATCCGCTTGCCCTATTATGATCATCCCCCTTATTTCAAAAATTTATTTAATGAATTTCGTTCATTAAGGATGATTGGATCAAAAATTTATCAAGGATTTGGTTTAGTGGATCGATATTACGCAAGCGGTATTAATTCCATCGAGACAGCTCGTACGCATTAAAAAGCATTGGCATGGTTATCTACTACAAAAATTATTGAGTGAACTTAGGGTATACACTAAATTGAATTTAAACCATTAACAACTTTGGACTCTAAGGGTGCGCATGGATTTGTTTCTGTTCTTTTTTTGTTCCTGGGAACAGAAACAAAAAAAAGTATTTCTGTTCCGGGGAACAGTTTTTGAACAAAAGAACACGTTTGGTAACGTTTGGTCCGGGAATAAAAAATGAACAGAAACACGTTTGGTAAATTTTATTATTTTTTTAATTTCTTTTAATATTTTAAACATTTTTTTTATTTTTTATTTTTCCTTTCTTTTTATTTTTTCTTTTTTTTCGGCCGGTCACCGGCCTCCGGCGACCGGCCGACGGGGCCGGGCAGCCTCGCCCAGCCATGGCGAGGCTCGCCGGCCCACGGCGAGGCCGAGCCTCGGCCGTGGTTGGGCGAGGCTCGGCCTCGCCGGATCCGGGCGAGCCCGAGCTCGCCCGGCCAAGGCGAGGCTCGGTGTCGCCGGCGCGGGGAGGCCGAGCCTCGCCCGCGCCCAACGCCGAGCCTCGACGGCCGGTCGCCGGCCATGGCCGAGGCCGGTGACCGGCCAAAGAAAAAGAAGAAAAAAAAAAGAAGAAAAGAAGAAGAGAAGAGTGGTTTTTGTTCTTTTGTTCTTCCGAGAAGTGTTTCTTTTCGGGAGAAACAACTTTTTTTGTTTCTTTTTTTCTGTTTCTATTTCGTTCCATAAACAAAAAAACAAAAAAAGAACAGAAATGCAACCAAACGCGTTTCTGTTCTTTTTTTGTTCCTGGGAACACTTTCCGTACAGAAGTGTTCCGGAAACACTTCTTTGGAGTGTTTCCATGCACACCCTAAACGAATCTCTTCAATTTTTATAGTTTTGATTTAGTTTACCATATATATTTTCAATTTAATAGTTTCTTACTTATTAGACGCAGATAATTGCCCCAAGTGGGACTTTCGGTTGTGGAAAGCACCTCGTATTTGGAGTGAAGAAGATTGAAGGCGAATAATTGCAGGAGGGAAATGCACGCGATAACAGACAAATTAAGTCAGACTAGCAAAAAATTACCTTTGGATTTGGGAACCACCACTTTTTTCCTTTTTAAATTTTTAACCCACGTTCATAATAATAAAATCACCTTTAGAATTGGTCATTACACTTAAAATTGTACTGGTAATTGATGCTGGGATAATTGCACACATAACAAACAATAGAATTTTAAAAGAATGCAAGTTTATTCTAAGTTATTACTCAAAAGGATTAGGACAATCCGCATGGTCGTCTAATGATTGTTCACATCTTTCGTGGCTATCTCGGAGCGTGACTCCTTATAACTAATGAAGCTAGAAACTTTTTCCTCCCATTTTGATAAAGTTTCATAGGCTTGACTTAAAAGTCATCATTTTTTTTTTTTTTTTTTGGTTGCTAAAGAGAAAAGAAGCTAAATTGAACTTAGTGCATAAGCTATGTTTGGACTTGAACTGTTGAATATAGGAGACTCCAGCTTTCGGTGCTACAATCACTTCTTAAGAACTGCCCAAGCTTAGCAAAATATAAGTCAAGCGGCACTATTAATGAAAGGTCATAAATTATTCGTTCATAATAGTTTTCCTTAGAGGAAAGTCGAAAGTTCATAGCGCTTGATGTTGAAAAATTAGTTTTGTGGTTGATGACATGATGCTTTGGAAGCATCTTAACATTTTCTTGCAAAAAACAAACTAAACAATTAAGGATGAGCTGTTGCTGGCTCATTTATTTGAAAACTGATTGACATTGCGTATTCATTTATAAAGTATCAATATGTGTCACTTCATGTTAGTTTGATTTTTCATCTTCTTACCCATTTCATTTCTATGATTGAGAATGGAGGATTTAAATATAAACGAGAGGAAAAACCATAAGTTGCCAACAATGTCGATCCACATAATTCAGCATAAGACATTATGTATAATTAACCACTTAATATTATCATATTCCATATAAGTCCATAGTACATTTCTTATTTAGAATTCAATCTTCAAAAGATATTAGTTATGTGACAAAGCAATTATAAACTTTTTATACACCACATATAGAAACAACTCTAATGAGATTTTTAATTTGAACCAATACAAATTTTTATTTTTTTTATCATGTAGTATATTTTTAATATGAACGAAGCCTTTAATTTGACAATGCTTGTACATCAACTTGATTCCTTGATCATGTGTAATATGTGAATACATACTGCTTCCTTGTTTAAGTCTGCAAATCCCTCACAAACACTAATATATGAAAGACAAATCTCGCAACAAATAGTACGGATACTATAATACATAAGGTAGATGTTGAAATGATTTTTGAGAAATTCAATATGATGGTAAATTTTCTACATCATAACAAGAACTTGGTGTGATTTTAAGTTTCAATATGTAATTTCTATGTTTTGATTTTTTAATATATATCTAGATAATTGTGAATGATACAACAAAATGTTTGTTATTAAAAGGTTTAACACATAGCAAATTTCAAGTCAAAATAAAGTGAGAAATGAATTGTGGAATCTAGAAACGAGCATGGAAATTTTGAACTCGTGCTATTTCACACGAATACCTTAGTATTTACACATGCATGGCTTTGGGACTTTGCAAATAAATCGCAAGAGTGGCAAACATGGAATTTGATTCTGATCATATGAAAACATGAACGGAAAGAGGAAGAAATCAGCAGGCTTTACCGTGATGAGCGGATGGCCAAGTGTGTGAACTCCTATTCCTCCTCAAGGTCATCCAATCCTACACCTTTTGATTCTCCAGCTTTTTCTTCCACTCACGACGTTAGAATCTTGTTTGATTCTAGTTTTCCATCACTTTCCAACTCACACTCAAATCTCTCTTTTTTGGAATTCCCCACCCACCGAAAGCCATCCTGCGCTCGAACCTCATGATCAATTTTACTTTTTCAAAGGGTCCCCATCTCACCTATTTATCTCTCTTTTCCAAAAGAACCACCGAATCCTTTTCTCATTCTGTCTCCAAAGCTCACGGACAGATTTTCCTTAATCAATCACCAAATAACCCGCTTTCTGTTTTTCCCCGGCCAGCTCACTTAACCGAATCAATCTTTTCACACTTTAAATTGTCTGGTTTGCTCTGTCTTTTGACCATCAACTGCGGTTCCTCTATGAGTGCATCACCATGTTTGATTTTTGTGTAATCTCTCTTGACCGTATTGTGCTCCTTCAAAAATCCTCTACAAAAACCGGTTGATTTTTTTTAACAGTCTGCTCTCTTGGCCGGCCTCGACTCATCTAAGCCTAACTTCCCCAATTCTTGGAGTCGCCGCCCAACTTGTCCGAATCATTTCTTACTCCACAGCAAGGAGTTAGGACCAATTCCACTGTCTTGGAATCATGTCCAATCTCACTATCTTAGAGTTAAGTCCATCTCCCGTAATCTTGGATTTGGTTCCGATCGTGGTATCATAAAATTGAAGCTAACTCCCTCGATTTTGGAGTTTTGAATTCTAGTTCATCTCGCAAATCGAATTGTCCATTGAGCTGATTAAAATGAAGTTTGTAGTGGAGCCCCTGCTTTATTAGATGCAAACAAGCTTCGTTTAATTTGAATGCATTGAGCCAAAAATAATGTATCTATTGGCTGAATGCAGAGAAATGTAATAAAAGATGCCAGTATCAAACTAAGCTAAACAAATGTTGTTGTTCAAGTATCCAATCACACTGCTATAGGCGAACTCAATTTTTAGTTTTCTCATGAAATGAATGAAAAGTCTCTTAAATACAAATTTATGTGTTAATACAAGGTTAGAGGTGTAAATATAAAAAACCGACTCTTTGACATGAACGTTGTGATTATCTAACTATTAGAAAGTATTGTTGTCATATGTATTGTATATCGTTTGAATATTCATGTGTTAAATTATTAATTCGTAAAGAAGAAACCACTCAAAGGTTATGGATGCCATTTCGATGAAGCCAGCAAAGTTTTAGTGAGCCTATGACCACATCACAATAATCCACCATCCTGAAATTGTATCTCCACTACTTTTGTTAGCCGCAAAGAGAGCTTTTGTCAACTAGAGAATTCGAATAACGCGGTGGTGAAAATAAGTCCATGTGTTCACACCTATTACATATCTTGTTCCATACTTAGGCACCATGTTTTTCCAAAGTTCTACTATTATTAATAGATCAGATATTTATGTTTTGTTGGTACACTTGATCGAGCATGAAAGTATATATATCTTGAGCGGTAATGTGGTATATTATATAGCAAGGCAAAAACTACTTCTCGGAGTTTGGGGATGAAATTTCAACGAAGAAACACCAAAGTTGCTTTTATGGATGAGCCTATGACCTAGACTCTGTGAATCCACCACCTTAGAGTTGTTTGTTGGTTCGTGCAATAATTTTATTGGCCTTAGAAAAGCCTGTGTCAATAAAATAATCCAAATGATGCAGTGGTACGCGGTCTTCAGTGGAAATAAGTCCATGCGTTCACACATTTAAAGGTCTGGGTCCATCCTTAAGCACCATCATTTGCCAAAGTACAAAAAAAGTCATGCATCTCTGTCCTCTAGTATAAGAATAAATCAATAAGAAGAACAAGTAGTGAACGACCTACCTGAAAGCACAATTTCAAACCTTCAGCTAATACTCATTGTTGCTTGTTAAAATCCATCATCTGATGGCTTCTTCGCTGAAATCCAAAAGTATTTACGACGTCTTCTTGAGTTTCAGAGGCGCGGATGTGCGTACGAGCTTCCTTAGCCATCTCTACCAAGCTTTAGATCAGAATGGAATATACACTTTCCGAGATAGCGAGGAACTGAGAAAGGGAGATCAAATATCGGCAACGCTTATGAAGGCCATTGAAGAATCATGCATTGCAATAATCATTTTTTCCGAGGACTATGCTTCCTCATGGTGGTGCTTGGAAGAGATGGCGAAGATTATGGAGTGCAAGGAGCAAAATGACCTCACCGTTCTACCAGTGTTTTACAAAGTGGACCCAAGAGAAGTTCGAGAGGGGAGAGAGAGTTATAGGAAAGCTCTGGATAAGCATGAGGCTAAGTTCAGAAAGGATCCGGAGAAAGTGAAGAAATGGAAAAAAGCTCTTTTTGATGCTGGTAACTTGTCCGGGTGGCATTTGAATGATGAGTAAGTTCAAAGTAGCTCAATTTTTGTGTAAGAAGCTGATCTTTGCGAGTAAGTATAAAGACTGTTTGCATTAAAATCAAATAAAACAACACACGGATAACTGTAGTATAAAATGTTAAAACTTGATCTACCAATGGACAAAATGTTAAGTGGCGTTATTGCACTTAAATCCATTTCTTTTAATGAAGTAAGAAAGTTCACAGCAACATATAATTAGTGTGTACAAGCCATTTAAGGCAATAACATTGTGCTTTAGGTATTTAATAGTTTTCGGATCAAAATCTTAACCACCGTTTAAAGTCCTAAATAGCTATTTTTGATGAAGCGTATAAATATATTACATATAACAGTCAAAAGGAAAAGTAAGTAAATCATCATATACAAATCAACAGAGCATGAATCACTTGGCTGACCAAAAGTTGAACCCCAGAACGGTTGTTTTGATTGGTTTTCTAATTCGACTCATTGAGAATTTTTTTTTTTTTTGGCTGTGATTATTTGAAGATGTAACCTTGTATTTTTTCATTGTTAGCTTATGATTGCTCGTTATTTGCTTATTCAAATTGCTCAAAAGATGCTCCAACCTCTTTTTCCATTTTTGACAGAGATGAATCGAAGCTTATACTGCAAATTGTGAAGGAGATTTCCACTCACCTTAACCTAACACCGTTGTATGTTACTAAGCATCTGGTTGGGATAGAGTCTCCAGTTGTTAAGTTGAAAGAGATGTTAAACCTTGCGTCTGATAATGATGTTGTCATGGTGGGGTTATGGGGACAAGGAGGGATAGGGAAAACAACATTAGCAAAAGTTCTTTACAATTCTATGTTTAGACAATTTGATGGTTCATGTTTTCTCGAAAATGTTCGAGAAGCTTCGAAAGATTCCAAGGATTTAGTTCCATTGCAAAACGAATTACTATCTGATGTTTTATCACTGCAAAATGGATTGTTAGTCACCAATGCTAATAGAGGCATCAATATCATACAACATAGACTTCGTCACAAAAAAGTTCTCCTTGTCCTTGATGATGTGGATGACTTGCACCAATTACATGCTTTAGCAGGAGAAGGCAAATGTTTTGGTAATGGAAGTAGGATCATTGTTACTACAAGAGATAAACATTTGCTAACTTGTTATGGAATTGAGCAAGATCATGTGTATGAAGTTAAACCACTAAGTCACCATGAAGCTCGTGAGCTGCTTAGCAATCACGCTTTTTTGACACGCCAAAAATTAGAAATCAAGACAAATTTGGTGGATAGTGTTCTAAATCATGCTGGAGGGCTTCCTTTAGCACTTGAGGTTCTTGGTTCTTGCTTATGTGGTAAAAGAGAAGATGTATGGGAAAGTACACTAGAGAAAGTTTCTAGGATTCCCAACAAAACCATTAATGATGTTCTCAAAATAAGTTATGATGGACTAGAGGAAAATGAGCAAGAGATTTTTCTCGACATTGCTTGCTTTTTTAAGAGGAATGGTAGTGAGTACGTAATGAAAGTCCTTGATAGTTGTGATGTTCAGACAACTGTAGGATTTGATATACTCATTAAGAGGTCCTTGATAAGCATTGACTATGGAATACTAAAAATGCATGACTTGATTCAATCGATGGGTATGGATATTGTGAGACAAGAATGTCGCGATGATCCCAGAAGTCGCAGCAGACTATGGCAGTATGATGATGTTGCCGATGCTTTGTCAAGCGATGTGGTAAGACTTGCGAACATGACCAAAATATTGCTCCTTATTTTTTACTCTAATTATTGAAAATGCATAAGCTGAAATAGTCTTGTATATACAGGGAGATTGTGCTATAAAAGCCATTGTGTTGGAGCAACCTCAGCTAAAAGAGCTAAGTATCCATCCTAATGCTTTTCCAAAAATGAGAAAGTTGAGATTGCTCATCCTACGCAATGTTCATATTTCTTTCCACGGCCCTATATATCTTCCTAATGGGCTAAGATGGATGGAATTTGCTGGAAGTGGTCCTTGGATTCCAAAATTTCCTTCTGGTCAAAAGAAATTAGTAAGTATTGATATGAGTGAAGGCAGCATCACAGAAGTCGTAAAACACTTTAAGGTGAGCATTTATCTACATAGACTGTTTTATTATACTACTTCATTTGGATGGACATATGCATGTTAGATGTACTATTATTCGTACAAAAATGGTGTTCCACTGTTTTAGAAGCCACTTCTCTATTTTCTTTCAGAATGACGTTAACTACTTGCGTTGGAAATAACGTGCAGCAAATTGGCATTTGAAAAACTGAGGGAAACAACTTTACTAGAAATATCCAATGGAAACATTTTGCTGATAATATACACAATACAAAGAAATTTCATTATAATATGCAGAAAGAGCAGATTTGAAATTTTTTTATGAAGGTCATTGGATCATGAGTAAATTCAAATTTTTAATATATTGAAATATGTGAGAGATAAAATAAAATAACCAATTTCATGTAGTTGTCCATGGGTATTATATTTGTAAAATACAATTGAGGCTCACGGATGGAAGGAATAAAAAAGAGGTTGAAATCCCTTACAATTATAAGGTTTTTATTACGTTATGTACGAGGACAAATATATAAATATGTGTGTGTGTAGATGAATCTCAAATACTTTCTAAAACTAATATCTCTAACCATTGATGTAGTCTTATTTCAAAATCAAATCTACCTAGGAAGAAATTCAAAATGCAAATATGCTACTATAAGCTATTTCTATGTCACTAGTTTACATATGAACAATTTTATATACAAAAAAAAAAATTGTGTAATGATCAAATTAAAGGAAACAAAAACATGATGAACCAACCCATTATCACATATACAAAAGAAAATACACCCAAGGAATAGCCGGCTGAATGGTCAAGCATTTGATTTAGATGTGGTTGGTCGGATATCTTAATCCCAATATGTCGCATTCAAAATAACCTTAGAGGCCACGTAGTCTCCAAGTTATGGAGGCTTATTCAATGTATGTCGTAAAGGGTGGGATTTGTCCTGCACTGTGCTGTAAAAAAGGCATCATTAATTGCTCAAATCAGTTATGAAGGAGCAGCATTTCTAAGTGCATGTAATTAAATATCTATTAGACATCTTGCTAGTTATGCGTGTACAAATAATTTGATATAAGTGATCCCGTAGGGGCATGCCACCAGAAATTGTCACCAATTATAAGGTGATATAAATTATAACTAAATTATTCAAAAACTTTTGGCAATCCTTAAATCAATATTTGTTCTCCCCAATTATACGATGATATAAATTATCTCCATCAACTATATAGTAATAGGAGGAGTCTTTGATCATATCGGAGTAATTTAGAAATTTAAATTAACTAGCCCTTAATTTTTTTTTCCATGTTTGTTAACGTGCATTTCTTTAATACGGAATGTAATTATCTGAAATATATATAAAAAGAATTGTCATATTTAATGTATCGAAACATTATATGGTATGATTTTTTTATTTGCTAGAATTATCTTTTGTTTGATATATAGTATTTCTTTGTTTGTAAAACCGACATTTAATTTTCTAGTAATCACGATATATCTTTATCGGTCAAGTATGGAGTATCATGTTATATCTAACTGTTTTGATGATTGTCTAGAATAATTTATTTGAAATCTTTTTAATCTTGTGTATTATATATTATATAACTCTTCAAAATAATATCTAAAAATAAAATGATAAAAGTTGTCTCTTATTCGCTAATGTGATCATAAAAACTAAATTGCTAGGTAGAACTCACTTGTGAGCATGCCATATGACTTAATCTAGCATAAGCTTTACTATATATACATAAAAATTTGTATATACTGGTAAAGTTTCAAAGGGTCTAGTAATTTCTCAATACTCTATATATGATAACTTTGAATGAAAAGTTATTAATAGGTTAAGAAATTTACTTAGAACCCTATATAGTAGGTTTCAAGTTGCCTAATCTAACGATGCTCCTTGCCTCCTTTATCATGAAGAGAATTGTGGCCTAAGGATGAAAATCATTAAAAGTGGCAACGGCATTATACAAATGCCCTTCTTTCCCTTTCAGAATGTTTATGGTAGTTGGTTTTCTTGTTTTTGCAGGACTTCGAACATTTGACGTACATTAAATTGCGTGACTGCAAGTCGCTCGTGAGTACACCCGACATCTCATGTGTTCCAAATCTCAAAGAATTGAAACTCTGGAATTGCAAAAACTTGGTAGAAGCCCACGAGTCAATTGCATATCATGACAAGCTCCAAGTCTTGCATTTTAAATGGTGCCCTGAACTTCATGTTTTTCCAAATGTGCTCAAGTCAAAAAATCTTCGAGATCTCAACTTTTCTATGTGCTCAAAATTTGAAAGATTTCCCAATATCCCGCATGAACTCGGATGCCTGAAAAAACTTTCCATACTATACACCGCTATTAAAGAACTTCCGGCATCAATAGAAAATCTTGTCTCTCTAGAGGAAATGCTTTTAGATATTTGCAAAAACTCGATAAGCATTCCATCTAACATTTACAAGTTACAAAGACTTCAATGCTTCAAATCTTCTTTTGGCCCAATCGTGTTTCCAAACCTCACAGATTCAGCTAATCCATGCATGAAGGTTGAACTTTCAAATTTAAAAGTCTTAGACCTTCTCAATTGTAATCTGTCCGAAGTAGAGTTTCTTGAGGATCTTTCTTGTTTTCCCTTGTTGGAAACCTTAATTTTGTCGGGGAACAATATTACTAGCCTCCCTATATCCATCAATAAGCGTGATCGTTTGTCTGAATTATTTATTAGTTATTGCCATCAATTACAAGAGATTCCCAAGCTTCCGCCATTTTTAAAATTACTTCTCGCGAATGGGTGTGAATCTCTGCAAACAAATGGACATTTAACTTCAATTGACCAGTGGGTCCATCGAGGGTTGACCATGGTTGACACTGCTTCAATTGCCAAGGTTAGATTTTCTCTCTCATGCGCACACATATCGGTGTGGAGAATATGCTCAAAACAATCTATTTTATATTGCAATAGCTGAAAATGCAAAATCAGAGGTTTGAGAAAACCAAACAAATATAAAGTGATCCTACACTAATATGCATGTAACGAAGGTGGCTAGCATAGTTTTTATGGGAATGATTATTATCACATGAGACTTTGATCTTAACACAAGCTGGGATCAATGGATCCCTACTCATTTACTGAACTCTTTATTCACTAGATTACTTACTAAACTCAAATTGAATTCTTCTATGGTGCTTTCTAACGGTCTTTTTTTGTAACAGAATTCTCCTTGCACTATTTATCTCCCTAAAGGAGAGATGCCAAAGTGGTTTCAACCAGTTGAAGACAGTTCTATATCTTTTGTGGCTTCAAAGGACTTATATGACAAGTTTCTTGGATTGATTTTTTGTGCTGTACCTAACAATAAAGGCGATCATTGCGAACTTAACTTTAGCGCATATTTTAATGGCAAAAACGAGGGTACCTACCGCCCATTTTACTGCATATGGGATTCATGTGGCATCTTGATAACCTATTTCGCACCATCTCACTTATGGAAAGCAGTCCATTTTGATCAAATTGATGGGAGTTATGCACAATTCAGCATTACATTAGAGGGCTTTACATCAGATGGCTTTACACAGGATGGCATGGAAAAGTGGGGATTTCGAATAATATCCAAGCAACTAGATGACAATTTAAAGGCTGCGATTCAAGACCACAAGTTAATTGATCCAGCTTTCTTCTATGAGGTTGGCCATGACTCAACAGACCTAGAAGCCCAGAGTTCACATATATATGAAGACAATCCAACTGAAAAGGTCTATCAAGAAACTTGCAAGAGAGTTCACGTATGCTCGAAAATAGACTGATCGAATTTGATCTAGATTGTCCACCGAGCTCTTACGTGCTTGGTGAAGCATTTGACATTGGATTTCGTGAGTTTCCTTTTCCTGGATACTTTTTTCCTGGAGACCCGCGCAGCCGGAACAAAAAGTACAAGCTTTGGTTAAAAGAATGATGGAAACTTGCTAAGGAAGTAATTCGTACGGTGAGTGGACTCCCGCTGATCTTCATTACAATGCCTCCTTTCTTCTCGTTCCTTCTCGTTTTCCTTTCTCCACGAAAAAAAAAAACTTATAAATAAAATTCTGTAATGCTGCCTTCTCTTTTATCTCTTTCCCTTGTTTGTAGTTCTTCCTTTTGGCTAAATCTTCTTTTCTCCGCCCTAGCCGAACTTCGAGCTCCACCATCTTCCGTTGGACACCGGCGATCTCTAACAAATGCAAGATTGCCGCTTGGCAAGCGGAGGCAACCGACAGAAGAAGTCCCTAGCGAACCGACGGGCGACGGAGGCTAGCGAGTGGAGGCGACGGACTACCGGTGACGTAGCTTCTTCGGGGGAACGATTCTCTCCAGAGGTTCCTGGCTTCATGCAGCTTGCTATATAGATCAGGTAACGCCTGGCACATCCAGATTGTATCGAGTCGATGCAATACTTGAGCTGGATTTTGAATTCAATACTTAACCTTATCTACTTGGAGCGTGAGAGTAACAGGAACATTGGACTGGATATAAAAAAGAAAATATCACTAGAAACACGGAGTTTACATTATTATTTCTTCGGTAAAATAGAGACAAAAGCACAATGAAGCTGATTGTGAATTCTGATTTTTGACGCCTTCGCAACAATTTAGGGTTCCCTTTTTATCCTTATCTGCCAAAGCTTTTATGAAGGAAAATGACCTTGAAGCTAAAACTCCTGTAAGCTTCTTGAAATTTTGAAAACCTAATAATGAAACATAAGCTTATAAGGAACCAATGATAGGACATGCTGGAATGAGCAACATGTAATTTCTCAAATTATTTGCTGTTTTTGCTTTGGTGTTGTTAGAGCTATATCACTCAACAGTAGGTGGGATTTGCATCTGAGTTAAAGGTTAAGTACGCGGTGACAATCTTGCTTGGAAGTTTGTGACCAGAATATTATACAGGACCTGCAAGATCTTGATCAGATAGCTATGAGATATGCATTCATTCCATAAGTAGCTGCTTATTGATAATGAAATATATCTACTGCGGGCAACTTGATGCTGTTCTTTTTCTTGAATTGCCTGTATGCATGCATGCATTCATGAGATAATTTCTGACTCTTATCCTCATATTGTTTTCTCTAAACAACTTACAAGACCTATTTGCTATTTTTATGTAAGGCGAAACTTGCTTTGGACGGCCTTGAAGTTCCAACTAGGTAAGAAACTGGTTTTTGGTAAACATGTGCATTTTAGATATGTTATGTTATTTGCTAATTAAAATGATTGGTATTTCAAACTTTCACTTCAAGGTAGCTCCCACTCTTGAAGTGAACTATTTGCAAGATAACTTTTGAACTGTAGTTTTGTGATAAAGCACAAATCTAAAATGTGACATTATTGGTGCTGGTTCTAGCATACTAGTTTGTGATATGGCAAAAACAATTAGTGTTAATTATTTTGTCTCAAGATGTTAAAACATTTTAGAAACAGCCCTTTTAAGTGTAGAGATCTATGTAAATGTTGTTAGCATCCCACAAAATGTCTTCAAATGATTCGATGGACTTCGACTGATGATGCATGTGCCTTTTACTGCTCTTCTAATCGTAGAATTTCATCAAGGGATCTGAGGAAGGATGCGTGATGCATGTCCATATCAGTTTTTGCCAGGATGTTCATGTGTCTATAGAGGGTTGCAGATGTAATCACCAGTGATTTCATGCTCTAACTCGATTATCAGATTGTTTAGATAATTTTACTGCATAAACCTGTACATGCATCGGTTTTCTGAGGTTAATTAAGGTAATTCCAGGCTCACTATTGATAATTTTGAGCTATATAGTTCTGGACTATGTCATGTGTGATCCCTAACGATGATCATGGATTTCCTGGGAAAGAATTGCATTGATTGGATTTGAGCTTCCCAGTTATACCAATTATGTCTTAAATAGTTGAATCTATTGTTTTTTTTGGTCGGTGAATATATTGTATTGATGAGTCAATTAATGTCTTGATCGTTGTTGACTAAGAAAATCTCAGTGATTTGATAGGTCACGTGGAGACCATGTTAGTCACGTGTGGCTCCATGAGTATATTAAAATCTTAATTATTTGCTCAGTCCAGAGGCAATTGGTTGTTGCTTCTTACCTAAACGTGCTTTTCTTATTCTTCAGTTGGGAACAAGATGCCTCTTTTCTTCTGGTAATGAGAAGTCCAATTGGAGTTTTTTTTTTTTTTATAAATCAATTCTAGTAAAAACTAGAAATACCCGAACATTTGTCAAAAAGAAGATGGTAATTTTGGATCATAATATGTTTATATATTCTTATAAATTTGGGCAAATATTAGAAGAATAGATAATCGACCATGTGACAATTTTGAAGTTGACCGGCAGTTATCCATCAAAAGGAAATTTGTGGAAGATAACAAGACCTTGGATGAGTGCTTGTCTACCTTTAGGAGAAATGTGAAGAAATTGTTGGATGACATGTAAATATTGATACATCAATATAAACTGTATTTGTTATGAGAAAAATGAAAAATTTGAAAAATATTTTCCGAAATGTAATCACTTGCATTACTTCAAATAATTAGTTGATAGAAAATATTTTCATTATTAACAATAATTTATATCTAAACATGTATTGTCATTATTGTTGACGATGAAAATATTTTCCTTCATTTATTTTTGTAAGTAATACAAATAATCATTTTTAAGAAGATAATTCAAAATCATTCATTTTCCGCAGAAAAAAAAACAATTTTAATTTCCTTACATAGGGGGCCCACCGTCAAATTAGCAACCCCTTAAATAATTTTTAAAAAATAAACCTTAATACATCTTGATTTTTAAATGGACAATCTGAACATGTCTTGTGTAAAGTGCTTTATTAAATTCAGACAAAAAAATTGCTTTACTAAAATGGCTTTACTCATTAATTGACGTGCTTTATAAGTTAGCATCATTATTTAAGTGCAATTAAATAATATAGGAAAGTTAACAAAATGTCAAACTTAAACTCTTTTCCTGTTTCTTTTTTTCTTTTTTTTTTTGGCTCAATTTGTGGAAGAACTCGATGTCCATGTCAGATTACATGGAAACAATTTACAATTGTAATACCTTACCAAACTATAACAATGGCCGGTGTCAATATTCAATGATGCTATATTCATTAGTTGGGGAAGAACTCTATTAGGAAAATGCTCACTTTACCGAAGTATACTCACATATGTGATTTTCAATACAAAGTAGTCTCCAATGCATCGAACTTATGGAAACATACTCACACTATTGGAGCAAAGCGAACTAATTTTACACGTGTAGACAACATGTCATATTATATTCGGTTCGAAGTACTTCAATGATGAATTTGTTTAATACATTTTCCTGAGTCAATTAATAATGTGACATGTTAAATGTCATTTATGCTTGAAATATGATTATTTTATTTTATATTCACATAGACAAATACAGTATTCTTGTGATTTTTCATTGAATAGAACAACAATTAGTACCAAAGTCACTTAGTAGATATGATTTTTCTGTAAAATCTTATAATTCAAGCATTGCTTCACAATGTCAATTCTTTCTAGTTTACATAGTGATAACATTGTTCTGCAATTCTATTATAATAACATTGAACTCGTTTGATGTGTTTTAACGAATTTAACGATAATCACAATCATCTCTCTCTCTCTCTCTCTCTCTCTCTCTCTCTCTCTCTCTCTCTCTCTCTCTCTCTCTCCGTGGCTACAGTCAAGGTAGTGGCCCGAGTGAGAGAGGGCTATACTTGGCCCCGACCCAAAGGAGAGTCAGCACAAGTGGTTCTCATATATTTCTATTTTTCTTTCATTTTCTAATGATTGAAAATTCGCACAATGCGCGAAGACTTTTTAAAATAAAATACGATGATTTTCCAAATACTGTTTCTTTTTTCACTAGATAAATTTATACTACATAATTTCCATGAATCATCACAACAATAGAAGTTGTTATCATATCAAACATTTATGAAACATCACGAGATGGCATGATTGAAAAACATAAAATTTGTGAGTGTACAGAGACAACACAATCAATGAAAACAAGTATGAATGAATGAATTAAACATGCAATTTCATACAATCAATAATATCACAAAGAATCTAATCCCTCATCTTTTTTTTAAGCACATCAACATTTTGGCGAGGGCCATAAATGTCACGTCCTAATCCTCCAAACCCGTGTCCATCTCTGCTTGGTCGATATAATAGTAATGTCCCAGGACGCATCGTCAACCCATTCTTTTAAATACGCATGCGGAAGTAGAAATAAAATCCTTAAACAATAAAATAATGGAATAGGAAACTAGCGCCACAAATTTCAAAAATGAAAACCACAACCACACTTATATACATCACAAACTACCTAAGTTAGGTCCTACTCAAAACCATTTCAGAAAATAGGGTCTACAAACAAGGGTGGGGTTTTCGCAAACTACGGCTACTCGTCCTCCTCAAACTCCTCTTGCTCCACTTCCTCGTTCTCATTGGAGCCTTTTGCTAAGTACATCGAGGACTCTGGTTCCTCAAGCTTAGAATCCTTCGTGTCCACCATCGATCCATCTTTAGGGTCTATCGTGTCCTTTCCAAAAGTAACCTCCATCACATACAAAGGTACCTCACATTCCGACACGGGGCCCTCTCTCTGCCCATTATGATACAGGCGATACCATGCCTTGTATTGATGGGGTACTTTTTTGGGTAAAACCGCATCAACCTAACTATGGTTTTCACAAGTTTGTATTGCAGTCTCTCGGGATGCTCATGGATCGGAATGTAGTTCATCTGTTATGTTATCTTCTTTGGTTATCCAAAATGCTTAGGAGGAGCTACCATTTATGGGCCTAAAATTGTATCCCATAACGGGGTAAGACAATGTATCAGCAAGTTCTACCCCCTAAAACCTGATTAGGAAGAAAATATGCCTTAAGAGCTGCCTAAGCACAACCATGAGTCAGAAAACTTACCTTGGCCTCCACTCCTTTCTGCAAGTTAGTTAAATTAATAAATACTAACAATCATATCATCCAATCAAATAGATCGAACTATCGACCAATCGACTCAGTCAATTACATGTCAACAAGATCATTCCCCAGTCATTTCAATCAATACTATCTATAAGTCCAACCATAGTCCAGACTACTCACTTTAATTGATATATAAATAGTATAACTAACAAGAAACTACCTCAAATACTTTATATAGCTCACCAGAAGCAGCCACAAATACTTTATATAGCTCACCAGAAGCTGCCACAAATACTTTATATAACTCACCAGAAGTTGCAGCAAATATTTTATATAACTCACCAAAAGCTGTCGCGATTATACTCATATAATATACTATTTATGCTCACCAGAAGTTGCCACAATTATTCTCATATAGTGTATTATTTATGCTCACAAGAAGCTGCCGCGATTATCCTCATATAGTATACTATTTATGCTCACTAGAAGCTGTCGCAATTATCCTCATATAGTATACTATTTATGTTCATTAGAAGCAATCGCAATTAATGGTCTAATCAACTAACCATTTTCCCATTTTTATCATACCCGATAAAAATACTCGTGTATGGGTACACGGTTGGCCTTAACCGAAATACCATTTTTTGCCACTTGAAAATCCCACCAATTTATATGGTCCAACAAAATATTTTTGGCGTTATAAACCGACGCTCGGTTATTTCCCACTTAATTACTGAAATCAATTCAATTTAAGAATAAATTCCTAAAACACAAATCATGTACAATCAGCACAAATTAGAACTCAATTAAATAAGCATATCATACCACTACAATCAGCATCAAATTCCGATCATCGACTATCCTAGTCTAATTTTTCGAAAAATAAATAAATAATTAAATAATTATAAAATTTTAATTATTAAATTCCATAAATATGACTTAGGCCCGGAAAAGCCTAATTGGAAGCTGAGATGAGCCCGAAATTTTTTTGAACTACTCTAGCTAGAGCTTGTCTAGGCCCTAACTACACAACCCTAACCACCTAACATGCAATCATAATTAATTAAATTGCTAATCTAATCTAATTATCCACATAATCCATACTTAACCTAAACAAATCAACCTTTAAGTGTAATTAATCTACTAAGCATGAATTAGTGAGTTAAACTCACTTGTTTAACGATCCACTCTGATTGAAACGATGGGGACGCAGCGAGGATCAACTATCTCCAAAACGAGCTTGCTAACCGAGGCTCGGAAGATACCAAAATGGGCCAAGACAATAGCTACAAGACCCACTTGGTTCTGCCTCTGTCCGATGCTGGTTGAAGGCTGAAAAGGAAGGCTAGATGTGACATCCTGAAATTCGACCCCGTTTCGATAAAATGAAATGTGCATATCGTCGGTGTGCCTATGGTCCTTTTTCTCTGAGCTGATCACTCACGAGTTAACTAACCTATTGGGTGAAGCCGTTAAGGGATATATCCGCGGTAAACTCCCTAAAAGCTACCTAATTGGTTGGATTGGACTAAAATCATGTCCGGTCGATTTTAACCATGAAATTTAATTGGATTTCGAGAATCTAATATTCGAGCGTGTCACAATTTATTTTTAGGACCGTCTCATCGTCCGCCAATTTATTGACGAGTCCGAAATTTCAAGAAAGAAATTATCGGAGGAAAAATTGAAGACCAAAAGAAAATAGAAAGGGAAAGGGAAAGAGAAAAATAAAAGAAATAAGAAAAGTATTATTATTTTATCTCTTTTTCTCTCTCTCTCCCTTTTCTCTCTTTTTCTCTCTTTTCTCTCTCCTCTCCCCTCCCCCTTCGTGCGGACACCCCTTCCCCACGCCAACTCTCTCCTTTTTCCCTTGCCATTTCCCACGTTGCTTTCTCTCTCTCACTTTGACTTTTCAAACCTCTTCTTCTTATCTCTTCTTTTCTCTCTCTCTCTCTCTCTCTCTTTTCCCCCACTCCCACGTGACCGAACCAGCTTCTTCTTCTTCTTCCTTCTTCGCGTGCGAACCAGCAAATCGAAGCGTTGAGCTCGTCGCCGCGCTGTCGCTGCCTATTCCGCCACCTCGCACTGCACACCCGCACGTCCACCGCTCGCCACCGTGCGCCGCCCGCCCTCTCCATCGCCCGGGCGTCCTCCCCGTATGTCTCCAGCCCCTGTTCCGCCCCGTCCAGCCACCGTGAGCGGCCGAGCAAGTCACCGGAGCCACCGTGTGGCCTCACCGGACCGCCGCTTACCTTCCCGACCCTTCTCCGCCCCTAACCATCTCTGTTTTCCCCTGTTTCGCAGCCGAACCAGCAAACCCACGAGTGGATTTCTAGCCGGTTTGTGGGCCGTTTTGGGCCGTTTCCGGGCCCCGAACCCAAGCCGTGCTTTGGATTTTGTTGTTCCTCACGTCGTCCCCGTCAGATTGATCCGATTTGCGCGCGATTTGGTGAGTAATCTCACTAATCTAGGATTAGTTGGCTAATTATGCTTAAGGTTGGTTTAGTTTTAATTAAATGCAATTAGGTGGTTAGATTAGTATGGATTAGTGTTTATTAGCCAATTGTGATGCGAATTAGACAAATTGATTGTGCAATTAGCAAGTAGACATGGTCTACTATTTATTAAGGGTAGCCCAGGATTTTTCCTGACCCTAATCGGGTTTCAATTAGGCTTTTCGGGCCTAAGTGGCATTTTTAGTATTTAAATATTAATTTTCGGAATTAAATTAAATAATTATTTATTTTTCGAAAATTCAACTGAGATGGCTCGGGACCAGAATATTATGCCGATGACTGTGGTGAAGTCCGTTTATTTAATTGGGCTTTATTTTGTGCTAAATTGAATTTTTAATATTTACTAATTAATTTTCGAAATTATTTATTTATTTATTTATTTTTCGGAAATTAAAATTTTGATGGCCGACGACCAAAATCTCGTGCTGATCATCGTGGCATGGTCCGTTTATTTATTTGAGCTCCACGTTGTATGGAATTGAATAAGTTGTGATATTTTAGGGATTTACCCTAAATTGATTGGAATTGATTGAGATTGAATTGTTGATTGGTAAATGGCCAAGTATGTTATTCAGTATTTATAATGCTTTGTTGAGTTGATTTAATCATTTGATTGAGAAATCGTTGGGCATTGGTTGTCGGTATTGAAAGTAGATTGGTAATCACTTGAAAGAGGACACGGTAGCTTGGTGAATTGGAATATCACCTGGAGAATGCACGTGAATTCAGTGGTTGAATATGTCACCTTGGCGAAAAGGTCGCCTGAGAGAATGTACGTGGCTCGGAGACTCGGTATGTCGTCCTGGAGAATGCACGTGGCTCGGTGACAAAGTTTGGCATCTAAAAGGGCACGTGGCTCGGTGAATTGATACATCACTTTGGTGAGATAGCACCTAAGAGAAGGCATGTAGGCCCGGGCATCGTAAAAAGGACACGTGGCTCGGTGATCTGATGCGTCACTTTGGTAAGCGAGTACCTTAGAGAATGCACGTGGGTCCGGTGTTTGAGAACGGCATCTAAAAGGACACATGGCTTGGTGATCTGATGCGTCACCTTGGCAAATGAGTGCCTTAGAGAATGCACGTGGGCCAGTATTCGGAAATAGCATCTAAAAGGGCACGTGGCTCGGTGACTTGATGTACCACCTTCGCGAAGAGGTCGCCTTAGAGAATGCACGTGGGCCCAAGGTTCGAGGCACGTGGCTCGGAGACTTGGAATGTCGTCCTGGAGAATGCACGTGGCCTAGCTTTTAGATACTCCTCCGTGGAAAATGATTTGTACGATATGTAATCGACTGGTTTGATTTGTTTTGAGTAAATGGGTGTCTATTATGAATTGTACTAACTTGCAGGTGGGATCTGAGGCCAAGGTAAGTCCTCTGCCCTGTGCGTGTTTAGGCAACCTATAGTATAATGGTTTACTAATCGAGACTTAGTGGGGTAGAACTCGCTGAAACGTAGTCTCATCCCGGTTTAGGGAAATCATTTCAGGACCCCGATGAGGAGCTGAGGAGGAGAAGTTTGAGAAGGAGAACTCGGAGGTGAAATCTGAGGAGAAGGATTTTTGGAAGAAGAAGATAATCCTGAGAGAGGCCTTGAGTACGGCCCAGTTCGATTGGGATTCTATCTTCTTTTGAGGTCTCCATTTTAATGTGAATAGAGTTTAGAGTAAAAAGTTGTGAAGTGCTCTGGTTTATGTTTTGTATAAAAGTTTGGTTATAAGTTTCAATATGAAAAATATGGCCCTGCTTTTCTATCCCATTGTTTTATTATTTGGGGATTTATAACTATTTCCGCATGTGCTTAATAAATGAAAGGGTCGGTGATACATAGTCCTGGAATATCGCATTATAAAATCGACCAAAAGAGAAGGATGTGTGCGTGCCCGAGGATCGGGGCGTGACACTAGAGGCCCGGTTGAGGTGGAGACGAGCTGAGATGGGTTGAACCAGTCCAGGCGGTGGTGGTAGGAGCTCTGGCAACATCACACAGTGGCTGAACGGCTCAAGCACGGCCTGAGGCAACATCTAGAACGTGAGATAAGCGACACGGTCTAGTTGGGAAGTCAAAGTCGTGCGAGTGAGGCGTGACAGCGCGCGCACAAGGCAGGGGCGGTGAACGGCAACATGCGGCAACGACGGCTTGCGGGGTCGACGGCTCAGCTTGCTTGTCTTCTCTGAAAATTTTGAAGTCCTCAAAGCACAATGAAGAAGGAGGAGGACCTGCTCGACGGCCACAAGGGGGAAAGGGGGACCAAAAGTTTATGGAGGGTCCCCTTGCCCTCCATCAGCTAGCTTCCATGGTAAAAAATTAACCACCAATGCCCTTCTAGAAGCTCATTTGAAGTGGGCCACAAGTCATAGATGGGGGCATACGAATTTATACAAAAACTCCCTCATTTAGACCTTAATGCTTCTCAATTTAATTCAAATTGGCTTCTCAAAATTAAATTATTGAACCCTCGATCGAATTGGTATTTTTCCTCACCAATTGATCCTACTTGCATCCCAATTGCACGATAAAAAATGGTCATTGACATTTTTTTGGACAAAAATGGCTCTATGATGACTTTTTCCCAAAAAGTCTTGGTTTGCAAAAAAATCTTTGGAGGCTGAGTTGACGTTCCTAAAATGACTTGTGACATGACAGAACAAATCAAATTCAAATTTGCAGTTAATTTTACTTCGGCACAATTTTAGCGTGACCTAGACTACCGGGTAGCTTTCAGAACTTTTTAATGCAAATAACCTATGGTCGATTTTCTTCGAGCCACAATGAACCTCTTTGACACATTTGTGACTCTCGGTGGTCATAAGAATGTCAAGATTTCAAATATGGACACAGGGTACCAAAACGACAAAAAAATTAATCTAGTGCCGATCAATGAGAATTTTCAATTTAGTGGGATCACCCACATTTAACCACATATTTCAATCGAACCGACCTATCTCTGATCTCTAATCGATTTTTAACTGTGTCTTAATGATCTCGGCAGATAAGTATGGTCAAGTAGCCGATTCCTGGTCAAATCCTCAAGTCTGTTATATTAAAATTTCTTAATAGCTTTTCTAGATAATCTAGTTATCTTACGAGTGATTAGTTCTGAGAATAGTACTATAGGCACGGCAATGAAATGCTCGATTTATGTAATTGAAAACAAAATTAAAATTCTAGGATGTCACAACTCTTCCCCTCTTATAAAAATTTCATCCTCGAAATTTAAACCTTTACAATACTTAAGCAAAAAGGTGGGGGTACAAATGTCTCATCGGCTCTTCGGTCTCCTAGGTTGCTCATTTGATGCCATGGTGTTGCTCACTTTGACCAACATAATGGTTTTGTACGCAGAACTTATTCTTTTCTGTCCACAATTTGAACCAAGCTTTCAATGTATGACACTCGGTCGTCCATGTCCAATTCCTCGAAATTTAGCACATGGGTCGGGTTAGGCTCGTACTTCCTCAACATCGACATGTGAAAGACGTCATGCATTTGCGCTAGTCTTGGCGGCAACGTAAGATGATACGGCAAAGTCTCGATTCTCTCAAGAATCTCAAACGGACCTACGTACCTCGGACTTAGTTTTCCTTTCTTGCCAAAGCATGAAGTTCCCCTCATCGGTGACACCTTCAGAAAAACATGATCACCAACTTGGAATTCCAAAAGCCTTCAATGCTTATATGTGTAGCTTTTCTAACGACTCTAAGCGGTTTTTAGTCTACTTCTAATCACTGCAATTGCATTCGCTGACTACTAAATCAACTCTAGGCCTGTAATCTTTCTCTCTCCAACTTCATCCTAACACACGGGTGTTCTGCACACTCTACCATATAACGCTTCAAATGGAGCCATCTGGATGCTATGCTAATAATTGTTGTTGTAGGCAAACTTCACGAGATGAAGTTGTTCTTCCCAGCTTCCTTTAAAATCCAGTACACAAGCTCGCAGCATGTCTTTAAGGGTTTGAATTGTCCTCTTAGACTAGCCATCCGTCTGAAGATGATATGACATATTGTGCTGCAGCTTTGTACCTAGAGCACTCTGCAAGCTCTTCTGAAAAGCGGCGATGAATCTCGGGTCTCCACCTGAAGTTATTGTGACCGGCACTCCATGTAATCGGACTATTTGGCGCATGTACAATTCAGCGTGCCTATCCAAGTCAAAATCCTTTCGTACTATAATAAAGTGAGCCGACTTTGTCAACCTGTTGACTACTACCCAAAAAGAATCATTATCTCTCTGACTCATTGGTAATCCGATCACAAAGTCCATCGTGATGTGCTCCCACTTCCATTCTGGGATCTCGAGAGGTTGCAAAAGTCATCTTGGCTAGTAATGATGAGCTTTGACTGCTGAAACGTCAGACACTTGGCGACATGTTTAGCAATATTCGTCTTCATATCAGACCACCAATAGTGTTGATGTAAATTTTGATACATCTTGGTACTTCTAATATGAATGCTATAACTGTTATAATGAGCTTCTGATAAAATATCCTCTCTAAGCTTTGCATCATCAGGTACAACCAAACGTCCTTGGAACTTCAATATTCCATCATTAGAAACCTAAAAGTCAACTTTTCTTTCTTCGATATCCTCTTGCAAAATTTTTTGAACGTCGGGGTTTGTCAGATGAAGTAGTTTTATCCCGATTTGCACATCTAGCTCAACTCGAGGGTGGCCATAAGATGAAAGGTGGCCTATATCAAATTTGAAAACCGAATCTCTAGCCCTCTTGATTAGATTCAACTACTTAACCAACAAGTGAGCGATTGAAGACTTTTGGCTCAAAGTGTCGGCGACCTTGTTCACCTTTCCTAAGTGATATAAAATATCACAATCGTAACCGTTTAGAAGTTCCATCCATCGGCACTGTCTCATAATCAACTCCTTCTAAGAGAATAGGCACTTGAGACTCTAATGGTTTGTGAAGATCTAGAATCTTTCTCCACACAAGTAATGTCTCAAAATCTTTAACATAAATATGATTACTGCGAGTTCTAGGTCATGCATCAAGTAGTTCAATTCATGAGGTCTCAACCGGCGAGAGGCGTATGCAACAACCTTACCATATTGCATCAGCACGCAACCCAGTCCTCTGAACGACGCATCACTATAGATCTCCTACCCTCTAGGGCTATATGGAATCGTCAGCACAGATGCAGTAGTTAGCTTTTGCTTCAACTCTTGGAAACTACACTCGCACTTGTTTGACCATACAAATTTCTCATCTTTCTTAAGGAGTTTTGTCAAAGGTGACGTTAAAGCTTAAAACCCTTCCACGGACCGTTTGTAGTAACCTGCCAAACCTAGAAAACTTATGATCTTTGTCACGGTAGTCAGTCTCAGCTAGTTGATAATTGCTTCAATCTTAGACGGGTCCATAGAGATTCCTTCACCTAAAATCATGTAACCTAAAAACGCAACACGAGTCAGCCAAAACTCGCATTTGCTAAACTTAGCATACAGCTGATGAATCCTCAAGGTTTGAAGCACTAATCTCAAATGATCCTCATGCTCTTCAGCACTCCTTGAATACACTAGAATATCATCGATAAACACAATCACGAACTGATCTAAATATTCCTTGAATACTTGGTTCATCATATCCATGAAAGTAGTCGGAGCATTCGTCAACCTGAATGGCATCACAGTGACCTCGTAATGACTATACCGAGTACGAAATGTTGATTTTGGAATGTCCTATTTCTTGATCCTTAGCTAATGATATCATGTTCTCAAGTCGATTTTCGAAAATATCGACGCTCTTTGTAATTAATCAAACAAGTCGTCAATCATCGGGAGTGGATAATTGTTCTTGATTGTCACTTGATTGAGTTGGCAATAGTTGATATACAAGCACAACGAACAATCCTTCTTCTTTACAAAGAGAACTGGTGCTCCCCAAAGTGATGCATTGGGATGTATGAATCCCTTATCCAATAATTCCTACATCTGCACATTTAGTTCCTTGAGCCTTAGAGATTAGCTCTATCCCAGGTGCTAACTCAATCACAAACTCAATTTCTCTCTTTAGCGGCAATCCTGGCAATTCTTTCTGGAGGGAGAGAAAGAGGTGAGGGTGATTTTATCAAAAAAAGGGCGTGATTTCTTCTCCTTCTCGACAAATTCCCATCTGATGCCCTCTAAAGACCTCCATTAGTCGCCTCGAACCTGCAACCGATCATGCCCTTGTGCAACACAATCGAGGGCTATTGATCGTTAAATCCATTTAATTAACCCATAGTTCAATTAGGAGGTGGCTAAGGCTAATTGAATTGCATAGGTGAATTCAAATTCTCAATACGAACCGTTTGATTGTATGTTGTTGATTGATGAATTTGCTGATTGAGTGCATGATATAAACATTGGATGATATAGGCATTTGAAGCCAACAAGAATGGTGACGGTCATGAACTTCCCAAACATCGTAGGCTGAGAGTGTTGGTCCAATGCAACCCTTGGTTTAGCCCGGTTTAGGCTAGCTTAGCCCTGGTTAGGCAGGTTTAGTTCTAATTAGGCCAATTTAGCTATTGGACTATGTTCTTACAAACTCATTAGTCTGGTTTCCATTCAAAAAAATTGAGTAGACATTAGAATTACTAATAGAATAATGATTACTTCAATTTAGTTTAGTTTAGTTTAATCAAACATTAAAATGAGTAGAGTTAGGGTTGCACTAGTCTAGCTCGACATTTGGTATTAGTCTTGAGGGATTCAAGTTTCTGAGGGATCATGTCTAGAGACTTATTATAACATTCTCGATTTCGACCCTTATTTTGGTCCCAACTAGGAGACTAAGATAGGCCTTAGGTTAGTTAAACCTTCCTAGAAAATAAGTGTGAGAAAGTGAGAACAAATGTGAATGTATTAAATAAAGTGGTGAAAAATATATCTCTATAGGCTAGGCTCATTAATATCCTAAGATTTAAGTGTGAATGGTAGACTTTCCAACCTATAAAGGAGGATTCACATGTAGAGAGAGAGAGAGAGAGGAGAAGGCTAAGACAAATCCAACTTTGGACCAAGACAAGTCTATCTTATCTCTTTTGGACATTAGCCAACAAATAACTGGAGACAAGTGCCCAAGCTAGTATAGAGCCTACTTGGGATCTTGGGAGATAAGACTGTACAGCCATGAATGACCCTTGATTCAAGGCCAAGTGTGAAAACTCCTCTTTTCAACTAGAATTTGCCTCATTTAATTTTCGAAATTTCTGGACCTTTGTTATTTGCCAATTTTACAAAGCTTCTTATGTTACGAATTTGGAGAAACTTTCCTCATGAAAGTTGTTCAAAATGTATTGATATATAACATGTTTAAATTTCATATCTTTTTGAGGTGAAATGGTAGGGACGAAGGCCCAATCATTCACCGTGTGGAACCTGTCATGTGTAGTGAAAATGGTGATTAGGTTGCTTTCTCGAATTTTTATAAAATATTTCCTTTCAAATTTAACCATGTTTCCTTTATAAAAGTTTTAAAGGACATCCATTTCTACAACATATAGAAATTTCAAAAATTTTTGTGAAGATTTAGATTTTGAAATGAGTCTCTCTCTCCGACCATTGAATCTGCTTGACAGGTAGATTATTGGGTTGTGTTCAATGATTTGTTGTTCTTTCCATAACACGAATTTGAATTGACTTCCTCCATAAAAAAAAAAAAATTATTTGAGGTACTTTCTACAACATATTAAAATATCATAATTTTTCGATTCCGTTTGATAAAGTAATGACATTGATTTCGAAAATCGGTCAAAACTGTTTTTCTCACCTAGGATGTGTAAGTCACGCCCAAGTTTGAACTCAAGTTTTTAAATGCCATGTTGAGGTGTCCCATGTGACATCCTGATTTTCAGGTTTTTTTTTTTCAATCGAATAAGTTGGGTTTTTCATCAACGTGCCTATAGTTCTTTTCCCTAATCTGATCACTCACGGGATAACTAATCTATCGGGTGAAGCCGTTAAAAATCTAAATGTAATAGACATGAGAATTCGACCAGGAATCAACTGCTAATTTGCAATGGTCATTACGACACCGTCAAAATTGATCAAGATGGAAGATAGGTCAATTCGACAAAGATATGTGATTAAAGTGTGGGTGATTCCACATTATTGCAAAATTTCTATCAAATGGCATTAGACCGATTTTTTTGTCAAATCTATACCTTGTGTCGGTATTTGAAATCTCGACATTTTCACAACAATCGAGGGTCGCCAATGTGTCAAAGATGTACAATGTGGCTTGAAAATAATTGATCACGGGTCAATTGCACTAAAAATTCCTAAAAGCTACGTAGTAAGTTAGGTCACGCTAAAATTGTGTTAGATTGAAATTAACCATGAATTTAAAACCAATTTCATGTCGTGATTCATTTTAGGAACCACTCACCCTCCAAAGATTTTTCTACAAACCAAGATTTTGGCGAAAATTCAAAGTAGAGCCGTTTTGGACCAAGAAAATTAGAGGACCATTTTTTATCACACCATCGGCTGTCAAGTTGTTTTAATTGGTGAGGAAAAATGTGAATTTAATTGTGGGCACCTTAGTTGAATTTATGGGCATCAATTTAGGTCCAATTGGAGTTGAAATAGAATGAAATTGAGGGACAATTGTCCAAATTCGTTGGCCAAGGGGGTGTGCAACATTTGAGGCATCAAATGAAGCTTGTAGAGGAAGATTGAAGGGGAAATAGCTGCTGTGGATGAGGCTTGGCTGGTGGAGGCCAAGCAATAAGCAAAATGAGATATTTAGCTTGACTTTGGAGCCAAATGGTGGTCCCTCTTCAGCCAGCACTTCTTCTTTCTCTTTGAAGCTCCTTTATCCATTGTTGTCAAAGTTTGGAGAGCTCAAAAACTAGAGAATAGCCAACACTCCTCCACCCTTGCCCGTTTATGCCCCTTCGCCGCTGCTCATGTGCCCATCACGCCACCCGAGCCCCCGCACGCTGTGCTTGTCATCCTGCCATCATGCTGTCGTCCACACCTAGGCTGTCATCCCCTATCATCCCAAGCTTGCCCCGATCGTCGTCAGAGCCATTTTAGCCACCATCCACCTCCATCGAGCTCACTAGAGCTGTTGCAACCGTTGCCGTTCTGCTGTGGTTGTTTCAACCCAAGTTGAGCCCGGTGCTAGCCCCTTCGACCCAAGAGTAAAGGCTGAAGATAGTAAGAACCCTTGGACTTCGAGGCCCATTTTATATCTCTTCTGGGCCTTGGTTGGTGTTGTTGTAGGCTTGGCTATCGCTCACCTCCGCGTCACCATCGTTGTGGACTCACCAGATCGCTAAACCGGTGAGTTTACTTGCTAAACTATGCTTAAGGAGTTAATGATGCTTAAGGGGTGATTATTTTAGTCTAAGTATGGTTTATGTGGTTAGTTAGATTATATTAATGATTTAATTGCTTAATTATGTATGTTAGGTGGTTAGATTAGATAAATTAAGGCCTAGATAGGGTGTATTATTTATATGGATAGGCGCATTATTTTTCTAGGCCCGTTTAGGTAGTTAGATTAGCATTTCCGGCTTAAGTTAGTATTTATTGAATTTAAATTGCGTTATTTAATTATTTTTTAATTTATTTAATTATTTAATATTTTCCGTAAATTATATCGAGATAGCTGGTGACCTGAGTTTCGTGCTAATTGCAATGGTGTGCTTAGTTTATACGATTGAGTGTTAATTTGTGCAAATTAAATGGTGATTGAAATTTTTGTTATTTATTCCAAAATTGTGAAATTTTGATATTGAATTAGAAAATCCTGAGTGTCGGGTTTTGACACCGAAAATGGTTTTAAATACTATATCAAATAGTGAGATTTTAAAAGGAATTATATCAATTTTTCTAGTTTGATCTAACCGTGTACCCACACATGATTATTTTCACCGAGTGTTTTTAATATGAAGAAAATTGGCCAAGGTCATTATCTTAAATGAGACATTTGAGTGCAATTAGTCATAATTGAATGATCATGTGTTGTTTATGAGAACCCATCGCAAGCGTTTACACCGAACGTTGCCCCTATATGGGTTGCCCTTGGAGAATAGAAGCCGGTCGCAATAGATTCTAGATTGATGCTCCTTCGGGATTGTCATCTAGTAGAGATGTTGTCGTGCTCAATGGGGTGAGACGATGTTTGGGTGTCACACCGTGATCCTTAGGCATGCACCCATCCCTTACCTGGTCAATTAATAATGATGTCCCATGATGCATTGCTGACCCCTTTTTTTTATTACGCAAGCGGAAGTAATCAAACAATCCCCAAACAATCAAACAATGTGATAGAAAAGTATGTCTATATTTTTCACATCTAAAAATCACAACCACACTTTTATACAAAGCAAACCTCATAGTATATATTACAATACTATTAACAAGTCAGATCAATCACACATTAGATCACAACTCAAAGTTTGCAAATAGGGTGAAGTCTCAGTCATCATCTAGGTCATATTCGGGATCATCCTTTGGATCCTCCTCCAGCTCCTCTTCCAGTTCTTCTTCAAATCCTCTTCAGGGTCTTCCATCTCTTGATCCTCTTCTGGTCCCTTCTCCTCATGCTCCACAATCTCTCCTTCTTCTTCACTCTAGTTGGCACCCTTAGCTGAGTACACCAAAGAATTTGGCTCACTCCCGAGCTTGGGATCCTTAGCATCTTCCACCATTCCGTCTTTAGGGTCTGTTGTACCCTCACCAAAAGTGTGACATCCCAAAAATTTCACCAACCTTATTAGTATAATCGGATCGTTAAAGACTTGAATTAAATTTAAATCAAGTCGAAGACGAACCCGATGGATCGTGAGGAATGTGTGGGCTTGAGAAATTGGCGGGCCACACGAATTGGGCTTGTTTAGCCGAATGAAAAATTTGGGCTTGGCTTGGAGCGGGCCAAGGCTCGGATCTGTTAGAATAGTTTAGTGGCCGAATTGTTGAAGATTGAGCCTATTGAGCTAAAGACGGGTATTTAGGCCCAAGTGTTTTTATTTTCAATTAAGTTATAGTTATGATTTGATTAGTGATTTTAATGCTAATATCGATTTCTAATCTTAGCATTTCTTATGATAAATCTTTCATAGATTAATGTCAAATTCTTAATATGTCATATGATTTCATAGATTTGCATAATTACAAGAGAATTGTAATTTAGTAGATTTCGAATGAAATTAAGTGAAAAACATTATAAACTAATAAACTGACTAACAACGCGGATTAGAGATTAATCGATATCAAGCGACTAGTGTTGAAAGAGATCGTGCATGGAGGCCACAACTTCTCTCTCATTTCTCTATTCTCTCTCTCATCTTCCACGGTTTTCTCAAAACCAAAGCTGCCGAAGGGGGGCTTTACAATCATTAGATTTACTAATGATGAGGCTACTCTAGGGATTAGACTTGTAGCTCTATTTCCCTCATAACTTGTGCCTTTTCTCTCTCTCTCCAAAGCAACAGAAATCTTTTTCTTCTTCCTCTTTATCTCTCTCAGTCGAGCAACGAAGAACCAATAGCAAATCCAGCAATTTTTCTTCTTCTTGCAAGCAAGAATAGGTGCTGATCTTCGAAGCTTTTTGAGTTACCAAGTAGCTGAACTAAGGTAAGGAAAGATAAGTCTCTAAACTAGAAGTTATCCATTGATTTTGTCAAGGAACTTGAGGAAATAGCTGAATGGTGGAGAATTGGATGTGATGTTGTTGTTTTGTGTTGGATTGAGCTAGATGGTGCCTAGATTGAAGCTACAAGTCATTGCATGTTGCATTAGAGTCTTGCATGTTTCAAAATTTAAGAGTGAGTGAGCTGTAATTGTCAAGCAAGGTGGAAATGTGACTGCCAAGTGAAGACACGTGATGTATGTTGTGGTAGGTGAGCCGAGGTGTGAATATTTGCTTTGTACCAAACTGTGGAAGGTTTCTATGTAAGTAAAAACCTACTGTGATTATCCTTAGATGCTGTAAAAGAGTGTCAAGATGCCGTAAGAAAGATTGGTAGAGAAACTAACAGTTTGGTTGAGCTAGAAATGAAGAAAACGGTGCAAAATGTTTATGTTCTAGAGAAATATAGATTAAAAACCTTTTGTTTTATGTCGCCTTGATTTCTAATGATGAAGATAAGGAAAAGAACAATTTTATTTGAGAAAACATCCATTAGATTGAGTTCAACTTCTAGTTATAGCAGTATAGATGCGAAAACATGGAGTTAGGAGTAATTCTCTTTGAAATAGTAAGCTGTATTGTAGAAGACAACAGAACCTTTGATGATTCCACAAATTTTCTGTAATTTTCTAGATAGAATTGAACCTTAAACCCTTCATGAAAGTTGTAGGACATATTCTTAGGAATAACATATCAAAATTTGAGAACAAAGACAAGGTTTGGCTAGTAAAACGATTTTTTTCTGTAGGTATTAAATCTGGAAAATTGCTGCAGAATTTTAGGAAAGAAGATAGTAATTAATGCTCTTAATACAGTGAGATATAGAATTATGTTTCTTCATGGAAAATTCAATCTATGTCTCTACTTTAACATACTAAAATTTCGTAGCATTCCGACAAGATTTGATATACTTTTGTGTCTGTGATTCAAACTGTTCATTTTAGTCCACAAACTGTTTTGATCCAAGAATATGCAATAGTTGTTGTCTCTTGTACTTGGCTTGCATGACACATATGGAGTCTAGTGACCTTATGATAGTGGTTAGTCTGTACAAGAGCAAGTCTCATCTATCACTTGAAGTGTGGTTATGGTATAGATACCAATAATGGCATGCATGTGCAGTGAGTGTGATGCATAGTGCTTGATTATGGGGTAAAAATTTGTTAGGTACGGTATGGGACATGCTGAAATGTGTTTTATCTTATAATTTGAACACACACGTGTGTTTCATACATGAGAGTTAAGAGTATAGATTATACTTGAGATAGTTGTGTATTTTTAGGTCTTTTGCATACGGTGATTACATTAATAAAAGATGTGATGTGTGAAATGTGTGCTTGAATGAGTAAGAGATTTTCATCGGTACTGAGATGCCAATGATGCCCCTTGGAAGTGGGATGCCCATGCTGTGTGATCTTGGATGCCTTGGTCCCGTGTTACTAAGATATCTCGGAGTGAGATGCCCTTGTGTGTGATCAAGGATGCCCCGGTCTTGTGATACTGAGATGCCTTGGAGTGAGATGCCCCATGCTGTGTGATCTTGGGATGCCTCGGTTGTGTGATACTAGGATGCCTTGAAGTGAGATGCCCATGATAGAAATATTGTGGAAGTCCGGATGTGGGATTCCAGAAGTGACTTGATCGGGCCAGCTATGTTCCGGTGGGTAAACTAATTGGGGGTGGGTTTGATATTCACACTAAATTATAATCTCTACTTGGCGTGTGAGTTGAGCATACCATTGTTGCATTCCATAATGATATAGATTGAGACATGAGACATACATATACTTTTGGCACATTTGATATGGAGTAGTCATTCATTTGGTACATCGATATTAGTTAGGTACATTTATGACAATCTTGTCTTAATATCTTAAGCTGTTTGGTTATGTTTCTCTTGTATACTTTGGTAACTGTGGATTGTCTAGGTTAGTCTTATTATTTCTTTATTGGGCATAGTTTTTGCTCATTCCTTATATTTTTCAAATTGATAGTATGGACGTGCCGCTGATAGCTCGTTAGAGGGTGGTAGCATGCCTCAAGGTTTCTTTTCATGATGTGTATGACCCTAACGTTGACATGACTTTCTCCAAGTATGAGGCTACGTTGTGGATGGACGATGGTAGAGCTGAGATGATTCCGATGAGGTTTATCGCATGGTTCATGAACCACAAAGGGGAGATGTTTGGCCCTCTTCCTTATGGTGCTGGAGGACCTAGAGCTGGGACGGATGGCGCCTAGACGCCTATGATCATGTAGAAGCTGGAGGAACGTCTTTTGTTTTTTGATAGATGTGGGCTTGTGTGAGATTAGTGGAGTTAGATACCCCCTCACCCTTTTTCCCTAGCTGTTTACTTACATCTTACACTTTTGGAACTTGTAGATATGATGTATATATAAGTAGGAGAATGTGTAAGTAGTCCAGGTTGATTTTTGTAGGCTTGAATGCTAGTAAGGAAAGAAATGAAGCTTCTCATGATCTTTATCTATAATTATGAATAGATTGTCTAATATTATGAATCGACAGGACTATTGCAGGATAACCTTGTAATATAAAGCTTAAATTTTAAATAATCCATGTTATGCTAATCTTCAAAGGTGAACACTATAAGCTAACCATTGAAATTTATAAATCTTGCAAGATGATAATCTTTGTAATTTCCGCTTGCACTTATTACGTAACACTACTTGGACGTCACAAAAAGCCTTCTCCAAAATGTACAAGGGTTAGTAGACTCAGGTATAGGACCATCCCTTCATCCGTCCTGGTAGTAATGATACCACGACCTATACCTGTGGGGCACAAAATCATCTCTGCTCACATCAACCCAAACGGTGGACTTCACCAAAACATACTCCAATCCTTCAGGGTGGTGATGTATCGGTTACTCCCCGGTACACCAAATTGCTTGGGAGAAGGGGGAGGTATAGGTGTTGCCATCTATGGGCTTGAAATATTGTCCCACAACAAGGTGAAATTACATCTTAGTGAGTTCTACCTTCCTAAGACTCGATTAGAAAACTAATACGCCGTAAGGACTGCCTATGCACAACACAAGTCAGAGGACTTACCTTGATCTCAAATTCCACCTGCAATTCAATACTATTCAATAAGCACTCAATCAATCACCATAGATCGAAGTATCAATCAATCAACCTAGTCGATTACATGTATCCCGACCTTTCCCCGGTCATTTTAATTAATATCATACGTTCACCAAGATGGAATAACTAGTCGTCAAGCTCACGTGCATTCTCCAATGTGACATTCCTAGTCACTGAGCCAACATGCATTCTTCGAGACGAAACACCTAATCACCGAGCCCACATGCCTTCTCCAAGGTAATATACTTAATCATCAAGCCAACATAATATAGCGCATTTCTCCAAGATGACATCCTTAGTCATTGAGCCAACATGATGTATTGCATAATCAATTTCCTTTCTACAAATCCCACTATTGTCCACAGTCTACCAAAATGTTTTTGGCACTGACAACCAATACCTGGTTGTTCTTCAATTAATTACCCAAAATTAATTAATTTAGGAATAAATCCAAAAAATCATAATTAAATCAATTCCGCATGAACTAAAACTCGAATAAATAAACAGACTATACCACAATAATTAGTATAAAATTCCGGTCACCGGTCATCCGATTGAATTTTCGAAAAATAAATAATTAAATAAATAATTATAAAAATTAATTATTAAATAGCAATAAATCCAACTTAGGCTTGTAATGCCTAATTGAACGTCGAAACGGACCCGGAAAAATTTCAAGGTTTGTTCAATAAATATTAGAACCTATCTACTCGCTAATGGCTACATCTAACCACCTAACATGCATCGGCAAATCACTAATTTAATTACTCTAATCTAATTTGACCACATAATCACACTTAATTAAGTCTAATCAACCATTAAGCATCATTAGTCTACTAAGTGAGGTTTAGTGAGTTAAACTCACTTGTTTAACGAGCGGATCGGATCAAATCGACGGGAATGTCACGGGGTCACTTCTATCCAAAGCAAGCCTAGCATTCAAGGCCCAAAACACCTCCAAAGTAGACCTTCAAAGTGGCTGGAAACCCACTGGCTTCTCCTTTGTTCTTGGCTACCAACAAAGAGAACAAAGTTGATTCGGTGAGGTAGGAATCGGGAAAGGCAGCAGGGATGGTTCTTGGGTCCAGATGGGGCTCAACGGCTCCAGCAAATACTCACAACGACTCCAATCCAGTGCTTGTTGGGCGTCGGACAGGGCAAGGCTAGGACAGTGGAATGGCGAGACCGCTAGGTGAGCGTGCGGAGCAGCAGCGGTGCTTGCACGGGATGGAGGCGACGAACAATGATGACGGGCGGTCCTGGCGTGCGATAGTGCGAGGAGCTTTGGTGGCTTTGTTGGTCTTCTCCCTGGGCAGTTGGTTCCGAAATGCACACTAAAGAAGATGGAGGGTTGGGCGGCTACAAGAGGGGATGAGGAGGGAGAGACAAGGGGTCCATAAGCTATCTTTTTTTCCATTCAATTGTCTCCTTTGACTCAACCTCAGCCAAGCTGCCTTCCTTGGTTGCAATTTAGCCAGCAATGCTACCTATATAACTCTTGAAATGGTCCAAAACAACCTAGGCAAGGGGGCATAAGAATTTCAAGCAAATTTGGCTTCGATTGGACATAGTTTGATTCTTGATTCAATCTCCATTGACCTCAATAAATTCAATCAACCCAACATCGGTCATCTCGGCATTTTTCCTCACCCATGGATCCATCTTGCATCCAAATTTTGTGACCAAAAACGATCCCCGACATTTTTTGAACAAAAACGGCCATGCCTCGACCTTTTTCCCAAAAAGTCTCTGGTTGCAGAAAAATCTTCTCAGACTGAGTCATCATTCCTAGAATTTATTGTGACGTGATAAAATCTTCAATTTCTGAAATCGGACCCAAATTTATGGTTAATTTTCACTCGGCACGTTTTTAGCGTGACCTAGGCCATCGGGTAACTTTAAAAAAATTTTAGGGTAAATGACCCGTGGTTGATTTTCATTAGCCACAATAAACCCACTTAATACATTAGTGACTCTCGATTGTCATGAAAAACTCGAGGATTTTAATACGGACACAGAGTATTAAAACAACAGAAAAATCAAACAATGCCAATCGATGAGAATTTTCCAATTTAGTGGAGTCACCCATGAGCGGCCATACATCTCAGTCAAACCGACCTATCTTTGATCTCAAATCGATTTTGTACTGTGCCATAATGGTCTCTAAAGATGAGCACGGTCGAGAAGTCGATTCTTAGTCGAATTCTCAAGTTTATTGCCTCAAAATTCCTTAATGGTTTTCCTAGATAGTCTAGTTATCTTGAAAGTGATTAGCTCTTAGAGCAACCTTATAGGCGCATCAATGAAATGCTTCGATTAATTCAATAAAAACAGGGTTGAAAATTCGAGATGTCACAACTCTTCCCCTCTTATAAAAAAAGTCTATTCTCAAAATTTAAACCTTACAAAACTCAGGCAAAAAGGTGGGGGTACAACTCTCTCATTGACTCTTTAGTCTCCCACATTGCTCCTTCAATACCATGGTGTTGCCATACCATTTTTACCAACAAAAATGGTATTTGTATGTAGAACTTGTTCTTTTCTGTCCACGATCTGAACCGGCCTCTCAACGTATGACACACGTTCATCCACGTCCAATTCCTTGAAATTGAGTACGTGGGTCGGGTCAAACGAACCTATGTACCTTGAACTCAATTTTCTTTCTTTCCAAAGCACGAAGTTCCCCTCATTTGTGGCACTTTCAAAAAACGTGATCACCAACCTGGAATTCCAATAATCTCCGGCGCTTATCTGCATAACTTTTTTGTCTGCTCTGAGCAATCTTTAATCTGCTTCTGATTATTGCCATGGCATCCACTAACTGTTGGACCAATTGTGGGCCTGTGATCTTTCTTTCCCCAACTTCATCCTAACAAACTAGTGTTTTGCACACTCTGCCATACAATGCTTCAAAGGGAGCCATCTAGATGTTCTGCTGATAACTATTGTTGTAGTCAAATTCCACCATGTGTAGCTAATCTTCCCAACTTCCCTTGAAATCTAGTACACAAGCTCTCAGCATGTGCTCGAGGGTCTGAACTATCATCTTAGACTGGCCATCCGTCTAAGGATGATATGCCATACTGTATTAAAGCTTTGTACCTAGAGCACTTTGCAAGCTCTTCCAAAAAAATGGCGGTAAATCTTGGGTCTTGATCTGAAGTTATCGTAACCGGCACTCCATGCATTCGAACTACCTGACACACGTACAAATCTGCGTGTCTATCTAAACTGAGGTCCTTTTGAACTGCAATAAAGTGAGTCGACTTTGTCAGTCTGTCGACTACCACCCAAATCAAATCATTTTATCTCTAACTCCTCGGCAATCCAGTCACGAAATCCATTGTGATATGTTCCCATTTCCATTCTAGGATCTCGAGAGGTTCATACTTGCCACCAATAGTGTTGACGCAGATTCTAATACATTTTGGTAATTCTAGGATGAATGTTGTAGCTGCTATGATGCGCTTCCGATAGAATATTCTCTCTAAGTTTCACATCTCAGGAATAACCAAACATCCTCGGAACCTCAGTGTTCCTCCATCAGAGATCTGAAAGTCAACCTTTCTTTTCTCAGTGTCTGCTTGAAGAATTTTCTAGGGGTGTGCAACTGAAACCGCCCGAACCGGGACCAGACCGAATCGGCTGGTTTTAGGCGGTTCCCACTGTCGGCAGTCCAGTTCTCGGTTCTTAATCTTGGAACCGGCGGCCGGTCGGTCCAGTTCCCGGTTCCAAGGTGAGAACCGGACCGGACCAAATTTTTTTTATATATAATTTATATACATATAATATATAAACACATAATATATTAATATTATATATGAAACTTATTACAATTGGAATTACAATTGAGGTAATAACCTCTTATGTGGCCAAGAGACCACCAAAGCTCTTGTTGTTCCTCTTTGTTAGTTTCATCTTCTACTCAATGTGGAACAAGGCTCTAGAAGTTTAGACACACTCTCTCTCTTGCTCCCCTCACTAGCAAACGACAAGGCGCTTCAAGCCTCAAAAAGTCTCACATCGACTAAACATTGAAAGCATAGAAGAGAGATTGTCTATAAAACCTAAACCAAGCACCACCTTTAATCAATTTGTTCATGGCTTTTATGCTTAAAATTAAAATTGAAAAACATAAACTGTTATTGATATTCACGCAAGTTTACTTTAAATATTTTGCACGTGGAAATATGTGAGTAGTTTTATTAGATCGCCCGGGAACTAAATTGGATTGATTGGTCCGGAGCATGGTTGTTCTTTGGTGAATGGTCGTTCTTTAGTGAAAAAAGGAAGTGCTGATTTTGTTGGACCGGACTGGACTGGACCGGAACCGATGGTTCAGTCCAGTTCCCGGTCCTAGGACCAAACGGTCCGGTCCACAATTCCCAAAATTAGAATCGGTTCTCTCGGTCCAGTTCCCGATTCCACCTAGGAACCGGACCGAACCGGGAACCGATCACCCCTAGAATTTTCTGTACATTTGGATCTGTCAGTTAGAGTAGCTTGATTATGATCTAAACATTTGGTTCAATTCTTAGGGTGGTCATAAGACTTGAAAGTTGGTCTACCTCAAACTTGATTACCGAATCTCAAGCTCTCTCGATTAGGTTTCACTCCTTTATCAGTGTACGAGCAACTAATGATTTTCGACTCAAAGCATCGGCGACCTTATTCGCCTTTCCTGGGTGATATAGAATATCACAGTCATAGTCCATCGGTTATTCCATCCATCTACGTTGTCTCATATTCAACTCCTTTTGAGAGAACAGGTACTTGAGACTTTGATGGTCCGTGAAGATTTAGAATTTTTCTCCACAAAAATAATGCCTCCAAATCTTCAGGGCAAAGATAATCGCCGCCAGCTCTAAGTCGTGTATCAAGTAATTCTATTTATGAGGTCTCAACTAACGGGAAGCATATGCAACAACTTTGCCATGTTGCATTAGCATGCAACCCAATCCTCTTAACGACACATCACTATAGATTTCGAATCCTCCAGGACCAGATGGAATCGTCAGTACATGTGCGATAGTCAGCTTTTCCTTCAACTCTTTGAAATTATGGTCGCACTTGTCTGTCCACACAAATTTCTCTTCTTTCTTCAAGAGTTTAGTCAGAGGTGATGCTAATGATGAGAACCCTTCCACAAACCGTCTATAATAACTTGCCAAACTCGGAAAACTTCTGATTTTTATCACTGTAGTCGGCCTTGGCCAATTGATCATGGCTTCTATCTTGCTTGGGTCCATAGAAATTCCTTCGCTTGAGATCACACTAGGGGTGTGCAAAAGAACGGGGACCCGCTCGGACAGCCCGAAACTGAATCGAAACCACCTGGAATTGATGGTTCTAGAGGGAACCGGTAAGTACCGGTCCGATTCCCAGTTCCATGGGCGGATCCGCCCACTCGGACGGGATCGATTATATTATAGCAATATATTGATTTTTAATATTTAAATAAATTTCAAAATTACTAATTAGCAAATCTAAATTTTAGGGTTCCATATCCTCTCATGTTTTCCATGTTTTAATAAGAATTTAGTAAATGGTGTAAGCTACCTTTCAACAACTTAACAAATGGCTCATTCAAAGAATACTTTCAGGACTCACATATAATACTATGTTCAAGAATATGTGGAGTATCGACAAAAAAAATTTAATAAAGCAAATGTTGTAAGAGATTAAGCATTGTCAGAGGATAAAAGAAAAGATGTTCTACATATGACAATCATCCAGAATCTTAAACTTAAAGAACATTTTAGATTTCAAAACTAAAATGATTCAAAAATATGAAAAAAAAAAAAACTATTTCTCTTCTTTGGTAGTGTTTTCCAATAAAATAAAGAAAACTAGTACCATTAATTAAACCGGTTCGATTTAAAGAAAAATATTACTCGTTATGAGTACTCATGGTGGGATTTGGAAAACGATATTAGAATTGAAAGAACCAATCATAGCGACGAGATCAAGATAATCAAGGGACCTTCTCAACTCCTGACAAACTCGAAGCTCTTTCCCTCTAACGGGTCAAACTAAATCGCCTCGCGATAACAATCCCTTTTAGCTCGTTGCTTGGTGAGCCAGTCCATGCCAATTATTAAATCGAAATCATACATGGCTAGAACTAACAAATCAATTTTCCCCACTCGCTCACAAATCTCTACTTATAACTAGAACAACCCAAAGCAGCTATTACTTTATCCTTCAATGGTGTAGATATGCAAACTGCTGACTCCAACAATATAGGACTCAATCCTAACAACTTAACATATTGCTCGGCAATGAAGGAATGAATTGCTCCCAAATCAAATAAAGTGTAAGCAGGATGGTCGTTCAGCGAAACCATACCTATGATCATGGCAAGCGCAGCTTCTGCCTAACCCTGTGTGATAGCATAAATTGTACCCTGAACTAGAGGTCTTAGCTGTCCTCCTTGTGGCACATTTTGAAGGGCATATCCTCTTATCTATCCCATTTGCGACAATGGCGGTAACCACGGTTGTCCTTTTGGCTTTTTAGGATAATTTCTAGCTATGTGGCCTTGTTGGCCACATTCAAAACACACTCCCGACCTAGCTGGGCATGGAGCTAACTCGTGTCGTCTTCCATAAAAATGACACACTTCATTCCTATTTGGCATAGGCTTGCCAACTCCACCTTTCTTATTCATTGAAATTTGCCTCCGGGCATGGGCCTCTTCCCATGGCGGATATTCTCTAGATGAAAGCTGAACCTCGATCTAGATGAGGCAGCCTGCTCATTTAAACCTCTCTCTATCATCTGAGCTCGACGATAGACCTCACGAAAATCTATCAAGTCCAATGGTAGCAGAGGTTGCTTCAGCTCAAAACGAAGACCATTTCTGAATCTTCGAGCTTTCTCTTCTAAGTCCTCAATCAACCTTGGAGCGTACTGAGAAAGTTGAGAGAACTTGACCCCGTACTAGTCAACCGTCATCGATCACTGACGAAGGTGTTGAAACTCCTCCATCTTCTATTCCCGGGCAGTACCTGAAAAGTACTAATCATTAAAGGCCCTGAGGAAGGTGTCCCACACCTGAGCTACTCCTTTTGGGAATACTATGTCCTTAGCGGCTCTCCACCAGATGTTGGCATTACCTTGTAGTTGGTACACAGCCAATACTGCCTTCTCCTCTCCATTGCACATCAAGAGTGCAAATGCTTTCTCTAAGTCTTGTATCTACAGCGATGCGGTCTCAAGGTCTCTAGTGCCCATAAACCTTAACGGATTGAGCTTCAAGAAATGTTCCACCAATTTATGGATTGGTCTCCCAGCAACCACAACTCCTGGTGGAACTTCAGCAGGCGCAGCAATAGGTGCGGCGACAGGGGCGGCCTCAATAGCGACAACAATAGCAGCAATAGCGGTGGCTTGAGCGGCGACCTCCACAACGGGGCTTGATTCTAAGCCTGTTGAGCCATTCTGTTACCCATAACCTCTAGCACCCACATGATCCCTTCTATCCTGGGATCACCAAGGGCTGCTACTCCAGCACCCACTGCAGGTGGTGCCATTCCACTCGTGCTAGCTTGAGCTAGCGCAAGACCATGGCCTCCTCGGGTACCGACCCTGGTCGGCATTCTATCCTAAGTCACGACATGAATGGTCCTTTTGGTAGGAGTTCTTTACTCCGGATTGCTCATAGCTTAGCTTTAAAAATTGACACTTGTTTCCAATTCCACATCTAATTAAAAACAGAGCGATCCAAACAACAAGCAATTCTAACACTCAGCTACCATAGACATGCACTAGTCATAAATTTAAAGGTCTTTCCTACTACTATCCCCTAGGTCATCGCACCTTATCACTTCAACCCTCAACCATTACTCTAATACCACAAAAAAGGGATGTCATGCCTTGATCCTCGGGCACGCACCCATCCCTTACCTGGTGAATTAATAGCGATGTCCCATGACGCATTGCCGGCCCTTTTTTTTAATTACACAAGCGGAAGTAATTAAACAATCCCCAAACAATCAAACAATGGGATAGAAAAGTAAAGCCATATTTTTCACATCTAAAAATCACAACCACTCTTTTATACAAAGCAAACGTCACAGTACATATTACAATACTATTAACAAGTCAGATCTATCACACGCTAGATCACAACTTAGAATTTGCAAACAAGGTGAGGTCTTAGTCCTCATGCGGGTCATATTCGGGATCATCCTCTGGATCCTCCTCCAGCTCCTCTTTCAGTTCTTCTTCAGGCTCCTCTTCAAGATCTTCCATCTCCCGATCCTCTTCTGGTCCCTCCTCCTCAAGCTCGACAATCTCTCCTTCTTCTTCACTCCAGTTGGCACCCTCAACTAAGTACGCTAGAGAATTTGGCTCACTCCCAAGCTTGGGATCCTTAGCATCTTCCAACATTCCATCTTTAGGGTTTGTTGTACCCTCACCAAAAGCCTTCTCCACAATGTACAAGGATACAATAGACTCAGGTATAGGACCATCCCTTCGTCTGTCTTGGTAGTAACAATACCACGACCTATACTCGTGGGGCACAAAATTATCTCTACCCACATCAACCGAAATGGTGGACTTCACCAAAACATACTCCAATCCTTCGGGGTGGTGATCTATCGGTATGTGGTAAGCTATCTCCGAAATACTCTCCGGTACACCAAATTGCTCGGGACGAGGGAGAGGTACAAGTGCTGCCATCTACGGGCCTAAAATATTGTCCCACAATGGTGTGAGACTACGTCTCAGCGAGTTTTACCCTCCTAAGACTCAATTAGAAGACCAATACGCCATAAGGGCTACCTATGCACAACACCAGAGGACTTACCTTGGCCTCAGATTCCACTTGCAATTCAATAGAGTTCAATAGGCACCCAATCAATCACCATAGATTGAAGCATCGATTATCAACTTAATCGATTACATGTCATCCCGACCTTTCCCTGGTCATTTTAATTAATATCAAGATGGAATAACTAGTCGTCGAGCCCACGTGCATTCTCCAATGTGACATTCCTAGTCACCGAGTCCACGTGCATTCTTTGAGACAACACACCTAATCACCGAGCCCACGTGCATTCTCAAATGTTACATACCTAATCACCAAGCCCACGTGCCTTCTCCAAGGTCATATACTTAATCATCAAGCCAACATAATATAACGCATTTCTCCGAGACAACATCCTTAGTCATCGAGCTAGCGTGATGTATTGCATAATCAATTTACTTTCCACAAATCCCACTATTTTGCATAGTCTACCAAAATATTTTTTGCACTGACAACCGATACCTGGTTGTTCTTCAATTAATTACCCAAAATTAATTAATTTAGGAATAAATTTTAAAAATCATAATTAAATCAATTCCGAATGAACTAAAGCTTGAATAAATAAACAGACTGCACCACGATAATCAGCATAAAATTTCGATCACTGGTTATCCCAGTTGAATTTCCAAAAAATAAATAATTGAAATAATAATTATTAAATAGCAATAAATCTTAAGCCTGTGATGCCTAATTGGACGCCGAAACGGACCCGAAAAAATTTTGAGATCCATTCAATAAATACTAGAACCTATCTACTTTCTAATGGCTACGTCTAACCACCTAACATGCTTGGCAAATCACTAATTTAATCACTCTAATCTAATCTAATCTAATCGCATAATTACACTTAATTAAGTCTAATCAACCCTTAAGCATCATTAATCTACTAAGTGAGGTTTAGTGAGTTAAACTCCCTTATTTAACGAGAGGTCGGATCAAATCGACAGGAACATCACGGGGGTCACTTCTCTCCAAAGTGGGCCTAGGATTCGAGGCCCGAAACACCTCCAAAATGGACCTTCAAGGTGGCTAGAAACCCATTGGGTTCTCCTCTGTTCTTGGCTGCCAACAAAGAGAACAAAGCTTATTCAATGAGGCAGGAATCAGGGGAGGCAACACGGATAGTTCTTAGGTCCAAACGGGGCTCAACGACCTCCAGTGGCTGCTCACGGCGACTCTGGTGCTTGCTGGGTGTCGAATAGGGAAAGGCTGGGATAGTGGAATGGCGAGACCACTAGCTGAGTGTGCAAAGCAACAGCGGTGCTCGCATGGGATGGAGGCGGTGAGCGGCAACAGCGCAGGCAATCCTAGCATGCGATGGCGCGAGGAGCTTCGGTGGCTTTGCTGGTATTCTCCCTAGGTTGCTGATTCCAAAATGCACACTGAAGAAGATGGAGGGCTGGGCGGCTGCAAGAGGGGATGAGGAGGGAGAGACAAGGGGTCCACAAGCCATTTTTTTTCCATTCAATTGTCTACTTTGACTCAACCTCAACCAAGCTACCTTCCTTGGCTATAATTTAGCCAGCAATGCTACCTTTATAACTCTTGAAATGGTCCAAAACAACCTAGGCAAGGGAGCATACGAATTTCAAGCAAATTTGGCTTCGATTGACATAGTTTGATTCTTGATTCAATCCCAATTGACCTCAATAAATTCAATCAACCCAACATCAGTCATCTCGGCATTTTTCCTCACCCATGGATCCATATTGCATCCCAATTTTGTGACCAAAAATGATTCCCAGCATTTTCTGAATAAAAATGGCCCTACCTCGATTTTTTCCTAAAAAGTCTCGAGTTGCAAAAAAATATTCTGAGATTGATTTGACGTTCCTAGAATTTATTGTGATATGACAGAATCTTCAATTTCTAAAATCGGACTCAAATTCATGGTTAATTTCCATTCGGCATGTTTTTAGTGTGACCTAAGCCATCAGATAACTTTCAGAACTTTTTAGGGAAAATGATCTGTGGTCGATTTTCTTCAAGTCACAATAAACCCGCTCAACACATTGGCGACTCTCAATTATCGTGAAAATCTCAATGATTCAAATATAAACACTGAGTACCAAAACGACAAAAAATCAAACTAGTGCCAATCGACGAGAATTTACCAATTTAGTGGAGTCAACCATGATCAGCCACACATCTCGGTCAAATCGACCTATCTCTGATTTCAAATCAATTTTACACTTTGCCGTAATTGCATCTAAAGATGAGCACAGTCGAGAAGCTGATTCCTGGTCGAATTCTCAAGTTTATTGTCTTAAAATTCCTTAATGGTTTCCCCAAATAGTCTAGTTATTTTGAGAGTGATTAGTTTTGAGAACAGCCCTATAGGTGTGTCAATGAAATGCTCGATTAATTCAATAGAAAACAGGGTTGAAAATTCAAGATGTCATAAAAGACTATCAAACATCAAGTAGGCTGTGCCCATTGGGCCGAGATTAAAGTTAGGAACGTATGATTGATTGAGATAGACGCGCTGGTTTAAGGGACAAAATTGTGTGGCACGATATGGGACGTGTCATAATGATTTGGCCCTATAATCAGGACCCAATGTGACTATAAGATGTTGCGTTCCAATTGATTAAGCTTCATTATTGCTCATGTCTATGATATTAATTGTGCTGACATGCAAGGAGGATCTAAGACGAGGTGAGTCTCCATGGTTGTGTGGTTGTGTGGTTAGGTCACCTCTAAGCGTATTTCCTTCCTAATCAGGGTTTAGGGGGTGAACTTGCTGAGACATTGTCTCACCCCGTCGTGAGCTCAATTCTTTTTAGGTCCTTAGATGGAGCAACGTCACATACGCTATGGGGTTCTGAGGGAGGTAGTTTCCAACATTCCCATTTCCTAGTTCCCGAGACTGGCCTGACCCGTGAGCTTGTTGAGTCCATTGTCTGGGTCGATGAGGTTCTACCCCACCTGGTACCTTATCATTTCAAGGCGTGGTACCTTCACAAGCCTAATGGGAGTCGAGAAGGTCCTATAGGTGGTTTTGATGGGCCTCCCGTTGAGACAGGGGAGTGGGAGATAAGGCACCCTCTGGACATTGACACCCTCAATGGTGTAGTGGAGGATCTGAAGCCAAGGACTGGAGAGCCTAGAGTTTAGAATCTCTGTAGCCCCTTTTCGATCTAGACTTCTATTGTTTTTTTTACTAAAAACCCTTATGGCTTTTCGCAATGTAATGACTAAGAGAGCTATTGATAATAATGATCCACATAAAAGAGCTGTGTAGCCCAATATCATCATACTTACATGCATCATTAACCATTGGGATTGGAGAGCAGGTACTACTATTTCAGATTGATGCATTTCAGTTAAAAGACTTGAAGTAGTAAAGCCTTGGGTAAAAATAGTACTTGGCGTGGTTTTGTTTGTAAAATGGTTTTCTTGCTTTTCTATCTCATGCTATTTACTATCAGGGGATTTGTTTATTCGCTTCTGCATATGCAATAAAATGAAAAGGGTCAGCAATGCGTCCTGGGATGTCGCAATTTTATCGACCACTAAGGGATGCGCACGCGCTTGAGGTTCGAGGCGTGACATCCCAAGCTACCAAGCTAAAGTCCTATCCTACGTGTGACCAAGTTACCTTGCATTTAATGCTTCTTGACTTAGAGAGGAAGTCTTGACTTTTAAGGCTTAGAGAACAAGTTAGGATTGCCTATAAATAGGGGAGGGGCATCCCTCCCTCATTCACACAACACACCACTTCCTCTTCCTTCCTCACTTTCTCAACCTCACCCTCACCATCACCCTCTCTCTTTCTTGTGGCCACGACCTCTTGCTCATTCGCCAGCTTGCACGTTGCTCAATCACCTAGGCCATTCCTTAAAATGTGGTAAGTAGAACTTACAAATATTTGGCAAGGACGTTGTGTTACGCTATTCGAGCGTGTGACAAGTCATTGACTGAAGTTGATTGACTTGTTGTTACTTGAGGTTGGGTTGTGACTTTGTTTCTTGATTGAGTTTAGTTCTTGGTTTTTGAGATTGGCTCATGCGTTGGCTTGAATTGCTTTGAAAGAAGTCCGATTTGTGTACTTGTTTGATATGTTTTGGATATGCTTTGACTCAAACCTACTTTAAAAAGTGTTTTGTGAAAGCTTGATATTTCCTAACAAAACTATTTCAAACTATTTTCACAAGTGCATGTTTTAGTTCACGCCCGAGCTCCAAAAAAAAAGGGCTTTGTCAGCCTTGACCTACGTGGAATCACGATGGATCAGTCCTTTCTTAGTCTTGGTGCGATATCAAGGCATATCATTCTCGAGCCAACTTTGGTACTAGATTGGTGAACATGTCACGACAAGCCAGCCCTTTCATGGTCTCGATGCGATTTTGAGGTGTATCGTTCCCAAGCCAAGTCTAATACTAGATTGGTGAACATGTCACGTGTCACGACAAGACGGTCGTATCATGGCCTTGATGTGATATTGAGGTATGTCATTCCCGAGCCAAGTTGGGTACTAGATCGATGCTCAAACATGTCAGATCAAGTCACGATCCTTGATTCGTGCTCGACATGCTTAACGTCTCGGTTGGTAAATCATTTCACACACTTATGCATAGCGTGCCTTCGGGCCCTTGAACTAAAAGTAAAGATAAGAACTGGATTGTGATGCTTGATGCATGGTCACACGATGGACTAATTTATAGCCATCGACTGATAGATTTCGGTGACGTTGCCTAATGGACTCATTGTCGAAGGACTGTCGTCACCCTTGGATTAGGGGACGTTACCTGATTAAGTTCAGATGCTCGACGGATGCATAGTCGAAGGACAGCCGTTACCCTTGGATTAGGGGACGTTGCCCGATTAAGTTCAGATGCTCGATGAATTTCGGAAGAGTCGATGGATTTCGACTTTTAATAAATGAATCCTGTGTGCATGAGTTCCTCATATTATGGAATGGATTTTAGTCATGCTAGTATAATATTGAGTGAGGTGTGAATTCCTCATATTTTGGGTGAATATTGGTTTATGCTTGCATACTGTTGATTGAGGATTCCTCATGTTTCATCCAGGACAAAGTTTTTGTTTTGTTATTGATTTGCCATCGACTAATGTTTTGGATGAGTTATATGCTTGTTGATGGGTGAGGCATCATCCTACCCAGAAATTAGTGGGTTTTACTTGCTAAGTTTACAACTCACCCCATTGTTTTTCAGGATTGTAGGCATTGAGGTCTCCCATTAGTGCTGGAGTTGCAATCTTGCTAAAGGAGCTAAGGTTTACCCGACCTTTGGAGCGTAGAAAATGTAGTAGTTGTAAATATAATGGCCCATGACAATAGGGCCTGTAAATGTAACTAATATAATTATATATTTGCAAGTAGTTATTTTCATGGCTGCTTATTATTGTCTAGGTATTGTTTGTAACACTTCCGCATGTACTTAATGAAAATATAAAAGAAATGGGATGGCGATGTGCCTGGGTCGTCACGAAATTAACCTCCCGTCACTCATGACCCTGAGGATGGAGTTGGGGTCATGACACTTATAACGAGGCCATGTGTATTCTTTGCCCCACTCATATCAAGTTTTAACTTTTTGTACAATTATCTAACTGCTTTCAATACGTAGATGTTTGTTTATTGCATTGTCTTTCAATAAATTGGATGTTAATCACTTTCCTGGAATAGGTTAGGGTTAGCTGAGGAAATGAATGAAAACCTACAAAAACATTTACATGATCACCTAACGATTTTGATACCTTTGAGCATAGTGTGTAATCAAGATTGCAAGACCACTTAGATAACAACTTTACAAGTTAGAGGTACCAAAAGAGCGATAATAGATATTGGCATAATCAAGTCATCAATCCTAAAATATGTAGTTGTATAAAAATCAAGACGTGTCTCCTGCATCTTGATTGGTGTCTAGCGAATGCCAATAGATTGGTGATGACTCCTAGAAAATGCTTAAGTTTTTAAAAACATAACAGGAAATATCATGTCACGCAAGGTATAGTCTTGGGAGAGATCATGTTTGTAAGAATTGGACCATGAGGACCCTTAAAATCATTTGATTGGATAGTTTATCGGACCATTTACAAACAGATACCTCTAAACCTATTCAATGAGAGTGGCTCGTTGGGTAAGTAGGTCATGAAAGTATAGCCATCTTCAATTCACCAGTTGGGAGTTAAGAGCTATGGGGAGTTGATTGGTGTTGTCGTTGAGGTCTAGATCGCCCATACGACCTATCCTTTAGTCGATAGCATGGTTTCCCAAAATGGAATCCGTTACTACTATTACATCATTGTTTCGGTAATTAAAACTATCTATCCATCAACGGTCATATGCAAATTTACCTGTTCATTAGTACCTTCCAAGATTTGACAACGGCATGATCAAATGCTTTTTGTCACTTGACAATATCATATGCTCCTTATCACCTATCTTTACATATTGCCCACGGTAAAACTGTGTGGAAGGACCTTACAATTAATCATTTAATCATCCTCTTGAGCAGATAAGCTTCTAAAGACTATATGTTCGTGACAGACCGATGGTGATTCCATGTCATCATATTTGACTTTTTCTCCTCCTATTAAGATTCTCATCCTCGTAATTTGTTCTTGTCGATCTTATGAAACCCATCGATATGATCACAGTCTTCATGAAATCTTCACCACATCATTATGACGAACATCTACATTATTATAGAGATATTAAATCAAGGATGGTTTTAGAATCATCCAAATTTCAAAGACGTGTCTTCTCAATAAAGCGTTGTTTATTCATGATTCATCCTTTCCAAACCTCAGGATCTAGGAAGAGCTTTAGGTTCGCAATTGATATCGTCGTGACACGTGTGCTTAACCCATTAAACAGAAGCATTCAATCGGGCTTTTTGAAAGGCCTGCAAAAGCTAAAGGTGGTCCTTTTTCAAGGAAAAGAGAAAACGGAGAAAGGATGGATCTCTTCGCAACCGTGATTCATACGACGATCGGATGTCCTTTCATTTCGAATGACACATAACATTTTCGAGATGACCCGACAACAATTAACTCAAGTTAACCTAATCCATTTACACACTGCTTATTCTATCAATATGGGTCAACCTCATAAAAATAGATACCTCATCAGCTTTTCTAGTATCCACCGTCGTATTGTTTAATTTCATCTTTTTCCCATCTATTGCTCAACCAAATTTAACTTTAGTTTTTTTTATTCATTGAGCTTATTCATTGATTAATTAACCTTTGACTAGGTATTTTAATTATGGTATTCCAGATTAAGTGAACTTATTTATCAATTATTCAACAAATTGACCAGATATTTTAGTATTATTTTGTATTATATTAAATTATTCTTTAACAACTTGTGGAAAAAAAGTTAAATAATGAAAAGATTGCGTTAATGAGATTACAAAGTTATAACAAGTGTTGTTTTCCGCGTATATCACTAAACCAAACTTGGCTTTGGTTTTCCACATGAATTGAACTTATATATTAGCTAATTATAACTTAACAAGATTTGAGTTTTTGTTTTCCAGATTTACTGAACACATTTATTGATTATTTAAACTGTTGACTAGATATTTGGGTAGGACAATTTTTTTATTAAAAAACAATAAAACTAGTGATAATTAATAGGTTTCATTAATGAAGAGAAGCCAAGTTGATAACAATAATATTAATAAAGATAATGATAATATTAATTGTCGCCATCATCTTCCAAGCGAAGCAACGTACATTCATTTCGTTCGGGCTGATTAAATTAAACCTACTCTTGCATAATAACATGGTCAGAATTATTCTGAACTCATTTTACAAAAGATGTTGGGCCCTACATATTTCTCAATTCTTGATCCCAGTAAAACCTCATTAAATGTTCAAAAGTCCAGTTTACAGAGTGTATGATTAGCAAAACTGCACACGCGTTCTTGCATGAATATAAAGTTAGCATTTGAAAGGTTTCGCTAAATCATCTTAGGATAAACTATTTGAATTATCAATTAATGAAAAGAAAGAAGTTATTGATGGAGCAATTGAATACATACATATATAAAGAGAGAAATATATTTCGAGATTCGAATTTTTTTTTTTTTATGGTTGTTTACAGGATTAACAAGATTCAAAGTAAGATTTATATAAGATTATTAATTTATACATTTATCCATTAATAGAGTATTATATAAAACAACTATCGGGGATTTTTTTTTTTTGGTCAAAAAACCTTGAAAGTAAGAAGTCCCCTCTACTTTATTTTGTATAATAGTGTGCTAGATCGACTAGCGTTAGCTACGTATTCATGTGATTATTAGAGATGATTGTATGATTATCAAACCATCATTTAATCTTTTGATCACTTAGGTATTTGTTTCAAAAGGTTGTGTTAAAAGCATAAGAAATAAAATGACATTTTCTTATAGTTTTGTATGGGACTATGTTTTTAGACTCGAAAGTAGTAACAACTTGAGGGGCAGATTGTATTTTGCGGAACATTTTTAAAAAATCACAAGTTTCTACACACATTGAACACTGAAAATATGATTCATCCATAATTTTGCAGATAGTTAACCATAAGGCTTAAGAAGAGAAAAATAAAATAAAAAATTTGAGGAGAATCCAATAAAAGAAACTATAATTCTTTCGTTCTTTTTATTTCACATTTAGTGTACTACAAAATAGGAATGGCTCTCAATGAGCAAGCTCGGGAGGGGACACAGGACTGACAACCACAACACAGTTGTTCCACATCTCATTGCTCCTCCTATAGACATTAGATATTGTTCCCCTAATCTTCTTGTAGGTGGAGACGCTCGACTCCACAAATTGCTTGTGGCAATTCTTGCCCTCTCTCAAGAGCTGATGACAACATTCATCAATGGGTGTAAAGGTGTCAGCAAGGATTATGATTTGAAAGAATTGAGACCCACAATCGTAAGTTATTCACTTTTCACAATCAAGGTTTCCAGCGAAGGTAGCCTTAGGAAGCAATGCAACAGTGACGACCAACAAGATCATGATAGCAAACAAGTGGCGTTGCCATAATGGTCTTTTGGGGATAGAAGGGTTAGAAAATTGTTTGAGATTGTGTATTGTTTGATGGTGCAGTCGATCTAGAGATGAGAACTTATATAGCTGAGGGAAGTTGTGCATTAATGAATAAGATTCATTAGTTATTATTCAGAAATTTATGCAGGAAACATGTACAATTATTTCTCTTGCAATAAATGCAAGGATTGAGGGCCTTGTCATCTCACTATGTTTGCAGTTCAATCATTTGCCATTAAAAAAAACAAAAACATAGTAATGAGTTGTTTGGTTGAAGAGAATCAGCCCAAAATGAAAATGAATCAGTCCAAAATGAAAATACTCATTTCCGGTCTGATTTTCAATCTCATGTTTGGTATATAATAGTAACTAATCATATGCCCTTGTGGGTTCAAAATAATTTTATGAAATTAAATTTGCTTAAAACGTTTCAACATATATACTTTCATAAAAATGGCCACAATTAAGCTTTAGAAATAATCTAAAACAGAACCCAAGACACGTGAGGATAAATCATGGCAATCGACTTCGCAAGGCTCGAAATGAACGAAGAACCTGTTGAAATCCCACTGACCAAACCTAAGGCCAGTCTAGTTTGGGGATACTCAGCTTGAGTTTTGGCCTCCCGACCCCTTGAGATCGCTACATTCACGAGAGAGTGAATAAAGCATGAGTAAGACATTGTGACTAAGACACTTTTTTCATTTTTTTCCAGTGAACTTACCAAAATACCGTCCTTGAAGTTATTTTCAATCACATAATATTTTTATATATGACAACTTATGAAGACGCTATTAGTTGTTTATTTTTATCAAATAGTATATTATAACTTTATTTCAAAGTTGAAAATTAATATTCAGTTTAATTATCTAGCTGAATCTTGATAAAAAAAATGGAAAAGGAAAAGTGATCAAAATATGAAAAAGGTTAACTTGTCAGGAACATGATCCAATGTCAACATATTTATATTTAGATCATGTCTAAATATTAACAAAAGAAAAATCACATAAAAAAAAAGTGCAAATTTTTTGCTGCTGTACTCCTACTATGAAGAAAGTAATAAATATCGATTGGAGATTCAATCTCATATCAAGTGGATCAAAACTTTAAAATATACTTAAAACTTCCCTTTGAAAAAAATTGATGTGAGCTTGAAAGTGAAGAAGGTGTAACTAAATTTTCAAACCCCATCTCGCAATTCATATTAAAATGTAAAAAGCTCAAAAGGAATCACAAATCAGCAAAGTTTAACTTTAAAAACCTACAAAAAGTCCAAAAAGAAGACTTTAATGTCATGCCCCAAACCTCGAGCACGCACACATCCCCTTCCTTGGTCAATAAAATTTGCAACGTTCCCAAGATGCATCGCAGACCCATTCATTTTAGTACACATGCGGAAGTGAACAATTAATACCCCTGACAACAAACAGCATGGAATAGAAAGTTGGACAACAAATTCACAACCAAAACACTTTTAACAACCAACGGAGTTTACAAACAGAGGTCTACAGTCAAAAGTCTACAAAATGTCAGTTCTCAAAAAGGAACTGTCCTACGACCTACTAGTCGAACACGTTCTCCACTCCTTCAGACTTCACCTCTACGACTCCTCAAGGCCAACAAAAATGAACTGGCCGCTTCGTCCTCTAGGGACCTGAAAATTTAAGCCCATGACGAGGTGAGACAATGTCTTAGTAAGTTCACCTCCTAAACCCCTATTAGGAAGGTAATATGCCTCAGGGCGCTCTAGCTACACAGCCACACAATTAGGACAAAGGACTTACCTCACCTCGGTTCCTTCCTGCACATCAGCACAGTTCATACCACAATCATGTGCATATAGCAAATTCACCCATTAATTGGAATATCTAAATTAATCACTACTCACACGAGAAAGAATTACCAACATATATCGCTTCATCAATTCAATCAACATGTGTTCCAATTAATTAATACTACCCGCACAGGCAGTTTTACCCGGCACACACCGGGGATAGATAATGTCCACCGACACAGACTAGGGATGGTAATATCCACCGACACACATCGGGGATAGGTAATATCCACCGACACACACTGAGGATAGGTAATATCCATCGACACACGCCGGGGATAGGTAACATCCACCGACACACACGGGGACGAGTTCTCTTAACCAACACACGATCATTCAGTTTCGGCAGAGGACATTGTGCTTTGCACTCACATGCCTCAATTAAAATAACGACCTTGGCCTGTTTTCTTCTTATTAAAAGCATCCGTGAAAATATCGTGTGTGGGTACATGGTCAAATCAAACTCGAAAAATTGATATCTTCTTTTTTAAAATTCCACTATTTTATATAGTATATAAAACCATTTTTGGTGTTAAAATCTGACACCCGGGGTTTTCTATCAAATACCATAAATTTCACAATCATCACTCAATTGCACAATCCAACAAGTAATTGCATAAACTAACCACACCACCACAAATCGTACAAAATTCTAACAAACGGCTCTCCCGATATAATTTTCGAAAAATATTAATTAATTAATAATTAAATAAATTCCAAAAATTAATTTAATTTAAATAATATTTAATTCAAATAATTAATTAATTAAAAGTCTAATCATGCTTAACATTAATCTAATTGCATAATTAGGCTAATTAAACCATCACTTAATCTAATCATTCATCTAATCTAATTAACATTTAAATAAACTAATCTAACCATCTAAACCATCATTAGGCTAATCTAATCACCCCTTAAGCATAATTAACTCCCTAAGCTGAGATTAGTAAGTAAACTCACCAGTTTAGCGTTCTAGTGAGTCCACGGTGACGGCGACACGAAGGCAAGCGACAATCCTCCTAGCGGCGACACTAATAGAGGCATGGAAGGGCTCAAAAACGGGCCATGAAGTCCCAAAGCCTTGCTGGTTTTCTGCTTCTGTTCTTGGCTAAATCAATGGGCTAAACCGGTGGCTGAAACAGCGAGGAAGGGCTTATCGGAGCTCCGGCAAGGGGTTAACCGACAATTGGCGGCACCCGGGGGTCAAGGGGGACTTGTTGGTTGTTGGTATGGGTGGAGGTAGGGTCGAAATGGGAAGAAAACGGCCGAAACAGGCGAAACATGTGAAACAATGCAAGCAGATGAGCTGCCCAATGGACCAGCGAGGGGCGGCTTCCGGTGGCCAGGTGAGTCGGCCGGCGGCTCCATTCAGCACGAGGTCGGGCTCTTCCGTACGAACTAGGTGGGTGGAGCGTGAGCTAATTCGTCCAAGAATGCAACTTTTAACTTGGGTTTTTGGAGAAATGTTAGTTGGAATAGAAACTGGAAGAAGAAGAAAACAAGGGAAAAAAGGCTACAAATTTGCTTGGGCTGAAGAAGGGAGAGAGAGGGATATGAGGGCTGGTCTCTCTGGTTCTTTAAGCTCCCGCAAAGCTTCAACAATGGATAAAGGAGGGGGAAAGAGGAAGAAGAAGCAGCTGGTCAAGGAGGGGGGTCCCATTTGCCTCCAAAGTCTTCCTTCTCTATCTAAATCCCCCTTGAAGAGGTCCCACCATTTGGCTGTCATCCTCAGCCAATTTTGTGCACATTAAACTGCCTAGAACAAGTCCTAAATGTTCCAAAAGGTTGAGGGGCATGGGGGCTACGAATTTGTGCACCATTTCCCCAACTTGGATTCAATTTCCCTCCAATTAACCTCCAATTGGACCTAAATTGAAGTCCATAAATCCCACCAAGGTGTCCACACTCCAATTCACAATTTTCCTCGTCTCTCGTCCAACTCAAATCCCAAAAACATGACCAAAAACTGTCCTCGGATTTCCGATCCAAAATACCCTTACTTTGAAAATTTGACGAAAATCTCGGTTTGCAAAAAAATCTTCGGAGGATAAGTCGATGGTCCTAAAATGATTTGTGACATGACAGAACTTCCAATTTTTTAATTCGGTTTCAATTTCACAGTTAATTTCAATCTGGCACGATTTTAGTGCGTCTTAACCAACTGTGTAGCTTTTATGAACTTTTCGTGCTATTGACAAGTGGTTGATTATTTTCAAGCCACAAAGTACACCTTCGATACATTGGCGACTCTCGATTGTCGTGAAAATCGCGAGATTTCAAATATAGACATAAAGTACCAAAATGACAGAGAAATAGGTCTAATATCGATCGACAAGAATTATGCAATTAGCTGGAATCACCCACACTTAATCACATGACTTTGTCAAATCAACCTATCTACGGTCTCTAATTGACCTATGCCGTAATGACCCTTGCAGATTAGCATGGTCGAACAGTCGATTTTTGGTCGAATTCTCAAGTCTATTGCGTTTCGATTCCTTAATAGCTTCACTCGATAGGCTAATTATCTCGTGAGTAGCTTACTCAGAGAAAAGAACTATAGTCGCGTAGATGAAAAACCCAACTCAACCAATCCAAAGTAGAACTTGAAATTCAAGATGTTACATTAAAAACTTATAAACTTATCCCAAAAAAGCACCCACAATGTCAAAATTGGCTAGAAAATTATATTGAATTTTAACTTTTAACTTTGAAGTAAAGTTTCCCTCAAACTATTTAAAACGAAAAAGGCAATTAATTTTGTGTTCATAGACCGTCATAACTAGAAATTTTTGACCTTCTATGTAACTTTTATGATAAAAAGTTTAAGATCATAAATTAAAATTAACAATAACCTAATCTAGGCATAGTGGTAATAGGATGCAAAATAAGATATACTTGTTTGGTGTAATTTGACATTAATATTGTCAAATTAAGATAAGAGAGATGACAGAAATGAAAGTAGTTTCATGAGTTAGCCCGATAAATAAATAAATAAATTGAAGAGAGAGAGAGAAGTTAATTCGGTAAGTTTATGGGGAAAATGGAGTGTCTTAGCCAAAATGGGGGTGGAAATAGCGCCGCCCTAAAAGTTTTTATCTCAAAATAGAAAATGATTGGCTCCCATGTAAGTTATACAATGTTAATAAAGATCCAGTGTATGCTTTCGATAGAAATAATAGACAAAAATGGCAGATACAAGCAGTCCAACTAAAAGGCCAATTGCGATCTAGTGATGAAAATCAATCTTTTGAGTCTCCATGTATGTCCTTTTGGTGGGACAAGTACAGTATGAGTGTCACAACTTTTTAATGTCAAAAAAAAAAAATTCTGCTCATTTAAGTACGACATTGGAGTAAAATCAATTGTTTGAGTGTCATTTCTAATAAATCTTCTTACGTAGATGTTTTAATCAAATTTTCATTTGACTTGGATTTTTAAATTTTTTTTTCTTTTGTATTTTTCTTTTTCTTTTTCACCATTAACCCTCGCCAACATGGAAAAGAGCAAAACAGAGGAAAATAAAAATTCAAAATTCAAAATAAATCAAAAATAATAAAAATAATCATAGGACGACCATGTTAGATTTTTCAACAAGGCAGATGCGCCAATGGCACTAAAGTAAGGGAAAAAAGTTATGGTATTTAAATGAACACAGTACGAAAGTTATAATATTTCTGTTATATTTGTTGTCAAGCTAAAGAACCAAATCTATAGATGTCCTCCTCAAAATTTCAGCACGAATCAATGAGCAATTAATACACAATCTTAAAATATATCTCGAGTTTGACCTTGTGAACAAAATTCAACTCAAGATGAATTATAGTAAAGCACACATTGATTTTTCAAGATTTCAATTTTGGTAACTTGTGGACATGAAATATTCCCATGAGAAGTGGGAATCGGCTAACAAAATTAAAGGAAAAAAAATTCCTAATTTAGTAATTTGGACTTTCCTTCCTAATTTCGCTTGGCGTGGACTTCTCAAATATTCCAATCTTGGGATCCTTCCATAATCGGTGGTATTAATTTTTTTTTTTCATTTTTCACCATTAACCCTCGCCAACATCGAAACAACCTCAGATCCGGTCGCCACGACCTCTAGTGAGGCTGCGTGATCCGGGTCCTACAACCCTCTGGTGATGGTCGCTGCAACCAGATCTTGTCACCGCGACACTTGCCCTAGGGTTGCGCAACCCTCGCCGGACCACCTACCTCTGTCAGACAGCTTGCATCGGACTATCTGTTCCTCGCCAGCGACTACTTGTTCATAGCTGGCCAACCTTTTTTTTTATGAATAACAAAAGCCTTTTGCAAATATAATTCTTCCAAACACCATTCTACTCAAAAGATACTTCACAATGGAATTTTACAATGCAATTTACCAAACACAATTTGCATTTTGGAAAATACCTTTAACTCAATGGTCTTCGCATTTCCCCAAAAACTTTCCCCAATAGCCTTTCCAAACGCACCTTATGAATTGAAAGAATCCAGGCCCACAATCGTGAGTTATTCTCTTTCCACAATCAAGGTATCTGGTGAGGGTAGCCTTAGCCTTAGGAAGCAATGCAACAGTGATGACCAACAAGATCATGAGAGCAAACAAGTTCTTGAGCGTTGCCATAATGGTCTTTTGGGGATAGAAGGGTTAAAAAATTGTTTGAGATTGTGTATTGTTTGATGGTGCAGTCGATCTAGAGATGAGAACTTATATAGCTAAGGGAAGTTGTGCATTAATGAAAGAGATTCATCGGTTATTATTCAGAAATTTATGCAAGAAACATGTGCAATTATTTCTCTTGCAATAAATGCAAGGATTGAGGGCCTTGTCATCTCACTATGTTTGAAGTTCAATCATTTGCCATTAAAAAAAACAAAAATGTAGTAATGAGTTGTTTGGTTGAAGAGAATCAGCCCAAAATGAAAATGAATCAGTCCAAAATGAAAATACTCATTTCCGGTCTAATTTCAATCTCATGTTTGGTATATAATAGTAACTAATCATATGCCCTTGTGGGTGCAAAATAATTTTATGAAATTAAATTTCCTTAAAACGTTTCAACATATATACTTTCATAAAAATGGCCACAATTAAGCTTTAGAAATAATCTAAAACAGATCCCGAGACACATGATAAATCATGGCAACCGACTTCGCAAGGCTCGAAATGAACGAAGAACCTGTTGAAATCCCACTGACCAAACCTAAGGCCGGTCTAGTCTGGGGATACTCAGCCTGAGTTTTGGCCTCCCGACCCCTTGAGATCGCTACATTCACGAGAGAGTGAATAAAGCATGAGTAAGACATTGTGACTAAGACACTTTTTTCATTTTTTTTCAAGTGAACTTACCAAAATACCGTCCCTGAAGTTGTTTTCAATCACATAATATTTTTCTATCTGACAACTTATGAACACGCTATTAGTTGTTTATTTTTATCAAATAGTATGAGTATTTTTCAAAGTTGAAAATTAATATTCAGTTTAATTATCTAGCCGAATCTTGATCAAAAATGGAAAAGGAAAATTGATCAAAATATGAAAAAGGTTTAATTTGTCAGGAACATGATTAATGTCAACATATTTATATTTGGATCATATCTAAATATTAACAAAAGAAAAGCACATAAAAGAAAAAAAAAGTGATTTTTTTTTTTTTTTTTGCTGTTGTACTCCTACTCTGAAGAAAGTAATAAATATCGATTGAAAATTCAATCTCATATCAAGTGGATCAAAACTTTAAAATATACTTAAAACTTCCCTTTCAAAAAATTTGATGTGAGCTTGAAAGTGAAGAAGGTGTAATTAAATTTTCAAACCCCATCTTTCAATTCATATTAAAATGTAAAAAGCTCGAAAGGAGTCATAAATCAGCGACGTTTACCATTAAAAACCTACAAAAAGTAAAAAATGAGACTTTAAAAACCTATAAAATTATTCCAGAAAAGCACCCACAATGCCAAAATTGGCTAGATAATTAGATTGAATTTTAACTTTCAACTTTGAAATAAAGTTTCCCTCAAACTATTTAAAACGAAAAAGGCAATTAATTTTGTGTTCATAGGCCGTCATAACTAGAAATTTTTTACGATCTATGTAACTTTTGTGATAAAAAATTTAAGATCATAAATTAAAATTAACAATAATCTAATCTAGGCATAGTGGTAATAGGATGCAAAATAAGATATATCTTGCTTGGTGTAATTTGACATTTATATTGTCAAATTAAGATAAGAGAGATGACAGAAATGAAAGCAGTTTCATGAGTTAGCCCAATAAATAAATAAATAAATTGAAGAGAGAGAGAGAGAGAGAGGGTACTTCGGTAAGTTTATGGGAAAAATTGAGTGTCTTAGCCAAAATGGGGGTGGAAATGGCGCCGCCCTAAAAGTTTATCTCAAAATAGAAAACGATTGGTTCCCATGTAAGTTATACAATGTTAATAAGGATCCAGTGTATGCTTTTGATAGAAATAATAGACAAAAATGACAAATACAAACAGTCCAACTAATAAGCCAGTTGCAATCTAGTGATGAAAATCAATCTTTTGAGTCTCCGCATATGTCCTTTTGGTGGGACGAGTATAGTATGAGTGTCACAACTTTTTAATGTCAAAATTTTTTTATCCCCTCATTTAAGTATGACATTGGAGTAAAATCATTTGTTTGAGTGTCATTTCTAATAAATCATCTTACGCAAATGTTTTAATCAATTTTTCATTTCACCATCGACCCTTGCCAACATTGAAAAGAGCAAAAAAGAGGAAGTAAAAATAAAAAATTCAAAATAAATCAAAGATAATAAAAATAATCATAGGACGACCATGTCAAATTTTCCAACAAGGCAAATTCGCCAATGGCACTAAAGTAAGCGAAAAAGAAATTATGGTATTTAAATGAACACAGTACAAAAGTTATATTATTTATGTTATATTTGTTGTCAAGCTGAAGAACCAGATCTATAGATGTCCTCCTTGAAATTTCAACACGAATCAATGAGCAATTAATACACAATCTTAAAATTTATCTCAAGTTTGACCTTGTGAACAAAATTCAACTCAAGATGAATTATAGTAAAGCAGGCAATTGATTTTTCAAGATTTCAATTTTGGTAACTTGTGGACATGAAATATTCCCTTGAGAAGTGGTGCAAAGTGCTTCGTCAATTAGTCTACTAAATTATCTCCAGCATGAAATTTGGAAATGTTTTGCAAGTGGAACCTGTCTCTGGTTTCAAGCTGATGAGCTAGGTACAAATGCAGAATCATTGGAAATATTGGCTGGTTTCCACAGAAATTTCATCTATGTTCCCCCTTTCAAGAGTCTAGCTAATTTTTCAATGTTTCCAACTGTATTCTTGTTTCTCTTATAGTAATGGGAATTCTGGATCAAAGGGTTTCGAATGTTGTGGAGGTATAACGGCATCAAAAGCAATTTCTCCTTACGAGATTTTTATGAACGAGGAAACCCTAATGGTATGAGCGGCGATCGACCATTTTAACCGATTGAATTATGTGTAACAATGTTATAATACTGCTGTTAGGACCTATTTACAAGAGATAACTTAAGGGAAATGATAGTTCTTTTTCAATGGACCCACAGTTAATTACACTTTTTAAGAGGCTTCAATGAGCATAATGGAGCAATTCTACCTTCTGTTTACCTTTTCAATCAATGAAGTTGAGCATTGCGTCTGCTAGCAACTGATGTAGCTAGTACAAACACCTAGAGGGGGTGAATAGATGTAAAAACAATTTCTCGAGATACGGAAGCAATACTAGGCAATCGATAGAAAGGAAATACTCTTTTGCTTAACCAAAATGAATTACGACCAAAGTAAAGTAAAGAGAAGGGAAGAGAAGATTAAACACAAGGTTTATAGTGGTTCGGCTTATTCCAAGCCTACGTCCACTCTTCCACACTGACAGCCTATCGGCTGGATTCCACTATGAACGAAAGAGATGTTACAGCACAGCTTTTCCTTGATTCCACAGTGTAGATGTTCTACCACACTTCCTCAAGGTTTCTCACAAATATAAACTCTCTTTTACGTACAAGTTTTTGCTCAAATGAATTGACTAAATAACAAGGAGCTTCAGACATTGGAATTCTTCTATCGCGCACCTCTCGAACAACTTAGAACGTCTTCCTTATATACTCCTTTACGCCATCATACCCGTTGGCACTTACCAAAGGAATTCCTCCAATCTACCCGTTGGACGGAATCAATTAGGAAGATCATTCGAGCTATTAAAGGAACATGACGATAGCCCATCAATCATGTTCACCCATACAATCAGGATCTCGGTTTCCATAAGTAGAACCTTCCACAAATTTTTCGCCAATCAACGGATCCTTAATCTTCGAATCAATCTCGATCAATCAAAAGGATTCCGTTATGTCATATCCAGAGATCTTCTCCAGTCGATAAGGTCATATCCTTAATAAAACATCCAGTTCTTGATAGCCTTTCTTCAATAGATTAGAACTGTCAATGAGGATAGACTTTGAAAATTGAGTCTGGCTGTCCAGAGGTCTTCAGACTTTAAACAGCAGAGTCTGCAAACCTTCATACTAGACTGATAGAAACGTTTTGTCAGCTTCAAAATATTTCAAGAAAATTTCTCCAACAATCTCCCCCTTTTTTATGGTGACAAAACTTTCCTATAGATTTGGATAACTTTGACTTGCAAAACATTTCTCAAACAAATATACATATCTTTTAAAGATAAATGACTAAATGAATAACACTAGAATCTGCAACTATAGAAAATAGGTTAGTCTTGAATATGATAAAGCCATCCACAAGATATCAATAGCAAAGTCAATAGCAGTCAAATCCAAATTCACATCCAGACACAAAATTAAAGTCAAACATCAATCCAAATCAAACAATCCAAAAAAATTCAAAGTTTGATTCAAATCTTTCTCCCCCTTTCTGTCAACATTAAGAAGGTTGAGAAGAAAATGGAATAAAGTCAAGATTACTTGGGAACGCGGACAAGCTGGAAATCTCCCATGGACTGAACGATCCCTTCAAGCCTTTTCATGTCTTCCTTTAGTTGTGCAACCTCCTCACCCTTAGCATTAGCCTGAATCTGAACAGAGAGGGCTTGGATCTTATCTTTCAAAGAAACTGAAGAAACTTGACCTGCATTCTGCAAGCTTTGAACCTCGCATCCCAGAGCATAAATTTGACCACGCATCTCCAAGAGAATATCCATAATTCTGCGAAAATCTGCTGAGCTATCGATCTGCGTACTAGCTTCAGCACGATCTGCAAATGATGGCATATCAGAATAATCACGCAGACTTGGCGATGAAGCATCATGTTCTTCTTCAGGAAAATGAGAGGCATGAATGTCTTCTGGGTCGGCTAGAGAACGGCTGACTCCCTCACTAGTAGCAACTGACATCCCTCTTTTCTCATTATCTCCCCCTATTTCTATGCCTTCAGGTGGAGAAGAGTGTTTTTCAAGCTCTCCTTCCTCTTGATTCATTCTCTCTTCTTCTTCTTCTGCTTCTTTTTCGCCAAGTGCTATTTCTTCTTCTTCTTTTTCATCCCTTGCCTCCTCAGCATCCTTTTCTTCTGCTTCTCTCTCCTCTGCTTCTTTCTCTTCTCTTTCTTGAGTCCTCTGTTCTGAGTCTTTTACTGGAGCAGAATGGCTCAGATGTTTCAACGCCATTGCAGAGATGGTGATGTCTTCCTCATCATCTTCATCTTCAACGATGAGAGCTCTCCTTTTCTTGGATGGAGCAACCATGGGCTCCTTTCCTTTTCTTTTTGATGCAGAAGAGATTTGATGAGACTTTACAGGAGTCTTCTCCTTAAATTTCTCCAACGCCTTGCTTAGCTCCTTCAGACGCATCTTGGTCACCATTTTCAATCCTACCACCATATGATCACACGATCGAGCACAAAGAATTTGTGGAGGCTGAATGTTCAGATGTCTGAATAACTTCGTCACAAAACTTGGATAAGGAAGTTGACCTCTGTCTTTCACCACTGCTCTATACATGTGGAACATAACAGTGTGAGGAAGAGAAAACTTTTTCCCAGTGAGAATGGCATACATCAGCTTTGCCTCTAAACTTGAAACATCAGTTTTGGAGGTTGATTTCGGTCTGAGGCAATTGATCACAATCTTGTGAAGCAGAATGTTGAACGCACTCATCATTAGGTAGGAAATCTTTTCCTCTGTTCTCCTGTCCTTAACAAGTTCCAATGTAGCACGAGCAATAGAAACTTTGATCGGTTGATATCTTCCTCTCTCAACCCTTAACACATCTGCCAGCATATCCATATCCACTACAAAGTCTTGATCTTTGACACTGAAAGAGAATCTATTCGCATCCAGAAAACTAAGATTCGAATAGAAATAAGCAATTAATTCCGCGTAAGCTTCTATGGTGTCAGAACAGAACTGCTCAAGTTGAAGAAAACTAAACTTTTCCCTCAAGTTCACATTTACAGCATCCAGAAAACTAAAATCCACACTCCTAGCATTTATCACCCCACGCTTCAGCAATTTTGAGTATAGATCCTTATGTTCCTTCGATCTAAACAATTCTCCCCTTTTTCCTTGATTTTCTGCCGCAATACTCATCCTCGATTGAAATTGGCTATACAATTTGTCATCATCATTTCCATCTATCGGATTAAATCCCCAATCACGAGCATCACTTGGGATATTTGCAAGGGATTCTTCTGCCACCCCTTTACGAGCAATTCCCAAACTTTCCATTTTCCGCAAAAAGATATATTCATTCTCATATCCTTTGTCTTTAAGAAAATCATCGACGTAGTTCAATGGAGTACGAGTCCCTTTTAAAGCATGATAAAGCTTATAAATAAAAGAGGGCCTTTGAACTCTTACAGGATCTGCGTCTTCAATGATTTCTTCCTCTTGTTGATGACCAACATTTTGAGGACTAGAAGGTGGAGTATGACGCTACCGAGAATGTTGTGGGCTCTGTTGCTGATTTGGAGCATCTTCTTCCTCGGTGAGATCGAAATGAGTAGGCCCCTCACTTATTCGCCGTGGTCCCCTGCTTGCGATCCTCGAAGACTTTCTTGAAGATGACATCTTTCTTACTCTTTGAAAGATTCCTTTCTTGACTTTTCCCAAGAAAAATGACAACTTTTTCGAAGATTAGGCAAGAGAAGAAAACAGGAATGGAAGATTGGTTCTTTTTAGGGTTTTTAGAGAGTAAAGCGAAGAAGAAGCAACAATGCATAATCGGTTAAAAAGGGGGCATACGGAACGTCATAAAGGAAGGTGAAAATATGCCTTTTTAAAAAATAATTGCCTTTTTTTTCGAGAAAATAGTCATTTCAAAAATAACTTCTTTTTCAAAAGGAAACGTTGCAATAATCACGTCAATTAAAGATAGCAACAATAAGTCACGGTTGATGATCGTACCTTTTCACGATTAGATTCGAGAGAGAGAATAACTTACAGTCAAGGTTTTGTTTGCCTGAGTCTGAGAGTCTCCAGACTCTAACTTCTTCAAACCTCAAAATGTTGAGTCTGAAGCGAATAATTTCAACTTGATTTTTCTCCAAAAGCTTTGTGAATATATCCACCAGTTGGTTCTTTGAATCAACATACTGAATCGAAACTTCTCCATTTTGAACATGATCTCTAATGAAGTGATGTCGAATCTTTATATGCTTTGCTCTTGAGTGAAGAATTGGATTTTTGGTAAGATTGATTGCACTGGTGTTGTCGCAATTAATCTTCGTGCATGAATCTTCAATTCCAAAGTCTCTTAGCTATTGTTTTATCCATAGAATTTGTGAACAGCAACTTCCAAGAGCTACATACTCTGCTTCTATTGTAGAGAGAGCTACTATACTCTACTTTCTTGAAAACCAAGATACTGTCCTGCCTTCAAGTAGTTGACAGGTACCCGAGGTGCTTTTTCTATCAACTCTGCAACCGTCTAGATATGCGTCTGAGTATTCAAGAAGAGTAAAGTCTCCTCTTTTAGGATACCATAGGCCGATGCTTGAAGTTGAAGCAATGTATTTAATAATACGCTTTGTAGCATTTAAATGAGATTCTTTATGGTCTGCTTGAAATCTGGCACAAATGCAAACACTAAACAAAATGTCAGGTCTAGAAGCAGTAAGATAAAGAAGTGAGCCAATGATACTCCTGTATAGCTTCTGGTCGACTTTCTTTCATTCTTCATCTTTGTCTATCTTCAAGGAACTTGACATTGGTATTTCAGTCTTCTTGCAATTGTTCAGACCAAACTTTTTGACGAGATCATTAGCATATTTTTCTTGATGAATAAAAGTTCCTTCCTTCAGTTGTTTCACTTGAAGCCCGAGAAAGAAGGTTAACTCACCCATCATGCCCATTTCAAATTCATCCTACATAGTCTTAGAGAATTTCTTGCACAGACTTTCATTAGGAGATCCGAATATAATATCATCGATATATATTTGAACTAGCACAAAACTTTTGCTTTCTCTTTTGATAAACAGAGTAGTGTCTACTTTACCTTTCACAAAACCGTTTTGAATTAAAAACTTACTCAGCCTATCGTACCAAGCTCGAGGTGTTTGTTTTAAGCCAATAAGGCCTTTTTGAGTCCGAATACCGAGTCCGGTTTCCTTGGGTCTTCAAACCCAGGTAGTTGCTCCACATAAACTTCCTCATGGATGAATCCATTTAGGAATGCACTTTTGACATCCATTTGGAATAACCTGAAATTTTTATGACAAGCAAATGCAAGTAATAAACAAATTGCTTCTAACCTTGCTACTGGTGCGTAAATCTCGTCATAGTCTATCCCTTCTTCTTGTGTGTATCCCTTGGCCACGAGTCTTGCTTTGTTTCTTACGACCTTTCCTTTCTCTTCCATCTTGTTTCCAAAAACCCATTTAGCTCCAATAACTTATTTACCTTTCGGTTTAAGAGTTAATTCCCAGACATCATTGATACTGAATTGCCTGAGCTCTTCTTGCATGGCTTCAATCCAGCTTTCATTAGATAAAGCTTCATCTATACTTTTGGGTTCAATTTCAAAAAAAAGAGCCATAGCACTAGACTCTTCGCGCCTTTTGGATCTAGTGCGAATTCCTTCATTAATGTCGCCGATGATAAGATCTTTGGGATGACTGGACTTATGCTTCCAGTTGCTGGTTAATTTGTCAAAATGATGATCACTTCCTTCACTTGTATCTTCAACAGTCACTTGCTGCTGGTCCTTCAAAGTCTGAGCTGCTTCTTGAGATTTAGACTTTGTAGAGTCTGGAGCAGGTTCAGGATCTTCAAGATGAGTCTAAATAGATTCATTTTGCATAGAATTCAGGAATTTGACATTCATTGATTCTTCCACAGTTTGAGTCTTTTTGTTGTAGACTCTGTACGCTTTGCTTGTGGTTGAATATCCAAGGAAGATGCCTTCATCTGACTTTTCTTCAAACTTACAAACTCGATCATTTGCATTTTTCAGTATAAAACATTTGCATCCAAACATATAAAAATATGAAACAATAGGCTTCTTTTCTTTGAATAAATCATATGGGGTTTTTTCTAGAATAGGCCTTAGAAAAACTCTATTGATAATATAACATGCTGTAAAAACTGCTTCAGCCCAAAAACGTGAGGAGATGTTGCTTTCAATTAGAAGAGTTCTAACCATTTCTTGAAGCGATCTATTCTTTCTTTCAACAACTCCATTTTGTTCTGGAGTATATGGAGAGGAGAACAAATGCTGAAAACCAGATTCATCACAAAACCTTGTAAAGTCTTGATTTTCAAATTCGCCTCCATGATCTGTTCTTATACTTGAAATAACATATCCTTTTTCGTTTTGAACCTTTTTAGCAAATTTTTCAAAATAAGAGAAAGTTTCAGACTTACTTGCTAGGAAATACACCCAAGTAAATCGTGAGTAGTCATCCACGATTACTAGGCAATATTTCTTACCTCCAATGCTCGTGTTCGGTTGGTCCAAAGAGATCCATATGCAGAAGCTGCAGTACACGGTTAGTGGAAACTTGATTTATTGATTTAAAGGAATTTCTTACCTGTTTTCCCAATATGCATGGTGTACATAGGTCAGACTTTTAATATGATAAATTGGGTAGACCACGAACAAGCTTCTTTGTTGAAATTTTGGCTATCTACTTCATATTGATGTGCCCAAGCTTTCTGTGCCATAAGCTTGCTTCGTCTTAGATTGAAATTAAACATTGCGATTCATCTGGTTTCACATCCAAGAGGTAGATATTTCCATGTCTTCGTCCCATAAATGACTGAGTAGAGTCTTTACTGGTTCCTGAACATAGACCCTCTTGAAAGTAGATTTTGAAACCTGTATCACATAGCTGACTAACACTAAGCAGATTATAGTTGAGTCCTCCAACTAAAGAAACATTGCTTATTGTGAGGTTTCCAATCTTCACAGTTCCAAATCCCACAATTTTTCCTTTGTTGTTTCCTCCAAATGAGACTTTTCCACCATTTACTTGAACAAGTTTTATGAAGCAATTTGAGTCTCCTGTCATGTGTCTTGAGCATCCACTATCCAAATACCATTTTACCTTTTTCTTGATAGTGACCTACATTTAAAAAAGAAACTCAAACTTTCTTTGGTACCCATCTTTTCTTGGGTCCATTCGTGTTAGTATGATATGCGGTTTTTGCCCATACTTTATTGACAGGTTTCCAAACCATAGGAAATTCTTTTTCAAAATGATCTGCACTATTGCACTTTGAACATCTGAGAGCATTACGACCTACTGGTTTTACAAAGGTTTTTTTAAAATGATTTTTGTAAGCATCTCTTGAGGGTCTTTGTTTGATTCTTTCCTTCACTTTAGGAAAATCAATTAAATGAATGGTTTCAACAGTCATTCCCAAACCAGATTTATTGAAATAAGGTCTTTGAACAGAAAGTATTTTTTCTAGTTTCTCATATCCTATCGAAAATCTTCTGGAAATATTTGAGATATCATTTTTCAAGAATGCATTTTCTTTTGAAAGATTATCTTCACTTTCTCTAAGAGAAGAAACATTCATATCTAAACATTTCACATTTTCTTTCAAAACATTTTCTTGTTGTTTTAAGGCAGAATTTTCCTTTTTGAGTTCGGAAATCCTTTTAAGAGAAGTCTTAAGACTAAAACACAACTCATCAATGTATTTAGAAACTTTAATAGGGATTTTGAAGTTACTTACCTCAAATTCACCTGTCTCGAATCGAGTCTGTCTCGGAGTTTGAATCGAATCCGATTGTGCCATCAAACATATATTGGCATAATCATCATCACTTTCTTCACATTCTGTATCACTCCAGGTTTCTGTTTTAAGAGCCTTTCGATACTTTTCAACTTTTCCTTTCTTCTTCCTCAGAAGAGGATAGTTGGGTCTGATGTGCCCATTTTTCTTACATTCAAAGCAAACTACATCTTTATTTTATTCATCATCTTCAACAGACTTAGTATGTTGCTTTTGAAAACTTTGTTTCCTTGGATTGAATCTTCTTTCTTTTCTGTTCAGCTTTCTGAATCTTCTTATCATGAGAGCAAGCTCCTCATCGTCCATATCGTCTTCAGAATCTGCAACATCAGAATCATCATTGGATTTTAATGCAATGGATTTCTTACCTTTAGGGTCTTCGTCTTCATTGATTTGTTCCACTTCATAAGACTGAAGAGTTCCAACCAACTCATCAACTGATAATGGCATGATTCTTTGGGTCTCTCTGATTGTTGTCTTTATGTGATTCCAATCCTTGGAGAGTCCACGCAGTAGCTTGTTTACCTTCATGGGATCAGAAATTGGCTGACCTTGATTTTCAAGACCATTCACGATATCTGTAAAACGACTAAACATGTCAATTATAGATTCTCCCGATTTCATTCTGAACGCTTCGTATTGACCGAGGAGAATGTTGATTCTGGTTTCTTTCACTCGATTGGTTCCTTCATAGGTAATATGTAATCTATCCCAGACTTCTTTAGCTGTAACATAAGAAGATATTCTGTTATATTCAATAGGTGATAGAGCACAATATAAAGAATAAATTGCTTTTGCATCAAGAGCTTGTCTCTTGATTATCTCTTCCTGAGTCATTTGACTAGACTCCACAGTATCTTTTCCTCTTTCTGAGACAGGTGCAGCTTTAGGAATGATTCCTTTTTCTACAACATCCCATTCCAGAGGATCCTTTCATCTTAGGAACGCCTTCATCTTGTTTTTCCATATGTTGTAATCATTTCCATCAAAGTAAGGTGGTTTGGTATTGCTTTGCCCTTCTATCAGCCCTGGAGCCAACATACTAGCCATGGATCTTTAACTCTGAAGTAAAACACTTCAAACAACGTGAGTACATAAGCTCTGATACCAATTAATGTAGCTAGTATAAACACCTAGAGCGGAGTGAATAGGTGTGAAAACAATTTCTCGAGATACGGAAGCAATACTAGGCAATCGATAGAAAGGAAATACTCTTTTGCTTAACCAAAATGTATTACGACCAAAGTAAAGTAAAGAGAAGGGAAGAGAAGATTAAACACAAGGTTTATAGTGGTTCGGCTTATTCCAAGCCTACGTCCACTCTTCCGCATTGACAGCCTATCGGCTAGATTCCACTATGAACAAAAGAGATGTTACAGCACAGCTTTTCCTTGATTCCACAGTGTAGATGTTCTACCACACTTCCTCAAGGTTTCTCACAAATATAAACTCTCTTTTGCGTACAAGTTTTTGCTCAAATGAATTGACTAAATAACAAGGAGCTTCAGACTTTGGAATTCTTCTATCGCGCACCTCTCGAACAACTTAGAATGTCTTCCTTATATACTCCTTTACGCCATCATACCCGTTGACACTTACCAAAGGAAATCCTCCAATCTACCCGTTGGATGGAATCAATTAGGAAGATCATTCGAGCTATTAAAGGAACATGACGATAGCCCATCAATCATGTTTGCCCATACAATCAGGATTTCAGTTTCCATAAGTAGAACCTTCCACGAATTTTTCACCAATCAACGGATCCTTAATCTTCGAATCAATCTCGATCAATCAAAAGGATTCCGTTATGTCATATCTAGCCAAGAGATCTTCTCCAGTCGATAAGATCATATCCTTAATAAAACATCCAGTTCTGGATAGCCTTTCTTCAATGGATTAGAACTCTCAATGGGGATAGACTTTGAATCTTGAGTCTAGCTGTCCGGAGGTCTTCAGACTTTAAACAGCAGAGTCTGCAAACCTTCAGACTAGACTGATGGAAACGTTTTGTCAGCTTCAAAATATTTCAAGAAGATTTCTCCAACAGCAACATCTTCTTGAAAGACCCTTCCTCGGAATAAGTTCTCTTTCAAACTCAAATTCTGTTGTCTTCCTTGTACTCATCCTCTTCCATATTGATTAAAAAGAATTCGGGAAGCCTCTTTCTGTTTTTACTTTTTAACCGATTCCCTCAAATAGCTGGAAAAGAATTGTTGCTGGGCCTTTCAATGATTGCATATTATGCTGAACAACTCTCTCTCTCTCTCTCTCTCTCTCTCTCTCTCTCTCTCTCTCTCTCTCTCTCTCTCTCTCTAGATCATTTGTTGTACTGAAGATATGTTGTTGTGTCCTTACATCCAAGAGAAATGAAGCTGGCCTAGTGGAATATCATGTAATGACAGGGGCTTAATGAAATTGCAAGCATCCATCAAGGATAAGGTGTTTATCTTGAGATGGTAAGTACACTTACCCAGACCGACGCTAAGAATGCTCAACCATTTAATAATTGCTATGCAAGTGTGTAGAATTGGCCTGGGAAACAAAAGGTTGAGTTTCAGATGTGCTGTCTCTCTTTTTGCTAATTTTCAGTTGCCCTGTTTATCACATGTGGCTTTACTTTAGACTAGGTATTCCTAGCCAAATTGCCATATGAGAAATGGGATGTCATGTCCTCGGTCAAGGAAAAAGATGAAGTGTAGTATCTTAATAGTTGAGAATTCTTTGATTAGACTTGTTTGAGAGAGATGTCTTCTTCCTTGATCCCTAACCGCTATACATACATGGTTCTTGGTTGAGCAATTCTTTAGTAAGAGCTCTTCAGTTATAGTCAGATCATAATCTTTACATGCATCTGAGATAATTAGTACACTTTGGAAACTCATTGCATACGGGAAACATGGCCTTGAAATAATTTGTCTTTGTAATGATAAAATCAACTTGGTTCATGTTTCTTCTCTGTTTTGGAGAACCTTGTTCCATGTATATCATTTCTCTTTGCCTTTCTTCCCCTTCTTTTCCATTCATTTTTTGTTAATGACATTGTGGAATCTATGATTTGTTTAAGTATCTTATACATATGCTAAAGGCTCATATTTGATTTTCAGCTTCAAAGCCTCATAGGTCACGGGTAAATCATGCTTCTCATTAGATCTACCTGCATTAATTCATCCTATTGAACACTCTCATGCCTTTGCACAACTAGGTAAAACCTTTAAACTTATGATCCTTTCTTTTATGAACATCAAGTACATCATGTATGGTGATATGATGCACCTCTGATGCATATTGAATGATTATCAGTTACTCATGCATATAACTAGTGTGTACATGGTGTGACCTTTTATATTATAGGTTGTGCCAAATTTGGGCGATGTGGCAATGATTCTTGCTGAGACGGTTTGATGGGATGCTCATGTTAAGATCGAGTATACCTATAGCTATAGATTTACTTGTATGATGGTAGTCAAGCACAATGAGGAAGAACATAAGTCATTGCTCTTCATTACTGATTCTTGGTTTATTCTGATCATATTGTTCATTGTTCTTATTCCTGTCAATTAATCTATTCATTTGACTATAAGCTAAGTCAAACTTTCACTTCAAGGTGGCTCCCACTCTTGAAGTGAACTATTTGCAAGATAACTTTTGAACTGTAGTTTTGTGATAAAGCACAAATCTGAATGTGACACTATTGGTGCTGGTTTTAGCATAGTAAGATTCTCTCTAGTTTGTGATATGGCAGAAACAATTAGTGTTAATTATTTTATCTCACGATGTTAAAACATTTTAGAAACAGCCCTTTAAGTGTAGAGATCTGTGTAAATGTTGTTAGCATCCCACAAAGTGTCTTCAAATGATTCAATGCACTCCGACTGATGATGCATGTGCCATTTACTGCTCTTCTAATCGCAGAATTTCATCAAGGGATCCGAGGAAAGAACCGTGATACATGTCCATATAAGTTTTTGCCAAGATGTTCATGTGTCTAAGGAGGGTTGCAGATGTGATTACCAGTGATTTTGTGCTCTAACTTGATTATCAGATTGTTTAGATAATTTTACAGCATAAACCTGTGCAAGCATCAGTTTTCTGAGGTTAATTTTTGTCTACATATTTTGTGATGTGGTTTGATATGAGTTTTTCGAACTTTGAGGTAATTCCAGGCGCACTATTGATAATTTTGAGCTTTATAGTTCGGGACCATGTCGTGTGATCCCTAACGATTATCATGGATTTCCTGGGAAAGAATTGCATTGACTGGATTTGAGCTTCCCAGTTATACCAATTATGTCATAAATAGTTGAATCTATATTATTGATGAGTCAATTAATGTCTTGATCGATGTTGACTGAGAAAATCTCAGTGATTTGCTCGGTCCAGAGGCAATTGGCAGTTGCTTCTTACTTGAACGTGCTTTTCTTATTCTTCAATTGGGAACAAGATGTCTCTTTCCTTCTAGTAATGAGAAGTCCAAATTTTAGTTTTTTTTTATAATCAATTCTAGTAAAAACTAGAAATACCGGAACATTTGCCGAAAAGAATATGGTAATTTTGGATCATAATCTGTTTATATATTCTTATAAATTCGAGCAAATATTAGAAGAATAGATAATAGACCATGTGACAAGCTGAAGTTGACCAGCGGTTATCCATCAAAAGGAAATTTTTGGAAGATGACAAGACCTTGGATGAATGCTTGTCTACTTTTAGGAGAAATGTGAAGAAATGGTTGGATGACATGTAAATATTGATATGTCAATATAGATTTCATTTGTTTTGAGAAAAATGAATAATTTGAAAAATATTTTCTAAAAAGTAATTATTACATTTTTTTCAAATAATTAGTCAATGAGAAATGTTTTCATTTAAACAATAATTTATATTTAAACATTATCGTTGACGATGAAATGTTTCCGTTCACTTATTTTTATAAGTAATACAAACAATCATTTTTAAAATGATAATTCAAATCATTCATTTTCCGCAAAACAAACGATTTCTTTATTCCCTTCCATATGAGGCCCACCGTCAAATTAGCAACCCCTTAAATAATTTAAGAAAAAAACACTTTAATAAATCTTCATTGTTAAATGGAGAACATGTCTTGTGTAAAGTGCTTTATTAAATTCAAACAAAAAAAATGCTTTATTAAATGTAATTTAGCTGTTGTGGCTTTACTCATTAATTGATGCGCTTTATAAGTTAGCATCATTATTTAAATGCAAGCAAATAATAAAGTTAACAAAATGACAAACTTAAACCCTTTTCCCTTTTTTTTTTTTTTGGCTTAATTTTGTGGCAGAACTCGATGTCCATTTCAGATTACATGGAAACAATTTACAATTGTAATACCTTACCAAATTATAACAATGGCTGGTGTCAATATTCGGTGACACTATATTCATTAGTTGGGGAAGAACTCTGATTTTCAATAATAAAAAATTGTCTCCAATGCATCGAACTTACGGAAAAAATAGTTGCACTATTGGAGCGAAGCAAACCAATTATGCACGTGTAGACAACATGTCATATTATATTCGGTTGAAAGTACTTCAATGATGATTTTGTTTAATACATTTTCCTGAATGTGACATGTTGCTTGAAATATGATTATTTTATTCTATATTCACATAGACAAATATAATACTCTTCTGATTTTTCACTGAATAGCACAACAATTAGTACCAAAGTCACTTATTAGATATGATTTTTCTGTAAAATCTCATAATTCAAGCATTGTTTCACAATGTCAGTTCTTTCTAGTTTACTTTGTGATAACATTGTTCTGCGATTCTATTACAATAAGGTTGAACTCTTTTTATGTGTTTTAAGGAAAATAATGATAATCATAGTCTCTCTCTCTCTCTCTCTCTCTCTCTCTCTCTCTCTCTCTCTCTCTCTCACTCATATATTTCTCTTTTTCTTTCTTTTTTGAGTGAAAATCCACACAGTGCGCGGCAACTTTTTAAAATAAAAGAAGGTGATTTTCCAAATGCAGTTTCTTTTTTCGCTGGATCAATTTATACTACATAATTTCCATGAATCATGATAACAATAGAAGTTGTTATCATATCAAACATTTATAAAACATCACGAGATGGCGTGATTGAAAAACATAAAATTTGTGAGTCTACATAGACGACACAATCAATGAAAACAAATATGAATGAGTGAATTAAACATGCAATTTCGTACAATCAATAATATCACAAAAAGAATCTAATCTCTCGTCTTTTTTTAAGCACATCAACATTTTGGCTACGGTCATAGAGGATATTGGAATTGATCCGATATGATGGTTGTGTAGCCAAACATTTTTTATACCTTCAAAAACAAATAAAGGATAAATGACTCAGCTGATGAGGCTTCATCCAATTCCAAGTGAGGGCTTTCCGCATAGCTAGAGCTTCTCCCACAAGAGCCGATTGGCATCTAACTAGGCATAGTTAGATTCCTCAATGAAATAAATAAGCAATGCTAGGCATCTGCAAAAATTACTATACGAAATTCTACAAATGCAATTCTAAATAAGTACAACTATTTCATTTCGTGAATTTATTGTAATATAGTCCGTAAATTCCGGCTTGTTCTGCTCCTCATTTTTAAGCAGCAAAAACCTGAGCTTTTCTGTGTTCTTCTCTTTTTTCCCCTGTTGAGTCAACAACACATCAATCCAATAATAACGTGAAAATAAAGATATTAAAGTGGAATTTTGAAAAATTTGAAAAAAGAACGAGTATTTAAAAATCTCAAAAGGGTCTATTGCTGAATATGGCGATCACCCATCTCCATCGTCGACAAGCTCACAAACTCCTCATTCACAAAACCGCTATGCTTTCAGTCTCTCTCCCTCTCTTTTATCATCCACATGCTTTAGGTTCGAATATACCGATCCATGTGAATGTTTGGTTTGCATGAATGAGTAGGAAAGTGATCACATGGCCAATCCCTTTTCGTATGTTTAGATTTATATGTGAATCATATAATGGTGATTCCACCAACTTCTTGGAATTGCCATTTCCATTACTTAGGCCATGCAATCATCATTATCATTCCTAAGTAGGCTAGAGCCATTTGGGCTGATGAAATCAGATTATGTTGCAAGATTGACATCAGGGCTACCAAATATATTACACATGCCCAACTGCAGTAGAAACATGAAACGGGCCCTCCTAGTTAAACACAGACCAAAAAGTGTCAGAAAGATTGAAATTCAGACCCAGGTGCCCCTGAGGAGGGCATCCACGGGTGCAGTTTCCCCGAACGTCTCGAGCAGATCGGAACATGAGGGATCGGCCTCTCCTTCTGCTTTGAGCTCTAACCCCAGCTCTTCCTCTATGTCGTCCGATGCCGATATCAACAGCAACTCACACCCTTCGTAGTTCAGGAAGTCGGGCGGGTCAGCCGGGCTGTACCTCAACTGCCCGAACTGTCCCTGTAGGTGGGCGGGGAATACCGCCTTGCGCTTGCTCTGGAGTCCCCTGAACTGGGAAGGGCCGGCACCGTGCTGGTCGGGGTTCTTGATCTGGATGAGGAAGGACCCTTCTCTTTCGACGTTGAGCGACTCCTGGGGCTCCTGCTTCTCATCTTCCGGAGGGAATTCGAGCTTGTATATGAGATGCGTGTGCGCTTTCTTCCCCTTGGATTTGTGTCTAAGTATGCGGTACACTCCCTCCCCCAACGCTCTGGCTGCAGGCGTGTGGCGGTGTCCCCTTGTGGAAGTGTCATACTCCTCTGCAAGAAGCAACAGGTCCTACTTAAATCACGGGAGAGAGAGAGAGAGAGAGAGAGAGAGAGAGAGAGAGAGAGAGAGAGAGAGAGCACCTGCTTTAAGAGCCGACTTGATATCATCGATCTTGGTGGTGACCATCTCCACAAACCCCCAGGGAGGTCGGCTCCGTTTGCTCGGGTCCGGAAGACTCTTCTTCCCCATCACTATCAACCTCAACAGCGCCTGCTTCTCGATGTTCACTTCCTGCGTTTGGGATTTACAGAGAGGCTTGTAATCACAAGGTGATCATAGGCAAGTTGTTGGGTCGTGTGGTTCTCGTGACCATCATTACCTGGCTACCGTGGCCACCTTCCACGGTGGCCTTGTCGCTGGAATTGGGGTCGGCACCTTCCTTGCCGGAGTGGGGATCTTGCTTCTCCTCGACAGGCCTCTCGCCGGACTCTGGGCGGAGGACTATGTAAAGGCGCTGCACGTCGTCGGCGCCATGAGCTGCTTCTCTCTCCACCTTGGGCCTATAGAAGAAGAATATCTCCCCTCTTTCCTGCAATAAAAACTCCACAACAAGCCCCCTCGCTCACTCCACTCCGTCACCAACTAGCAAACCCCATTTGATTAGCAGTAAAAAAGGAGACAAAGCAGGTTTCGAACCTGAATTTCGACTTGGGGATCATTTCTGGTCTTCACTTCCTGGCCTTGACCCATTTCCAGCGCCACTGCCGCAACACAGAAAAGCCGCGGATGTAAATGGAGGAGAAGTTGAGGGCAAACCAGAGAGAGGACCGCGGACACGTTCGTGGATAACCCACGTTTCAGTACCGAAGCCTGCCACGTCTCTGTGTGCGCTGCTGTCGCCGACCGAATAGCAGACATGCCGGCGGAACAATGCATTACAGAGGGACTTCACACGTGTCCCAACGTTTCCTATGTCCATGGAAACACCACGTGTTTTATAGCAGTTTTAACAACGTTAATTTCCGAATGTTATGGGCATGTTAAAAGTCCACTTATCAATATTTAATTGTAATTCTTATATGCTGGAAAGCTCCCCAACTGGAACAAATGAAATATATGCTATTTTTTCGTTGAGCAAACAATACAACCAAGAGGGTAGAATAAGTAGTATGCGGATTATGAAAAACATTCCTCCAATATAAGTCAACAATAATAGAAGCAAATTATGACAGTTGTATGCATAAGATATTGATAAGATATATTATGTAATAGTGGTGCTTGTAATCAGTAGTTGACAATAATGAATTGACGAAGTAAAACACATAACAATTTATAATAGTTCGGCTTTATCCCCAAGTCTATGTTTATTGTCTAGATAACAATCATAATGTAGGTTGAATTTCATTAAGATTCAGAGCAAGTTACCATCAACAAGTGTCTATCAACTAATAGATCACATTATCAGAATATAATGACTATTTTCGCACTCGTACACTTCGTCTAGATCACAAAGAAGCTTAACCTTAGATGAGGAATACCAGATGGAGAACAAAGACACTTCATAATTACATATGAGAGAGATGAAGTACAATGATGGTATTGTCAATTTCTCGGTCCAACCCTTTTTATGACTTCCTTGATCCTTACATCATCAATCACAACTTTGGAGATTCTAATCATAAGGAAAGAGTAGTTCGGGATTATTGGATGCTTTTGCAAAAATCAATATTGCTATACAATCGTTTCTTCCAATATCGGCAGATTTCTCAAAATGGAGTCTATTGTAATTGTCACTTTGCTAATTCTCGATTCGCTACCCCAAAAAGCTATCATCACTTTTTTGCAAGTATTTTCTTGTTATTCTGCCATGTATTCTTAGCCCGTAAGGGCTATTTCTTATACAGTCAATAGTCATCTTTAAATGAATGCCACACTTGCATCACTTGAGACTTGATATCAACACGTCCCGATACTCATTATCAACATGTGCTCAGTATGACCAATCTATAGATGCTTTCTAGTAATCGCTTGAATGGAGTAACTTGCGACTGCATATCCAATAACCCTTTTGAGTATATCAGCATACAAAGACTTCTCATGGACACAAGATTGACCTTGGTATCTGCAAGTCACCATGAGCCACTTGTCATTGGACATTTGCGCTCCTCTTGTCACAACCTTTGTCCTAGCCTTCACTAATCTCATTTTTCATTGATATCAACACAATTAAACTTGATCTCAACATGAGAAGCTGGAGTGCGAAACAAATAGTTTGACTGGTGGAAAGTATCATGGGCTAGGCTGAAGACCCTTGGAACGTGAAATATATAATAGAGCAATGTAAAGGAATATTAGCCCAACTCGACTCGATGACATTGGCCTATTGCTCTCAGGAGGACAACAAGGTTGCTGATTGGCTTGCCAAGGCTCACTGGACCAAAACTCTCCCTCAAAATTGGATGTCTTTTCCTCCCTTACCCCTCTCGGAAATTTTATGTTCGGAAACTTATCTATCTTTGTAATCCTCATTTTTTATGAATGAATAAAAGCACCATATTATACAAAAAAGAGGAATTGCATTAATTAAGGAAGCAAAAAAGCATCCATCTCTTGTTGGATGGGATTCGCGAACTACCAGCTAAAGAAGTGGAAGATAGTCCCTAGCTTCAAATAAAGGGCCTTTTTCGCACGTTTAGGGACCCCTCCTACCCTTCGGAGTGAGGAATTGTGTTAAGAAAATAAAGGATTAAGCCTGAGTCTTTTTTTCTAGGTATTTCCATCTTTTCTTTCCTTTCATCTCTCCTCTCGGGTATGTCAGAGAGTGTTTCAAGTTCTTTTTCAAGTATGAAGTAAGCCTTTCGTTCCTAAATTTCCTTAAAACAAGCAATAGAGAATAAAGTAATATAGCTAGGACAAGTTAGTTTGAAAGAAGTGAAGTGCTTAATCTATTAAGTAATCTTTATGCGAGAAGAAGTTCTATCCCAGTGAGGTCTTTCCCTAGGAAGTCAAAGTTTCCTGGGTAGGTCTAACTATGGCCATAAAGTACTTAATTATGCCCGAGGGCTATCTTTCTGTTCTAGAGATTGTGAGTGGAGGCCCTATCCTCTTGTGTGCTAAATTTCTTCTGAGTCTGAGTTCCAGTATCGCATAGAGGTATGAGTCTTTCTCCAGGCCCCTTTAGAAGGAGTATAGAAAGGAAGCTCATCTTGATCTCAACATCAGTACTTATCATAAGAGATACTAATATCAAATATAGTTTTGGAATCATCAAAACACCATAAGGATGTCTTCCCAGCGTTTTTTGATATTCAAATAAAATTTTGTAAGTAACCTAAATAAGATTTAGGTAATTTAAGCTCCACAAATAAAGTTTGATAAAAATAGAAACGCTGTTGATAATTTTCAAAAAGGATTTCGTAAAAGACTTTAACATGTTGGTAAGCTCTTCCCATTAGCGCTAGTAAATTATCAAAATAGTTTATATTTCCAAAACAATCAAGTAAACATTAGTAACTAATTCAAGTAAAAGTCGACAATTTTAGGTTGGATTTGTTAACCTTTTTGTGTGGTAATTGCCATAAAGATTAGTTAATCAATATCAGTAAATTATTAAAATCAAATAAGCATTGGTTATATAGCTCCGCAAATAAATATTGATAAATTATTGGAGCAATCAGTGATTTTTCTCCAGAATAAGTAACTTAAACATGTTGGTAACTTTAAAAAATGGTTAAATATCAAAGCGGTTATTAATGTCTAAACATATCTCATAAACGTTGGTAATAAAATAGACTCTTGGTAATTTCTAAAAGAGTTAGTAAAATGAACAAACTGGTAGGCGGTATGTTCCAAGCTATCAAACAATAGAAAGCCACCATCCACAAGATAGAAGCTCTTTCATTAACTTTAGTAGTCCAATTGGCTACCATCAAGGAAAATAAATTATGTTACTGTTATTATAAAGTAATATAGATAGAGGAATGAAGTACAGCAATGCCATCCACAATGGTAAAAGAATCCAATCATAACGAAATAGAATCTTTGATTGACCAATTAGTCTGGCCAGTATCAGTGAGGTCCCAAATCGATTGGGGTCCAGGGCTTAGGCATCAGGGTCACGAGGCTGGCCTACGGTCTCCAAATCAGGGTGTCGAGGTTACAAGCCCGACCTTGACCCATTTCCAGCGCCTCTGCCGCAACACAAAGCAGGTTTCGAACCTATATTTAGACTTGGGGATCATTTCGGTTGTCGCGACCTCTTTTTTTTCGGGTGCCCGTGATTGGGTGCGAGCGCCTAAGGAGGCTAATGGCTTGGCTGAAATTGGTTAAGCCCGGACTCTCCCAAGTCCACCAATTCACGACTTAATGATTCAAGTTTTTAACCCGCAAGTTAATTTTTAAAATGGAGTCGCCACTAATCAATTTGGGGTGGGTTGATTAGAAACCCGAAGTATCGGGAGAAATACTCACTCCCGTGCAACTAGAGAAATTAGGATCAGGGACTTGATTACACTAGTTAATCACTAATGCCCTTTCGGTACCTAATCTTGTTTAAACCCTAAGGCCTTTTGGATGCTCGAGGGATTTTCCATGCATTTTCGGGAGGAAAAACATTTTTAGTCTTTTTCTAATTTTTTTTTGACATAAAAAGGATTTTTTTTTGGATTTTTTTGGTATTTTATGAAAAAAAATACAAGTCTTTTTGGCTTTTCTGAATTTTTTGGCTTTTTCACGAATTTTTGGCTTTTTTTGGATTTTTGACATTTTTTGGAAAATATGAAATATTTTTGATTTTTTTATTTTTTGGAAAATAAAATATTTTTTAAATGTTTTTTGGAAAATAAATTATTTTTTTATTTTTCTCGATTTTTTCTGGAAAATAGATCATTTTTAACATTTTTTAAATATTTTTTGAAAATAAAACATTTTTTGATTTTTTGATTTTTTGAAATAAAATATTTTATTATTTATTTAAAATATTATTTTATATTAAATTAATATAAAACTGACCCGGGTCGGATCCACGGGCTGTGCCCAACCGGGCCAGCGACCCAAACGGGCCCGACTCGGATTTTTTCATCCTTTTTTCTTTTTTTATTTATTTTATATCTATTGAAAACGACGCCGTGGCCGGGCGTTTGGGGGTGCCCGGCCCGGCGCGGCCCGATGACCCGGATCCACCACTCGCTCCACGGCCCGGCTCGCTGACCCGCTCCCCTGGCGAAACCCTACCCGGATCCGGCCCGGCTTTCGACCCGACTCGCAGCCGCCCCCTGGATCGCAAACCCTACCCGATTTTTCGGGTCCGGATCCACTTCGCGACCCGGAAAATCACAAACCCTAGGGTTTGGATTTCGCGGCGCCGAAGAGGAGACCGAAGCGGTCCCGAGGCGAGGACGGCCACGGTGGTGACGGCAAAGGTGATCGGACTATGGAGAGGGCTACGGCGCGACAGCGACGGTGCGGTACCGATTGTGACGACGGCACGACGAGGGTGGCGATGATAGTGAGACCCACGGCAAAAGGCGCGACGCGGGCTCCTAGACGGTCGATTTGGCTGGACCCACGCCGGATTTCCCTCTCTCTCACTCGGGATCGCCCGGCGAACTCCCCGAAGTCTCTCGGGGACCCCTCCGAGCTCACCACGCCACGGCCGACCCTATGCTCGAACTCCCGAAGTCTCTCGGGGACCTCGAGCTTCGGCCGACCTCCCTCCTTCTCGGATCTCTCGTGCGTGTCTCTGTTTTTCGGTGCCCCGCTTTCGTCGACGGTGGTCCCCCTCTATTTATAGGCGTGGGAGTGGCCGGTCGGCGAGGCTTCGACCCGCCGGTTGGACCGTCGTCCCATCCACCATCATCACCTCCTCTGGTCACATCCCATCGACGCCACCTGCTCCTCTGCTCCGCATGCAACTGCCGTCTGCTCATGCTTCTCCGGCGTCGCGCCTACCCTCAAGTGCTCTTCAGTGGCGCGAGGAAGAAGACGACGCGGAGGGGCCGGGCTTGAGGCGACGATGGGCCGAAGGCCCATGCGAGGGGGGGCTGCTTCTTTGCTTCTGCTTTGCTTTTGTTGTTGTTTTTTCTTTTTGGTTTATTATCCGAAAACAAAATAATAATAAAGTCTAATCTAATTTTAGGCGTCAACACTGGTCTTCACTCCCTGGCCTTGACCCATTTCCAGTACCACTGCCACAACACAGACAAGCAGCAGACGCAAATGAAGGAGAAGTTGAGGTCAAACCGGAGAGAGGACCGCGGACACGTTCGCTTTGTGGATAACCCACGTGTCAGTACCGAAGCCTGCCACGTCTCTGTGTGTGCTGCTGTCGCCGACCGAATAGCAGACATGCCGGCGCAACAATGCATTGCAGAGGGACTTCACACGTGTCCCAACGTTTCCATGGAAACACCACGTGTTTTATAGCAGTTTTAACAACGTTTATATCCGAATATTATGGGCATGTTAAAAGTTACTTGCTTTTATGAAAAATTAACTGCTCTTATGGGAGTCCACTTATCAATATTTACTTGTAATTCTTATATGCTGGAAAGCTCTCCAACTGATGTGGTTGAATGAATGAAACATATGCCATTTTTTTTTTTTTTTTTATGAGCTAACAATACAACCTAGAAGTGGGTAGAATAAGTAGTATGTGGATTATGAAAAACATTCCTCCTATGTAAGTCAACAACAATAGAAGCAAATAATGATAGTTGTATGCATAAGATTTTGATAAGATATATTATGTAATAGTGGTGCTAGTAATCAATATGACAATAATGAACTGAAGAAGTAAAACACATAACAATTTATAATAATTCGACTTTATTCCCAAGCCTATGTCTACTATCCAAATAAAAATCATAACACAAGTTGAATTTCATTAATATTCAGAGCAAGTTACAATCAACAAGTGTCTATCAACCAATAGATCACGTTATCATAATATAATGACTATTGTCGCACCTGTGCACTTCGTCTAGATTACAAAGAAGCTTAACCTTATATGAGGAATACCAGATGGAGAATAAAGACACTTTATAATTACATATGAGATAGATGTAGTACGTGATGGGATTTTCAATTTGTCAGTCCAACCCTATTTGTGACTTCGTTGATCCTTTATATAGACATCGTCAATAGCAACTTTGGAGATTCTAATCAAAAGGAAAGAATAGTTCGAAATTGTTGGATGCTTTTGCAAAAATCAGCATTGCCATATAATCGTTTCTTTCAATATCAACTAGTTTCTCAAAACGGAGTCTGTTGTAGTTGGTACTTCGCTAATTCTTGATTTGCTACCCCAAAAAGCTATCAGTCACTTTTTTATAAGCATTTTCGGGTTTTTCTGCCATGTATTCTTTGCCCATAAGGGCTATTTCTTATACAGTCAACAGTCATCTTTAAACAAACACAACACCAACATCACTTGAGACTTGATATCAATGCGTCTCGATACTCATTAACAACATGTGCTCAGTATGACCAGTCTATAGATACTTTCTAGTAATTGCTTGAATGGAGTAACTTGCGATTGCATATCCAATAACCATTTTCAGTATATTAGCATACAGAGACTTCTCATGGACACAAGATTGATCTTGGTATCTGCAAGTCACCATGAGTCACTTGTCATTGGACACTTGCTCTCCTCTTGTCACGATATTTGTCCTAGTCTTCACTAATCTCATTTTTCATCGATATCAACACAATTAAACTTGATTTCAACATCTGTACTTGTCATAATAGATACTAATATCAAATATAGTTTTGGAATCATTAGAACACCATAAGGATGTCTTCCCAACGTTTTTTAATATTCAAATAAAATTTTGTAAGTAACCTAAATAAGAGTTAGGTAATTTAAGCTCCACAAATAAATATTGATAAAAATAGAAACTTTGTTGATAATTTTCAAAAGAGAACCTAATTTCGTAAAAGACTTTAACATGTTGGTAAGCTCTTCCCATTAGCGCTAGTGAATTACCGAAATAGTTGATATTTCCAAAACAATCAAGTAAATATTAGTAACTAATTCAAGTAAAAGTCGACAATTTTAGGTTGGATTTGTTAACCTCTTTGTGTGGTAATTGCCATAAAGATTCGTTAATCAATATCAGTAAATTATTAAAAATCAAGCATTGGTTATATAGCTCTGCAAATAAATATTGATAAATTATTGGAGCAATTAGTAATTTTTCACCAGAATAAGTAACTCTAACACGTTGTTAACTTTTAAAAATGGTTAAATACCAAAATGATTATTAATTTCTAAACATATCTTATAAACGTTGGTAATAAAATAGACTCTTGGTAATTTCTAAAGAGTTAGTAAAATGAACAAACTGGTAGGCAGTATGTTTCAAGCTATCAAACAATAGAAAGCCACTCTCCACAAGATAGAAGCTCTTTCATTAACTTTTAGTAATCTAAATGGCTACCATCGAGGAAAATAAACTATATTACCGTTATTATAAAGTAATATAGATAGAGGAATGAAGTACAACAATGCCATCCACAATGGTAAAAGAATCCAATCTTAACAAAATAGAATCTTCAATTGATCAATTAGTCTAGCCAGTATCATTGAGGTCCTAGATTGATTGGGGTCCAGGGCATAGGCATCAGGGTCACAAGGCTGGCCTACAGTCTCCAAATCAGGGTGTCGAGGTTACAAGCCCGACCTTGTGGTCTTGGGCATCACAAAGTATAGTACTAATGACATTTCTCTCACAAGAAGCAGATATACTAAGACCAAGCTGGCACTCAGGGTCCTTTGAGATTCATTTATTCCATGATTTTGAAGGTGATGTATTGTGATGGTATTGAAATTTCAGTAACAATTATTACTTAATAATATAATTTCACTTTCTTTTAAGGAAACATATTCCACGAATCAGCCAATTTGAAGTTTAGATTTCTTTCCAAAATGAGAAATCTAGATTTTTGAATGGCCAATTCCTTAGGTAATCTAATTCCACAGCCAACCGAAAAAGACCTAAAAATAGAATTCTATTACTCGCATAATGGGATATCTATCATGCATTTATTTCTCGATGGTTTTTTTTGTTTTCGGGCCATATTCTTTTCCTCACCATTGTCGGGCCTAACCTTTTCATCGACGCTAGCCCGCTATTAAATGAATTAACACAACGGTTGCACCGGACCTCATCCTTGTTAGTGGGCCGAGCTTTTCTATGTAGGATAATGACCCAATTCTCTAGAAAACCACCACTTCTAGGTGGAGCCCTAATTCCATTCTAATTTTTGTCTCATAAAATTTACACATGCAAACTCACTTATTGACGTGGATTTTAAGGATCTAATATATTAATTTAATGATTTTAATATATATATATTTTTTTCCGTGATATAAAATATATACTGTCGACTCATCTTCATCCTCAACTAAACAAACCCCTCACATCAACAAAAAATAAAAAATAAAAGAATAAAATAACCCTTCACCATGTGTTGCCACTAGGGGTGTCTGTGCAACTGCATCAGGTCAACCTTGTTCCCGACCGCCCACCGAAAAAGCATTTTCGGCAGGTTTCGATTGAAACTTGGTCCGGAACCGTTCCCAAAGTTCAGACCCTGTTTGAACCGGTCCGGGAACCTGTTCCGAGGGAATACCCACCCGGGAACCGGATCGACCGGATCGGTTCGGGAACCGGTTTGAGAACCGGTTTTTAAGGCAAAACCCTAATTCATTTCTTTCTATCTTTACTCTCAAGCTCTAACCTCCGCTGTATCCGAGCGCTACGCCGCTAACGCTGCTTCCGCTCACCCACCGTCCTCCAGATCAACGCCCCCATCCTGGTCCCGGCCATCCTCGCCGCCTCGGCGCCGTCGGCCTCGGACACGAACGTGACGGCGCTGCTCGAGAAGGCTAGGTGCAAGACGTTCGCGGGCCTCCTGACGGTGTTCGCGCCTGACGTGAGCTCGTGTCGCTCCTGCTGTACCACGCGGTGGCGGACTACACCCTAATCGGGTCCCGGCCGCCGTTCCAGGTAACGGAAAAAACCTCCTCCGCTGCCGCCGACAGCGAGGGTTCTCCCTCTCGTCGTGGGTGTGTGGATTCCTCCGTTTTGCAGTTTTTTTTTTTTTGAGTCGGTGGCTGTCTGTAGATCGATCTGTTCTGTTGGTCTTCCAAGGTTTGTGTCTCGATGGGAGTCGTGGGCTGATCTAAATTTTGGGGCTTTGACTTTGATTGGCGAGGGTTGTTGGTGGCGTTAGGGAGTTTTGCGGCGGTTTTTGATGATTTGATTGAATTGGGTCGAGTGATTTGGTCATCGGTTTTTGCTGCGAGATTCATTTCGACGGAATTCGAGAGTGCTCGAGCTGCTCGGCGGAGCTGCATTGGGGCAATTCGCCGGTTTTGTATTGTGTTTATCGAGCGGCTGGTAGTTCTGGTAGGGTGTTGTTGGGCGCTTCGTAAATGGCAAGTTTGCTCTGTTAAGGAAGTGGCGTGGCATGGCGGTTTTTGAGGAATCAGCGAGATTCGCGGTTTGCTTTGAGAGTGCAGTGGCAACGGGGGTGTCATGGGTTCTGTGTGGTACTTTAAATTCGTCGTTGTTTCATTATTTTCTCATGGATGTAACTTTCTGGAGAAATGTAATGGGACATTGAATGTTTAGATGGGTTGTGGTAAATGTTCAGTTTTTTTCCGTGGATTGATCGAGGAGTGGCGTTTCATTCTTCTTGATAGGGAAAAAAGAGAGGAAGAAATTGGTCTACTTTCAATTTGTTTAGTGCCTAGATTTATGAATTCTGCCGGATGGGACTGGAGATGCTGGTTCGGAATGTTTGTGTTGGAAAATATGCGTGATGATTGATAGAACAGAACTAATTATTGGCTATGTTAAGGATTTGATTGAGAGATGAGTACATGTTCTGAAGGTTTTAAAGTAAAAAAAGGGTCAAGTTTGTAGCATTAGTCTGGGTAGATATAGGAGTGGATGAACTGTGTAAGCATCGCTAAAGCATGCATTTGTAAGCACATCAGAAAGCTACAGCACCGCCAAATGAGGATTTCAAATGTCTAGATTGACAAGATGAGCTGCCTGGGGTTAATAATGAGTTCAGGCCAGCGATACTTGGTTTTGGTTTCCTGCCGCTTTTGTATTTCGGAATTAATTAGGTGGACGCCTAATCGAGTTTGCTTTTTTTTTTCGATGTGTTGTTGAGTTGCTCTCAGGTAGCAGCTTTTGCATGTTTATGCGCTTTTGTATGTTTATAGGAAACTTGTATTTCCATAACATTGAAGTTGTTTCAGCAGACAACTCATCTAGACTTATTTCTCTAAGGTTAATATAAAGATAGCAATTTTTATGCAAAACAGGTTCCAATATAAATAGGGTCAACCCTGTTCCCGGACCGGAAAAACAGGGTGGGTCGGGAACAGGGTCCAATGCAAACAGGGTCGGGAACAGGGTCCAAAAAAAGAGAACCGGTTATAATAGGGTCGGGTACAGGGTCCAGGTCTAGACCCTACCCACCCTGGACCCGATCACCCCTAGTTGCCACCAACGTTCGGACCCCTCATCAAAGGGTTGGTTCACGGACGACCCTCTCTACCTTTCGTCCACTCTTTCAATGGAGCCTGTGCTCGTGGCCATGGGAGCTTGAGCTCACAAGAGTGTTGAGGTGGACTTGTGACTCATATTGTAAAATTGGTGCAATATATAATTAATACATCATAATCGATTCATAATTTATTAGCTTAAGCTTTTCAATGACTGTGAATTTAACTAAATATATTGACAAGCTTGAGCTTGAACTCTTCTTTAATAATCTTTGCAAGTGAAGACATCGAGTTTTTGCAGTATGCTCCCAACAAATAATAGAAAAGTCGGTTGTTGATTAGTGCTCCACCTGCAATTTGTTATGGTGTTTGGTGAATATGCAAGTTAAGATGATTTCATTATAGAAGGATATTTGAATTAAGAGGAGCAAACTTAATACCGAGCTTATTTGTCAAGAATAATTTTTTGAGATACATGTGTGAGTTTTACTAAAAGAAATCTCACATCAAAGAATTGGTGTAGTGCGGAGCAAATTAACCTATAGTTCAATGGATTAAATATTTGAATGAATGTAAATCTAATTAGATATATTAATTTGTTCGAACTTGACGATTTCCTCAGGTGAAGATATCGGGTTTTTGTTGAGATGTCTCAACATAGCAAGCTCCACCTAGAGCTCAAAGTAGCCGTGCAAGCTCTCTAAGAAGAACCAGGAATCATTGAGATCAAAAGTGATTCCACTGCCCTTAAGCCATAGTCCGTATGAAAAAGAAATTATATCTCATTTCTTTGTTTGGTCTTCTCTCGCGATGGCCGAGAAAGAAGAATCAGCATCTCGCACTTTGACGGCACCGCGAGCAACATCCTCGTATCTTCTGATTTTGACTCAAAATCACGAGCAGGCGGCGACGAACGTGGGGGCAAGCCTCTCCATGCTCGTGTCCGTGGCCCTCTTGTCGTCCATCCCTCTCCCGATTCAGCACACGACCACCCGAAGTCTGGGCTGTTTAAGCAACTAGAGCAAGAAGCATTTCCGTCGAGCAAGAGCAAGCCCAGATCTGTCGAAGTCGTTCGAGCCCTAAAACGAAGACGAACTGAGACAAGATCGTTCCTTCGACCGTTCCACATCCTTCGAGTAAGCGTAGATCGTTTGTCCGAGAAAATCAGCAAGATTCGAGATCTGAATTCTTGAGAAAAGCCCTTGTTTTCTCCCTAAGTTACATGGCGAGGAGCACGAACTCCGTGTTGAAAGAACGCACGCCGACGGAGAGAGGGTCGTCGGCGATGGACTTGCCGGCAGAATGTCGGCGGCAAGCACATCGGGAGGGGTCAGTACGGTTGAGGATGAAGATGCGTCGGGATATTTTTTCCTTCAGTGAAAATGATTTCTTTTGATTTTCTTTCAATCCTTAAATTTGAGTCCGCAAGAAATGTCGATTATTGTACATGTGGAATTGCCACGTCCAACTCTAGGCAACATTACATAGAAAGTTAACCTAAGTAGTCACTGAAAATTGGTGATTTTAATGAAATAAAAAAGATTGGAAAAGAATTGAAATTCAAGTTAAAGTTGGTAGTTTTTTTGGGGAATTAAATCATAGGACAAATTTTCCAACCTTGCGCCTTTTTCTTTGAGTCACTCAGTGTCAGCATTAAAAGTTGTGTTCCTATGACAACAACCTAAGTCTATATTATTAAATGAGTAAACTCGAATACTTCTTTTTTGTTCAATCAAGTAACTCAACTTTTTAGATTTAGATCAATTTGATATTTTCATTAAATAAATTGTCATATTATGTAATTTTGCCAATATAAGCCACTTACTTAGCAAAAGTTTACTCGAATTGTGGACATGACCTGCTTAACAAAATTTATACCCTTAACCTAGATGACGGCATCATGTCGAATGTGAAGGTGTATAGGTACTAGTTATTTATAGGCTCTAGTGTCCAATTCAACATTTTTCACCAGTGATTTTAGTAGATGTCAAATTGACCTACATTTGAAATGTTTAGATATTTCATTGAAAAGAATATATGCTAGGCAATCAATTATGAAGTGGGGAAAATTTCAAATAGTTACAATATCTTTTTTCTAATAAATTAATACACTAACTTAATCAAATATCACTTTAGTAATTAGGTTGATCGACTCATATAATTTAAATATGTGGATGGATAGATTTCAATTTAGAACAAATTGAACTTGATGATGATCTGTGTATTGATTTTATCAAGTAAGTCGCCAAAATTACATCATAAACATAACTAGAATAAATCTAAATTTGCTAATTTTTAGTAATTCATGTGCCGTGGAATCATTGTCGTGTCGAAAACTGCTACTTTAAAAGTCACTCGTGAAATATAAAAATAAAAAGAAAAGTTGCAAAAAAAAAAAGGTTACATTTAAAAATTTTCATATTTTTGCCTTACATTTGCCTTGCCCTAAGGCTTGGTCCTCTCCTTTTCCTCTGCCAAGCCACCACATATAAAAGCCTATATAAATCCCCTGTGCTTCCTTTCGCCTGGTGCGGAGAAGAAACCCTAGCCGACAACCCCCGCCGAGATCTCCAGGAGGAAACCGGCAAAGATGGTGAAGTTCATCAAGCCCGGGAAGGCGGTGGTCGTGCTGCAGGGCCGCTACGCCGGCCGGAAGGCCGTCATCGTCCGGAACTTCGACGACGGCACGCGGGACCGCCCCTACGGCCACTGCCTCGTCGCCGGGATCAAGAAGTACCCGGCCAAGGTCGTCAAGAAGGACTCCGCCAAGAAGACCGCCAAGAAGTCGCGGGTCAAGGCGTTCGTGAAGCTCGTCAACTACCGCCACCTGATGCCCACCCGCTACACCCTCGACATCGACCTCAAGGACGCCGTCGCCGTCGACTCCCTGCAGAGCAAGGACAAGAAGGTCACCGCCGCCAAGGAGGCCAAGAAGCGCCTCGAGGAGCGGTTCAAGACCGGCAAGAACAGGTGGTTCTTCACCAAGCTCAGGTTCTGAGTCCGGTCCGTTCGTGGGATGGTGTCGGGTTGGAGCAAGATTCGATTTTTGATCCCTTTTTTGTTTTCGATACGTGGATCGAGCGAACGATGAATGAGGCGAGCCTGGATTCGGGCTGTAATGGGTAATTTGGAGCTTGGACATCTCATTCAATTTTTAAATGTGTTATTACTGCTAATGTTTTAGTTTTGGATCTGTTTCGGGTTGATAATGTTTCTTTTCGCTTTGACAGTTTTCTGTATGCGTAGTAGTTTGACTCGGTATAGAAGTGAAATCGATATACACATTGCAGACATTTTTCGAATGTTTAGATTGTGTGGAATCGAGTTTGTCGGGGTTATGAGTGGAATTTGGAGTTTCTGGCAATATCATTCAGTTGTTGATCCGTTTATCCTTTAGGCTACTCGGTTAGTGGGGATGGAATAGGGATTATTTTGCATAAAGTATGCTGTTGTTCTTAACAATGTCTCCTTTCAACCTATGATGCTTGATCAGGTATGGGCAGGGTGATTGGTACATCTAATCTGTTTATTTGTGATTAAAAGCTGTCTTTTTTAAGGATTTGAGTTGTTTCCTGGGGAGGTGGTGAATACCAAAGAGGGAACAGAGTTGTTCATTTCTGGGCCTTGATTCTCTATTTGCATAATGACTTGCTCATATGAATTGCAGACTTAGGAGTTTGATTCTAGAGAGTATGCTCTGAAGCTAGCTTTCATGTTATCTTATTCTGAATCTTGATTTGTGATTGTGATAGGAATATCAAAGCCACCAACATGATATTAATGCAGTCATTGGTACTTTTGTTATTTGTGGTGTATGTTGTGTCAGTCCTTGTTGTCAATAGGTCTAATTCTCCATTGCTAGGATTATGGTTCTAATCAATATAGTACAGCTTCACTGAGTAATGCCATTGATTGCTGAACGTATCTTTAGCCGTAATCTCGCTTATGTGCTTATTTGTACTAGTAATCATGATCTAAATTTGATACATCAGGATTTATTGTCATTGTGATTTCATTTCATGTTGGGTTCTAGTGATTGATGGTCGTGATATCACAGTTTTAGATCCTACTCTGGTTTTTTGGGACTGGATTACTTGATCACTGAGTGTCTCTTTCAAGTGGCTGATCCAATCGCGTGGTTGTTTTCCCATACCTTGCTCCTTGTTTCATCTTTCTGGCGTGCTGTCATGCTATCGCAAGGCATGTATACAAAGTTTAATATTGATGTCTCTCACATGTAAGTTTTGGGTCATATCCCCTTTCTCTCCCATTGATGCTCTCTCTCTCTCTCTCTCTCTCTCTCTCTCTCTCTCTCTCTCTCTCTCTCTCTCTGTGGGGCATGCAAACAGAACAATCATACAACAGTAATAACAACAACAATCCAAGCGTTATCCCACTAAGTGGGGTTGAACTCAGCTGTTGCTTATGTTTGTTGTAATTGAACTCCATTACAGGTCTGGCATAAGTTTACTTTATCCCAGAGTAGTTCGGCAATTAGGACAGATTCCCTGCTAAGATGGGAGTTTCTCTTATCCTAGAGTCTAAGTTCCATTTTTTGAAGATATCGAATGGATCCTTTGGTGCTCCCTCTGATCTTTGGCCAACTACATCTGTCCTAACTTTTCTTTCTTGATTTGCTCTGGCATTGTGAGATGATAAAGTGTCAATAGTCCTTCACTGGTGCGAAAGTTCCATAACTTTTCAGGATTCAATACTTCAAAAACTTAGAAAAGCATTGTCATTCAAGACATTGGGAGTCACTTAGATGGGTACTGAACCATGCACTAGTTTAAGCTGATACGAGACGGTCTATGGAGTTGCGGATAAGTAGAGCAATGGACTTGTCATACCCAGACGGAACTCCATGGTTATGCAGTTGTCTCCCTCGGCCTCTTTTCAGTACCAAATTTCTATTTCAACACCTGAGCGATGTGTTACTTCGGCTGCACGACATCTTTCTGCATGTCTAACTTTGAGCCAGGCTTATTTCCTAGCGGAATGATTCCTTAGAATGGAAGGTTTCTTCCTCTATGAAAGTTGCGTGCAGTCGAGATGAAATTCATCGCTTTCTCAGAATCCCGTAGATTGTAATTTGCATCTTGAGGCATGAGGTACAATGCACCAACACACCAACACAAAGGAAAGAGAAATGTCTCTAGACAATTTTATTTATTTATTTTTTATTTTTTTTTGTGAATTAGGAGATTGCGGAAAGGATCAAATTTATTATATTGGCTTGAATGAGAAAATTAGATTGGGCAAAAAGACTTACGAGCTGCAGGAGAGAGCATGAGTGCGAGCCATGAGAGAGAGGGAGAGAGCGAGACTGCGAGAGAGATGAGAGGAATTAGGGTTTTTTAGAGAGGCGAGGACTCAGGAGTGCGAGAGCTAGAATTTGTAATTACAAAATTAGAGTTTTTAAAACATAAAAATTAATATGCACAAACTAGTCCGGTCTAAGTGGGTGTTTTCACACCTGGAACTAATTTGTTCTGGTTCAGGTGATTTTCAATTTTTCGGTCCAATCTGATACATTTGCATACCCTTATTTAGAACTAATTGAATAATTTTTTCGGTCATCTACAAGTCGCTGATTTTAGATTCTTCTAAGATCTTATTTTTTTCCTGCATGACATGAAAGCTAATTCATTCTTAACATGTGCAAAGGTATTTATTTTCGTAACTGGAAAAGATCTGTGGATGTTCACAATCAAAGAAGCTCTCTTCCAAGTATAAAAACGAGAGAGAGAACATAACAAAGCATCGATTGAATTCGGAAAACTAAACCCTTTACACTATGAATGCATGCATCAAGACCAAAATCGGGAGAGAGAAGAGGAGAACGAAAACCCAAAAAGGAGTTTGACTTCAATGTTGAGTCAAAGAGACAGGGGGTTCAAGCGGAGCTCCGGAGGAACGACCCGGTGATTTATCGGATGGGCTTGTCGGTGAACCGCATCAGGTTGTAGATCCATGCCCCGGAAATTGCCCCGACTATTGGTGCCACGATGTAGATCCACAGCTTGGCGTAATGGTGAGACACTATCGCCGGACCCAAGCTCCTTGCCGGATTCATTGATGCTCCCGTTATTGGCCTAAACCACCATCAGATGAAAGAAAAAATCACAAAATAATCATCACGAAATCCCTAATTTCTGCCCAAATTCATACTTCGTTTCGTAGCAAAAGAAAAGGTTGGCGGCCAATTATTTTGGAAAAATGATATTTGGTTATTCAGAAAACTTTCTTTTTGAATTGACGGCCAAAGCGTTACTTGAGAAAAGGTTGAGGATGGCATTTTCGTTAAAGATGTATCTTATGATATTTAAATAATTATTTGGCAAATCAGCCATTTGTTATGATATTCTTTATAAGATGTAGTCAATCACATACTATTCATCTTACTTGATAAAGGACGTTACAAATTTTACATTTTTTACATTGTAAATGTTATTTTATTCTATTTGTTAGAATATCATAGGAAAAAGCTTGTTCTTTTGTGCCCTCCAGAAAATAGTAATTTCAATATTGAGATGATTTACGCAATATAATAATTTAAATAATCATGGTCAAATAAGAAGAAGTCATTACCCTGCAAACAACACGTTGAGCAAGACGGTTGCACCGACAACAAGCCCGGCGAATTCTCCTCTCTGCATCAATGGCGAAACATTAATTAACTAATATTAGCTTTGATTAATATTTAAAATGAATCTTTTTCCTCATTCAATAATGTCCCATTTGCTTAGGATGATGTTAAGGATGTCTCTACTTTCCGAGTATCACCTCTTGCTCGTCAAAATCTTCTCCGTATCCCTTGAAAAGCAACTATGTCCAACATGTTAACATGATTATTCGGCAAACTCCAGAAGCATACACGAATTTGGCATAATAAGTTTTACAGCACAATTAACAAAAGTATTACATTTTCCTATGACACGACTCGATGAGATTATAAAATTCGAATATGGCATGTGAACACAACTGACCAGTCCTTGTAAGAACTTAGAAGTGGATTGACCCTTTTTGTCAAGATAGCCTAGCATTGGGGGTAGGGGCCACGGTCCTCTAGCCTCTAGGTACTATGCGCAAAATGCATTGATTATTTTCCATGTCCATGAGAATTTCCCATAATTTCTAACTAATCTTATGCATTTTTATGAGATTTTCATATCCCGCCGGTTCTTAAAGGGATTGTGCATTAAATTTTACCTGTCCACGAATGTCCATTGAAATTTCCCCAATAAACAGCAGGTAATTCAAAGAAAGAAGTTAGAACTCACTGCTCTATTGTCGGTGCCAACGCCAGAGACGATGAACATGAGGTAAAAAGTGATGATGAACTCAAAGACGAACGCTTGCACATCCGAACCGGCCGGTTGTGTCCCCACGAAATGATTGAGCTTTCCGGTGAAGAGCAACCGCAGTGTCCCGCACGCCAATGTCGATCCAATAACTTGCGCCGTTATATAGGGAAGCACCGACACGCCAAGAACAAAATGCAGCCAAGAGGAAAGTTTAGCTTAGCAAAAACATAAAAAAGAATCCTCCGTTAATTGCCTAAATTAATGCTTTTGCCGATCAAGATTTACATAGAAAAAATGAGATTGCAAACGAATGAACCCCCAAGAGGGCTATTTAAATCTTTGATTGAAAAAGTTGGATCCGTCAAGCTCTAAAACCGGTGGCTGCTTAGCATCATGTGACTTGGATTGATCAAAAGGTCACAGGACGATTTTATTGGAAATCCTATTGGACAGGATGAAAATAAAATAAACTTCGAATGGCGCAAACATTATTTAACTAGCTATGCTTTCAAATAGAACAAACCTTCATTTTTACTTTGTATTCGATAATAGAGAAAATACATACAACAAAATTATATGGAAAACACATCAAAGAAAGGAAGGAGAGGAGCGAATTTCTTGTTTTGTTAAATATGTTGGATTGTAGTTTGAGGTTTTATATTTAGGCAAATGAAAGAGGGGTTGGTAAAAAAACAAATTAAACCAACCGGCTTGATATTTATAAATCGAGCCCTTACAAAATTGTTGCAATAATCAATGCAAAATAATGTCTTTCATGATTAAATTGTCATAACAGTTGAAATAGCCAATAGATATTGATCCCAAATTGTTTTGCATTATGGTTCACCTATTCTAAAAGGAAGATAGACAAAAATAGTTAGGAGCTTGGACTTCCGAAGAGATATGGTCGCACCTGATTCCATGGAAACCTCCTGCAGGTGGCGAAAGCAATGGTGACGGCCGGGTTGAAATGGGCGCCGGAGACGCGCCCGACTGAGTACACCAACACCATCACCGCCAACCCCCACACCATCGATATCCCTGGAAGCGTCACCACCTTTTCATTGTCCAAGTTCACCGCCACCGACCCGCAACCGGCGAATATCAAGAAGTACGTCCCAAAGACCTCCGCGATCAACTGCAACATTTTGAGAAATTTGGGATCAAACCTTTTCATACCAAAAGTCCTAAATTCTCTGCATATTATTACAAGTTTGAGGAGTCTAAATGCCATGGCAGTGCAGTACACAATATGTGCACCTCAAAAGATTCTTGATGAGCATTTATATTTTAAGTGAACACGCGAAAAAGAAAGTGAAAAAAAAAACGAGACGAGAAGGTAGGGTTTGGGGGGAAAAAGAGTCTCCATTAGAACGAAAGTAACCTTTTGAACACAGGGAAGAGAGAGGAACATCATCCCTTTGATCTCTTGCTTGGTTTTGGAATTGTCTTTTATTTGCAAGACAACTTCACCGTCTCCATTGCTCCCACTGGTCTGATCTGCCATTTTCTGCAAATTCAAGGTAAGGAGCAAACGGCAGCTTTTCAGGATTGACCAGAAGGGGAGAGAATTCGCCGGTATGCGTTCGAACCGTGCGGCATTTGAAAATAAGCAGGCCCTATTTGTACTTGTCCCTGAGAGAGATCGATGTGGATTAAGATTGTGTATGACAGCTTGGATTTCTAAAAGGATTTACCGCGCTTCTAAATTTGTTTTTCCTAAGTAGAGACCTCAAAAAAATGCGACCTTGAAAGGGGATGATGACCTGTGAACAGGCGTGGCACTGGAGGTCGATTTATCCCCCTCGAGCTGAAATAGAGTAATGCACAAATTAGATTTATAATTTGGGCAAATTCCTGGATCAGATGCCTATTTATGGTTGGCATTATCGGTTTTGAGATTGGAACTTGATATCTTATTTGACCTATCTTTGAATGTGAGTCAATCTTGGATTAGGCTATAATTGGCTGGTATTTTTGAGTATCTAGTAGGAAACTAGATATTTGCTTTGTCCTATTATGGGACTAAGGGGGGCAAAATAGATTTATTTGGAAGACGTGCGTTTTGTGAATTGTCAATATTAGACTTAACTCTACCTCTCATGAGCTGTTACTTCATGAGGCCTTCCTAGATTAGCCTTGTTCGTTTCACATTGGCTTGAAATATCGTCAATGTCAGTGATCTACCAAAGCTGAGGGATGTAAAATACATTGGTAAGGGAGTGTTTAAGGTCTTGAGTGATTAGTGACTTCTTTTTGCCATAACATATCGAATGTCTGTTTGCATGGATGCTTTAGCTTTTGTTAATAAATGGAAGATGATACTACGATGTAAAATTTTGAAATAGGACTGAAAACTGGATTATCCAAATTGAAATTACTTCGATAATGAAAACTGAATTTTTAATGGTATTGACTCTTGATTTCAACTGTAAAAAAACATTTATTTCCATTAGTTCATCCTATATTATTAGGAAGATCGAGTTCTATTAAAGAATTCAATAGTAACTCAATGCGAAGCTTACAATATATATGTTCACTACAATATAATTATAGTCTCGTTAATTTTTTTTCCTAAATAATGCTTCGTCTTTTTGTCAAATAGTATCCTAATGCCACTTTTCAAGTAATCAAACATGGAAATTGTCGTAATTTGTTAAATTCACTTTAAACTATACGATAAATATTTTAAATAAAGTAGATCCTTCTAAAAGCTTGACGTTGATATATTATAAAAATCATGACCGGCACTTCTTTTACCTCAAAACCTATATTATCTTAAACAAATTAAATAGAAATTGAAAAAAAAATTATGTTTTAAGGAACATAATCAGTATATCGATAATACCTTTTGTTTAAAATATTCAGCAATATGAAATTGAAAATTCTTTTAAAATCTACGTCCATGAAATTAAATTTGATAATTGAAGTCACTAGCTTTTCGCAATGTAGTCGATGAGATGTCAGACGGAAAAGTTATGTCCAATCAAAGTTTGGTCAAATTTGTAAAAACTTTACGCAAATATTTTTCCCAATTTGAGTATCACGGGCTTTCCTTAAGTTTAATAATTGAGTTAACGGGACATCAATGGAAATACTATACTTAGTCAAAATGTGGCTGAATCTGTGTAAAAATCACATGAAAAGTTTTCAAAAGTTTTCTCAATTTAATGAATTGAAACTGATAGACCCATCAAATGAATAGATCGAGTCGAAAATAGTTCATCCAACTAAAATTGACTTATTTATTTAGTTTTTTATCCATTTTTTTTTTTGCAATATAAATTTAGTGGTCCATATCCGATCCGAAACCAATTTTTCTCCTTAAATTGTTGCGGGCTACTCCATAGATCAATTCGTCAAGTACTGAGGCAGCTCGGGGATCGGGTTTTGGACTGGGACGTGGACATAACTGTGAGGTGAATGGCGCTGGATCTTACCCGAGTGACTAGTAATGCCCTCCCTCTTGTTTGCTCTCGTAAATCGATTCGCTTCCAAGTATTGACCGGCCACGGTGGTCATCCCCTTCAAAACTAACGCTATAGGATCTTTTCCTATCCGACAAACAAACCCACAACCAAAACACAATGGCCAAGAACAACCCAAAACTCCACCACGCATTCTAGAGGTTTTGCGAGTGATGTAGCTCTCTTGAACCCCACTGTCTCGTCATCGACTCCGGTTCACTCGGCAAAATGCCAGGACTGGGCGCACTTCTTCTGGATGAGACCGCATCATCGAGCGAGTTCGTGTGGTGCAAGTCCTGCAATGTGGAGCACATCATGCACCAGCCTGGTTTTGCAAGGAGTGCCACGAGAAATTCAGCAAGGCTGCGAAAGAGCTCGAGCGAGAGAACCTGGGGGCCAACTCCTTCTCGAGGCCCTAGATTGTGACCGAACATGGCCATCTCAGTGGTCACCCCCTCGGCTTTGGGTTCGCCAATGTCCTCTTGGTCGCCACCTGAGTATGGTTCGACGGAGTCATTGAAGTCGGTGCCTACTCACAGGTTCATTTTGGCAAGCATTGGATTTTGCTTGGTTCATTGGGGTCCTTACTGATTTTGCTCTGATTTGAACTTATTTGAGAAGAGATGATTATTGAAATTACCCATCTCTCATATTCGCAAGCATACGGCTTGATTCATCGTAGTCCAATGCAAAGTCAAAAGGTACGTTCTTCGTCCTCCTACAATGTCCTCAAAGATCATTGTCTCTTGTCTCGAAACTGTAGACAAGAGATCAGCCACGACATAACAGTCCTCCATTCCACGACAGAAGACGTATGTTTTTATCTTTACGTGTGCATCACATTGCCATGATGAACATTTATGGACTTCTCTTAATATGTTTGTGTAAAGACCTCATAAGATGTTTCCCAAGACTTTATCCGGAGGTCTTTTTCTGAGATTTTATGAAGCAAAATGAAAACATTTGCAAAATTATGTAGTTGTAGTCTCCCTCGGCCTCTTTTTCGGTACTGAATTTCAATTTCAACACTTGAGCGATGTGTTGCTTCAGTTGCACAACATCTTTCTGCATGCCTAACTTTGAGCCTGGCTTGTTTCCTAGCGGAATAACCCCTTAGAATGGAAGGTTTCTTCCTCTATGAAAGTTGCGTGCAATCGAGATGAAATTCCCCGCTTTCTCCCAATCCCGTAGATTGTAATTTGCATCTAGGTACAATGCACCAACACAAAGCAAAGAGAAATGTCTCTAGACAATTTTTTTTCTTCTTTTTAGTGAAATAGGAGACTGCGGAAAGGATCAAATGTATTATACGGGCTTGAATGAGAAAATTAGATCGGGCAAAACGACTCACGAGCTGCGGGAGAAAGCATGAGTGCAAGCCGTGAGAGAGAGGGAGAGAGCAAGACTGCGAGAGAGAAGAAAGGAATTAGGGTTCTTTTAGAGAGGCAAGGGCTAAGGAGCGTGAGAGCTAGAATTAGTAATTACAGAATTAGAGTTTTTAAAACATAAAAATTAATATGCACACACCAGTCCAGTCTAGGTGGGTGGTTTCATGCCTGGAACCAATTTGTTCTGGTTCTGGCGATTTTTGGTCCAATTTGGTATATTTGCATATCCTTATTTAGAACTGATTGAATAATTTTTTCGGTCTTTTACAAGTTACCGATTTTAGATTCTTCTAAGATCTTATTTTTTTACCACATGACATGAAAGTTAATTCATTCTTATCATGTGTAAAGATATTTATTTTTGTAACCAAAAAACTACCCATCAATGTTCACAATCAAAGAAGCTCTCTTCCAAGTATAGAAAACAAGAGAGACAGAGAAAGACAGAGAGAGAAAGAGAGACAGGGAGAGGGAACAAAACTAACCATCAATTGAATTCGGAAAACTAAACCCTTTACACTATGGATGCGTACATCAAGAGCAAAATCAAGAAAGAGAAAAGGAGAACGAAAACAAAAAAAGGAGTTTGACTTCAATGTTGAGTCAAAGGGAGAGGGGGTTCAGGCGGAGCTCCGGAGGAACGACCCGGTGATTTCTCGGATGGGCTTGTCGGTGAACCGGATCAGGTTGTAGACCCATGCCCCGGAAATTGCCCCGACTATTGGTGCCACGATGTAGATCCACAGCTTGCCGTAATGATGAGACACTATCGCCGGACCCAAGCTCCTTGCCGGGTTCATTGATGCTCCCGTTATTGGCCTAAACCACCATCAGATGAAAGAAAAAAAAAATCATAAAATAATCATCACGGAATCCCTAACATCTGCCCAAATTCATACTTTGTTTCTTGGCAAAAGAAAAGGTTGACAGCCAATTATTGGGAAAAATGATATCGGTCATTCAAATAACTTTCTTTTTAAATTGACAGCTAGAGCGTTACTTAAGAAAAGGTTGAGGATGGCCTTTTCGTTAAAGATGTATCTTATGATATTTAAATAATTACTTGGAACAGCAACATCTTATAAGATAAAAGCCATAGTTATGATATTCTTTATTTAAAAGATGTAGTCAATCACATACTATTCATCATGGTCGAATAGTAATTTTAATATTGAGACGGTTTACGCAATATAATATTTTAAATTATCATGGTCGAATAAGAAGAAGTCATTACCCTGCAAACAACACATTGAGCAAGACGGTTGCACCGACAGCAAGACCAGCGAATTCTCCTATCTGCACCAATCGCAAAACATTAATTAACTAATATTAGCTTCGATTAATATTTAAAATGAATCTTTTTCCTCATTCAATAATGTCCCATTTGCTTAGGATGATGTTAAGGATGTCTATACTTTCCGAGTATCACCTCTTGCTCGTCAAAATCTTCTCCATATCCCTTGAAGAGCAACTATGTCCGACACGTTAACATGATTATTCGGCGAACTCCAGAAGCATACACGAATTTAGCATAATAAGTTTTGCAGCACAATTAACAAAAGTATTACGTCTTCCTATGACACGCATCTCTATTCGATTATAAAATTCAAATATGACACCTGAACACAACTGACTAGCCTTGTAAGAACTTAGAAGTGGGTCGACCCTTTTTGTTAGGATAGCCTGGCATTGCTGGTAGGGGCCGATGTCTTCTGGCCTCTAGGTACTATGTGCAAAATGCATTAATTATTTTCCATGTCGATGAGAATTTCACGTAATTTCTAACTAATCTTATGCGTTTTCATAAGATTTTCATATCCGGCCGCTTCTTGAAGGGATTGTGCATTAAATTTTACTTGTCGAGGAATGTCCATTGAAATTTCCCCAATAAACAGCAGGTAATTCAAAGAAAGAAGATGGAACTCACTGCTCTATTGTCAGTGCCAACGCCGGAGACGATGAACATGAGGTAAAAAGTGATGATGAACTCAAAGACGAACGCTTGCACATCCGAACCGGCCGGTTGTGTCCCCACGAATTGATTGAGCTTTCCGGTGAAGAGCAACCGCAGCGTCCCGCACGCCAATGTCGATCCAATAACTTGTGCCGATATATAGGGAAGCACCTACACGCCAAGAACAAAATGCAGCCAAGAGGAAAGTTTAGCTTAGCAAAAAAAAAAAAAATCCTCCGTTAATTGCTTAAACTAATGCTTTTGCCGATCAAGATTTAGATAGGAAAAATGAGATTGCAAACGAATGAACCCACAAGAGATCTATATAAATATTTGATTGAAAAAGTTGGATCCGTAAAGGTCTAAAATCGGTGGCTCCTTAGCATCATGTGATCAAAGCCAAGTTTTCCAGATAGGCCTATATCCGACAAGTGGAATTTGGATATATTTATTTATATATAATTTTTCTTTTTTTAGTTAAAAAGAGCGTTTTATATTCTACACATATGACTCAGATTGATTAAAAGGTCACGGGACGGTATTATTGGAAAATTTGTTGGACAAGATGAAAAAAATCGAACTGTCCGAATCGCGCAAACATTATTTAAGGAACTATTTAGCGGCTATCCTTTTAGAAGGACCTTCCTTTTTACTTTGTACTGGATAATAGAGAAAATACATACAACAGATTATATGGAAAACACAGCAAAGAAAGTAAGGAGGGGAGCGAATGTCTTGTTTCGGTATATATGTTGGATTGTAGTTTGAGGTTTTATATTTACGCAAATGAAAGAGGGGTTGGTAAAAAACAAATTAAAACCAACCGGCTTGATATTTATAAATCGAGCCCTTACAAAATTGTTGCAATAATCAATGCAAAATAATGTCTTTCATGATTAAATTGTCATAACAGTTGAAATGGCCAATAGATATTGATCCCAAATTGTTTTGCATTATGGTTCGCCTATTCTAAAAGGAAGATAGACAAAAATAGTTAGAAGCTTGGACTTCCGAAGAGATATGGTCGCACCTGATTCCATGGAAACCTCCTGCAGGTGGCGAAAGCAATGGTGACGGCGGGGTTGAAATGGGCGCCGGAGATGTGCCCGACCGAGTACACCAACACCATCACCGCCAGCCCCCACACCATCGATATCCCTGGAAGCGTCACCACCTTTTCATTGTCCAAGTTCACCGCCACCGACCCGCAACCGGCGAATATCAAGAAGTACGTCCCAAAGACCTCCGCGATCAACTGCAACATTTTGAGAAATTTGGGATCAAACCTTTTCATACCAAAAGTCCTAAATTCTCTGCATATTATTACAAGTTTGAGGAGTCTAAATGTCATGGCAGTGCAGTAGACAATTTGTGCACCTAAAAGATTCTTGATGAGCATTTATATTTTAAGTGAACACGCGAAAAAGAAAGTGAAAAAAAAAAAAAAAAAAAGGAGACGAGAAGGTAGGGTTTGGGGGGAAAAAGAGTCTCCATTAGAACGAAAGGAACCTTTTGAACACAGGGAAAAGAGAACATAATGCCTTGGATTTCTTGCTTGGTTCTGGAATTGTCTTTTATTTCCAAGACAACACTGTCTCCATTGCTCCCACTGGTCTGATCTGCCATTTTCTGCAAATTCAAGGTAAGGAGCAAACGGCAGCTTTTCAGGATTGACGAGAAGGGGAGAGAATTCGCCGGTATGCGTTCGAACCGTGCGGCATTTGAAAATAAGCAGGCCCTATTTGTACTTGTCCCTGAGAGAGATCGATGTGGATTAAGATTGTGTATGACAGCTTGGATTTCTAAAAGGATTTATCGCGCTTCTAAATTTGTTTTTCCTAAGTAGAGACCTCAAAAAAATGCGACTTTGAAAGGGGATGGTGACCTGTGAACAGACGTGGCGCTAGAGGTCGATTCATCCCCCTCAAGCTGAAATAGAGTAATCCACAAATTAGATTTATAATTTGGGCAAATTCCTGGATCAAATGCCTATTTATGGTTGGCATCATCGGTTTTGAGATTGGAACTTGATATCTTATTTGACCTATCTTTGAATGTGAGTCAATCTTGGATTAGGCTATAATTGGCTGGTATTTTTGAGTATCTAGGAAACTAGATATTTGCTTTGTCCTATTATGGGACTAAGGGGGGCAAAATAGATTTATTTGGAAGACGTGCGTTTTGTGAATTGTCAATATTAGACTTAACTCTACCTCTTATGAGCTGTTACTTCATGAGGCCTTCCTAGATTAGCCTTGTTCGTTTCACATTGGCTTGAAATATCGTCAATGTCAGTGATCTGCCAAAGCTGTGGGATGTAAAATACATTGGTAAGGGAGTGTTTAAGGTCTTGAGTGATTAGTGACTTCTTTTTGCCATAACATATCGAATGTCTGTTTGCATGGATGCTTTAGCTTTTGTTAATAAATGGAAGATGATACTACAATGTAAAATTTTGAAATAGGACTGAAAACTGGATTATCCAAATTGAAATTACTTCGATAATGAAAACTGAATTTTTAATGGTATTGACTCTTGATTTCAACTGTAAAAAAACATTTATTTTCATTAGTTCATCCTATATTATTAGGAAGATCGAGTTCTATTAAAGAATTCAATAGTAACTCAATGCGAAGCTTACATTATATATGTTCACTAGTTTAAAAGTATAGATGGTCTCCATAATTATAGTCTCGTTAATTTTTTTTCCTAAATAATGTTTTTTTTTGTCAAATAGTATCCTAATGCCACTTTTCAAGTAATCAAACACGGAAATTGTTGTAATTTGTTCAATTCACTTTAAACTATACGATAAATATTTTAAATAAAGTAGTCCTTCTAAAAGCTTGACGTTGATATATTATAAAAATCATGACCGGCACTTCTTTTACCTCAAAACCTATATTATCTTAAACAAATTAAATAGAAATAGAAAAAAAAATTATGTTTTAAGGAACATAATCAGTATATCGATAATACCTTTTGTTTAAAATATTCAGGGATATGAAATTGAAAATTCTTTTAAAATCTACGTCCATGAAATTAAATTTGATAATTGAAGTCATTAGCATTTTGCAACGTAGTCGATCAGATGTCGGACGGAAAAGTTATGTCCAATCAAAGTTTGGTCAAATTTGTAAAAACTTTATGCAAATATTTTTCCCAATTTGACTATCACGGGCTTTCCTTAAGTTTAATAATTGAGTTAACGGGACATCAATGGAAATACTATACTTAGTCAAAATTTGGCTGAATCTGTGTAAAAATCATATGAAAAGTTTTCAAAAGTTTTCTCAATTTAATGAATTGAAACTAATAGACCCATCAAATGAGTAGGTCGAGTTGAAAATAGTCCATCCAACTCAAATTGACTTATTTATTTAGTTTTTATCCATTTTTTTGCAATATAAATTTAGTGGTCCATATCCGATCCGAAACCAATTTTTCTCCTTAAATTGTTGCGGGCAACTCCATAGATCAATTCGTCAAGTACTGGGGCAGCTCAGGGAACGGGTTTTCGACTGGGACATGGACATAACTGTGAGGTGAATGGCGCTGCCCTCCTTCTTGTTTGCTCTCGTAAATCGATTCGCTTCCAAGTATTGACCGGCCACGGTGGCCATCTCCTTCAAAACTAACGCTATAGGATCTTTTCCTATCCGACAAACAAACCCACAACCAAAACACAATGGCCAAGAACAACCCAAAACTCCACCACGCATTCGAGAGGTTTTGCATGTGATGTACCTCTCTTGAACCTCACTGTCTCGTCATCGACTCCGGTTCACTCGGCAAGATGCCGGGACTGGGCGCACTTCTTCCGGATGAGACCGAGTCATCGAGCGAGTTCGTTTGGTGCAAGTCCTGCAATGTGGAGCACGTCATGCACCAGCTTGTTTTTGCGAAGAGTTTTACGAGAAATTCAGCAAGGCTGCGAAAGATCTCAAGCGAGAGAACTTGGAGGCCAACTCCTTCTTGAGGCCCTAGATTGTGACCGAACATGGCCATCTCAGTGGTCACCCCCTCGGCTTTGGGTTCGCCAATGTCTTCTTGGTCGCCACCTGAGTATGGTTCGACGGAGTCGTTGAAGTCGGTGCCAACTCACAGGTTCATTTTGGCAAGCATTGGATTTTGCTTGGTTCATTGTGGTCCTTGCTGATTTTGCTCTGATTTGAACTTATTTGAGAAGAGATGATTATTGAAATTACCCATCTCTCAAACTCGCAAGCATCCGGCTTGATTCATCGTAGTCCAATGCAAAGTCAAAAGGTACGTTCTTCGTCCTCCTACAATGTCCTCAAAGATCATCGTCTCTTGTCTCGAAACTGTAGACAAGAGAACAGCCACGACATAACAGTCCTCCATTCCATGACAGAAGACGTATGTTTTTATCTTTACGTGTGCATCACATTGCCATGATGAACATTTATGGACTTCTCTTAATATGTTTGTGTAAAGACCTCATAAGATGTTTCCAAGACTTTTTCCGGAGGCCTTTTTCTGAGATTTTATGAAGCAAAATGAAAACATTTGCAAAATTATGTAGTTGTAGTCTCCCTCGGCCTCTTTTTCGGTACCGAATTTCTATTTCAACACTCGAGCGATGTGTTGCTTCAGTTGCACAACATCTTTCTGCATGCCTAACTTTGAGCCTGGCTTGTTTCCTAGCGGAATGACCCTTTAGAATGGAAGGTTTCTTCCTCTATGAAAGTTGCGTGCAATCGAGATGAAATTCCTCGCTTTCTCCCAATCCCGTAGATTGTAATTTGCATCTAGAGGCATGAGGTACAATGCACCAACACAAAGGAAAGAGAAATGTCTCTAGACAATTTTTTTTCTTCTTTTTAGTGAAATAGGAGATTGCGGAAAGGATCAAATGTATTATACGGGCTTGAATGAGAAAATTAGATCAGGCAAAACGACTCACGAGCTGCGGGAGAAAGCATGAGTGCAAGCCGCGTGAGAGATGAAAGGAATTAGGGTTCTTTTAGAGAGGCAAGGGCTAAGGAGCGTGAGAGCTAGAATTAGTAATTACAGAACTAGAGTTTTTAAAACATAAAAATTAATATGCACACACCAGTCCAGTCTAGGTGGGTGATTTCATGCCTGGAACCAATTTGTTCTGGTTCTGGCGGTTTTTGGTCCAATTTGATATATTTGCATATCCTTATTTAGAACTAATTGATTCTTCTTTTACAAGTCACCGATTTTAGATTCTTCTAAGATCTTATTTTTTTACCACATGACATGAAAGTTAATTCATTCTTATCATGTGTAAAGATATTTATTTTTGTAACCGAAAAACTACCCATCAATGTTCACAATCAAAGAAGCTCTCGTCCAAGTTATAGAAAACAAGAGAGACAGAGAGAGACAGAGAGAGAAAGAGAGACAGGGAGAGGGAACAAAACTAACCATCAATTGAATTCGGAAAACTAAACCCTTTACACTATGGATGCGTACATCAAGAGCAAAATCAAGAAAGAGAAAAGGAGAACGAAAAAAAAAAAAAGAGTTTGACTTCAATGTTGAGTCAAAGAGAGGGGGTTCAAGCGGAGCTCCGGAGGAACGACCCGGTGATTTCTCAGATGGGCTTGTCGGTGAACCGGATCAGGTTGTAGACCCATGCCCCGGAAATTGCCCCGACTATTGGTGCCACGATGTAGATCCACAGCTTGGCGTAATGATGAAACACTATCGCCGGACCCAAGCTCCTTGCCGGGTTCATTGATGCTCCCGTTATTGGCCTAAACCACCATCAGATGAAAGAAAAAAAAAATCATAAAATAATCATCACGGAATCCCTAATTTCTGCCCAAATTCATACTTTGTTTCTTAGCAAAAGAAAAGGTTGGCAGCCAATTATTGGGAAAAATGATATCGGTCATTCAAATAACTTTCTTTTTAAATTGACGGCCAAGTGTTACTTGAGAAAAGGTTGAGGATGGCCTTTTTGATAAAGATGTATCTTATGTTATTTAAATAATTACTTGGAACAGCAACATCTCATAAGATAAAAGCCATAGTTATGATATTCTTTATTTAAACGATGTAGTCAATCACATACTATTCATCATGGTTGAATAGTAATTTTAATATTGAGACGGTTTACGCAATATAATATTTTAAATAATCATGGTCGAATAAGAAGAAGTCATTACCCTGCAAACAACACGTTGAGCAAGACGGTTGCACCGACAGCAAGACCGGCAAATTCTCCTATCTGCACCAATCACAAAACGTTAATTAACTAATATTAAATTTAATTAGTATTTAAAATGAATCTTTTCACCATTCAATAATGTCCGATTTGCTTAGGATGATTTTAAGGATGTCTACACTTTCCGAGTATCACCTCTTGCTTCTCTAAATCTTCTCCATATCCCTTGAAAAGCAACTATGTCTAACATGTTAACATGATTATTCGGCGAACTCCAGAAGCATACACGAATTTAGCATAATAAGTTTTACGGCACAATTAACAAAAGTAGTACATCTTCCTGTGACACGACTCGATGCGATTATAAAATTCGAATATTGCACGTCAACACAATTTGACCAGCTCTTGTAAGAACTTAGAAGTGGATCGACTCTTTTTGTCAGGATAGCCTAGCATTGCTGGTAGGGGCTACGGTCCATGAGAACTTCCCATAATTTCTAACTAATCTTATGCATTTTTATAAGATTTTCATATCCCGCCACTTCTTGAAGGGATTGTGCATTATATTTTACTTGTCGAGGAATGTCCATTGAAATTTCCCCAATAAACAGCAGGTAATTCAAAGAAAGAAGTTAGAACTCACTGCTCTATTGTCAGTGCCAACGCCGGAGACGATGAACATGAGGTAAAAAGTGATGATGAACTCAAAGACGAACGCTTGCACATCCGAACCGGCCGGTTGTGTCCCCACGAATTGATTGAGCTTTCCGGTGAAGAGCAACCGCAGCGTCCCGCACGCCAATGTCGATCCAATAACTTGTGCCGATATATAGGGAAGCACCTACACGCCAAGAACAAAATGCAGCCAAGAGGAAAGTTTAGCTTAGCAAAAACATAAAAAAGAATCCTCCGTTAATTGCCTAAACTAATGCTTTTGCCGATCAAGATTTAGATAGGAAAAATGAGATTGCAAACGAATGAACCCACAAGAGATCTATATAAATTTTTGATTGAAAAAGTTGGATCCGTAAAGGTCTAAAATCGGTGGCTCCTTAGCATCATGTGATCAAAGCCAAGTTTTCCAGATAGGCCTATATATCCGACAAGTGGAATTTGGATATATTAATTTATATATAATTTTTCTTTTTTTAGTTAAAAAGAGCGTTTTATATTCTACACATATGACTCAGATTGATTAAAAGGTCACGGGACGGTATTATTGGAAAATTTGTTGGACAAGATGAAAAAATCGAACTGTCCGAATCGCGCAAACATTATTTAAGGAACTATTTAGCGGCTATCCTTTTAGAAGGACCTTCCTTTTTACTTTGTACTGGATAATAGAGAAAATACATACAACAGATTATATGGAAAACACAGCAAGAAAGGAAGGAGGGGAGAGAATGTCTTGTTTCGGTATATATGTTGGATTGTAGTTTGAGGTTTTATATTTAGGCAAATGAAAGAGGAGTTGGTATAACAAACTAAACCAACCGGCTTGATATTTATACATCAAGCCCTTACAAAATTGTCGCAAAAATCAATGCAAAATAATGTCTTTCATGATTGTCATAACAGTTGAAATAGCCAATAGATATTGATCCCAAATTGTTTTGCATTATGGTTCACCTATTTTAAAAGGAAGATAGACAAAATAGTTAGGAGCTCGGACTTCCGAAGAGAGATGATCGCACCTGATTCCATGGAAACCTCCTGCAGGTGGCGAAAGCAATGGTGACAGCCGGGTTGAAATGGGCCCCGGAGATGTGCCCGACCGAGTACACCAACACCATCACCGCCAACCCCCACACCATTGATATCCCTGGAAGCGTCACCACCTTTTCGTTATTCAAGTTGACCGCCACCGACCCGCAACCGGCGAATATCAAGAAGTACGTCCCAAAGACCTCCGCGATCAACTGCAACATTTTGAGAAATTTGGGATCAAACCTTTTCGGACCGAAAGTCCTAAATTCTCTGCATATTATTATAAGTTTGAGGAGTCTACTGCCATGGCAGTGCAGTAGACAATATGTGCACCTCAAAAGATTCTTGATGAACATTTATATTTTAAGTGAACACGCAAAAAAGAAAGTAAAAAACAAAAAAGGAGACGAGAAGGTAGGGTTTGGGGGGAAAAAAGAGTCTCCATTAGAACGAAAGTAACCTTTTGAATAAAGGGAAAAGAGAACATAGTGCATTTGATCTCTTGCTTGGTTCTGGAATTGTCTCTTATTTCCAAGACAACTTCACTATCTCCATTGCTCCCACTGGTCTGATCTGCCATTTTCTGCAAATTCAAGGTAAGGAGGAAACGACAGCTCTTCAAGATTGACAAGAAGGGCAGAGAAATCGCTGGTTTCTGTTCGAACCGTGTGGCATTTGGAAAGAAGCAGGCCCTATTTATACTTGTACCTGAGAGAGATCGATTTGGATTAAGATTTTGTATGACAGTTTGGATTTCTAAAAGGATTTATCGCGCTTCTAAATTTGATTTTCCTAACCAGAGACCTCAAGAAGATGCGACGTTGAAAAGGGATTATGACCTGTGAATGGACGTGGAGCTGGAGGCTGATTCATCCCCCTCAAGCTGAAATAGAGTAAGGCACAAATTAGATTTATAATTTGGACAAATTCCTTGATCTGATGCCTATTTGTGGTTGGCATTATCGGTTTTGAGATTGGAACTTGATATGTTATTTGACCTATCTTTGAATGAGAGTCAATCTTCGGTTAGGCTATAATTGGCTGGTGTTTTTTAGTATCTAGGAAACTAGATATTTCCTTTGTCCTATACAATGTAAAATTTTAAAATAGGACTGAAAATTGGATTATCCAAATTGAAATTACTTCAATAATGAAAACTTAATTTTTAATGGTATTGACTCTTGATTTCAACTGTAAAAAAACATTTATTTCCATTAGTTCATCCTATAATATTAGGAAGATTGAGTTCTATTAAAAAAATCCAATAGTCACTCAATGCGAAGCTTATAATATATATGCTTATAATATATATGTTCACTAGTTTAAAAGTATAGATGGTCTCCATAATTATAGTCTCGTTAATTTTTTTCCTAAATAATGCTTCTTCTTTTTGGTCAAATAGTATCCTTAATGCCACTTTTCAAGTAATCAAACGTGGAAATTGTCGGTAGGGAAAAAAGCTGGTCGAGTAAGCTGGTGTTGGAAAATCCTCTCGATATGTAGAGCTCTATCTACCTCTAATGGTAGTTTCCATCAACCCTAACCCTAATCCCTCTTAACAACCACCACCATCTCTATACACTACCTATCCCCAATTTCTTCCCCACCTCGTACCTCTGTTCCACCATTTCTCGTTTTCTTTCTTGTAGCGCAACACTGTCGCTTCTCCTTGACTTCGGTTTTATCGGACGACAATCAACCCGAAATCCGCAATTCTGGCCATCTCGTTCTCTTCCATTCTCGTACTTGGAGGGATTGCATGGCTTGACGTCTCCCTCATTTGGTTCAAAGGTGACTTCTCTCCAACTTTTATCGAGCTGGGTCTGTTCCATTCGTTGAATTGCCCTTGGGTGTGTACCTACATGCATCTCGTTTTTGGTTCCGGCATCAACGTACTTCAAAATAATTTTGGTTTGGCACAACTTGTATTTCGCCTATCAAATGGCTTCAAACGACCCGGATGGCTCGTTGCAACTGGATGCTCTGTGTCAAAGACTGGGTCGACTCTGTTCCGAGCAGGAGATAGACATTTGGGAAGAGGAACCCCCACCTGAAAAATTGGAAGAATGCAGGTTAATGTTAATAGGGAAATTTCTCTCAAACGCCACTATAAACTTGCAGGCTTTCCAGAGCACCTTAAAGCGAGCTTGGTCAACAAACCAAGTCGAGATTTCCCAGCGAGATACTGGCTTATACGTTGCAAAATTCCAATCAGAGTTAGACAAACAGCGCGTTTTACAAGGTGGCCCTTGGCAGTTTTCGAGCCATCCAGTCATTTTTAAGTCTTGGATTCCAAATACGCCGTTACATTGCTATGATTTCTCAAACTGTGCTTTCTAGGTTCAAGTGTTTGGATCGCCATTGGAATGGAGAACTGAGCAAATGATTAGAAAGGCAGTCAATCACATTGGTAAGGTTTTGGAAGTTAAAGCCGATTCTAAAGAGGGCTCAGCCTTAAGGGCTAGAGAAAGAGTGGAATTAAATCTCCAAGAACCTTTAAAGATAGGGAAACTTATACGCATCAATGGCAAAACTCTGTGGCTAGATTCTTGATTTGAATGTTTAAGTCACTTTTGTTATTCTTGTGGAAAACTAGGACACTACGCTACGTATTGTAAAGACTATACATTTGAAGAAGCAAAGATAGATGGAAAAAACAAGATGGCCTATGGTCAATGGTTGCGTGCGGAGGGACGAGAGTATAGTCCCTACTGGCAGACTTTTTATAATCTGCCATCAACCACAGAGGATTTACAAGAGATAGTACCTGAAACCCCTCTTGCTTTGCTACCGATTGTTCCTTTCAAGCCCCCACTAGTTGATGGTGACGCAAACCCCATGTCAAGACCAAGAAATTTGCACCTCCCTTCAAAACCTGAGAATCAACAGCATTTCCATCAAAATGCTATGAAACAGGGGACTTCTTTATCAACCGATTTGATACCTACATTAGCAAAAATGAAGGGAAACTCAGCCTCAACAGATGGAAATACAACAGCAAAAAAAATTGAAGAATACAAGATCTGCTCCAAAAGTTTTGGCAGCCAAAAAACAGAAACAATATGCTCCCTATGAGATGCGGAACTTAACTTCAGAGGACTTTTATGACACATTTCTCATGGACACGGTATGCTCCCTTTGAGATGTGGAACTTAACTTCAGAGGACTTTGATGACACATTTCTCATGGACACACTAGTTTTAACAGTGGAAGAAATGGGACATTGGGCTTTGGCAGCTGGCCCTCAATAGCCACCAAAAGACAAATGAAGCTGATTTGTCGGAACTGTCAGGGTTTTGGCTATCCCCTGACAATTCAAGCCCTCAAGGCCATTTTGGCCAAAGAAAAGCCCGATCTAGTCTTCTTAATGGAGACAAAAACACGATGAGTCAGTGATTTATCGATTACAACGTCGTTTACATTTTCATAGTTTCTTTGTTCGAAACCCAGTGGGACTAGCAGGAGGACTAGTAGTTTTTTGGATGAAAACTTGACTTTAAATATTATGAGATCCTCGAAGGACTACTTTGATATGGTTTGTCGTGATTTGATGAAGGACAAAACAATGCGAATTACCTGTCTTCATGCTCCCTCAAACTACCAATCTAGACAGCTACTATGGAACAAGCTTCGGGAAATCAACATCTCAAACACATTACCTTGGTTATGTGCCCGCGATTTTAATGAGATTATCTACCCATTGGAAAAGGTTGGGAAGTGACCAATAGACTCATATCGTCTATTCTCATTTCGTGCCATCATAAATGAATGTTCTCTAATGGAGTTAGAAAGCAAAGGGTGCACATTTACCAGGATGAATAACCGAGAAGGGGACGAGTTAGTGAAGGAAAGGTTAGATCGGATTATGTGTTCCATGGATTGGTGTCTTATATATCTTGTGGCTGAAGTATTGGCACTCCTGGCACTGGGGTCTGACCATTATCCTCTTCTTCTGAATACAATAGCAGAGTTTCGAAAATGAAAAAAGACTTTCATTTATGAAGCTTTTTGGAATCAAGATCAGCAATGCAAAAGATCATCTATAACTCATGGAATTCAGCCCGAGGAAGCAATCCTAATCTTTTATATAAACTAAAGGCTGTCTCTACTGATTTAGCAAATTGGAGTAGATCAAAATTTCAAAATGACCACCTTAGAGTGCTTCATTTACAAAATCAGCTTCGGCTTATCATAAACAACCCACATAACAACAGCAACGACAAAGTGGTAGCATCTACTTTGCGATATGAAATTAGACGAATATGGCAACAAGAAGAACAGTTCTAGGCTATGCGTTCTAGAATAAATTGGCTGTGATGGGGTGACAAGAATACAAAGTTTTTTCACGCCAGCACATTACAAAGAAGGCAAAGAAACAAAATCTGTATGTTACAAGACAATGATCAGAACTGGGTGAGGGACCCTGCGACCTTAAGGGAGATGACGTCTAGTTTCTTTTCCACTTTATATACTACAGCTGGTCATTGTGACTATGGCCCAATTTTAGATCAATGCCCTCAAGTCATTTCTACAAAAAGGAATGATAAGTTGATGACTTTAGTTACTGATGAGGAGGTCTGCCAAGCAACTTTCCAGTTGGGGACAACAAAGGCCCCAGGTCTTGATAGTTTGAATGGGTTATTCTGTCAAATACACTGGGATATTATTAAGGATGATGTTGTTAAATCAGTGTGAGATTTTTTTAGCTAAGGTGTGATGCCTCGCAATCTAAACAGGACCATCATTGCTTTGATCCCCAAAGTCAATCACCTAGAAAGACTTGATCAGTATCGACCAATAAGCCTTCGCACCTATGCCTATAAAATTATTTCAAAGGTCATCGCCAATCGACTAAAACCTTGGCTACCCAATCTGATCTCTATAGAACAGGCTGCATTTGTGTGTGACAGACAAATTCAAGACAATATAATGATTGTCCAGGAGGTGCTTCACCAATTTAAAGTAAGAAAGAGAAAGAGAAAGTTCAATGTACTTCTCAAGACCGACATGCAAAAGGCGTATGACAGAGTTGAATAGGATTTCCTTCAAGATTATTTTCTTAAAATGGGGTTCCATCAAAGATGGGTTTAGTTGGTGATGCAATGCATCACAACAACTTCTTTTAGTGTTTGATTCAATGGCAATCAACTTGATTATTTTTAGCCATCAAGAGGTCTTCGACAAGGTGATCCACTCTCTCCATATATTTTTATCTTGATGGAAAATGTGTTATCAACCCTTATTAACCAAGCAGTGGACATGGGACATCTTAAAGGTATTAAATTCAATAGGTGGTGTCCAACTCTATCCCACCTTTTTTTCGCTGATGATTATCTTTTCTTCCTAGAAGCTAACATTAAGGAATGCCAGAACCTCACTAATATCTTGAATCAATATTGTGTGGCTACGAGACAAGTCATGAATAGAAATTAATCTGGATTTTTTTTCAGTAAACACTGCCCTTTGAGCCTTCAGGAAAACTTGGCGCGTGAATTCAGAATACTAGTGTTACAACGGTACGGTAAATATTTGGGAATTCCTTCATACTAGGGGCAATCAAAGTGAGAGATGTTTTCTTCGATATTGGGGAGAGTTAAAGCTAAGTTAGAGGATTGGAAAGAAAGATTACTTTCAAAGAGTGGAAATGAAATCCTACTTAAATCTGTTGTACAGGCTTTACCACAATATACCATGTCAATCTTCAAGCTTCCCCTATCTCTTTGTAGATTAATAGAACAGAGAAACAGAGAATTTCAGCATTTTGGTGGAGCAATGACAAGAGTAAGGCAGGCATTCATTGGCAAAAATGGGCAGTTCTAAAATCAAGCAAAGATAATGGAGGTATGGGATTTCGAGACCTTATTAATTTTAATAGGGCAATGCTTGGTAAGCAAGCTTGGCGTTTACTTCAAAAACCTCAATCTCTATGGAGTCAACTATTTAAAGGGCTGTATTTCATATCAAATGATTTTCAGTCAGCAGAAAAAGGGACTCGTCCATCCTAGGGGTGGCAGAGCCTTTTGATTGGGAGAGAAGCCATTCTTCCGAATGTCAGATGGTTTGTTGGTGATGGTAAAAAGATTAGGATACGTGAAGATAGGTGGTTACCTATGGGAATAATAGGAGGACTAGCAACACGAGAAGAACCAGTTTTGGTGGCCGATCTTATTGATCATATCCACCACACCTGGAACCCCCATCTTATTAAACAACTTTTTGATGAACGCGTCAGTGCAGAAATTCTTACAATTCTTGTTAGTCCTTTACATGCAACTAGTCAGTTCGTTTGGACGGCCACTATTACTGGTTGTTATACAGTTAAAAGTAATTACCATCGACTCACCAACACAGTAACCACACCAACCAATCCACCTACCTCAACTTCTCACCAAAACCCAGATTTTTATGGTGAAGAATATGGAATATGAAAACAACACCCAAGGAACATGTCATGCCCCAAACCTCAAGCGTGCCAACATCCCGCCATGGTCATACAAATGCGACATTCCCAGGTAGTGTCGCCGACCCCATTCATTCATTATTGCGCAAGCGGAACGTATTATAAAACCCTTGACAAAAACTCACGGGATAAGAAAGCAGGAAACCAACTCATTCATAAATAAACATGCTTTCAAAGGTAACCCAACTAGGGTTTACACATATACCAAAAAGGGGTAGTCTACAAGAGGGATCAGTCCTATGACCACTAGTCGGACTCATTCTTTGATCCCACTTCTGATTGATCAGCCTCTAGGGGTTCCACCATCTACGATCCTGAAATTTTGGCCCACAACGGGATGAGATATTGTCTTAGTAAGTTCAACCCCCTAAACCCCTATTAGAAAGAAAATACGCCCAAGGGTGGCCTAGCCACACCTCATAGAGAACTTACCTCACCTTAGTTCTTTCTTGCAGGTTAGCACAATTCAAATCACTCAATCACATATAGTAATAGGAACTTAGACCACTGGAACGCCAACAATATCATTTTGAACGACCACAGGAATCTAGATTATAAGATCAAACCATTATGACACGTCCCATACTATGTCACACGATTCCATCCCATAATCCGACCCATCAATAACACTCAGCACGCGTTCCAATTGTTATTCACTACCACACAAGGGCATAACCTACTCGCAGTTCGGCTATCTACTAACATTAATGCTAGGCATCGCCTTCCCCTTTGGAGCGCGGCTTTGTCACTACGTCGACGGCGTTCCCGAAGGAGCATGGGCCCAGAATCTATTACAATCAGCATCCGTTGTAAGGGGCATCCCATATAAGGGCAAGTCCAGCTCAACAGCCTAGGACAACTTCCTCTTAATTATCACACAACAAAATCATACTAGGCCCCATGACACTTTGCATTTCACTCAATGCTTTCACTTAAAATAATGATCCCAACCATTTTTCTTCATATTAAAAACATCTGAGAAAGTAATTGTGTGTGTGGGTACACCATCAAATTCAAACCAGAAAAACTAACACCATTCTTTTTCAAACCCCACTATTTGATATAATACTTAAAATCCATGTTCGGTGTCAAACCCGACACCCGGGTTTTCTTAAGAAATTATATACTTTTCACAATCACCACTCAGTTTCCTAATTCAACAATCAATTGCACAAATCATCACTCAATTTGCAATATCCACTCATCAAATTAATGATCTGAATACACAGCAGTGATCAGCACGAAATTCTAAAAAAGTAAGGCCCCAAAATAATTTTCGAAATTATTAAATAATTAATTTTATTCCGAAATTAATTAAATAATAATATTTTAATAATTTTGAATAATAAAATATTATTAAATTATTTAAAAATTTTCAAAATATTTATTTAATCCAAAAGTAATTCATTTGTGCCAAATCATCATTATACTAATATAAACTTCAATTTAACCTTAACTAAACATACTTTAAATTAAACCAACATATTAATCTAATTCACAATTAAATAAATTAAACTGACCACTTAAGCTTATTTAGCTTAAACTAAGAACACTCTAAGCATAATTAACTCGCTAATCAAGATTTAATGAGCTAAACACACCCGATTAATGAATCGAGCACTTCTAAACGACGGGGACGTAACAGGGACAGACTTTCCCAAAGGCAGACCTAACCCTCAGGGTCGGGAAGTCGGCCAAAACGGGCCAAATAGCTACTGCTATACCCATTTTTCCAGATGTTGTTTGGGGCCGAGAAGGAGTGGATCCGGGGCGGCTTGGCCGAAAGAGGACCGGCGGTGGCAGCTGCTGGTCCTAGCGACTGCAAGTGGTGACTTCGGCGGCCTTGGCGACGACAAACGACAGCTGGCGACACTGGACGCAGCTCTGGACATCGACCAAGCTAGGGACGACATGGTTGGAGGTGGACAACGGCATGGCATGCGGCTGGACGTGCGACAGCCTCCAGTGGGCTTGCGGTGGCGTTCCGGTGGTCCAGCGACTTGTTGACTGCTCCGGCGTCTTCTCAGATCTATTGGAATTTTGAGCAGCAGCTGAAGATGGAGGAAAGAGGGCTTCGACGGTGCAAGGGGGGAAGAGAGGGAGGTGGAGATAGGCGGAGTAGCGGCGAGGTAATGGTGAGCGCGGACGAGCGGCAACGGCAAGGCCTCCGGTGGCGTGCGGGCAAGCTCGAGCAAAGGAGAGGCCGATTGGTTGCTGGTTGTGCACACTTTCTCTCTCCTCTCCAACCGGTTCCTAAGGAAGAGACCAATGAAGAAGATGACGTTGCTAGGTGCTTTTTGGGGGCAATTGTGCACCCTACACTTGTCCAAATCTCCTTCATTTTGGCCCCAACCATGACCTCATGTGACATCACTTCCCACTCACTCAAATCCTTGACAACAATTCTCCAATGGGTCCAAAATGCTTCCTCCACCATGGCATACGGATTTTGAAATCTTGTACATCCAATTTTTCAATTCTCTTCTAATTGAACCAAATTGAAGTCCATAAAATTAATCCAACGTCACCACACTTCAATTCACATTATTACTCGACCATAGAACCATCTCGAGTCCAAAAAGCACGACCAAAAGCGGGCCTACTAATTTCTCGAGCCAAATTAACCATATGTTGATTCTTTGCTGAAAACTCGGCTTGCATGAAAATTCTTCCGAAGATGAGTCAATGTTCCTAAAATTATTTGTAACACACCAGGACTTCCAATTTCTGAATTCGATCTCAATTTCACGGTTAATTTCACTCTGGCATGAAACTAGCGCATCATGATCTATCAGGTAGCTTTTAGAAATTTTCATGCATTTGACATGTGGTTGATCAGTTCAAGCCACAATGTATATCCTTGACACATTGGCGACTCTTGATTGTCGGGGTACTCTCAAGGTTTCAAATATAGACACGGGATACCAAATCAACAGAAAAGTCGGTTCAGTGCCGATCGACAAGAATTGTGCAATTTGGTGGAATCACCCACACTTGATCACATTCCTCTGTCGAGTCGACCTACCTCCGATCTCTAATTGATTTTTAATTGTGCCGTAATGACCCTTGCAAATTAGCTCGGTTGAAAGGTTGCTTCCTAGTCAAATTCTCGAGTCTGTTGCATTATAATCTTTTAACGGCTTCACCTGATAGACTAGTTTTCACATGAGTGGCCGACTCAAGAAAAAGAACTATATGCGTGCCAACAAAATGCCCGTCTCAATTTATTAAAAACAGAATTGGAAAATCGGGATGTCATAGTTCGCACATTTATGTGGACAACATGCCAAAACACACTTGCAACCAAGGCCAACCTATTTCACAAACATATTACCCTTGATCCTATATGTAGTCTATGCAATCAAGACATGCCAAAAACTATAGAGCACCTGTTTTTCTTTTGTACATGGACCAGAGAAGTTTGGCGCCATCCTCAGATCAATGTCCAGATCTCACCTCACTCACTGCAGTGTCTTGATGCATGGGTAACAGAAATGGTAACAATTTTTAATCCCTTACCTGGATTTGAAACGATAGCCAATGTGTTATGGCAGATATGGCGTATGCACAATAGCTACATATTCCGCCGTCAGCGACCAAATCCAAGCCTTGTAGTGGAGGACGCCATCGCACAGACCCGGATCCACCAGATCTTCAACCCCAATCTTCACTGATCAGATGGTTCTGTCCTCAACCCTGCTCGGTTGTGGAGACCTCCTAATTATGGCATATTGAAATGCAACATTGACAAAGCTTTTCAGCTTGGAAGTAATGAAGGCACCATGGCATGTGTTTGTCGAGATCGTCAAGGACTACTTACCGATGTTTTTACACGAAGATTCCTAGTTGCTTCAGCTTTTCAAGCGGAGATTCAAGCACTTATCTTGACGCTTCATCATCTGCTACACCAAGGGCTTCACAAAGAGCATCTGCTAATCGAATCAGATTACCCCCAAATGATCAAAATTGTCACAGAATGGAGATCGCCACCGTGGGAAGAAAGAGCCCTATTCACTGAAGTCGACAGTCTGTTGTCCCTTTACCCTAATCTCCACCTTCGACACTATAGACGGGAGGCTAATGGTGTAGCAAATTGGGCTACAAAAGCCCACGGCAAATCTAAACCGGCCCGCAATTGGAATGTATTTCCTCCTTTTATTTTGCAGGATCTTGTGTATGCAGATGCTATAGCATCTGGTTGTACTCTTTTCACTATATAAATACAACCTTTTATCGACCAAAAAAAAACATGGAAATTGTCTCAATTTGTTCAATTCACTTTAAACTATGCGACAAATATTCTATATAACGCAGCTCCTTCTCAAAGATTGACGTTGATATATTATAAAAATCATGACCGGCACTTCTTTTACCTCAAAATCTATATTATCTTAAACAAATTAAATAGAAATTGAAAAAAAAATTATGTTTTAAGGAACATAGTCATTATTATATCAATAAAAAATTGGTACAAATACCTTTGTTTAAAATATTCAGCAATATGAAATTCAAAATTCTTCTAAAATCTACGTCCATGAAATTAAATTTGATAATTGAAGTCACTGGCTTTTGTAAGCGTAGTCAATGGCACATCAGACAGAAAAGTTATGTCCAATCAAAGTTTGGTCAAATTTGTAAAAACTTTATGCAAATATTTTTCCCAATTTGACTATCACGGGCTTTCCTTAAGTTTAATAATTGAGTTAATGAGACATCAATGGAAATACTATACTTAGTCAAAATTTGGCTGAATCTATGTAAAAATCACATGAAAAGTTTTCAAAAGTTTTCTCAATTTAATGAATTGAAACTGATAGACCATCAAATGAGTAGGTCGAGTCTAAAATAGTCCATCCAACTCAAATTGACTTATTTATTTAGTTTTTATCCATTTTTTTGCAATATAAATTTAGTGGTCCATATCCGATCCGAAACCAATTTTTCTCCTTAAATTGATGCGGGCAACTCCATAGATCAATTCGTAAAGTACTGAGGCAGCTCAGGGATCGGGTTTCGGACTGGGACGTGGACATAACTGTGAGGTGAATGGTGCTTGATCTTACCCGAGTGACTAGTAATGCCCTCCCTCTTGTTTGCTCTCGTAAATCGATTCGCTTCCAAGTATTGACTGGCCACGGTGGCCATCTCCTTCAAAACTAACGCTATAGGATCTTTTCCTATCCGACAAACAAACCCACAACCAACACACAATGGCCAAGAACAACCCAAAACTCCACCACGCAATCTAGAGGTTTTGCGAGTGATGTAGCTCTCTTGAACCCCACTATCTCGTCATCGACTCCGGTTCACTCGGCAAAATGCCAGGACTGGGCGCACTTCTTCTGGATGAGACCGAATCATCGAGCGAGTTCGTGTGGTGCAAGTACTGCAATATGGAGCACATCATGCACCAGCCTGGTTTTGCAAGGAGTGCTACGACAAATTCAGCAAGGCTGCGAAAGAGCTCAAGCGAGAGAACTTGGAGGCCAACTCCTTCTTGAGGCCCTAGATTGTGACCGAACGTGGCCATCTCAGTGGTCACCTCCTCGGCTTTGGGTTCGCCAATGTCCTTTTGGTCGCCACCTGAGTATGGTTCGACGGAGTCGTTGAAGTCGGTGCCAACTCACAGGTTCATTTTGGAAAGCATTGGATTTTGCTTGGTTCATTGTGGTCCTTACTGATTTTGCTCTGATTTGAACTTATTTGAGAAGAGATGATTATTGAAATTACCCACCTCTCAAACTCGCAAGCATACGGCTTGATTCATCGTAGTCCAATGCAAAGTCAAAAAGGTACGTTCTTCGTCCTCCTACAATGTCCTCAAAGATCATTGTCTCTTGTCTCGAAACTGTAGACAAGAGATCAGCCACGACATAACAGTCCTCCATTCCACGGCAGAAGACGTGTGTTTTTATTTTTGCGTGTGCATCATATTGCCATGATGAACATTTATGGACTTCTCTTAATATGTTTGTGTAAAGACCTCATAAGATGTTTCCCAAGACTTTATCCGGAGGTCTTTTTCTGAGATTTTATGAAGCAAAATGAAAACATTTGCAAAATTATGTGGTTGTAGTCTCCCTCAGCCTCTTTTTGGGTACCGAATTTCTATTTCAACACTCGAGCGATGTGTTGCTTCAGTTGCACATCTTTCTGCATGCCTAACTTTGAGCCTGGCTTGTTTCCTAGCGGAATGACCCTTTAGAATGGAAGGTTTCTTCCTCTATGAAAGTTGCGTGCAATCGAGATGAAATTCCTCGCTTTCTCCCAATCCCGTAGATTGTAATTTGCATCTAGAGGCAGGAGGTACGATGCACCAACACAAAGGAAAGAGAAATGTCTCTAGACAATTTTTTTTCTTCTTTTTAGTGAAATAGGAGATTGCGGAAAGGATCTAATGTATTATACGGGCTTGAATGAGAAAATCAGATCAGGCAAAATGACTGACGAGCTGCGGGAGAAAGCCCGAGTGCACGCCGCGAGAGAGATGTAAGGAATTAGGGTTCTTTTAGAGAGGCAAGGGCTAAGGAGCGTGAGAGCTAGAATTAGTAATTACAGAACTAGAGTTTTTAAAACATAAAAATTAATATGCACACACCAGTCCAGTCTAGGTGGATGGTTTCATGCCTAGAACCAATTTGTTCTAGTACTGGCGATTTTCGGTCCAATTTGATATATTTGCATATCCTTATTTAGATTCTTCTACAAGTCACCGATTTTAGATTCTTCTAAGATCTTATTTTTCTACCACATGACATGAAAGTTAATTCATTCTTACCATGTGTAAAGATATTTATTTTCGTAACCGGAAAACTACCCATCAATGTTCACAATCAAAGAAGCTCTCTTCCAAGTATAAAAAACAAGAGAGACAGAGAGAGAAAGAGAGACAGGGAGAGGGAACAAAACAAACCATCAATTGAATTCGGAAAACTAAACCCTTTACACTACGGATGCGTACATCAAGAGCAAAATCAAGAGAGAGAAAAGGAGAACGAAAACAAAAAAAGGAGTTTGACTTCAATGTTGAGTCAAAGAGAGAGGGGGTTCAAGCGGAGCTCCGGAGGAACGACCCGGTGATTTCTCGGATGGGCTTGTCGGTGAACCGGATCAGGTTGTAGACCCATGCCCCGGAAATTGCCCCGACTATTGGTGCCACGATGTAGATCCACAGCTTGGCGTAATGGTGAGACACTATCGCCGGACCCAAGCTCCTTGCCGGATTCATTGATGCTCCCGTTATTGGCCTAAACCACCATCAGATGAAAGAAAAAAAAAACCATCAAATAATCATCACGGAATCCCTAACATCTGCCCAAATTCATCCTTTGTTTCTTGGCAAAAGAAAAGGTTGACAGCCAATTATTGGGAAAAATGATATCGGTCATTCAAATAACTTTCTTTTTAAATTGACGGCTAGAGCGTTACTTAAAAAAAGGTTGAGGATGGCCTTTTAGTTAAAGATGTATCTTATGATATTTAAATAATTACTTGGAACAACAACATCTTATAAGATAAAAGCCATAGTTATGATATTCTTTATTTAAAAGATGTAGTCAATCACATACTATTCATCATGGTTGAATAGTAATTTTAATATTGAGACGGTTTATGCAATATAATATTTTAAATAATCATGGTCGAATAAGAAGAAGCCATTACCCTGCAAACAACACGTTGAGCAAGACGGTTGCACCGACAGCAAGACCGGCGAATTCTCCTATCTGCACCAATCACAAAACTTTAATTAACTAATATTAAATTTAATTAGTATTTAAAATGAATCTTTTTCACCATTCAATAATGTCCGATTTGCTTAGGATGATTTTAAGGATGTCTACACTTTCCGAGTATCACCTCTTGCTTCTCTAAATCTTCTCCATATCCCTTGAAAAGCAACTATGTCCGACACGTTAACATGATTATTCGGCGAACTCCAGAAGCATACACGAATTTAGCATAATAAGTTTTACGGCACAATTAACAAAAGTAGTACATCTTCCTGTGACACGACTCGATGCGATTATAAAATTCGAATATTGCACGTCAACACAACTGACCAGCTCTTGTAAGAACTTAGAAGTGGATCGACCCTTTTTGTCAGGATAGGCTAGCATTGCTGGTAGGGGCCACGGTCCTCTAGCCTCTAGGTACTATGCGCAAAATGCATTAATTATTTTCCATGTCCATGAGAATTTCCCATAATTTCTAACTAATCTTATGCATTTTTATAAGATTTTCATATCCCGCCACTTCTTGAAGGGATTGTGCATAAAATTTTACTTGTCGAGGAATGTCCATTGGAATTTCCCCAATAAACAGCAGGTAATTCAAAGAAAGAAGTTAGAACTCACTGCTCTATTGTCAGTGCCAACGCCGGAGACGATGAACATGAGGTAAAAAGTGATGATGAACTCAAAGACGAACGCTTGCACATCCGAACCGGCCGGTTGTGTCCCCACGAATTGATTGAGCTTTCCGGTGAAGAGCAACCGCAGCGTCCCGCACGCCAATGTCGATCCAATAACTTGTGCCGATATATAAGGAAGCACCTACACGCCAAGAACAAAATGCAGCCAAGAGGAAAGTTTAGCTTAGCAAAAAAAAAAAAAAAAATCCTCCGTTAATTGCTTAAACTAATGCTTTTGCCGATCAAGATTTAGATAGGAAAAATGAGATTGCAAACGAATGAACCCACAAGAGATCTATATAAATCTTTGATTGAAAAAGTTGGATCCGTAAAGGTCTAAAATCGGTGGCTCCTTAGCATCATGTGATCAAAGCCAAGTTTTCCAGATAGGCCCTATATATCCGACAAGTGGAATTTGGATATGTTAATTTATATATAATTTTTCTTTTTTTAGTTAAAAAGAGCGTTTTATATTCTACACATATGACTCAGATTGATTAAAAGGTCACGGGACGGTATTATTGGAAAATTTGTTGGACAAGATGAAAAAAAATTGAACTGTCCGAATCGCGCAAACATTATTTAAGGAACTATTTAGCGGCTATCCTTTTAGAAGGACCTTCCTTTTTACTTTGTACTGGATAATAGAGAAAAGACATACAACAAATTATATGGAAAACACAGCTAAGAAAGGAAGGAGGGGAGCGAATGTCTTGTTTCGGTATACGTGTTGGATTGTAGTTTGAGGTTTTATTTTTAGGCAAATGAAAGAGGGGTTGGTATAAAACAAACCAAACCAACCGGCTTGATATTTATACATCAAGCCCTTACAAAATTGTTGCAAAAATCAATGCAAAATAATGTCTTTCATGATTGTCATAACAGTTGAAATAGCCAATAGATATTGATCCCAAATTGCTTTGCATTATGGTTCACCTATTTTAAAAGGAAGACAGACAAAAATAGTTAGGAGCTCGGACTTCCAAAGAGATAAGGTCGCACCTGATTCCATGGAAACCTCCTGCAGGTGGCGAAAGCAATGGTGACCGCCGGGTTGAAATGGGCGCCGGAGATGTGCCCGACCGAGTACACTAACACCGTCACCGCCAACCCCCACACCATTGATATCCCTGGAAGCGTCACCACCTTTTCGTTATTCAAGTTGACCGCCACCGACCCGCAACCGGCGAATATCAAGAAGTACGTCCCAAAGGCCTCCGCGATCAACTGCAACATTTTGAGAAATTTGGGATCAAACCTTTTCGTACCGAAAGTCCTAAATTCTCTGCATATTATTATAAGTTTGAGGAGACTACTGCCATGGCAGTGCAGTACACAATATGTGCACCTCAAAAGATTCTTGATGAACATTTATATTTTCAGTGAACACGCGAAAAAGAAAGAGTAAAAAACAAAAAAAGGAGACGAGAAGGTAGGGTTTGGGGGGAAAAAGAGTCTCCATTAGAACGAAAGTAACCTTTTGAACAAAGGGAAAAGAGAACATAGTGCATTTGATCTCTTGCTTGGTTCTGGAATTGTCTTTTATTTCCAAGACAACTTTACTGTCTCCATTGCTCCCACTGGTCTGATCTGCCATTTTCTGCAAATTCAAGGTGGAGTAAACGGCAGCTTTTCAGGATTGACCAGAAGGGGAGAGAAATCGCCGGTATGTGTTCGAACCGTGTGGCATTTGAAAAGAAGCAGGCCCTATTTATACTTGTACCTGAGAGAGATCGATGTGGATTAAGATTGTGTATGACAGCTTGGATTTCTAAAAGGATTTATCGCGCTTCTAAATTTGTTTTTCCTAAGTAGAGACCTCAAAAAAATGACGTTGAAAAGGGATGATGACCTGTGAACAGACGTGGCGCTGGAGGTCGATTTATCCCCCTCGAGCTGAAATAGAGTAAGGCACAAATTAGATTTATAATTTGGGCAAATTCCTGGATCTAATGCCTATTTGTGGTTGGCATTATCGGTTTTGAGATTGGAACTTGATATGTTATTTGACCTATCTTTGAATGTGAGTCAATCTTGGGTTAGGCTATAATTGGCTGGTGTTTTTGAGTATCCAGGAAACTAGATATTTGCTTTGTCCTATTATGGGACTAAGGAGGCAAAATAGATTTATTTGTGTCATGCTCCGATCCTCGAACGCATCCCCATCCCTCATCTGGTTGATTAATAGCGACGTCCTATGATGTATCGCTGACCCTCTCATTACATATGCACATGCAAAAGCATAAAATAAAATCCCCAAATAATAAAACAATGGGATATAATAGTAGGATTAAAAATGGGATATAAAAACTTGAAATCGGAAACACCCCACACTTATATACATTACAATTCACTATGCAAATATATACAAGATCAACTACTAAGTCTAGTCCTATTCAAGCTTGTTCAACAATGAAGGCTAAAGACAAGGGTGGGGTTTCAGTCTTTCACTGAGTCCTCATTTGGGTTCCCTTCCTACTCAATGAACTCTCCTCCTTCCACATTCTCGCCGGAGCCTATTGCAGCATACTTAGGTGATACTAGGCCTTCAAGATCGGGAGTCACCAGGTCAATCACCTCTCCACCTTTGGGTTCTGCAATGCCCTCTCCATACACTACTTCCAAAGCATACCTAGGCACCTCAAATTCCGGTATCAAGCCCACCCTTCGCCCATCGCTATTGTATCGATACCATGCTCGGTATTGATGGGGCACCTTCTAGGGTTTACCCACATCAACCCAAATAATGGATTTCACCATTACGTACTCCAATCCTTCAACGTGCCCTAGCATCGGCGCGTGGAACTTATGTTCGATGATTTCCTCTGGTAAACTAAAACACATGGGAGGAGGTAGAGGTACTACCATATACGGGCTTGAAATGATTATATAATAACCAATGAGACAATGTCTCAGTGAGTTCTACCCTCTAAGACTCGATTAATAAACCAATACATTATGGGCTGCCTATGCACACACAGGTCGGAGAACTTACCTTGACCTCATATTCCACCTGCAAGTCCGTACAATTCAAATAGGCACCCAAACAATCACAACAGATCGAAACATCGATCAAACCGACCTAATCGATTACATGTCAATCCGACCATTTCCCGATCATTTCAATTCAATCAATTCACGACATTAGATCAAATTGATCAATCGACTTAATTGATTACATGTCAGTCGAACCATCTCTTGGTCAATCCTATCCATACTATATAATATTCCAAATAGTATATAACTAGTCACCAAGTCACATGCATTCCCTCAGGCGCCGTTTTCGCCAAGACAACGTACCAATCACCGATCCTGCACATTTTCAAAGGCGTTGTTTTTGCCAAGGTGACGTACCGATCACCAACCCCATGCATTCTCTAAGGCGCCGTTTTCGCCAAGACGATGTATCATTCACCGAGCCACGTGCATTCTCTAAGGCGCCATTTTCGCCAAGATCAAGTTCTATATTATTAGGAAGATCGAGTTCTATTAAAGAATTCAATAGTAACTCAATGCGAAGCTTACAATATATATGTTCACTATTTTAAAGTATAGATGGTCCCCATAATTATAGTCTCGTTAATTTTTTTTTCCTAAATAATGCTTCGTCTTTTTTTTTTTTTTGTCAAATAGTATCCTAATGCCACTTTTCAAGTAATCAAACATGGAAATTGTCGTAATTTGTTCAATTCACTTTAAACTATACGATAAATATTTTAAATAAAGTAAATCCTTCTAAAAGCTTGACGTTGAAATATTATAAAAATCATGACCGGCACTTCTTTTACCTGAAAACCTATATTATCTTAAACAAATTAAATAGAAATTGAAAAAAGATCATGTTTTAAGGAACATAATCATTATATCGATAAAAAAAAAAAATTGGTACAAATACCTTTGTTTAAAATATTCAGCTACATGAAATTCAAAATTCTCCTAAAATCTACATCCATGAAATTAAATTTCATAATTGAAGTCACTAGCTTTTCGCAACGTAGTCAATGAGACATCGGATGGAAAAGTTATGTCCAGTCAAAGTCTGGTCAAATTTATAAAAAAAAAATTCACGCAAATATTTTTCCCAATTTGACTATCAGGGGCTTTCCTTAAGTGTAATAATTGAGTCAACGGGACATCAAATGGAAATATTATGCTCAGTCAAAATTTGACTGAATTTGTGTAAAAATCACATGAAAACTTTTCAAAAGTTATCTCTATTTAATGAATTGAAACTGAAAGACCCATCAAATGAGTAGATCGGGTCGAAAATAGTCCATCCAAATTGACTTATTTATTTAGTTTTTATCCATTTTTTTGCAATATAAATTTAGTGGTCCTTATCCAATCCAAAACCAATTTTTATGCTTAAATTGTTGCAGGCAACTCCATAGATCAATTCGTCAAGTACTGGGGCAGCTCAGGGAATGGGTTTTGAACAGGGACATGGACATAACCGTGAGGTATATGGCGCTGGATCTTACCCGAGTGACTAGTAATGCCCTCCCTCTTGTTTGCTCTCGTAAATCGATTCGCTTCCAAGTATTGACCGGCCACGGTGGCCATCCCCTTCAAAACTGACGCTATAGGAATTTTCATATCCGAGAAACAAACCCACAACCAAAACAGAATGGCCAAGAACAAGCCAAAATCCCACCACGCATTCGAGAGGTTTTGCAAGTGATGTAGCTCTCTTGAACCCCACTGTCTCGTCATCGACTCCGGTTCACTAGGCAATTTTCCAGGACTGGGCGCACTCCTTCTGGATGAGACCGAATCATCGAGCGAGTTCGTGTGGTGCAAGTCCTGCAATGTGGAGCACATCATGCACCAGCCTGGTTTTGCAAGGAGTGCTGCGAGAAATTCAGCGAGGCTGCGAAACAGCTCAGGCGAGAGATCAAGGACTTGGAGGTCAACTGCTCCTTGAGGCCCTGGATCGTGACCAAATATGGCCATCTCGGTGGTCGCCCCTTGGCTCTGGGTGTGCCAATGTCCTCTTGGTCGCCACCAAGTACGGTCCGACGGAGTCGTTGACGTCGGTGCCAACTCACAAGTTCATTTTGGTAAGCATTGCATTTTGCTTGGTTCATTGGGGAACTTACTGATTTTGCTCTGATTTGACCTTTGGGTTTTTTTCTCTACTTTTGCTTTAATCTCATTTGAATTTGGGAATTTGAGAAGAGATGATCATTGAAATTATCCGTCTCTCATATTCGCAAGCATACGGCTCGATTCATCGTAGTCCAATGCAAAGTCAAAGGTACGTTCTTCGTCCGCCTACAATGTCCTCAAAGATCATTGTCTCTTGTCTCGAAACTGTAGACAAGAGGTCACTCACGACATAACAGTCCTCCATTCTACGACAGAAGACAAATGTTTTTATCTTTACGTGCGCATGACATTGTCATGATGAACATTTATGGACTTCCCTTAATTTGTTTGTGTAAAGACCTCATAAGATGTTCCCAAGACTTTATCCGGCGGTCTTTTGCTAAGATTTTATGGAGCAAAATCAAAACATTTGCAAAATTATCGAGCTCCATTGTGTTTAGGTCAAAATGACTTTAAACCTTCAAATCGAACTTAACATAAGCCAAGCCAAATCGAAGTTCTTCATTATTACTTTCGATTCCAAAAGACCTTTCAAAAGAAGCCATATTTCAATCCAGCCCACCCCATTTCGATACCACTTGGTTTGCTGACAAATTGTCTCGTTAGACCAAATAAAACCACTTGCGTTTTCTTGTTAAAGCGTGTAGAATACATTTGATCTTTTATGCAATCTCATGCTTCACTAAAAGAAATGATTTTTAATACAAATTGAAATACGTTGGATCGTGGTGGCAGCATATGGTTTGGTTCAGTTCTATAATTTGACTCGGTTCCCAACCTAATTACGGTTTAGGAACCACGAAGATGGCACAAGTGTATGGAGTCGTAAAGAGAAGATCTTGTGAGAATTATTAGAGCACGTGAGGAACTAGATTCACGAATTAGACTTGAAACTGAAGAAGATGATTAGAGAATGCGATGAGTTTTATCTCGACGCATGCGAACTTTCATAGATGAAGAGACCTTCTAATAGAGAGGTCCATCAACGATGCTAGGAAACAAGCCTGGCCCAAAGCTAGAGATACTTATGGCCCGTTTGGTTCGGCTTTGGGGAAATGCACTAGGGAAAATGCAAATACCTTTGAGGTGAAGGAGTTCTCCAAAATGTTACACCGTTTGGTAAATTGTAGTATCAAGTAGCATTGAAAAGTTACTTTAGCCGAAATACCGTTTGGCAAAACTAATATTTGCAATGGGCTTTTGCTTATATTTTTATTTTTTTTTTAAATCTGAAAATCCAATTCGACAGCCGGCCGTTTGGCAGCCAAATCCGTTTGAGGTACAGAGGCTAGATCTGGCCTTCAGATCACTAGATTTGGCAGTCTAAGGTCACGCAAACCCAGGTGGCGTCATCTGGTTCGTGTGGAACCGGGCGATGCCGCCTAGGTCCGCCCGACCTCAAGCATCGTTGTCACCACCTGGAGGCACAATCTCAGGCGCCTGAGGTCGTAGAGGCCAGATCTGGCCTCCAAACAGTCGGATCAAGTGGCGCATGGACCTCAAGCGACGCAACCTGAGGTTGCGCGGACCTCAAGCAACACGCGACCTCAAGCGGCATGGCCTGAGGTCCGCGCAACCCAGGCGACGCCGCTTGGGTCGCGGGTCGCTCCACCCCCAAGCGGTGGTCATCCGGGACACATGACCATCAAGCGGCGGTAACAGCTGTCGAAGAAGGCAGGGAAGAAGAAGAAGAAGAAGGGGGGAAAAGAAGATGAACAATACGCGGTGACATTTTCCAAATGCTCAATGTCCAAAGCAACCCCTCCCCAGCTTTTCAGCATTCGGCATTTGGAATGCTCATATTTGAGCAAATGAGCTTTCAAAACTTAGCCAAACACAAAAAATTTTCTCCAAGGACTTTCGGGCTGAAAGCTCCTTGGGAAAGTCCAACCAAATCGGGCCTTAGAAGATGTCCCGTGATCAAAGTCCACATCGCTCAAGGGTTGAAATAGAAATGTCGGTACCGAGAGAAGCGCTAAGGTTGACCGTCGCTTCATAGACATATAGTCCCATCTAAGTACGACAAGTCCGTTACTCTACTTATCTATAACTCTATAGACCGTCTCCTATAGCTTAAACTAGTGCATGGTTCCGCATGATATCCTACCCATCTGAATTATATCTGCAAGGGCTTGTATGATGAGACATTGAACTTCAGGGATTGAAATCCTGAAACATTAGAAGGATGAACTTTCATACTGGTAAAGGAGTATTAACACTTTATCTCACAATGCCAGAGCAAATAAAAAGAAAAGTTGGGACAAATGTAGTTTACTCAGCATCAGAGAAGCAGGATAGGATCGATCGAAATTGGCAGAGTTATCTGATACATTGAAAAAAATGGAAGTTGCACTCTAGGATAAAAGAGACAGCTCCTAACTTAGCAGTGAACCTGTCCCACTTGCCAAATTACTCCATGATGAAGCAAACTCATGCCAAACCTGTAATGGAGTTCATTCCAACTTGCATAATCAACAGCTGAGTGTTACCCACTTAGTGGGATATAATGGTTGGATTGTTCCAGCAGAAAGCGCACACCCCACACAGAGAGAGTTCCTTGATGAGAGGGAAAAAGAAGGAGGGTATGACCCAAAAACTTATGTGTGAAGGACATCAATATGGAACTTTTTATGCCTTGAGAAAGCATGACAGCAAGCCAAAAGATGAAAAAAGCATGAAGGTATGGATAAACAACCATGCAATGGATCAGCCACTCAATGAGACACTCATGGTTCAGTGTTCAAGTTTCAGAAAGGCAGAGTAGCATCTAGAACTGTGATATCACAATGAAATGGCGATAAATCCTGATGATTTTTTTATCAAATATAAATCATGATGATTACTAGTGTGAATAAGCACACGAGGGAGACTACGGCTGTGTCACATTCAGCAATCAAGGGCATTACTCAATGAAGCACTGGTATACTCATTAAAACCATAATCCTAGCAAAGAAGAATTTGAACTGATATTAACAACAAGGACTGACGAGACAGATAATTTTGCTGCAATTAACAAAACTACCAATGACTTCATCAATATCATGTCAGTTGCCTTTGGTATTGTTATTGCAAGCACAAATCAAGATTCAATATAAGATAGCAACGAAGACGGCTTAAAAGCACACTCTCCAGATTCAAACTTCAAACTCTGCAAATGTTTATATGGGCGCCTAGTTATCTGAATACAGAATCAAAGCCAAGAAATGAACACCTCTCCCCCCTATTTGGTATTCACCACCTGCCCATAAACAACTCAGATTCCTGAAAATGCAGCTCAATCTCGAATTAACAAATTAGCTGTACCTTATCGCCCTGCTTGTACCTGATCAAACATCATCAGGTGAAAGCAGATGGTATCTAAAACAGCATACTTATGCCAAAAAAAAAAAATCGCTACTCGATGCCATTAACCTGAGTATAGCCAAAATGATAAACAAATTGAAGGCTGGATGATAATGCCAGAAACTCCAAATTCCACTCGTGACCCCAGCTCAATTTCAGACAATCAAAAAGGTAGAAAACACGGGCAACGCGCCCATCCATTCAACCCGTTAAGTCGAAGGACTACAGCATAGGAGAAATTTGCTCAAAGCAAAAGACATTATCAACCCGAAACAGATCCAACACTAAAACATTAGCAGTAATAACACATTTCAAAATTGAATTAAGATGTCCAAGCTCCAAATTACCCACTACAGCCCAAATCCAGGCTCGCCTCATTCATCGTTCGCTCGATCCATGTATCAAAAACACAAAAGGATCAAAAATCGAATCTTAACCCAACCCGACACCATCCCACGAGCGGACCGGACTCAGAACCTGAGCTTGGTGAAGAACCACCTGTTCTTGCCGGTCTTGAACCGCTCCTCGAGCCGCTTCTTGGCCTCCTTGGCGGCGGTGACCTTCTTGTCCTTGCTCTGGAGGGAGTCGACGGCGACGGCGTCCTTGAGGTCGACGTCGAGGGTGTAGCGGGTGGGCATCAGGTGGCGGTAGTTGACGAGCTTCACGAACGCCTTGACCCGCGACTTCTTGGCGGTCTTCTTGGCGGAGTCCTTCTTGACGACCTTGGCCGGGTACTTCTTGATCCCGGCGACGAGGCAGTGGCCGTAGGGGCGGTCCCGCGTGCCGTCGTCGAAGTACCGGACGATGACGGCCTTCCGGCCGGCGTAGCGGCCCTGCAGCACGACCACCGCCTTCCCGGGCTTGAGGAACTTCACCATCTTTGCGGGGCGTTTTTCTCTGCTTCGGCTAGGGTTTTCTGTGGCGGCCGGCGAGAGGGAAGAGGAGGGAGGAAAACCTAGCAAATTTGAAAGGCAGATATAGTGCCAAAAAAAAGAAAAAAGTGGAAATAATTCGTATTCAAGTTCTCGTTTGTCATGTGTCTGTCGGAATTTTGTCGAATTAACTCAATTGATAAATAATTCGTATTCAAGTTCGATTTGTTCTGACCTGAATTGATTTTATTCGATGGGTCTATCGACCTAATTACAAATGTGATTTATATTGGGTACATCTTATTTAAGTTAATAATACTTGTTGACACCTAAATTTTGATGATTTAGTTTATCTATTTATTGCATAGAAAATTAGGGGTTAATTTTATTAATTGCATAGCATATAGATTTAAGTTGCATTTTATTTTGTTATTTGCATTTTTTGCATTTTATTGGACCGGTGGCGAATATATTCAAATTAAATGGATTAGGCGTGAAGCGAAACAGGTTGGCAGTTCTCGTGTTTTTTAATAATTAAAAATTATCTCGTGGGAATATAATATTTAAAAAAATTTCCGAGATATGAATCTTTTTTGAATAGGGCAGATGAGTAAAAGAATATTGCGATTTGGTTTTGAAAGATTTGGATTTAGAGAAAATTTCATTTTAATCCCGAATCTTTATCGGTATGAGTTGATTTTCATGAAAAATATTGTGGATACTGAGTCGAAGAAAAGTTAAAAAAAAAAAAAACAATTCCTTCCCCTATAAAAAGCCGTATGCGTACGAGAAGGGGGGTCTTTTCTTTGGGTAAAAAAAGACAAAAGAGGAGAAAGTACAGAGGGTCCGTTTGGGAACCACTTCCCAAAGCCCTTTGGAGGGCTAAAGATACTTGGGCAAATGCCAGCTCGTTTGGCAAAAAATTTTGAACCCACCTTCTTCAAATGCCAGCCTTGTGAAGGCTGAAAGCCCAAGGCAGGGGGAGACCGCCTTGGGCTTTCGGCATTTTCGGCATGCCACGCCCGCACTGTTTTTTTTTTTTTTTTTCCAAAATTATCCTCACGAATTTTTGGATTTTCCGGTGCGTGCCCTTGCCGAGCACCGTTCATCTTCTCCGGCGTAGAGAGACACCGCGACCTAGGCAATCTTCGTCGAGATTCGGGCGACCTCCGCAAGTCGCAAAACGGTGGCCAAAAGGCACGCACGCGTCGCCGCGGCGACCGTCGTCGCCGCACCGCGACCTCCGCACGGAGCTCGCGAGGCCGTGCGACCCGCCTAGTTGTGTCCGGGTCACGACCAGATCGGTGCCGGAGGCTCGAGTGGCGACCGGATGATCCGGGTTGCGCCCGCCGCCCCTAGATCCGGGTCGTGGTGGCGCCATGTGACCTCCGCGACCTCGCCGCCCGATCCGGGGGGCGAGGTCGCGCAACCCCGCCGCGACCCAAATCCGGGCGGCGAGGTCCTCCCGCGACTTCGACGCCCGATTGAGGTCGCCGAAGGTCGAGGCGGCGTGCCGCAAGACCTCGCCGCCCCGATCCGTGGTCGCCCGAGGTCGAGGCGGCGTCGCATGACCTCGTCGGCCCGATCCGGGTCGCGGAGGTCGCGACGGCGCCGCGCGACCTCGCCGCCTCTCGATCCGGGTTGCCGGAGGTCACCGGAGGTCGCCGCCCTTGCCGGGATCAATTTTTTAAAATTTTTCTTTTGCCAATTTTTTTTTTATCACAAAGATCTTTGTAAATGCAATTCCCCAAACACTATTTTGTTCAAAGTACTTCACAAAGGGACTTTCAAAGTACAATTTACTTTCAAAGTACAATTTATCAAACACGATTGCATTTTGAAAAACACATTTAACTCCAAGGTTTTTGCATTTTCCTAAGGACTTTCCCCAAAAATAGTTCCCAAACGCACTCGAGTGGGCAGAGGAAAAGTGTGCGGCTGCAGAGGAGAGAAGAAAAGGGAAAAGTAAAAAAAGGAAAAAAATTTCCTGTTCATCTTCTTCAGCAGCTACGCTTCCCTGGTGTCCAGTCCTTTCACCGGCGCGCCTCCTTGCCCGTGTCTGGTCGATCGCCTGCGCATACCGCGCCTGAGCACCGCTTGCCGCTCCACCTAACGACCTGCGAAGCTCCGCCGCGCATCTCTGTCTCTCTTTGCTTCCCCGCCGGATGCCGAATCTCTTCACCGCGCCTTTGGCTCGCATTGCTACCGCCGCTTGAAGCCACCGCCGTGCCGCCTCTAGTTCGACGCCCGGCCGATCCCCTCCATTCGGAGCTAGACCTGAGCAGATCTGTAACCGCATAGACCGGCAACCAAGCTCGAGCTGAAAACCAAATTGATCCGCCCCGTCCTTTGTCGTTCGACCCTCTGTTCCGTCTGGCGAAGTTGCTGCCGATCCGAGCTTGACTGACCCGAACAGCCCTCTGCTCTGACGCCCATCCAACCACCGTGACCTCTGATCAGCGACCTAGGTCACAAGCCAGGTGGACACGCGCCGCTCGATCTGACCCACTGCTGCTCCACTTGTCCACCAACAACGACCCGCAACGCCCAAGCCTGCCGCGCCCACGCCGCCGAGCACCGACGCCGATCCACCCAATGCCGGCCTTGCCCGTCCGGACCCGAGCCTCCCTAGCTCAGCTCTTGTGTTGCTGCCACCGTTGGTTCACCTTGGCCGGAGACTCCTTTGTCGAACCGATTAGCCGGCTCCCCTTGGAGATCCACAGCTGTGCGTGGAAAGGAAGGAAGAAAAAAAACAGAAAAGACAAAAAAATCAGATTAGGTAGTTTTTTTTATTATTTTATCTTTATTATTTTTATATAGTTTATAGTTTGTTTGTTTTTTAGTGTGATTATTCATTGATACATGACTGATATTCCAACATGAAAGTGCCCTTCAAATTAGGGATTGACAGTCTGATTTTTGCGCTCGAAATTTGACTCGTAATCTCTTACAAAAATCAACAATCCAATCTCAAGCCTGAGATTCGATTCGCGATTTTAATTTAAAATTGGCCAACCTGATCTCATGCGCGAGATATGATTCGCTAATTTTTGGATATCAATCTTATCTTGTTTGATTTGCCATCGTCAAGTTAGTTGAGTCAATCTTATTTTCGTAAAAGAAAAATCCAAAAAATACTTGAGTTAGAGATAGATTTGCTTTAGAATATTCCTAGTCTTAGGTTTAAAAATCGCAATCTTATTTCGAATTTTTAAATAAAAAATCCAAAAAAGAAAGTGCAATCATTTAGGTTGTTAGTTTTGCATGTTAGTTTTAATTTCGAATTTCTTAAAGAAAAACACAAAAAAAAAAAATCATTGTGCATATTAGATTAGAATTGCATGTTTCATTTTAAATTTAGATCATTTTTTTAGATAAATTGCATTTTAGATTTAGATAATGTCTTAGTTTAAATTAGGATTTAATATGACTTAATCCCTAGTTTAAATTAGATAGAATCTTAATCTAGCTAGATCATTTCAAATTTCATAAAATTTGTCTTAGGATAAATTAGTTGCAATTTCTAGGATAGATTGCATTTTTAAAATAAAAAATGTCATTTGCATGTCATATAGAATTAGGTTCATGAAATGCATGTCATTTTAGTGATTATTGTTAGGTTCATTTCTAATTAGAAATTGTCCGTCATTAGATTAGGTCATTTAATAAATGTCACGTGACATATAGCTCGCATATTGAATTATATGCCGCATGTCATTATAGTTGAAATAATTTTGTACGTCATTGCATTGCATTGTACGTCATTAGAATTAAGTCATTTTGGTTAATTTAAATTGCATATTTAACAATTGCATGTTCATTAAGAGATCATAAATTTTTATTCATATGTTTAGGACATGTTGCCATACCATATCATTTTATATTAGATTAAAAGCATTGCATTGCATATGGATTATAGTCTCGTTTAATAAGTGAAAACAAAAAGAAAGAAATTGCTTGTTAATTGGAAACCATATCTAGGGTTGTTGATGTGGATTTTAATTTAACAATGCAAATGCTTTAATTGCTTTGAGATAAGTTCTGCATCATTTAATTGCTTTCTTGGGTGTTAAATTGATGGTTTGCGCATCTACATGAACACCTCACATGTTAGGGAAATAGATTTAAAATCAATCTAAATTGTTTACCAAACATTTTTCAAAAATAAAAAGAAAGGTACCAAGAGGGCGTTAGAGAAATCTAACGTAACCAAGTCCCTTACCCTTAGTCTCTGGTTCGTAGGAGTAAAGTAAATCTCCTGTTACTTTACTAGGATTTCTAATCGACTCACTAAAAATAGATTAGTGGCGACTCCTAGTTAAAATTCAATTGCATGTTAACAATTCAAACCTAAGTCGCGAATTGGTATGGGCTTAGGAGAGCCCGAGTTAAGTCTAGGCTTAACAATCCATTAGCCAAACCCTAGGTGGTTCACACCCGAAAAATTTGGTCGCGACAATACTTATCTTTAAGTGTATGACACCAAAACTGAAAGACACCTAATTTTTTTTTTTTTACTTAAGTCTTTAACTTTTTAAATTTTGACCAATGTGAGGACTGCTAAAATCGTGGACGGAAATGCCGAATTCGACACTAATGATGGTAAATAATTAATAACCATCCACGTTTACATTTGATGGAGATTTTTTGAAATGATAGCACATCCAAAAAGTTTTTTTTTTTTTTTGCAGATCCAAAGATGTATATTAGAGGGTTAAGATTGTCTAAGTCAATGCTTTGTCTCTCTTCTAATGTCACAACACCTAAATAAGACTAACATTTTTTTTTTTTGCTTAGTAAGCGAGTTACATTAGCAATGGGGCTAAGCTTCTAATAGGTAGGTAAGTTACATTAGTAAAATCACATGACATAATAAGTTATTCAATGAAAGCCTCAAGGGGGTAAGTATGAATGTCAAGTAGAATTGGGAATCAGACCAAACTAACCCTAAAAATTGGTCTAGTTCCCACTTCTTGGTCGCTTGGGTCCAATTCCCAAGTAGGAGCTAAACTCAACCAAGAACAAAAAAACTAAAGGTATGTTTGGTAACGTTTCTATTTTGGAGAATAATTTTTGAACACAAATAGTTTTTTTTTTTTGTTTCTATTCCAAGAAATAATTTATAAGTATAAAAATGTGTTTAATAACTGCAAAAAATTTCTACTCTAGGAATAGAAATGCATTTGATAAACTTATATAATTTTTTTGTTTCTTTTAATTTTCTTTTTCTTCTTTCTTCCTTTTGGCCGGTCGACGGCCTCGGCCATGGCCAACAATCGGCCAAAAGGAATAAGAAGGAAAAAAAAAATAAGTGTTTCTCAGAATTGTTCCCAGGAACAAGAAATAAATTTTTTTCTACTTCTTGTTTCTATTTCAAATATGTTCCTAAAAACAAAAACAAAAAAAAAGATTTTTTATTCCCGGAAACAAAAGTTTTATAAAATGTGTTTCTATTTTTTTTTATTCCTCAAAATAAAGGAACAAAAATTTTTGTTTGGGAGAATGGAAACAAAAATAAATAAACAGGCGGGCCAGGAAGCAGAGTCACCAGTATCCCTATGTTCTCTCTTTTTACTCTTTTGTCGTATTTGTTGCCGCCTCTCCCTCTCGGCCTTCGGTTTCTACTCTCTCTGACTTTTCTCTCTACAAGCCAAAAGCGACCCCATCTAAGAAAAAAAAATTGGAGAATCTCTCTCAAAATGTGAACTCTAGAAGTTCCTGACCATTGATTGATTCTGAAAATTCACCATCTCCGATCGTTAGAATCCACTGAAGCTTGCGTTCCGATGACAACACCTCAGAACCTCCTATTGCTTCTCTCTCTACAAGCTAGGCTCACTAGGATTAAGAGGGTGATTGATACTTCACAACAGAAAAAATGACCACATCTCGGAGAAAGGTAAATCTCTCTTAATCCGTGAGTTCTTGAAGTTTCTTGATCATTGATCAATTCCGAAATTCATCATGTCCTGTCATTAGAATCCACCACGACTTCTTTTCGAGTGATGACACCTTTTGGAACCTTCCATTGCTAATTTGATCGAGGCTTGCAACTGTTACTTGTGTCTCCAGGTGAGATCCACATACTCTATCTTGATTCACTTTGATTAAGAAGTTAGGCTTAATGATCTAGATGTTAATCTCTCACTTGCTTTAAATATAAATACCTTCATGAAATTGTGCACTACATATTTGACAAAATGAACAAAGCAAGTCTATGTGAATTTGTTTATAGTCAGTTTTTAGGTAGACCTTAGAATTGATCTTATTTATGTTTCAAGTTCTAGAATTCGATAATTGATCCTGACAAGTCAAGTTTTAGATGAAACTTAAATGGACTCTAAAATTTAAATGGACTCTAAAATTGTTCTTGATGGAACAAAAAGGAAGTTTTCCATAATTGATTATGAAAAACCTCACATTAAAATCAAAAAAAAAATGATTAAATTTGACTAACATACCAAAAAAAACAACAAAACTAAATTTTAAGAGTTGAAGTTCTTGATGGAACAAAAAGGAAGTTTTCCATAATTGATTATGAAATGAACGTATTTAGATACTTGTAATGTCATTATTTCTTAACCGATCAAAAAAAAAAAGTCATTATTTCTTATCTATTTATTCCCTCTATTACTAACATACCAGAAAATAATTATTCGATTTGGAATATAAGCCACCAGATATCATTAAAAAAAAGTTTTGCATTACTATAATAAAATCATAGAATTATCTTTTCATGATTTTACCCCAATTGTTATAAATAAGAAAAGCTTACATATTATAAAGGGCCAAATGATTATAACTCAATTTTGTTACAAGCATGCTATTTGACGAGGAATCACAAGAAAATTGGTTATATTTATTCATGTTAATATGAAATAAAAGAATTATATTTCTGGCGTAAATAATCCGTGACTTATTACATCACTAATTTGACCAAACAAATATATTAATTTAAAATCACCCTAAAGATACGATTATTAGTGATGTATTCTAATGAAATATATTAAATTAAACGCATGATATTAATTTATTTTCTTTCAGAGGACCATTTCGAATACTGCCCTAAAGCTTCCAGCGCCGCCGTTCGCGACAACCACGCCGGAGAACGGCACGATGAGCAGCAACTCGCCGGCCCTCCACCGCGATTCCGACGACGACGACGACCAGGGCGAGGTCTTCCTCGACGACTCCGACATCATACACGAGGTCGCCGTCGACGACGAAGGTTCATCTTCTTCATCATCATGTCTCTCGCTTCTAATTGTATCAGAAGGTTTCGAGACACGCGCAGCTCAGTTGGAGCGTCCCTACATATGAAAGGGTGTCGAGGGTGTCTTTAATTTCTTTGCTTTGGTTCCATTCTCGTCTGGTTTTGTATATGGGTCGGGTAGAGGTTCTGGGTCCTTCGTATATTTGACTCTTTTGTTGTGTTTGCAGATCTTCCTGACGCCGACGATGAGGCAGACGAGGCAGGTTGGACTAATGCAATGGTTTTCTTCGTTTTCTTTTATCTGGGTTTCGTGAATTCATTAGTTTTAGGTGTTATTACAAGTGGGCTAATTCAGCGACCTTTGTGCATTCTAAATTGGGAGTTTATGGTTTTTTTACCGTCGGATTTTAATTGCTGATCGGCTCTGTTTTCAAATTTCAGAGGAAGCGGATGACTCTTTGCACATATTCACAGGCCACAATGGTAAGTTTTTCGTTCTTGTTCGATTGTGAGCACAATTTTCTATGCTTAAAATCCTGCTGGACGCAGTTGTCATGCTAGTCTAGGTTGTAGTGGGAGTGTTGGATTCTATCTTTGGGGCCATTTTTTGTCTTTCAGTTGATTATGCCAATATGACTATTTATGAATCGGTTTAAGAGCGCAACCAGCAATCTAGATAATGAATATCTGCTCTTTATGTGTAAAAGAAGCTGCAGTTTTTGTTCCACCAACATACAGACTGATCAGAGTTGCAGAATAGGATAATCAATTGAGAGGAGGGAATAAAGTACCAGTGCTTCTTGTGTTTCCTAAAGCTGTTCATGAGTGAAAGTGCAAATTCTCAGTGAAACAATTGTTCCCTCTGTTAAGTAGTTATGCACCATGATCATGATTGAGAGTTGTATTGTAATTATAATGACAATGATGTAGGTTTGAGTCAACATTGGTCTTGACTCTTCATTGGGTGTGCCATAACTAAATCAGAATTTAAGTGCGTGGTTATTCAAAGTCTTTGGGTAAAGCTTTTTGCTTCGGAGAGTTGACATAGAGACTGGTGTGATAAAACTGTCCTGCTGCGTAGGTGTGAAACTCTTTATTGATCAATTGGGTGTTATCATCCTTTCCTGTTCAAATAGTGGCCAGCTGTTTATTAACTGCTAAAGGGTTGCTGTAGCCTCTGCAGCAAGTTTTTCTTTGACCTTTTAGTTCTTACTGGAATCACAGAATGACTTGGAAAACTGGAATGACAACTGTTTAGTCTTTGTTATTGTGGTTGTGATGGATATTAGTTGGACCTTTTGACTGATGTGTAATCTGGAATTTCAGCTTTTTGTGAAAATATGTTTGCATTTTATAGATCAAGGTTCATGGAAATACTCGGATCAAGAAGTACGCCATGCCTTATAGAAGTATTTTTTGACTTGTATATTCTCTTCCTTGTATGCAGGGGAAGTGTACAGCCTTGCATGCAGTCCCACAGATGCAACACTAGTGGCAACTGGGGGTGGAGATGATAAAGGGTTTCTGTGGAGGATAGGTCATGGAGATTGGGCTGTTGAGCTCCAAGGCATGTGCATGTAGCCACTAGTTACTTCCTATTGCATAGAGACGCATATTGTTGATGTTTTACTAGTTATTTGCACTCATGCAGGCACAAATATGTTTGCTAGAAGACCCTAATTTTCTAGAGTTCCTGCAGGTCATAAGGATTCCATCTCTAGTTTAGCATTTAGTCTGGATGGGCAGCTGCTAGCATCTGGAAGCCTTGATGGAGTCATACAGATTTGGGATGTTCCATCTGGAAATCTTAAAGGCACCCTTGATGGACCTGGAGGGGGCATAGAGGTGAAAATTTGAATTGATAAGATTTTGCTGCCTTGACACTTCATTTTCCCAAAAATGTTGGTTATGAGCTGTGTGATTACTCAGTGGATCAGGTGGCATCCCAAGGGACACATAATATTAGCAGGTTCAGAGGATTCCACTGTTTGGATGTGGAATGCTGATAAGATGGCCTACTTGAATATGTTTTCAGGGCATGGTAACAGCGTAACATGTGGAGATTTTACTCCTGATGGTACTTATCTAGTCTCTTTGCTGTCATCTGCTACTAAAGGCATTTTTTATCATTATCAACACTATAGCCCTCTCTTTGCCTAGGTAAAACAATTTGTACTGGCTCGGATGATGCAACATTGAGAATTTGGAATCCCAAGAGTGGGGAAAACATTCATGTTGTAAAAGGTATCTTCAACCCTTGGCAAATCTTGTTTGTTGAAGTATTATTTACAGAGGGTATGGCAGTTGATTCACAAGCTTGGAAGTAGTGTCCTAAGAAAGTAGTTGGTGAGGTGACATCTTAGAGTTCCAGGAGATGATAAATGACTTTTCTTGATTATGCGTCCTAACATTTGATCAAAGCACGTTTTGAAGAATGTGTTCATTGTGAAGAAAAGTTGATGAGTTATATGTCTCAACTACATAACCAGAAAGGCCTTGCGTTTTTCTAGAAGACATGTATCACATGTGCCAGTATTTTTCTAGATGTAGCAAAAATTCAACTTAATGAGATGTTGTAAAGATCCTATTCTTACCTCTTGCCACACTAGAATTGCTTGGATTTTTAGGATCCTTAGAATTCTATTTTGAGACATATAGTTCTTTCTGCTTTGATAGTAATTTTATTAGCTTTATGGCACTGTGTTGGATTGGCAGACTATAGCTTAGCATGAGATCTTAGCAAAATAAGCTTGATCTAAGATTTTCACTGATAAAATGTCCAATCCAAAAGCTGAAACTAATGGGTGGAGAAACATAACATGAATATTAGGGCCATATAAACCACATTGACAAGCAATGTGAGATACTTTAAAATCCCTTCTCACATAAAAACCAGTCTGAGAACGGCAAGTGAAACGGATGAACGGGGGTGCCCACACTTGCGACATTAATCGAGGTGGAACCTGGCTCCCATACTAGGTTGGAAAGTCTGATTTAAAAATTTTAGTAATAGGTGGAGGGAGATTACATCAATATCATGCCCATATAAACTCCATAGATAAACGAAATGGGATACTCAGTGGTCTAGACGTGCTTGAAACTTGAATTTGTTTTTGTTCCTTGTATCTGAATGTCGGTAGTTGGAAAGTTCAACCAATTAGGTGTGATTTAGGTCCATTAGTAGTCTAAGAAATAATTTACACTCAACATTAGATTATTGACATGTGGAAGAATTTCGTTCATAAAACTAGTTCTAAACACACTTGTTACTTATCCAATGGTGAGTGTGTACAAATCTTTTTTACATTGATGGTGGACTAACATTTATCCCAATCTATATGGTTTCCCTTCCTCCCTGTTCTCATAGAATCATTATATTCTTCCTTACATGATGAAAATAATTTTCTATTTCAACAAAAAAGCACTTACAGTGGAAACAAGTAATCTATATTTTAAAGATATTGTATCTGAGGTCAGAGGGGAGTGTGTAGCCTTTACAATTCCATCCAAAATACTTGACATCTAATCTGTTCTCTTTAGGTCATCCATATCATGCTGAAGGACTAACAAGCATGGCAATAAGCTCTGATTCAAGTCTTGCTATTACTGGTGCCAAAGATGGATCTGTTCGCATTGTCAATATATCGAGTGGAAGGGTTCGGTCTTGCTTCTCTTCTTCTTCTTCTTCTTCTTCTTCTTCTCCTTCTCCTTCTTCTATTATTCTTTTCCTAATTTTGTGCTTTCCATTTATGTCATTCTATCTTGAAGCATACATTGGTGTCAATGAAAAAGTAGGAGAAAAATTAAGTATCTCAGGAATTACTTCCAGTAGAATTACGGGGAGGGATTAGAGGGGTTCTGTGAGGATAATTCATTATGTTTTAATACAATCAGGATGGAATGCAATGGCAGGATGGATGAAGTTTTGAATTTAAATTAGATATTGCGGTTTTAAATTTGTTAACTCAGTCTGTTGGAGAATTTTACTTATGATGGCCCATCTCAGAAAACTTATTTGTTCTTGTGATGAAATAGCTTCTTACTCAGTAGTATCCATCCATCATGTCTTCTCCCTTGTGAATGCGCATGTTAGGTTCTCTTGCTACTTATTCTGTGGCTGAATTTTAGTGCATTTTTTTTTTTTTTCTGATGACATATTTATGCTGCCGATTTCAACAGGTTGTTAGTTCTCTGGATGGTCATGCAGATTCTGTCGAATTTGTGGGACTGGCTCTAAGGTATCACCTGGTTATTGAAAATGCTTTTTAGGCAATAAAAGATACGCACACAGACTAGAAGCATGAGATTATAGCATAGATATAAAATAATGCAGGGAGTTTGCCTTTGAAGAAGGTAGTGAAAGTAGGTGTGATGTGATAGAGGATGGTAAAGTAATTGGAGCCATTTTATGTTGTATCTTATAGTGAAAATGGATGACCAAATTCATTGATGGGCACACATGCACATACTTTTCCTCATGAATGACAATATATAAAACTGGGTAGATACATGCATGAGGAGCGTATAAAGAAGGAAGATGCAGTAGCTTTTAAACCAAAATGAGTAGTAATTAGTTGCTTGAAGCATTGATCTATTGTTGTGGCGGTCAAAATTATGTGGGAAGGCAAGTGAGAAGTGAGTTCTTGGTTCTACCAAAATCTTGCACATTCCACATGGAGACACTGCTGATGGGGTATATTAAGCATTAAGCATTAGCAAGTGAATGCTCAACCTTTTTTCATCAGAGAAAAGTATTTGCTTATCTTCCTCCCACTGGAATGCATGTTTGAATCTAAATCACTTCAAACAATAAAATGTTCACAAGATTATTAGAAATCGATCTATATGAAATTCAGCAACCATTTTTTTTTTTAACACTTTCCAAACTCCTATGGCAGCTCCCGTGGGCTGCAACTGGAAGCTTGGATCAGAAGCTCATTATATGGGATCTCCAGCATTCTTCTTCCCGTGCCACCTGTGATCACGAGGTGTTTGCTTATGTTTCCCTTTGCCTCAACTTTACTGATTGAATCTGTTCATCCAAATTGGATTTTCATAGCCGTCTTCTGCGCTTAAAATTGGTGTTGCTTCATTTGTGATGGACCTGGGGCTTGTTTGGCATCTATTATCTGCAGGATGGAGTGACTTGCTTGAGTTGGGTTGGTGCATCAAGATTTTTGGCTACGGGTTGTGTTGATGGCAAAGTACGAGTGTGGGATAGCCTTTCTGGTGATTTCGTAAGAACATTTCATGGGCATTCCGATGCTATTCAGTCCCTGTCGGTGTCTGCGAATGAGGAGTTCCTTGTTTCTGTTTCAAGTGATGGAACTGCTAGGGTTTTTGAGATTGCAGAGTTTCACTAAGGATAACACTTGATGCACGATATTGTTGTCTGTACATTTTCTGTACTCTAAAACTATGGTCTTTTCTTTTTGTTTTACTTTTTGTAGCAGAACCACACCCCCCCCCCCCCCCCAAAAAAAAAAAAAAAAAAAAAAAAAAAAGAAAAAAAGCATATTATCTTTTTGAAGCGGAAATAAATATTTATGCAACTACATAAGTAATGTACTACTTGACAAGATGCGGAAAGTATTTGTTTCGCGGTGTGATTTAGTTGATCAATTTACATTTTATTAGAGCTTTGGTTCAATTATGACTTGATTGAAAATATCCAAAGGCCCTAAACCCAAGCCTCCTCCTTTCTTAGGAGTACAAACTGTCTTCCAGCTAAATCTGGCCCTTAAGTGTGAGTGACCCTTTCCAAAGTAAGGAAGTACATTTATGCTCAACTTCCATGGTCATTTTCTTGAAAAATAAAATAAAATTACATCGGTAATTGGATATGCTTAGCAATAATGAAGAATTGCGTTAAGCTTTCTTTAAACAAGAGGGACCCCGACATATCTCCCGGGCGAAGAACCTTGCTCAAATCCAGAGACAGCCAAAATATTTGCCATCTGCAGATGAACCACCTGGGTAGCTCAGTCTTCATGGGATCAATTTTCAGCCCCGACAGATGATATACTTTTCCAATATCTGCAAAACCACTCAAAGATACTCAACCTTCCTGCCCAAAAATATAACAAGGTCATCTGCAAAACATACATGAGTGAGCTTGATCTCGCTACACAGAGGATAATAATGAATTTCCCCTGCAGCTGCAGCATCATTAAACAAGCATGAGAATACTTGCATGGTCATGACAAAATGATAAAAACATGGGATGTTCTTGTCTAAGCCCTTTCTTTTTAGGAAAATTACTTCCAAAGAACCATTCACAGCTATGGAAAGCATGGGATTTGTTTCACAAGCCTGCATTTAACTAACGAAAGTTGCAAGGATCCTAATGACCTCTAAAACATTAAGAGTAAAATCCTAATTTGGAGAGTCAAAAGCCTTCTTTATATCACAGCTTTAATAAAGCATCGGAAAATCCGATTCAATGATAGTGCTTCACAATTTCATGGGTTAGAAGAATATTATCTGCAACATTTCTCCGTCAATGAAAGCACTTTTGGCACTAATGTAATTCTTGCTGCATTAATAGCACCAATAAGCCTAGAAGAGGAGGAAAAAAATCAAGCAAAGCCCCATTAAAGTCAGCACCAGACGACATTGCAGGCTCTTTAAAGCAAGAAGTGTATCCATCAGGTCCAGGACTCTTGTCCACTTTAATTGACCAAATTGCTCCTTTGACATAACCAGCTCTAACAGGGGATGTAAGAGTATCAAAGTGCTTCTGGGATAAAACAGTAGTTCAAGATGGATCTCGAGTCTTCCTCTCCATTACACTGAGAATCACTCCTACCCAGAAGACCCTCATAGAAAGAAATTGCTTCCTCTTTTTTATGATCATACTCTTTCAAGTCTCTCACCATTGGATTTGTATAGCAGTTTGGCAATATTCTTAGCGTTTTCCACTTTTAACAACTATGGAAAAGGAACCACCGGCCGTTGTAGCGTGGATGGTAGATCCTTTGTCCTTTATCCCGATGGACAAGGTTTGAAGCCCTTACGAAGTAGGGAGGCTGAAGCACTATGTGGTGTCTTAAGTGGGACGTCGGGAATGGTGGGTCCTCCCGTTTACATGTCCCCCAGATTTGCTTGCCGGCTGCCGGCTATTCGGGATTCCTGGATTACCAAAAAAAAAAAAACTATGAAATAGGAGCCAGACTTTGGATCACCCAATTTAATATGGATGTCCTGGAATTTTTCTTCGAAAGTCCTTCAGAAGCTTTAAGATCAGCTAGTAGTGGTGTAACAAAAGAGAAAAATATCAAAAAGTCTTAAACCTATTGTATTGGTATTAATTCAATCATAAACTTTTAATTGGATCAATTTAGTCTTAAACATTTTTACATTGATATTAATTTAATCCATTTTCTTTTTTTTTTTTTCTTTTTCCTCCTTTGATTCCTTGCAGCCACCAAGCCCTCACTGCCCCAGTGGCAACATTAAGCTGTTGACACTACACATGCCTTGATGAGATTTTTGTGACATTCTTTTCACTACCACTGTCAACTAAATTCTTTGGTGGAAAAAATTCTACGCTATATATACATGTGATAAATTGCAAATTATTCCTCATTGATTGCTTAGTGTAGCAGATTTTTCTACACTCAAGAATTTTCATGTCTCCCCCTATTTTAATATACAAATCATCTTCTCCAATAGGAGCGTAATTGAAATCTCAAAAGACAGCTTAGCTTTTCTCCGATTTCAGTTTGCTCCATAAACTTTTAGCTATCACTTGACATCAATAGTCTACAGCCGGTTATAGCTTCTTCTGGCTATTTTCCTCAAATATTTTCGGCATGGTATTAGGACGTCGGATTTTGATTTTCTTTTTTAACATTTTATTTATGTTTTTCTTCCGTAAGTAGAAAATTTCCGTTTGTCAATCTGTTTATCTTTTGCAATATGAGATATTTTGTCTTTTCTCGTCTGGTCAGGCCTAGCAGTTTGCAATACTGAAGAACTTGAATGGAGCCTTTGCGGTGAATTTTTCTTTAATGAAAATTTCATTTTTCTTCTAACTCTACTACCCACATTATTATTTTCGTTTTCCTGTTTTGCCTTCAGTAGATCATCTAATATCGGTTATACCCTCGTTTCCCACGCGCATTCTCTCCTCCCACTCTTCTTTGTAGGGGTGTGCAACCAAATGGGGTAAACCCAATTCCGGACCAGTCCACCCAGAAAATAGGGTTGGGAACCGGTTCTCGTTGAAATCGGTCCGGGAATTGGTTCTCGTTGAAATTGGTCCGGGAACCGGTTCCTAAAATAGAACCGATTTGAACCGGTCCGGGAACCGGTTCCAAGGGATTACTCACCCGGAATCGGATTGACCAGATCGGTTCAAGAACCGGTTTGAGAACCGGTTTGTAAGTCAACTCAAAAGTCCAAACCCTAATTTGTTCCCCTATTTGAGAACCGGGTTGTACACCTTCTTGTCGACCTTGCGGCTTCACTGGTTGCTGGTGTCGCAAGGAGCCGAGCGGCGGTCTTGGTGTAGTGGCAGCTTCTCAGGGGCAAGGGTGACGGTGACAGAGCTTCGGGCGATCAGAGGTGTCAGGTCGTCGCGGCCATAGTAGGGGCGACGAGTGGCAATGCAAGCTCGTGGGTGAGGGGGCTCCGGTGGTGGCGCGGTGGTGTCGCCGCGCGCAGCGGTCGTCTGCTGGGGTGTGCGGAGGGAGCCCGTGAAGAAGATGAACAGTGTACTTTTTTGTTTCTTTTTTTTTTTTTCTTTTCTCCCTGCTGGCTTGTCGCATCTCCCTCACGTCCCTCTCTCTGCTGCCCACGTCTCCTCTGCCTCCTGACCTTGACCTTGACTCTCAAGCTTTTTCTTCCCTTTTTTTTTGTGTTTTTTTTCCAAGGAACGAAGGCCTCCTGCTGAGTGATCCAAAAAAAAAAAAAAAAAAATCTCAATGGAGTTGCCAAGCAGTTGGAACCTAATCTTGGGTGAACTAGTTAGGATTTGGCTAATGCATACGAAATGAGGTAGAAATTTACTTATTAATTACGCTTAATATTTCAATATAAATTAGAAGAATTATGTTATTTTCTCACGTATTAATATAAAAGTCAAAGTTGTATAAGATGGGCAATTGCAAAATAGGTTCTAATATAAACAGAGTTAACCTTGGAATCGGATCGGAAAAATGGATGGGTCGGGTACAAGGTCCAATGCAAACAGGAGTTGAGTACATGTCCAAAAAAGGGAAACCAGTTATAACAAGGTCAGGTACAGGGTCCAGGTCTAGAACCTACTTACTCTAGACCCGATCACCCCTACTTCTCTGCCATGCCTCCATTGCACCGCCGCTCGTCCCCACCATCTCCAGCAAGCACAGTGCCAGACTCCACGAGCGACTGCCGCCACGCCTTTCACTTCAGAAGTCGGATCAACCCAGCAAAACTCAGCAGTCCGATTACCAGAAATTCGAGCAGAGAAGACCAAGCATCCATGGAACGGCGAGGAGAGCTATCCTCCAAAATTTCGAGACTCGACGGCAGCAGCAAGCAAGCAGAGGGGGCTGAGGCTTGGCTGGCGGTGCTTGCGTCCGGTGGTCGGGGTTGGTGGTAGGCTGGCGGTCGTGCGCGGTGCAGCCGCTGGTGGGAGTTGGTAGTGGTGGAGACGAAGCTGCAAGTGAAGCAGAGAGAAAAGCTGCAACTGCAGAGGCGAAATATAACTTAGCTCAGATTTTAAATGAAGTGAATAATATTCTTATAAAATGTAATTTTATCACATAATGTAGTGGGCATTACCTTATGGTATACTTATTTTATGAAGTAGTCGATATTTCTACGAAAAGTAGAAACATCGGCCACAAATACTATTACATTCTTATTATCTTTTAGCATTCCTATCATCTTGAAGTGAAGTGAATTTATTTGTTAAGTACAGTATCAATCACGTAGTGAAAGAAAATATATTTAATCAAGTTAATAAATATAATTACAAGTTATGGTTTTTCAACTTTCTAAACAATATGTGGTGTTAAATTTCTTATAATTTTTTCTAATGAATTTTTCAAATCGAGTAAATAGCAAAATGAAATAAATATACTTCAAATATATCTACTATTTACATAAACTATTCGGGTAATTGCATAGTTAATATCATTAGTGATATTTTGAGTAATCTACATTATCAATTCCTTTGATGTAATTAGGTACATTTCTTCTTTACTTCAACTTTAAATTAAATCGATAATCCCACTATCATGAGTTATATTCAAAAGGACAAATACTATAAAGGAACTCAAATTATATTGACTGTGACATAAATATCGTAAACTTTTTTTTTTTTTTTTTTTTGTATCATCAAAAGCCTTAAACTTGCCGATTATGACACAAATGTCTCAAAACTTATTTTTGTGTCATGAAAAAACCCAAACTTATACATGTGTTACGTATATAACCTCTATTTCAATTTTATCCAGGGATATAATTTTCATATCAATATAAGTTTGAGCTTATTTATGACACAATAGAAAGTTTGGGGTAATTTGTGTCACAATGGGCAAAATTTGAGGTTTTTAGTAACACAAATAAAGTTTGGGATTTTGTGTCAAAGTGTGTATAGTTTAGGGTTTTTGTGGTACCCTATTCAAAATAATATAGCATAAAATTTGTTCAAGATATTTAATATTTATGCATCTTTTTCGAATTTCAAATAAAAATAAAACCTTTTAAATTATATAAGTTATTTTACTGTGATAAATTTTATTCAAAGTAACATTTATTTTCTAATATCTGCAGATATTTTATCTTCAATTTAAAATCAAAATAAAAAAAATGGTGAACAAAGTTCATTTAGGTAAAGTTTTATTAGTTAAATTAGGTCGACATGGCCAAAAAATCCTTATTTTCAGAATATATAATAAATAATGGATGAAACATATAATAATCGGTTATTTTCACACTCAATTTAAAATAGGGCGGGTGTATTTCCGCCCCCACACAACTAAATTTATTAGTTTTCGCTAAAAAGATATAACAACCCTTAATCATTCAATTGAATTTTAATTAGTAGTCCCTAAGTTTATTCACTTTCTTTTTATTTTCTTAGTATTTTCCTTTTCAATGTACTACTTGTCATAATTGAGAATATCATATGTTTGTGTTTTTTTTTTTTTCAATTTATAAGAGGAAATTACCACGCATATCAAAAGGACTATATCTTTTTTATATTATAGATTTTACCTCTTTATACATTAGCTTTCTCACAGTGAGAAATTTCATGAAACATGGATTTTTTCCGATGTTGTCGAGTAATTTATGGATTCATTGTTGAGTAGAATCTAAAAAAAATTGAACATGAACAATGTTTCAACATACTGCACCATGTTTATACCTTTTATTTTTGTTGTGCATATCCTTACCAACCTTTTCTTATCAAATGTCTTTTATACAAACATAATAGGATGACCAAATGAAAAAAAAAAAAAAGCTCTTTAAAGATTTTCAAAAGAAAATCACAATTAAATACCCATGACAATTTTTTTTATTTACCTAAAACAAAGTTTACAACATTTAATTATATAAAAAATTCATATAAAATAAGAAAAAAATTAAAGTGTTAGTTAAATTTCATTCATTTTGAATCAAGAAAAATAATGTGATTAATTTAGTGTTTACAAAAAAAAAAAAATTAAGGTGCCTCACAAATTATCACTGCTTTATGTTATTGTTCTTAGTTTATTTTCGATACTCTTGTAACTACATATTTTCATGCTATGTCTGAAAGTGTCTCAATGATGGGGGTAAAAGAATCACTAATTCTTTGATGTCCTAACTAAAGAGATTCAATATTTTTTTGAGACTAATACAATAACAAATTCACAACAAAAAATGAACCTTTGAGGTAGGAGTGACGAATGATGTCTGAGTTGCGGTAAGAGTAATGACGAAGTCAAGAATAAATTTTATGTTGTAAATAGAAATACGTTTGAATTTGAAGAAAACCCAAAGTAGGAAAATAACTTAATTGAAGGAAATTGTCCAAATAGGGTGATTTAGTGAATATGCGATGGATTAAGTTACATGCGATATGCAAATATTCCCATCCTTTAAATATATTGTGTACAATATAACAATAAAATAAACCTTTAGGATGCTGTATATCAACGAATAGTCTGATAAGTTGATCGTACCATGTTAGATTCTTATGAGATGCATATAAGTTAATTTTCCCTTTTTGGTCGATTTGAAGGGAAAAGGGAATTTATGAGTTAAGCATAGCACGGATGCTGGTGTCCTGCCGCGAGCCTAAGCCATTACTTAGGAAAGCAAGCTCAACACAACCCCAGGCTTCACCGAATAGAGAAAGAAAAGAAACAACAGAAGCCATGGCAGGTATTTCGAAGCAGATCATAGGCCAAAAAGATGATGAGGATTACATCAGTCTGTTGCCCGATTACTTAATCCATCACATTTTCTCCTTTTTGCACATGAGGGACGTCGTTAAAACTTGTGTTTTGTCAAAAAGGTGGCAGTCTGTTTGGACCACTGTCTCGGATCTTAGGTTCTCCGTCTCTTCTTACGATGATTCGTTTGTAGACAGGGTTTTGACGCTGTATGGGTTGGATAAGGTGAGGAAGTTCCACCTTGAAGTAAATTTAAAGCACTTATGCCCCTCTAAGATTGATTCATGGGCTGGCTTTGCAATTGATCATCAAGTGGAAGAACTTCTTCTCGACTTAAATATTTGGTGGGCGGATTGGCCGTTGTCTCCATTGCTTTATAATTGCTCTTCGTTGACTAAGCTATGTTTGAGTGGCTGTTGTTTCTCATTGAGCGAAAGTATCAATTGGAGTTCGCTTAAGTCCTTATCCATTCATTCCATGGACGTGATTGATGATGTGCTTCAGAAAATTTTGATGGGCAGCCCTGTTCTTGAATACTTGAATTTGAATAGATGTTGGGGTGTACAAGGAATTCATTCGACAAGTCTGAAAGAGTTGGTGATTGAGGATATTAGCGTGGGATTCCCTTTGCACATTTTGACTCCTCGATTACTGTCATTGCGTGTGAGAGGTTATTATTTTGATGAGATAATAAGAATTGTTGAAGCACCATCCTTACTTGAAGCCGAATTAGATTTCGATGGTCCAATCACATCAGATTTCTGTGGGCTAAAGAGAATGCTTTGCCAGCCTCAGAATGCTACTCGAGTTCTCTTCGGTCCTTCGTGCGTTGAGGTGAGCATGGTCATCTTGCTTCATAATGGACATTATCTTTTTCATGTAGCATTTCGCTTAGGGTTGGGGACATTAATCTGCCAAAGCTAGTGGACGTTTAGGGGTTATATTGATGAATATTCTGAGGAAAAAAAGTACTGGATAATGATGTACTTGAGGGAAATTTAATCCTTGTTCTATCATTCCTAGCTATACTTTGCTAACATAACAAATACAAGGATGTGACCCCAAACTTTTTTTTCTTGGTTTTCTGACTTTACCTTTGACATGGGTAGGTTATGTGGACTCAGATAGAAGACACCCAAGTTTCGCTGCCCAATTGCAAGTCTCTGACCCTGCACGTGGCCATTTCCGAATTCGGCTTTCCTCCGATAGCAAACATGCTAGCAACTACACCAAATTTGGAGAAGTTGGTTATAATTTTTAAGCCATGTGATCTGTACTTGGTATGTTCCCTAAACTCTAATTCGCATGTTAAGATATTTCAAAGGATTCACTGGAATGTACCATCCAAAATCACTCCCTTCTTTTATCTCCTTGAGTCCGTCAATTAGTGAAATTAGTATAATGCTCTGGAAGTTTGAAGACCCTCGCAGCTTTTGTTTCAAATGCCTCTCTCTCTCTCTCTCTCTCTCTCTCTCTCTCTCTCTCTCTCTCTCTCTCTATCTGAATGCCACTGTGATGGTGACGATTGGAAGATTGTGCTTGCATTTGCATTTATTGAGCTTGGGTGCCCAAATTTTGGTTTCCCTCTTTATGATTTAAGCGTGGAAACTAAATCGTGATTTTTGGAACGTTCACTCTGTCTTTTACCCGCGTGCAGAATATATCTGACGTAGACTCCTTCAATTTTGATGAGTTCTACAATTTTGATCACATGAGCTATTGGCATGTGAAGAAGAAGTTCAAGCATTGGGCACAGCATCTCAAGAATGTTGAGATTTTTGGATTTTATGGTTGCTTAAGACTCGAATATGAGGAAGTACTCAAGCTCGTGAAGTTTCTTCTCGGACATGCATGTGTGTTGGAAAGTATGGTCATCAAAGTTATGAAGGGATCACAACATCTTGGGGTAGTTAGTTCGCGCAAATTTCATGAAGTGGCCCGGAAACTTCAATCTTGTCATAGAGTTTCTAAGCATGCTGCCGCCATACTCAATTATCTAGAAGAAGAGCATGGAAAGCGGCAGAAGAAAGGAGTTAAGAGTAACAACAAAATGATGCGCATATGACCATAAGGATGCCTGATTAGAACGGGCATACCGTAAGCTGCAACATCAACTAGCTTGGTCTGTTGCTGGTATTATCTCATGGTATTTTTTTTTTTTTTGGCGTTTTAAAGCAACTTATGGGATAGTTTTTGTTTCCAAATTGTTTTACAAGGTTGAGCAACGTGTTGCCGTAGCTTTTCCTTCTGTAGCCCTTGATCAAGTAAGGAAGTCCCTATTCAAATGAGTAATGCTGTTCTAAGAAATCCATATTAAATCAATGGCGTGACGACCTCCACTTGGCCTTTGTCATGTCATTACCATGTGTATCATTTCGACCATAAAAAAAAAAAAAATGCAATTAAGGGAGTTTATATCCTTAAAACTCCCGTAGCTTATGGAGCTTTTTCCTTAAGAGGGCATTTGTTATCTTGTTTACTTATTGAGAGCATTTCTTGTTATGTCCACGTCCGAGTGGCTTTAATTTATATATATTAAAATTTTTGACATCCTAAAATTCAGGGGAAGCCAGAATACTTTGCCTTTTTAATAGCATAGTGAGTAGAATGTTAAAATTATATCACAGGGATCAAAAAAGTTATAGGAAATTTGAGTGTATCGAATTAGAAAGATAAAAGATGAGTGTGATTTTGAAACATTATAAACTCAGCGAAATCTGATTTCAATGGTTGGATACGCTTATGCACTTTTAAGCTTCAAAAAAATATTGCATTTCACAGGTTGAAGAGAAATTCAAGTCGCAAGCTATTGGGGTGGTTCAGTAAAAGGAGTAGATGGCTCGTTCTATTATCTTCCTCCTTCGAATGGCTAATAAAGCTAGCCGAAATATATGATATAGGCAATTTTTAGATTAAATAAATTGGATCCAGGTATTGATAAACATGACTGGTAATTAAAATTGTTGGGTTGATATCTAGTACTGGTGCGATTGATGGTGAGGTGTGTGTGTGCATGCACGCACGCTCACGCACATGTATGTATATATATAATCATAGCATTGTAGACATTATGCTTGATGTTATGTTCAACCCAATAAGTAACCATTTTTTGGTAATTTTCTTTTCATTGATGACACTTGTTATTATTGCAGTTAATTTGTATATTGAGGTTGATTTTCTTTTCATCAATGATTCTATGAAAATGTTGATGCATTGAGAATTGACAAAAAAATGTATTTACGAATGGTTTGTTAAGTGCTGTGGTTTTCAATTTTTTAAAAATATATATTGTTAATTATCTTATGGGCTAATATCACGAAAAACTCCAAATTGGTACACCTATAATAAATTTACCTTTCGTTAATTTTCATTAAATTTTATCATTAAATTACTGAGTTGGATGACACGTAACAGTTGATGAATGTACCATGTTAGGGTTTTACTCTCAGTTTATAACAAGAGTTCTAATTTGTGGTTTCTCGTGGTATGAAGAATAAATTTGTCACAAATGTAGTTGTTTGAGTTTTTTGTGGTAATTTTTTTTTGAAATAAATTTGTCACAAGTGTAGTTTGTAAGTTTTTTATGGTAAAAAAAAATTAATTTTGGATAAATTTGTCATAAGGGTATTAGTTTTGATTTTTTGGTGATATTAACCCTTATTTTATATTAATTTTAATGCTTTTTTTCAAATCGATTTAATAGAAAAATGAAAATAATTGTACTTCAGCTTATGTATAATATATCTACTATTTACAAATACTTTTTAGGTAAATGTATAGTTTACTATGATTAGGCATATTCAGAATAACCTACATTATCGATACTTCAAGATATTTTCTCTTTATATATCATTTTCAAATTACAAATCAAAGAAGAAAACCTTTTAAATTACATAATTTATCTTATTGTGATGAGCTTTATTCAAACTAACATGTTTTTTTTTTTATAATAAATTTCCATATATTTTATCTTCAATTTAAAATCAGAATAGATACAAAAAATTGGAGGTAAAGTTTTATTAGTTAATTTTGGACGACATGGCAAAACAATGCTTATTTTCACTATATATAATAAATAATAAATAAAGCATATGACAATCGGTTATTTTCACACTAATTTTAAAGTGGGGTGATTATATTTCCATCCTCGTACAACTAAATTATCAATGTTCACTAAAGAGACATCACCTTTAATCATTCAATTACAATTTTAGGTGGTGGTCCCCAAATTTATTCACTTTTCTTCCTTTTTTTTAGTATTTTCCATTTCAATTTACTAGTTGTCATAATTGAGAAATTAATATGTTTTATTTTTTTTTTCAATTTATAAGTGGATCTTACCATGCGTATCAAATGGACTGTCTTTTTTATTTTTAGGTATTACCTTTGAATATATTAGCTTCCCCACAGAAAGAAATTTCAACACAACCTAATTCTTTTATATGTTGTTGAATAATTTATGGATTCATTGTCTAGTAGAATTTGGAAATTTGAACACAGACAACATTTCAGCATGGTGCAACATGTTTAAACTTTTTATATTTGTCCTGCATAACACTACCAAACTTTTCTTACAAATTCTTTCATACAAACAACAGGATGATCGGATGATTATTTTTATATTTTTTAAAAGCACTCTTTAAAGATTTTTACAGTAAAATGACAATTACGTACCCAAGTGAAGTTCTAAAAGACGAAATTTGACCAAATAAAAAATTCTCATAAAATAAGGAACAAATTTGAAATGATAGTTGAATTTCATTCATTTTGAATTGAGAAATAATATGATTCATTGAGTGTTCATAAAGAAAAATATTAAGGTGCCTTACTATTCATTGCTGTTTTACGTTATTGCTGTTGGTGTATTTTTAGATACTCCTATAACAACATTTTTTCATGCTATGTGTGAAAGTGTCTCAATAATGATGTAAAGGAATTACTAAATTTTTGGTATATTAAATAAAAGGGACTGAATATTCTTTTTTGAGACTAATTAAATAACAAATTCACCACAAAAAATGAGCCTTTGAGGTAGAAGGGACGAATGATGCATGAGTTGAGATAAGAGTAATGACGAAGTCAAGAATAATTTTTAGGTTGTAAATGGCAATATGTTGGGACTAGAAGAAAACCCAAGATAGGAAAATAACTTTAATTCATTAGCCAGAAAATTAAATACATTTACAATTTTAGTCTATACATGGATTCATTTTTTATATTATTAAAGCATTTAATCTAGAAGCCGTTTATTTACCTCCATGAAATCATGCTTTAAGGAGGTAGATATTAAAACAATTTTGAAATATAACTCAATCCCAGAACTTGCTTTAAAACATTGAAAATCTTTCGTGAGACAATTACCAGCACCAGACCGAGCTAGTTGATGTTGTGGCTGACGGTATTCCTATTCCAATCGGTCATCCTTATGGCCAAAACGCATATATTATGTTGTTACTCTTAACTCCTTTCTTTCACCGCTTTCCGTGCCCTTCTTCCAGATAATCAAGTATTACTGCAACATGCTCAGAAGCTCTATGATAATTCATTTAGCCACCTCAAGAAATTTGCGTGAATAGACTACCTCAAGATCTTGTTGTATATATGATTCTTAACGTTGATGACCATAGTTCCCAGTGCATATGCATGCTCGAGCAGCAACTTTAATTAAGTGGTCTTTCATGATTTCAATCACGATCCTACTGGAGAAAGATGCTTTGTATACTGAAATTCTGGGAGACAAATTCTTGAGTGCAGTAAAATCTGCAACATTAAGCAATCAATCAGGAATAATTTGCCATTGGTCACATGCATAAATACCATAGATATTTTTTAACCAAAGATTTTTGTTGACAAAAGAATGGAGTGAAAGAATGTTACCGAAATCTGACCGTGGCATGTGCACTGTCAATTGCTTAATGTTGCCATAGATGACTTGAAGAGAGAGGAAAGGACACCTGCTGCAGTACTAGCTGGTCTTTAAGGGTGCGTTTGTTTGTATTTCTATTCAAAAAGTGTTCCAGGGAGCTAAGTCTGTTCCGGGGAACAATTTTTGACTAGAAAAACGCGTTTGGTAAACTTGTTCTGGGAATAAAAAAAGAATAGAAACATATTTGGTAAATTTGTGATCTTTTTTAATTTCTTTTAATTTTTTAATTTTAATTTTCCTTTTTTTCTTTCTTTTTTCTTTTTTTCTTCTTTTGGCCAGTCGCCGGCCTCGGCCATGGCTGGCAACCGGCCGACGAGGGCCAGCGGCCTCGCCCGGCCATCGGTCACCTAGCGGTGGCCTGGCAAGGTCGAGCCTCGTTGGTGGCTGGGTGAGCTCGGCCTCACTGGATCTGGGCGGCTCGGCCTCACCGGAGGCCGTGACGCTCCGGTGAGGTCACCGGCCCTTGACGGCCGGTTGCCGATCATGGCCGAGGCTGGCGACCAACCAAAGAAAAAAAGAAGAAGAAAAGAAGAAGAAAAAAAGAAGAAAAAAAGAGAATAAAAGAAATGAGAGAGAAAATTTGTTCTTAAAAATTGTTTTAGAAACAAGAAACAAGTTTTTTTTGTTTCTTGTTTTTCTCAGGAACAAAAAAAAGATTTGGAATAAAAGCACAAATAAATGCGTTTCTGTTCAAGAACAAAAAATAAAAATGCAACCATGCACGCCCTAAGCTACTGAAGGAGGTTTTTTTAAAGCAAAAATCCTTGATATCCCGGATTAAATTGGGTGTTCAGTACTCTGGCTACTTTTTTGGAGTTTTTAGAGCATGAAATTGCAAAGAACACTCAATTGTGGGCAGTTGCGTTGGATTAGAGTCTCTCCTTCATCGTTGAGGTTGAGGGTTCGAAACTCGTAGTTGTTAAAACGTTGTAAGTGAGGGGCCATGGTATTGGGGTCTTGTGTTAGTTTCCCTTGAGGTATAGGAGTCAGTCTCAACGGCGCCACTGGGCACGGCGGATCAAGGCGGAGTTCTCGGTTACCAAAAAAAAATAAAAAAATTGCAAAGAACACCGTAAGAGTGCTATATAATTGTCCTGGTGAGAGACTTGAGAAAGTATGATGATATTAAAGAGGAAGCAATTTCTTTTTGTAAGTCATCTTTGTAGGACTGATACTCAGTATTATGCTGGTTCAGAGGAAGAGTTGAGATCCATCTTGAAAATCCAGGAGGACGTGGATTCCACTTGTGTGACAAATCCCATGTTTCTATTGCTCTTAATACTTCTATGGAAGGTTATTTCCTGAAAAGAAAGCACGTAGACAAGGAGATCCCTTGTTTCTTTAGCTTTTAGTTATCGCTATGCAAGTATTCTCAAGCTTGTCGACTGGTGCTGCAGCTGCAGGGAATATTCATTGTCGTCCTCTCTGTAGGGAGATCAAGCTCACCATTTAAGTTTTGCAGATGAAATTGTTCTATTTTGGGGTGGGAAGGTTGAGGATTCTCGAACCTTGCCCACAAATGAATTATTGGAAGAATTGACAGAGAACCTGAGATCCGAGATAGTGGTCCCAATAAATTGCCACCTTTTCGACAATACACAAGTTTTGAGGACCTCCCTTGGGAGCAAAAAGGAGAAGATATGATGGATTAGGCAATCTGGTAAGAGACTGATGTAATCCTTGTAGCCTGTTCGACCTATGATCGGTGCTAAAGTACATGCCATGGCTTCTGAATGGATTCTAGTTTTTTTTTTTTTTTTCCATTTGATGAAGGATGAACTATTGCACGATCACCCAAGGTTATAGGTCAGGATCATGACTTACTCAAAATGCAACTCCCAAAGAAAACTCCCGGCGGTATTACTTTTGTCGTATTTGTAGATAGCTGTATTTTCCGAAAAAATTAACATAAATGATATCAATCAACCACCACTTAGTAAGTAGTATTAATTTATTCTAAACAGGAAAACATTCTATATAGTTTTTTTTTCAAATTATTACATACATAAATAAATCCCAAGCTATTCCAAGAGACGCTTTATCATGCCATTTCATATATCTAAGATCCTAGTAAATGCTTGGTTAAGCTTTACATAACAAATATGCTTTAAATAGAATAAAATCTATATTACATCTGTCAAAATATTTTATGCATAATCAACTCACAAATTATTTCAGGAGATGCTTCAACATGTCATTTCATAACCAAGAGGGTAGTAAATGCATCGTTGAACTTTATATAACAAATATGCTTTAAAATTAACTATTTCTTTGTACATAAATAATAAATATCAAATTGTGTGATGTCTATCAATATATCAAAGATGAGAACTTCCAATCGCAATCTGTACCATCACAGATGTCCCTAGATTCGTGAGGTAACCTAATTATCACTGCTGGAAAGCTTAGACTGAGCCAGAACTTCACCGACGAGGTCAACACAGTTAGGCCTCCAATTTTAAACTCTTAAGGAAAAACTGAAAGAGTAAAAGATGACTGCAAACTCTCTAATCACTTGCTAACCTGGCATCAATCAACGTCTTTAACTGCTGATCATCAATTTGTCCTCTCTTTTCTCTCTTCTCTCGCTGCTCACTCTCTCCCTTCTTTTCTTCTTTCTTGCTACGTTTATTTAAGCTGCACCAAGGAGAAGAGAAGTTTTATTCAAGTCGATGGGCTGAGCTGGGCCTTTGATAGCCCAAAAAGCTCTCTTATTTTTTAAACCCTCGTCTTTGGGCCTCTAATTTTATATAGAGCATCAAAAGCCTTGTTCTCAATTGAAGGGAAAATTATTCAAAAATCCTAAGCTAATTACACTTTTGTCAATTAAGTCAATTATATTTCTAAATCTTTTCTGCTTTTGCTAATTAAGTCAATCTAATCAATTTTGATTAGAATTAGCCGACGTGAACGCTAGCCGTTCTGTTTGACATAGCTAGCGCTCTGATGTGGACATTTTTAAATAATATTTTAATAATATTTTAATTTTTATGATTTTTTTAGAAGTTTTGGAGTTAAGGCCGATAAGGGTGGTTGGCCAGCTTTGGGCGAAGGCATCATGTCCCTTGCTTGATTTGGCCAAGTGAGGGCTTGGCAGCCCTTATTGGCCTTAGGCAAGAGTCATGACTTTGCTTGGGGCTGGTGAGGCTTGTGAAGCCCTCACATGGCCAGATTTGGTGAGGGCATCACAACCCTCATCGAGAGCCGGCATCACTTGCCAGTCAAATTTTTCGGCTAATTAGGGGCATTTTCATCTAATATATATATATATATATATATATATATATATATATATATATATATTTGTTTATTTATCTTTTTTTTTCATCTTCTTCTTGGTCGCCAACGGAATCGAGTGGTTTTCATTCCAAAAGCAACGTCCAACGATTCCACTCCCTCCAATGGCGAGATCCCTCCCCTTGGAGCACATGGGATAGAGATTCTTGTGATGACGACGGCTGCATCAAACACGTTGGGCTTTTCTTTGGCGCGCACACTTCGAACGAGGACCGTGGTGACTCAGCGAGCTTCGACACAGCTAATGAGCCGCCCCTGGGGACCGGTGTGGTGACGAGCTTCAAGTTGTTCTCGGAGTCGATGATGAGGTTCAAGCTCATCGAGGTGGAGATGGCGAAGGCCATGGAGGCCTTGAGGATGGAGACGGAATGGAGGTGTGCTGAGCTAGACGGCGAGATGACTTGGATGCTGCCGCAGACTTGGTTGCAGATCTATTTTACCCACCGACTCAATTTGCCCAAGCTCCTTCAGAAATGGCGACATCATCGAGCACTGAAGTGTCCACGACGCTTCAGCTCATCAAGCAACACCTCCTCGGTGACTTCTCCCTGATCGGAGCCGCCTTACCAGCTCATCTCACCGCCACCACCCGCCACCCCATCCTCCTACTCAATCACTTTCGAACCGACAATCGAGCCCTCTCGCTTTGAATCTCTCTCCTCCGTATCTTTCTTCGACTGCGATTGCCTCCCAAATGAATATCTCTTCGAGTTCAACACCATCTCGATCGCCTTCAAGCAAAACCGGAGAGAGAGGTTCAATTTCGAAGTGAAATCTCAAAAGCTCGACCTAATCCCTCCAATGGCAGTAAATTCGAGCTCATCGATGAGCTCAGTGAGAACTTATGAAATCAAGAGTACTGAAGATGAAGATGAAGAATGACGTAGATGATCTGTGAAGAAGTTTTCGATACTGTATTTCCATTCATTTGAACAAAAGAAGATTGAAGAATACAGCAGAAACTTTCTGAATTGTTATATTCTTCTTAGCCTTTGAAAGATTACAATACAACTCTGTATATAAACGGAAAACAGAGGACTAACTACTAGAAAAGCGAACTAACTAACTTTTTAACTAACAGACTTTGAGCTAATCAAAACAGAACAGTCATCTTGAGACTTTGGCAATCCGTGAGACTTTGGCAATCCGTGTCTTTGACTTTTGTATGATCTCCACCGTTGATGAAACTCTTTATCCATGAGGTATCAATTCCTTCAGCTCTTTTTAATTCTTGATTGCCTTCTGGTGATCCACATCTATAATAGTCGAGGACTTCACCTCCTGTGGTTGACTTCTCAAGATTGCAGACTTGGCTTCTGATCTTGATTCTCTAACATTCCCCCTCAAATTGGGAAGAGTAAAAGATTCGATTCCCAATTTGGTTCGGAGAGTAAGATGAGATAAGCGGGATAGAGACTTGGTAAATATATCAGCTAATTGTAGATGAGTAGAGATATGCGAATGCGAATAGATCCCGAAGAGACTTTCTCACGGACAAAGTGAAAGTCAACTTCAATGTGCTTGGTTCGAGCATGTAATATTGGATTGGCGGTGAGAGAAATTGCTGATTTGTTGTCACAATATAGAGTAGTAGGTGGCTGAAGAGAAATCCCTATATCTCGTAGCACAAACGTAATCCAGGTGAGTTCAGCCGTGGTCGAAGCAAGTGCACGATACTCTGCTTCAGTTGAGGATCTAGAAACAGTAGGTTGTTTCTTGGCAGACCAGGACAGTAGATTGGATCCAAGAAATGTGCAAAAACCTGTTGTGGAACGTCGTGTTGTTGGACAACCAGCCCAATCCGCATCAGAGAAACCATAAAGATGTACTGAACTTTGAGAATGGATATAGATTCCAAGATGTATAGTACCTTTGACATATCTAAGTACTCTTTTAAACTGATGGAAATCTCCTACGTAGGCTGTTGCATTTTTTGACAGAGAAGATTAGTAGCAAATGCCAGGTCTGGTCGAGTAATGGTTAAGTATTGAAGAGCACCAACTAAGCTTCTGTATTCCATAGGATCTATAAGGAGATTTGCAGTGTCAGCCACGGAGATTGATCGAAGAGGCAGAGGTGTTGAGACTGGTTTACAGTCAGCCATATAAGCTCGTTTCAACAAATCAGTAGCATATTTAGTTTGACACAGAAAGAGATTCTGTGAAGTTCGTTTGGCCTCAATGCCCAAAAAATAGTGAATAAACCCAAGGTCTTTCATATGGCGAAGACTAAGTTTCGAATAAGGGCGTTAAGAGATGTGGTGAACTCCCAGTCAAGATGATATCATCAACATATAGAAGCAAGAGAATTGTATGTGAGTTTGTATGCAGAACAAATAACGATGGATCAGCTGTGCTGCAGAAGAAATCATTTTCGATTAAAAACTTGCTGAATTTATCAAACCAAGCTCTTGGTGCTTGTCGAAGGCCATATAGAGACTTGTGGAGTAAACAGACATGGTTTGGCTGATGAGGATTGATAAAGCCAGGTGGCTGTTCCATGTACACTGTCTCGTTCAAATCTCCATGAAGAAAAGCATTCTTAACATCAAGCTGGTGTATTGGCCAGTGTCTTATCATAGCAAGAGATAACACTATTCGAATTGTTGTGTGCTTCACAACTGGACTGAAAGTCTCAGTGAAGTCTAGTCCTTCCTCTTGATGAAAGCCTTTGGCGACTAGACGAGCTTTGAGTCTGTCAAGACCACCATCTGGTGTGAGTTTGGTTTTATAGACCCATCTGCAGCCTATTACATTCATCTGGTTAGTTCTAGGAATTAAAGTCCATGTTTGATTTTCAGCAAGTGCATCCATCTCTTCTTGCATAGCCTTATACCAGCCTTGATTAGATAAAGCTGACTTAATAGACTTTGGTTCCATAGGAATTGGATAATCAGCTAAACAAGCATACTTTGGATTTGGTTTTTGAATTCCAGACTTTAGTCGAGTTTGCATATGATGAGTATTACTTGTACCTTGAGAGGAAGACAGAATGGAGTTGGAATTGGAATGCCTTTTATTAGAACTACCTTCAGCTAGTAGATCATTGTGTGAAGATAAAGAACTGGTAGTATTTTGTCCTTGAGACATAGAACAATTTTGAGGCACAGCATCTATAGATTGTCCTTCTGTCATTGTCTCATCTTGCATATTCCTCGAGGAAATGATCTGAGATTGTTGTCTGTGATATGGATGATAGGTACAGCAATCATGGAAATCAGGATGGATCTGGTTTGCGGCTAACTGATGAGTGGACCTAGTAGCTGGTGACTCGGTGCTTGAGGACTCAAGGAAATGTATGCCTTCACTCCATTGTTTGTATAAATTTGTATAATGTCCATATTCATTGATCAGCTTCTTTGAAAAAGGATAGGAATACTCATCAAAGACAACATGCCTACTGATGTATACACGATTATTAGTTGGGACCAAACATCTATACCCTTTATGCTGATTGCTATAACCCAAGAAGATACAGGGAAGAGATCGAGGATCAAGTTTATGACTTGCATATGGTCTTAAGCAAGGATAGCATGCACAGCCAAATACTCTTAAATGATCATACCTTGGCTGTTTATTATGAAGTTTGTTATAGGGTGTGTCCATCTGCAACTTTGGTGTGGGAAGACTGTTGATGATGTAATTAGCTGTCACAAATGCATCCACCCAAAATTTCAGTGGAACTTTTGAGTGATAGAGCATGGCTAATCCAAGTTCAACGATGTGTCGATGCTTTCTTTCAGAGACCCCATTCTGTTCTGGAGTGTGAGGACATGATATGAACTGTCTTATTCCATGATGACTCAGAAATTTTTGAAATCTAAAGCTTACGAACTCTCCACCTCCATCACTCGGAAGATTTTAATCGATGATTATACTGTCGTTCAACTAGCTTCTGAAATTGAACAAATATATCATAAAACTCAGATTTCAACTTCATGGGATATAGCCAGCAATATCGAGAAAAATTGTCAACAAAAATCACATAATATCTAAACTTTTGAAAGGAACAGACTGGTGATGGTCCCCATATGTCACAATGAATTCTCTCTAATGGAGAACTTGATATAGAATCCGAAAAAGGAAACGATAGAGCTGAACTTTTGGCTATTTGACAGCTGCTGCAAACAACTTGAGATGAAGAAACAAATTGTATAAGCTTCTGTTTTTGTAGATGCTTAACGATTTGAGCATTTGTATGAGCCAAACGCTGATGCCATATGTCTTCACTGACTGTCTTTTGCCGCTGAGTAAAGAAAGCTTCTGTGGTTTGTGGATTAGCTTGATAAAGACCCCTAACTTTCCTTCCGAGCTTCACCATTGTGTTGGTATTGTTGTCCTTTACATAAACACCAGTTTTGTCAAAAATAAAAGAACAAGGGAAGTCATCGTGAGTTTAGACACTGAAAGGAGGTTCTTCTTTATCTCTGGGACAATTAGAACATCGTTAAGAGGTAATGTATTGTTCTTTGTTTTGAGCCAGGTGTTGCCAATGTGAGTTACAGGTAAACATGATCCATTGCCTATCATAACAGTATCATGTCCTTGATATTTAGAAAGAGTATGGAGCATACCAGGATCAGCACTAATGTGAGCTGTAGCTCCAGAGTCAGGATACCACTCACTGCCTGTTGAGTCTTCAATATGCATTGCTGTCAAGGCTGCTGGAATATCCTCTGCTTGATAAGAATTGTCAAACCGGTACCAGCAGCGAAGAGCATCATGTCCAGACTTTTTACATATTTGACACTCTAATCGAATGCTACTTGTTTCTTTTTCATTCTGCAAATTTTTACTTGTGTTTGCAGAAGGATAAGTCTTGACATTTTGGTACCTTTGTGAGTAAGTAGTATAGGGTCTAAACCCTTGGTTTGTTGTAGGGATAACATTTCTCTGTCTAGGGTGTTGATTTCCTTGTCCTGGACTGAAGACATCTGTTCTGTAATTCTGATATCTTTCAAAACCATGAGAACTTATGAAATCAAGAGTACTGAAGATGAAGATGAAGAATGACTGTAGATGATCTGTGAAGAAGTTTTCGATACTGTATTTCCATTCATTTGAACAAAAGAAGATTGAAGAATACAGCAGAAACTTTCTGAATTGTTATATTCTTCTTAGCCTTTGAAAGATTACAATACAACTCTGTATATAAACGGAAAACAGAGGACTAACTACTAGAAAAGCGAACTAACTAACTTTTTAACTAACAGACTTTACAGCTAATCAAAACAGAACAGTCATCTTGAGACTTTGGCAATCCGTGAGACTTTGGCAATCCGTGTCTTTGACTTTTGTATGATCTCCACCGTTGATGAAACTCTTTATCCATGAGGTATCAATTCCTTCAGCTCTTTTTAATTCTTGATTGCCTTCTGGTGATCCACATCTATAATAGTCGAGGACTTCACCTCCTGTGGTTGACTTCTCAAGATTGCAGACTTGGCTTCTGATCTTGATTCTCTAACACTCAGAAACAGAATCGTTCTTCGAGTTTGAAGCGAAACCAATAATAATCAGCAAAACGGCATTGGACAACATAATCTCACTAACTAAGTTTCTGTATTCAGAATTTCCAATTCACAAGACTTGTTCTCTAACCAGCCTCTAATATCTTGGTGGTGACTCTAAAAGTCAACAATTTTCAAATTAATCAAGAAAATCAAGTTGCGATCGAAAAGATTTGGGATAATTTGCGTTGAGCTTGAGCGATGCCTCACGTATCCACCCACTTGGCAATCTGTTAAACCTCCTTGGGGTTGGCCTCAAGAAGGTGGCGAAATTTTAAATCTTAACTTAGCTGATGAAATGTAGAGCGAAAATTACACAATATATATTAATATGTATATATTTTAATTATTTATTTATATATATTTATATGAATGTCCCATTACTGTTAATCAAAATTATTTGCAAAGATGCCAAAAGTTCACAAACTCATTTCCAATTTTCCTATCATGTCACTTTCAACTAAAATTTAACTTTAAAATTTTATGTATCTTTTTAGAGAAAATTGTTCAAAAAATCTTAAACATAATGCACTTTTATCAATTTAGTTATCAACCTTTCAATTTTATTAATTGAGTTCTAAATCTTTTATGTTTAGCTAGTTGAGTTTATCCAATCAATTTTGATCGGAAATCACTAACATGGATGTTGGCTATTTTACATGACATAGCCGAAGAATGACTGGTGTTGACATGATCAATTTTTAAGCTGATATCATGAAATATTTTGACTCTTTGAATTGGGATTTCATTCTCAATGTTTTTAAAGGCCATTGCCCTATGACTTTTGTTCATGGGATTCAGGCTTGTGTTGTAATAGTTTTTTTGATGTGAGCTATATTAATTGATATTGTAATTTTCCATTTTTAGGATTGGTCTAATAAAGTGAGATATAAGTTTCTTAATTAATCCGAGTAATGCTCGGCCTGTGATGAGAAGGTCTGTGGCTTAAACTTTATATCCTCAAGTCTCTCATTTAACCCTATGTATAAATATTCTCACATAAGGAGTGTTTATGAACGTTGAAGGTGAGGGATAGTCTCATTGAGCTAATGATGCAAATGACAATAGAGGAGAAGTGCTTGAGCTTTGAATCGTTGTTGTTTTGCATCAAGAATGATATATTCTAAATCAGATGCTTAAATTTCTTTTACTTGATTGCATGTGTTCCAGATTCTAGCTATGGATATCTTAGGTTTTGTTTTTGCGGCTTTCATGTAGAATCAGAGCAACCACAGACTAGATATATAATGTGCTCTTTTTGTCCATTTTTGTGATTTTTTCTCAAGTAAAAATCAATTTTGATCACATAAATGGATTGGGCTCGTTGAGATGAGCATTTTGAGTGGTTGCACGCCACCAAGGGAGCCATTGGGGGATGTCACACACACCTTCATGTGTGGCCACAAGCTGCTGGGCAACAATGAGTGTCAAGCACGTGCTCCACGTGTTCCACGTGCTCTTTACCCATGCACTAAGGTTGACATTAGCGACCCCCTGATGCAAGCTGACTCAATCGACTCGACTTGAACCTAGGGCCCCACCCGTGATCCGCCCCAAACCAAGATATGACCTGATTGACCAGTCCAGTCAATTGGTTGGATTGTCTAAAGTATTGAGTGTTTAGACCGTTCGTTGACTAGCTGAACTGGTCGGATTGGTGGTTCAACATGCTGTGCATGAGGGCGTGTCCAAGCTTTGTTTGGGCCATTATTGGTTCCTACACTTGTATTGAGACGCTTTAACTATGATGTATTTATGTTTGATGCTTTTGAAGATGTGAAAATACGCATGGAACCCCATATATGTGTATTTTTAAAGGCATTTTTGCATATTTTCCTCTATTTATCTATGATTTCAAAAATACAGTTGCAAGCTCACATGTACATCATTACATAAAGAATGTGTAGAGCGTGATTAATTGATAGCATGTATAGGTTTAACATATATCAATAAATGGAGTAATGTAATTGGCATAACATATGATTTTAATGACTCAAGTCTAAGGTCACATGCATATGATAAATGTAAGACATGAAGTTTATATCCCTTGGGTTGTGACTGTCAAAGTGGCACATTTGGTTAGGTTTGAAAAATATTGATCTCCTATTATAGTGGATGTCTCCTATTCTAATGCTTGATCATATTTCCAAATATTGATCTCCTATAGCATACTGTTGAGAATTGATTGTACCTAGCAGTGCATACACCTAGAAGTGATGAATTCACAAAGGTTGGAGTATGTTCTCATGGCCTCTGTCATGTGGAGAGCATATAACTGCATGTCATTTCTTCTGTCCAAAGGTATATACGATAATGTGTGTAACTCTTAAGATATGAACTTATACGGTTTCAAGTTACACAATACTCACATGATACTAAGTGTATATATTGCTTGTTATTTAGTCATCTTCTTTGCAAACAACAACTCTATTAGAATTGAGATTTTTACTAGTTCTTACTTTAAGAAATGAAGAGAGGATTTTCTATTTGCAACGGAACTAGTAGATGTTCATATTGCTCTTGCTGCAGATAAGCCGACAGATTTCGCTTTCGACATTATGAAACCCCATAAGGCACACTCTGGTGCCTAGGATAAGGGCAATTGGATTTACTTGTTATTAATGAAGCTATCCATTTATATACACTTAAAGAGTGGTTTGCTAGTTAACCACATTACTAGTTAGATGATGGAATTCTTGGCAACTTGGAACAGTGCCTTGTCAAATGTCGAGATTGGGATATATTTGCAAGGACTAAGGTATGATGGTTCTAATAGGGTCAGAGGTTACATCCTAAGGTTAATAGATCTTAAGTCTAAATGTTATACTCATAAAGGAATTCATAAAATCACTAATCATTCTGACAGTATGCATCTTAATTAAGCATTCTTCAAGAAAGATGGTAACTGTTGCTTCTTTTGTAAGAAGAAATGTTACATAAAGAAATATTGCGAAAAAATAAAACTTGGTTATTCAAACATGGGCTTGCAAGTAATGATTCTTTGACATTTATTTATAAATCCAATCTATCAGATGCTTTGTCTAGTTCATGGTGGCTAGATAACGATGCAATAAATCATGTTGCCCTTACCATACATGGATTCATAAACCGGAAAAAGCCAAATTTGGATGAATCGAAGCTTACTATGGGAAATAACATTAAAGTCAATGTCGAGTTTGTGTAAGATGTCATTTTAATTCTAAATTCTAATTTTAATTTGATGCTAAGAAACACATTTTATGTATTTTTCTTTGGATGGAACTTAATTTCCGTGTCCTGTTTGGACATGTATGGCTACTCTTTTGAAATAAAGTGCAATAGTATGTTCTTTAATTCAAATAAGATTGGGTGTTGCAATGTTTTCAATTGATTCTACACTGTTCACTTTGTCTTTTATCCGTGTGCAGTATGAATCTGACTTAGACTCCGGCAAAGTTGAGGGTTTTATGGTTGTTTAAGATTGAAATATGAGGAAGTGCTCATGCTAATAAATTTTCTAATCGAACATGCATTTGTGCTGGAAAATATGGTCATTAAAGTTAAGAATCATAATTTACAAGAAGATCAAAATCTTGAGGTAGTTGATCCATGCAAATTACTTGAACTGATCCAACAACTTCAAAAGTGTCATAGAGCTTCTCGGCATGCTGCAATGATACTCAATTATCTAGAACAAGCACGTGAAAAGGGGCAGAAGAAAGGAGTTAGAGTAACCAACAAAATGTTTGTGCATCAGCCCTCAGAATGCTTGATTGGAACAGGAATACAGTAAGCCACAACATCACTAGCTTGATCTGTTGTTCGTAATGTCTAGGGTAAATTTTTCAGTGTTGTGAAGCCAGTTCTAGATTGCACTTTTGTTTCGAAATTGTTTTACAAGGTTGAACGACGTGTTGCTGCAAGAAATTCCCCGTTCACGTAAGTGATGTCGTTCTAGGGAACCCATATGGAACCTCTTGACAGTGACAACCCAACTTGGCTTTTGTCATGTCATTACCATGTGTACACTGTCAACCGAAAAAGAACTCTTATAGTGACAACCCCCACTTGGCCCATTTCACGAAGAGGGCATTTCTTGTCATGTAAGCATCCGAATGGCTCTAATTAATCTTTTCTTTTTTAAATTCTGGACATTGCCTTTTTAATGTCTTAATGAGAAGAACTTCAAAATTATAGCACGGGGTCAAATTAGTCATGGGAAATTTGAGTTTATAGAAAGCAAGATAAAAGATGAGAGTGCTTGAAAATCTTAAATTTTCTAATGATTGGGTCCGCTAATTCACTTTTAAGCTTTAATGCTATTATGTTTAATCGTCCATGTATTTGACTTAGAAAGATATTGCATCTTATGGGTTGAAGAGAGATTGAAGTCGTAGGCTATTGGGATGATTCGGTAAAAGGAGTAGATGCTTCATTCTATTAGTTTCCTCTTTCGATTACATGACATTTGCAATTGAAGGATGGAGTGTATCTAATCCAGGTATTGGTAGATGTGACTTGTAATCAAGTTGTGTAGATATCTACAATTGGCGCAATCGATTGTGAGGTATATATATGCTTAATGGATCAATTGCTAATTCTTTTATCTGTCTCCAAGCAGGAAGAAACATATTCTTTGAAAAGAGAAAGTGCGTATCAATTCAATAAGATTCAAATATTCTAAGATAGATAACGTGGCTATGGAGTTTATTACCTCCATATGGTTATTTGGGCCCTGAACGATTAACCGGGCAAACTACGAGTTCATTGAAGATAGGGACCGTGCTATAGGCAAAGGCTTGAACAATCTTCCTATAAAGGAATGAACTTGTGATAAGCTACTAAAACTGTGGAGGGGATGGAATTCTTACCAATTGAACAACTATCCGCTCTCCGTAGTCTACTCTACCATCTATTATCCAAGTTTTTAGAGTTCAAAAGAAATTTAATTAGTTTGAGATCTGAAAGTTAACGCCGACGTTAAGTTTCCGATTCACATCGCTTGGAACTAGTTGGGGTGGGTCTTCTACATAAGAGTTTTAAATGGTGAAGTATTCCTACTTTTAGAGCATCTAAATCTTTTTAAAATAATAAATTAATGTATGCAAGACGAGGCGATAAATATGGACGAGTCCTTATTGGATGTGCTCAGCATGCCCGGTTGAGTAAGTATTTTCAATGATGCACGATACAATTTTGAAAATGACATAGCCCTGTTGTTATTCCACTTATAAACGACGAGTGTGCACGCGTGCAGTAGCAATTCAGGAAGCAAAGAAATGTTCAGACTAACATTACTCGGGCAAACACGCAGAAATTCCGAGCTGAAACCCAGTCTCATGCTGCTCTTCTTTTGGGCACCACCAGCAAGGGCACATACTTCCTCGTGGCCAACCCCACCCTTTCTCTCATGTCGATCGTCTTCGGATCGATGCGGCCATCGAACTCCCAATCGAACTCATGAAGCAGTGAGCCCAGAGCCAGATGAAGCACCCGATGTGCCAAGGACAAGCCGGCACACATCCTTCGACCGGCTCCAAACGGAATGAACTCGTAGTGTTGACCCTTATAATCCAACTTCGACCCAATGAACCTCTCGGGCTTGAAAGCCATAGGGTCTTCCCAGACGTCCGGGTCCCTACCGATCGCCCAAGCGTTCACAAAGACCTGCGTGTTTTCGGGTATGTTGTAGCCCATGAAGATGGTGTCGCGAATGGCCCTCCGTGGCACGAGGAAGGGGACCGGCGGGTGGAGCCTCAGGGTTTCCTTCACAAATGCTTGCAGGTAGGGGAGCTGGTCTATATCGGTTTCCAGGACCTTTCGGTTTGACCCGACAACCCGGGACAGCTCGGCTTCGACCTTGACCTTGGAGTCCGGGTTCAGTAGGAGCTCTGTCAGCGCCCACTCGATGGTGCTGCTCGTTGTTTCCGTGCCGGCCATGAATATTTCCTGTGATGTCAAGAAAGGATGGCAAAATTTCATGAAATGGAGCCAAATCCATATGTTTTTCTACAGTATTCTGCATTCTCAAATTACAAAGTCCCATCGAGAGCAGTTTTTTTAAGCCTTTTCTTCATCACCACCATTTATAGACTGGACAAAGAAACATCATCCGGTGGTCACGTAAGTTAAGACTAGATATGATTTATTCTATTCAAATGCACGAAATCGAAAATAAATGGTTAGGATACATCAGTGGAGAGAGTCGATCCGTGTTTTGATCCGTGTTTTGAAGTAAGGTATTTTTATGTGTTTGGCAATACATTATCTCGAAACTACCGCAGCTCAAACCTAGGTGGGCTGCTTCCTTAAAGCTCATGTGAGCTTCCTTCGTAAAAGCTGATATAAACTGTCGAAGCTTTGGATGTGCTGCGATTGTAAGGAGTTTTCCCAAGCCCGTATAAAAGTTACAACACCCTCTTTATAGACGTAGCTACTGTGGGGAAGTTATACCAAGTAGCCTACCAATTTACCACAATTCTTTATTGAATAATTTCATCAACGACTATTTATTTGCGTAATCACATACTTAGAAACTCGCATATTCTCGGGAAGGTTCTGTCGAATTCTCAACTAATATTTCACAAAGCTAAGAACCCAGCCATAAAGCTAAATGGTTATATTGATGGAAGACTACCTTATTTCAAGTAAAGATATGAACAGGGAAAATACGGCTAAAGACCTAAATTTTGCTCATCATGGTTTCAATATCTTAAACTATTTTCATGTCACTAAAACTTCCAAACTTGAATTATTAGCATGAGAAAAAAACTCCCTATTTACAACAAATACCCCTAAACTTTGCTCATTGTGACACAAATACCATATTCACTTTGACACCAATACCTTAAACTTATTTTTTTTTTTGGTAAAGAACCTTAAACTTATTTTTTGTTTCATCAATATCCAAAATTTGTAGTAGTGATATAGATATACTTTTTGTCTATCAACAAAAATCCTAAACGTTGTCTACTGTAACACCAATGTCCTAAACTTCTTTTTTACGTGTTACCAATAACAGCAAAAGTGTAATTTTATAATGAATGATCGTGGACTCTACCATTACCCGTCGTCGTTTTGCCTAATTAGTCATGCGTCATGCAACAGTTTCCATTCAAATGATTTCTGTCACGTACAAGTTTGAGAGCGGTCATAAAACAAAATCTTTTATATTAATATCATAGTCGACATAACTTAGAACTTTTGGTGACAAAAAAAAAATGAAATATTAACATTACCGTAGAATAATTTAGGGGATTTGATGATAAAACGTTTAGATATTATCTTTTATACATATAAAAATTGGTTATAAAACTAAGGATGACCACACGTTATTGAATAAAGAGCTATTAAATAATAAAGTTTTCAAGCGACAAATAAGTATATATGATACTAAATTGTTTATTAGTTATTTGGAAAAGATTAGTTTTCATGTTTCTACGATCAGGCCGAGCTTTGTCAATTACTATTAGTTATGTCATCATTCTATGATGTATTATACATCATATTCCCCTGCGGATGAAATATGGATTCTTTACTCCACACGATACTCCCCTAATATTTCATCAGATCCCGGCTATAGATTTACGAAAATGATCTTATCATCAACGGCCATAATTTGTCAAAGTATCGAGGAGAGGACCACATATGGCAGAGAATCTTCATCTCATTCTAGGGGCCTCGTGTTTCTCAAAGTCTTTGGTCGGAGGAAACTTGCTCCTCCCAACAAATGGTCGGTGATTTCGTTTTGAAAACATTTACATTAACTATCTTTTACTGACACAAATAAAATATATACTAATTACTCTCTATATCTCTCTCTCTTTTCACCAGCTTCTTTATTTATTATGGTAGCTTAGTGAAATGCGCTATTTAATGTGGGATCCGATCCATTCTTGTCCCCACATCATCCTAGAGTTGGAGCTACACCATGTCTGGGCCTTCTATGGCCTTGGCGGTCGCTCTTGCTCTCTTCAGACCGGGTCTTTACATATACTAACATGACTGCTTTTGATCTTCTATCTCAGGACATGCATAGAAAGCAAGCGTTTGTGACCCTCCACTAAAGTTTTTCTTTCCATTGCAGAAATTATAAAAATTCAGTTAATGCATGCAGAGACATATCGACACACCTGTAATCTATCCACTACGCATTTGATTGGGCATAGCAATCCTTATGGAACTAGAAATAGGCTGTGGTCGTACCAGGATGAATGTGTTGATTTGCTTCTCGGAAAGCTTGGCGGGCTCGTCCTTACCGTTTCCTTCGAACTCAAGCAGCACATCCAGAAAATCCCTCCGATCATCGTCCCCCCCCGTTCTGCTTCTTCTCCTCGATCCTCTCCCTCACTAATTCCGAAGCGATGCTCATGGCCTTCCCCATTTCCCGATCCATCTTCCTCCTCAGCCCTTGCGGGTCCAACCGCCGCAGCCATGGGAACAGGTCCACGACGTTAGGTTGGCCCGACAGCTCCATTAATCCGTTCATCGCCGTGAAGAACTCTGATCCGGTCTTCGAGTCCGGATCGAACGAGTCTCCGGACAGCATGAGATTTGCTAGCAAATTGAAATTCATAAGGAACACGAAGCGGGCGAGATGAATACCTTCTCCGACTCGGGCCTTGTCCGAGGATGCTGCCTCCCCAATCCAAGCCAGCATGTTTTCGACGCATTTTCTCCGGATCGGAGCCGTTTCGTTGAGCCGCTTGGCGACTAGTATGTCCGTGGTCAGCAACCGCCTCATCACCCGCCAATACGCGCCGTATGGGGCTACGGCGACAGATCCTTCGTGGTAGTCCCAACAGCGCAGGACATTGATGACGGTTCGGTCTGCGAAATTGAGGTCTTGGTTCTTGAAGAACTCGGCCGCAACTCTGCTCGAGAGAATCACCATGGTATCTATGGAGCCTAGCCTAAGCCAAATCATCGGGCCATATTTCTCGCGGAGGCCGGCTAGCGCTTGATGCGGCATCGTCCCGAGACTGAATATGTTGCCAAATATCGGCCATCCAGAGGGTCCCGGAGGGAGCACCCGTGACCCGGACTTTTTCCGGCGGAGGGAAACAAATAAAGCGGTGGACACAAAGACGATGGAGATCAGTACGAAGAATGAATTAGCCGGTTCGGTCATGGTTTCGATCAGTACCATGGACTTCTCCGACGAGCTTGCTCCGGGTGAACGTCACTGATATATAAGTAGCAAAGTGAACTGCAAGTCCGAATTCCTACTCGAGTGAGATGCATGCTTATTATTATTATTATTATTATTATGCAAAAACACCTTTCAAAAAGGACATTTAAGTCAGAGATGGAGGGATTCATCTTTATTTATGCGTTTTTTGGGCCGCCATGTGAATGAGGAGGAATATGATATAAGAAAATTCGAAAAATAATGAAATTGCGTCACCTACGGTTATTTTATGGGAGCACCATTTTCTTTACTTGTCGTGGTCAGCGAGAAAATCTTAGGTTGGCCCGACGCTCCTAGTCAGCGAAGTCCACGCAGAGTATCGCAGTTCTCTGCTTTCCTGTCTTCCTCTTTACCAGCCAGAAAAGAGAATCTTTACACATGCTCAGGAACTGGCGACAGCTTGCTTAGCAATGATGATTATTCCACCAAAATGGTAAACTCCATTTTAATCCTCGAAATGGGTTTTCCCCGGAACCCCGGTTGGTCTGTTCTTCTTGGCCAAGAAAATTCAGAGAAAAATAGAGATTTCTTGTTTTGGTGAGTCATATTCTATTCTTATTATAACATTAACTCTCATTTATTTTGCCTTCTTATATGATATGAGAATCGAAATTTTCATTTGAAGCTAAATTGTCATCATTTCAATTTTATCGAGAATGTGAGAATTTAAACTCTTCAGATCTTTCTTTTTAAGTAAGAAGGGTGGTTATTAAGACAAACTCCAATGTTGAGAAAAGAAAATATAAAAGTTTGCTTGTAATTATTCTTTCACCTTTCACTAGAGAAAAATGGGGATTTAAAAGCCTATGAGAGAGAGGAGACAAAAAGGTAATGGAGAGGCGGTGTTAGAGAGAGAGTAACAGAGAGGCAAAGGGGAGCTCCTGATTAAGTGGGCCCCGTGTCACACGTGACAATCAATGAGTAGATGGGACATTTACTAACTTGGAAAACTGAGCTTACCCAATATTTTCTCCTGATTAGCCAGCATGCACCTAGCATTAGCATTAAAAGACTTATAAGGACACTTTTATTATTCGGTTAGCGGTACGATATGTCTCAAACTTCAAGCCTGTCGGATAAAGCCAAGCCCAAATGCAGTAAAATAACCGGCCACGTGAAAGTGAAATACATGATTTCTTGATCGTTGAAAATTGAAACAAAATAAAGGGGCCCACAAAATATATTTTAAAACATGTGCTGGAGACAGGCCAAACAAAAAACGTTAGGAGGAAAGTCCAAAGATTGGATTTTGTTGACCGAATCCTGCTTTGACTATCTTTGATGATCAAATGTTGCACTTATTCAGTCGGTGGACATGCGAGTATACATATATACACACGCGTGGGCAGCTCCGGCTGGTTACGAAGACAGTATTAAAGTAACATTTTTCTATTAAGTGAGTGCTGTGGTGGCTCTGCCCATGAGGGACGTCCATAGGTGCTGGGCGCTTGGCAATGTGTCTTCATGTCGTCCGTGTAGCGAAGTTTGTTCATGAATTATGTCGAAAAGACCGAGAACTTTTAGTGTTGAAGACACATTTACTGTTCAGTCAGGGCTGGCCTTGGGCTTGGAAGTAGGTGGGAACTTGAAGCAACATCTTCGTAGGCCGCGGGATCAAAACCAAGTCGAGCCATTCGGGCTTGGCGGGATTATTGCTCGAGATAAAGTCTCGAGTCAAGCCCAAGCTCGAGTTACTCACATATCTTGTCACGTCAAGTTAGAGCGCACCAATTCCCAATTTTACATGCTTGTGAGTATAATTGAGCTGCCACGTTTTTTTTTTTTTGTTTAATTAAAATATTAGTTAAAATCGACATAAGTGTCATGAAAATGACACAGTAGACCCACATTTATTATAGCTTTTTATAACTAAAGCTCGAGTTCCTTCACAAATTAATTGTAGTCAAGTCGATTCCAATATGTTAAGACAAAGAGATTGCCAATAGAGTTTAAATTCAAGCTTGTTAATATATTCACTTGAGTCTACATTTACTGAAAAGCTTAAGTCAATGGGTTATGGGCTACTACGATATATTAACTATCCCACATCATCATAATTATGCGGTGTGAGATTTTTTTTAATGTGACTGACATGTGTATTTGAACAATCTCCCTTTAATTTAGAAAAATAAATCCATCAACAGTAAATACATATGAGCTTAACATTTAATAAATTCCACCTAATCCAATTGATTAGAAAATCAAAAGATTCATATACACTAGTAGGTCTATGAGTGTCGCTCACATATGACATGAATATGTCAATAACTAAATATTTTTTTTATTAAAGATACAGTACAATATAAAAGCCACACGATAAAGATGGAATTGGTCTTCCAATGCAATGTAAAATTATTAGCTGGAAAAATAAATTCGTTTGCATAGTCTGCATACGGATTACAATCATTTATATTTATTAAAGCATCTAATTTGCAAAATGTTTATTTACCCCCATAAAATCATGCTTTAGGGAGGTGGATATACAGTTTTGTTGGTGCTTACAAGGGCTATGCTTGAATTTTTCTCCTCTTCTAGGCTTTTTCGGTGCTGTTAATGCAACGACCATGATATTAGTGCCAAAGTTCCCAATCCTTCAAGTATATCTGAGTTTAGAACAATTTTAGGATGTCTATAGTTGCATCACCAAGACACTTTGCATCACCAAGGAACACTAGCGCTTGAATGATCCCATCGAACCTAGGATCGCTCAATGCTCCTACACTCTCGCATCGACCTACGGCAGTACTCTTACACTCGCGTGGCCAGAGTCGGTGCTTTGCCACAACAACCTCGGACACCAATCCTCGTCGGCGTTCTACCTCGAGTCATAGAGGCTACAACCCTCTTACTAGGAGTTCTCAGCTCCCGGTCACTCATGCTACATGATCTTTATAGAAACCTATTTTCTAATTCCAATACTATATTGGAATTTGAGTGATCTACACAAACAAGCTACCAGTCAGCTATCAATCACATGCACTAGCATGAAATAAAGGTCCTTTCTACTAACTATCCCATGACTTATCGAACCTTATCACTCCAAACACAGACCCGCTCTGATACCACTTAAATGAGGATGTCACACCTCGAACCCTGAGCGCGCGAACATCCCACTCTAGTTGATACAAATGTGACGTTCCTAGGATGCGTTGCCAACCTATTCATTTTATTACACATACGCAAGCGAAACAAATCTCCTGACAATAAAAACTTTAGGATAGAATAGCAGGCAATCAATCACAACAAAAACACTTCTTCTTATAAACATAAAGGTTTATATATACAAACTAGACCAAAGACAAAGGTCTACAAAAAAGGCCGGCTCAACAAAAATGAATTCTCCTATTACAAGCTAGTCAGACAAGTTCGTCGATCCTTCAGTCTTCACTTTTTTTACTCCAAGGCTCCAGGTCCTCCACGACCACCATCTAAGGTCCTGAAAATGTCGAGTCCACAACAAGATAAGACATTGTTTTAGCAAGTTCATCCCTTAAACTCCTATTAGGAAGAAAATACGCCTCAGGGTGCTCTAGCCACACAATTAGGACATAGGACTTACTTTGCCTCAGTTCCTTCCTACACATCGGTACAGTTCATAATTCAACCAATCAAATCAGTCCTATTGATTCAATACCACTTATCAATCAAGTCAATACATACTATCTATCTTTCAATCCAATCCATACCATCACCATTCAATACCGTCTATCAATTCAATCATTAATATGACAACTACTCTCCAAAGCTGCAATATAATTAGATGGTAGCTCATCAAAGTTGATATAGATAGATAGTAGCTCGCCAAAGCTGTATAGATAAATATATATATATATATATATATATATATATATATAATTGCTCGCCTAAGCTGCCAGGGTACTTTACAAACCCCTATCAGTGTCAACGCCCGACACTTGATACTTTCCAAATAAACACTCATACATCTCAATCATCAACCAAATTCACAATTTAACTAATCAATAGCATAAACTAACCACACCACTACTGTCAGTATGTAATTCTAACAAACAGCTCTCCTGGTATAATTTCCAAAAAATATTAATTAACTAATCAATTAAATAAATTTCGAAAATTATTTTAATTTAAATAATAAATAATAACTAATAATTTATAATAATATTGAATTTTAAATAAATAATTAAGTAACTAAGATAATTAATTAAAGTCTTAACATGATTAACATTAATCTAATTAAACAATTAGATTGATTAATCCAACCCTTAATCTAATCATCCATCTAATCTAGTGAATATTTAAATAATCTAATCTATCCACAGAATCCTACTTAGACTAATCTAAACGCCCCTTAAGTAGAATTAACTCCATAAGCGGAAATTAGTGAGTAAATTCATCGGATTAACGTTTTGGCGAGTCCACGGCGAAGGCAACACCAAGGCGGGTGATAAACCTCAAGGTGGCGACACCAACCAAGGCCAGGAAGACACCTAAAATGGGCCTTGAAGCTTCAAAGCTCCTATTGGTTCGGTTTTTGCTCAAAGATCGAAGGAGCTAGAACCCATGGCTAGGAGCAGCAAGGGAAGGAATTGGCGGCTTCGGGGTGGCATACGGCTGATGGACGGTGGCAAGGAGGCTCGAGAACCTCAACCACAGTGATCCAAGGCAATCTCGGGGGTGGAACAGCAGCCACAAATTCATACTCCCTTTGCAACTTTGAAAAAGTGGTCACCGAGGATAAACAGAGTTGAATAGGCTCAGCCGGAGCTTCGGTGAGCGGTTGGCCGGCAATCGGCGACACTCAGGGGTCGGGGGGACCTGTTGGTGGTTGGTATGGGTGGAGGCTAGGTCAAAATGGAAGAAAAATGGCTGAAACGGACGAAACAGAGGAAATCGGGCAAGCTACCAGGCGGACCGACGGATCAGTGGATAGTTTCTTCTCACTGGAATACAAGATGGCCGGCGGCTCCGTTCGGGGCAAGGTTAGGCTTGATGGAATGGTCTGAGTGTCCTCATCACGGTGATGGGTGGCTCGTTTGTTGATTCATCCGGGAAGTTGACTTTTTACTCGAATCTTTGGCGAAAGGTCGGCTGGAGCAAAAACTGGAACGAGGGGCAAATAGAGGGGCAAATAGAGTCCGATGGGCATGCGACGGTAGAGGGCTGTGGCTACTTGGTTTCTCTGGTTTTTGCTGAGCTTCTCTTCTTTAACAACAATGGAGAAAGCCACAAATTAATGGAGAAAAAGGTTGCTGAGCAGGGGGGACCCCAAAGGCTCTCTAGCCTTTCAACACTTGTCATCTCCTCCTCTCTTGCCCCCACCATGGCAGCTCATGACCTCAGCTATTCTCTCTCCTCAAATCTTCCAATGGGCCCAAAATGTTTCTCCCCCCATGGTATATGAATTTGGTGCAAATTGGCCATCAAAGTCTTCAATTCCTCTTCCAATCTCTTCAATTCAATTCAATTGAAGTCTCAAAAGTTCTAGTCATGTGTCCACACTTGAATCCACATTTCTCCATACCCATAAATCCATCTTAGATGCCAAAAGCACGCTCAAGAACGGTCTTCCAACTTTCCCAATCCAATTCCGTCAATTCTTGATTTTTTGCCGAAAAACTCGATTTGTAGAAAAATTTTCAAAGGATGAGTTGACGTTGCTAAAATAATTTAAGACTTGAGAGAACTTTCAATTTCTATAATTGGGTTCAATTTCACGGTTAATTTCAATCTGGCGCGATTTTAGCGTGACCTAATCTATTAGGTAGCTTTTAGGAACTTTTCGTGCAATTGACCTGTGGCTGATTGTTTTTGAAACACAAAGTGCATTGTCGACACATTGGTGACTTTCGGTTATCATAGAAATCTTGAGGTTTCAAATATAAACACAGGGTATCAAAACGACAGAAAAATCGGTCTAGTGCCAATCAATAAAAATTATGCAATTATGTGGAATCACCAACACTGAATTACATGATTTTGTCGAGTCAACTTATCTCCGGTCTCTAATTGGTCTATGCCGTAATGACCCTTGCAAATTAGTACGATCGAGCAGCCGTTTCCTGGTCGAATTCTCAAGTCTATTGCGTTTAGATTCGTTAACGGCTTCATTAGATAGACCAGTTATCTCGTGAGTGGCCAACTTACAGAAGAGAGCTATAGGCGCGAAGATGAAATGCCCAATTTATTCAACTGAAAACAGAATTGGAAAATTAGGATGTTACAAAACATAGGTTGTAATAGCCCAAAAACTTCTAGAATATTATACTAGTTTCACTAATAAATAGATTCGAGGAAACAAAGGAAGGGAGACTTTTGAAGTACATTCTCGTTAATACTTCAAAATATTCCCAAATCGCGAATTAAGTTTAGGGAATATACCGAGACACAATGAGGTGGCTTAAAAATTATCACCAGCTTCTCCAAATTCGGTGTGTTTGCTAGCATATTTGCCATAGCAGTAAGCTAAATCAGGGGATGGTCATGTGTAGCGTGAGAGACTTGCAATTCAACAGCGAGAACTGCACGTCTTCTACCTTCAGAGACCCCATAACCTAACCATATCAAAAGGCAAAGTTAGATTGCCAAAATAATTTTTTTTTTCCTAAGTACATCACAAACCGGTACATTTTATTCTCATGCAAAGTTCCATAAATATAACCAATAAATATCTTTACGCTTTGGCGGAATGATGTCCGTAAAAAACTTACCGAAAGGCATCGAGCACGAAGTTGAATTCGAGTAGCGTTCTATAGCTTGCAAAGACTTTCATTTAGTAGGAAGCAATCTAATTTGTACGCATCAAAATCTAATTTGGGTTCAACTAACGAAGATGCTTCAAGAATTCTTATCATCTCATAAAAAATTCCCCTCACGTGCAATAATAGCAAATGAGGAGTCCAAATCTCTAAAGGGGAAGCAAAAATCTCCGAACGGAGTTGCACATTAACATTATCAATCACCAACTCTTTCAAACTTCTCGAATACCTTCTACATCCCAACATCTTTCCAATTTCAAGTATTCAAGAATGGGGCTGTCCATCAAAGTTTTTCGAAGCACATCACCCCTCGCGTACATGTCTTGAATGGACAAGGACTTAAAGCAAACTCCAATTAATGCTTTTGCTGGATAAGAAACGACAGCCATGAATGAAGAGCAATTATAAAGCAATGGAGACAGCTTGTAATCGGCCACCCAATTCAAGTTGAGAAGAAGTTCTTCCACTTGATGATTAGTCGCAAAGCGAACCCATGAATCAATCTTTGAGGGGTGGAAGTACTCTGGTGGAACTTTTCACCTTACGCCACCCATGTAGTGTCAGAACCCTGCCCGCAAATGAATCATTGGAAGAATCGACGGAGAACCTAAGATCCGAGATGGTGGTCCCAATAAATTGCCACCTTTTCGACAAAACACAATTTTTGACGACCTCCCTTTTGAGCAAAAAGGAGAAGATACGATGGATTAGCATGCCATAGCTTTTGAATGGACTCTAGTGTATTCTTTTTCCCTCCATTTGACAAAGGATGAACTATTGCATGACCACCGAAGGTTATAGGTCAAGATCATGACTTGCCCAAAATGCAACTCCCAGAAAATCTCCCAGCAATATTACTTTTGTCATATTTTGTTGATAGCTGTATTTTTAGAAAATAAAAATTAACATAAATGATATTAGAAAGCCACCACTTAGTAAGTAGTATCAATTTATTCTAAACAGAACATAATCTATATAGTATTTGTCAAATTATTTCATACATAAATAAATCCCAAGCTATTCCAAGAGATGCTTTATCATGCCATTTCATATAACCAAGACCGTGGTAAATGCTTGGGTGAGTTTTATATAACAATTATGCTTTAAATAGAATAAAAGCTATATTACATTTGTCAAAATATTTTATACATAATCAATCACAAACTATTTTAAAAGATGCTTCAACATGTCATTTCATATAACCACAAATGTAGTAAATGCCCTGTTGAGCTTTATATAACAAATATGCATTAAAATTAACGTTTTCTTTGTACATAAATATGAAATTGTGCGATGTCTATCAATATATCACAGACGAGAACTTCCAATCGCAATCTGTAACATCACAGATGTCCCTAGATTCGTGAGGTGACCTAATTATCACCGTTGGAAAGCTTAAATTGAGCCAGAACTTCACCGACGAGGTTAACACGGTTAGGCCTTCAATTTTAAACTCTTAAGGAAAAAGTGAAAGAGGAAAAGATGACAGCAAACTCTCTAATCACTTGCTAAGCTGGCATCAATCAACGTCTTCAACTGCTGATCATCATTTTGTCCTCTCTTCTCTCTCTTGTTTCGCTGCTCACTCTCTCCCTTTTTTTCTTCTTTCTTGCTACATTTTTCTAAGCCGGCTCTTTGATAGCTTTTTCTTTCCTTTTTATTCGAGTCGATGGGCTGAGCTGGGCCTTTGATAGCCCAAAAAGTTCTCTTATTTTTTAAACCCTCGTCTTTGGGCCTCTAATTTTTATATAGAGCATAAAAAAACCCTGTCCTCAATTGAAGGGAAAAATTTTCCAAAAATCTTATATTTATTGTATTTTTGTCAATTCAATTCTAAAACTTATAATTTTGTCAATTGTATTTCTAAATCTTTTCCACTTTTGCTAATTAAGTCAATCCAACAAATTTTGATTAGAATTTGTCAATGTGGTGCCAGCTATTCTATGTGATATGGTTAGCGCTAATGTAGACATTTTTTAATAATATTTTAATAATGTTGAATTTTTATGGCTTTTTTTTTTTTTTTAAAAAAAAGGTCTTGGAGTTAGGGCCAACAAAGGTGGTTAGCCAACTTTAGGCGAAGGAGTCATGTCCCCAGCTAGATTTGACCAAGTGAGGGCTTGGCAGCCCTTATTGGCCTTAGGCAGGAGTCGTGACCTTGCTCGGGGATGGTGAGGGCCACGAAGCCCTCTTGTGGCCAAATTTGGTGAGGGCATCACGGTCCTCATCCAGAATTGGCAAAGGGTGCGACACCCTTGCCTATGCCCAACAAGGGATAGTCGACCCTTGCCTATGGCGAGCGAGGGAATTGGTCCTTGCCTATGGTTGGTGAGGGTCTACTAGTAAGGGTTTCTTAGTGGTCCTCGTCGGCCCTAACTGCAAAACCCACAAAAAGGAAAGCAAAGAAAGGGGGAAAAATAAACCACAACATTTTTTAAAAATTATTAAAATATTAATAAAAATTGTCCACGTCAACATCAATCATTCTATGTGGTATGACCAATGTTTCTTTTAGCAAATTCAAGCTAAAATTGACTTAATGGACTTAATTAGCAAAATGTAAGGTGTAAGATTTAATTGATAAAATTAAAAGGTGTACAATTGATTTAGCAAAAGTATAATTGGTTTATGATTTTTAATACAATTTTTCCTAACCGAAGAGAAGGAGAAACTATCCAGAAAAAGCTATAACCGGCTATAGACTTTCTTTGTTTACTTCTATTAAGCAATCAATGTGGATGGCTGTCATGTGACAGCTAAAAGTTTGTTGACCCAATTCCATTTTCTCAAAAAAGGTTTTAAAGAGGAGCCTCTTTCAAATAAAGGTCGGTCAGAAAAAGATTTAACCTTGCTGGTCAAATTTCTCGGCTGATTAGGGGCATTTTTATCCAATTTTTTTTTTTTTAAATTTATCTTTTCTTGTTCATCTTCTTCTTCGTCCCCAGATCTAGAATCGAGTGGTTTTCATTCCAAAAGCAATGTGGAACGATTCCACTCCCTCCAATGGCAGATCCCTCCCCTTGGACCACATCGGATAGAGATCCCTGTGATGACGACAGCTACATTAAACATGTTGGGCTCTTCTCTGGCGTGCACACTTCGAACTAGGACATTGGTGACTCGGTGAGCTTCGACACAGTTGGTGAGCCACCCCTGGGGTGATGAGCTTTGTTGCGATAGGGCGAGCGATCGAACAAAATATAGACGGAAGAAGAAAATAAATCGGATACCAAATTTACGTGGTTCAGTCGTAAAGACCTACGTCCACGAGGAGAGCAGCAGCGAATTTCACTATAGATCAAGCGATACAAGGAGATTATACACTCAAGTCACTCAAACGCTCTCTTGGTGTTTCCCAAGCCCCAATTACACCCAATAACGCACACAGTGTTTAGCCCTGAAATTCCTCGAAAATAATATCTCAATCTCACGAAGGAATTACACGCTAATCTTACCTCATGATTTAATCACTATAAACACTAAATTTCTTGGATGTAATTCATAAGTAAGTTTCGCAGCACGAACAACACGAAGATCCAAAGCCAAGCACCCAGCACCTATGAACAGTGTTTCACAAACAGAACACCCACGGCACTTCGAGTAAACGGCGCTTGAATATGTATGCTTCACTCAAGAGAGTCCCACGAGCATAAAGTTATATATATTGCAGCAAAAGAAGACAAACCAATTTTACTCGGAGAGAAAACTATATGATTCGATCAAATCCAGAATTTTGACTCTTTCCTTTATTTTTTATTTGTTAACTCTCTTGCTAAAGAATTTTGACAAATGCATATTTTATTCAAGTCAAAATTCTAACTTCCCCTTTTTGATTTTCCCTTGCCAATCTCCGCTTGAATTTCAATTTCAAAATTCAGCTTTCCACTTCGGGCTTAAACTCAAGACATATTTTAATAATCTTCACCTTGACTCGACGTTTGAGCCGACTTGCAATCGCTTCACAAAAATTCAAACTCTGCCTCTACTTTCCCATAGCCCTTGATGGGCTCAACCACTATAGATATTATCCAAGCCCAAGCCTCGCTTGAACTTCACCATAACTGAGGACCTCATCAGAATACCAACTCCATATGCACCTTTAACTGCTTTGTAAGGATTTTCTGACACAACCTCCTCAACCACAGATAAAGTAAAACCATCATTGCATCCATATCTGTTAAGAGATCGAATACGTATCTTGTCAATATCAACAGTTATAGCAACCATTGGCTCTATAGGCTCCATCTCGCTATAAGCACCATCTGTGTCGATTACTTTGCTAGTACCCGTATTTGCTATCTCAAGAGTTTCTTGTTGCAACTCCCCCTCAAGCTGAACACCATTCAGATTTGTATTAACACAGCCATAAACACTACTAGCCAGAAGTATCGGAGACTTGTCAAGGGTAACTTCTTTGCTGTCAACAAGTGAATTTATATCCGGGCACCACAACCGATTGCCCTGCTCACCTTGTACATAGCCAGGAATATGCACCTTGCCCTCCAATCGAGCTTACCATCACTCACTTGAAAATAACACGGGCAACCAAATATTCTAATAATAAAGAAACCAGCACGTTACCTGACCACACTTCTTCAGGAGTCCACCATTCAATAGCAGTTGATGGGGATCCATTCATCAGACAGCTTATCGTACTAAGCACATCAGCTAGGATTCTCCTAGTAATATCAGCACTAGAGATAATTTTTTGGGTCGTCTATAGTAATGTCATGCAGTAGAAGAATAGCCCAAGTGCCATAACTTGGCATAGGATGACACTTAAGTGCCATAACTTTAAAATGGTACACTTAAGTGCCAGTTTTGAAGTTAAATGGGACACTTAAGTGGCACTCCGGCGAAAATCCGGCCAAATGGCTTACGTGGCGACTTTCCAGTGAGTTTGATCTAAAACGGCGTCGTTTTGCATGCTGACATGACGGAGAAAATGCAAAAATGATGTCGTTTTGTGTCTACGTGTAAATAATAATATAAAAATTAATTAAATTAGATTTAAAATTAATTTTATTTAAAATATTCAAAACATTTAAAAAAATTTAAGAAAAATTAAAAAAATTAAAAATTTTAAAATTTTTAAAAAATTAAGAAAATTTTAAAATTTTTAAAAAATTAAGAAAATTTTAAAATTTTTAAAAAATTAAGAAAATTTTAAAATTTTTAAAAAATTAAGAAAATTTTAAAATTTTTAAAAAATTAAGAAAAATTAAAAAAAAGGGGGGGTTGGAGGTCGAACGGGGCGGCGAGGGCTGAGCCCTCGCGCCGCTGGATCCGCCATCGCCGGGAAGGGCCGGCAACGGAGGGGAGAGGGTTGGCCGAGGTCGCCGGCCCTCGGCCGACCGATGGCGAGGGTTGCAGTTAAAGAAGACAAACCAATTTTACTCGGAGAGAAAACTGTATGATTCGGTCAAATCCAGAATTTTGACTCTTTCCTTTATTTTTTATTTGTTTCCTCTCTTGCTGAAGAATTTTGAGGAATGCGTATTTTATTCAAGTCATAATTCTAACTTCCCCTTTTTGATTTTCCCTTGCCAATCTCCGCTTGAATTTCAATTTCAAAATTCAGCTTTTCACTTTGGGTTTAAACTCAAGACATATTTTAACAAGCTTCAAGTTGTTCTTGGAGTTGATGATGAGGATCAAGCTCGTCGAGGTGGAGATGGCGAAGGCCATGGAGGCCTTGAGGATGGAGGCGGAATGGAGGCGCGCTGAGCTAGACGGCGAGATGACTTGGATGCTGTTGCGGACTTAGTTGCAGATCTATCTAACCCACTCACTCAATTTGCCCATGCTCCCTCAGAAATGGCGACATCATCGAGCACTGAAGTGTCCACGACGCTTCAGCTCATCAAGCAACACCTCCACGGTGACTTCCCCTTGATCGGAGCAGCCTTACCGGCTCATCTCACAGCCACCACCCGCCATCCCATCCTCCTACTCCACTTTCGAACTGACAATCGAGCCCTCTCGCTTTGGATCTCTCTCCTCCGTATCTTTCTTCGACTTCGATTGCCTCCCAAATGAATATCTCTTTGAGTTCAACACCATCTCGATCGCCTTCAAGCAAAACCGAAGAGAGAGGTTCAATTTCGAAGTGAAATCTCAAAAGCCTGACCTAATCCCTCCGATGGCAGTAAATTCGAGCTCATCGATGAGCTCAGAAACAGAATCGTTCTTCGAGTTCGAAGCGAAACCAATAATAATCAGTGAAACGACCTTAAAAACCTCATTAAGTAAGTTTATGTATTCAGAATCTCCAATTCACAAGACGCTATTTTACTTGGTCTCTAACCAGCCTGTAATATCTTAGTGGTGACTTTAAAAGTCAAAACAATTTTCAAAATTAATCAAGAAAATCAGGTTGCGATCGAAAAGATTTGGGATAATTTGCGTTGAGCTTGAGCGACGCCTCACATATCCACCCACTTGGCAATATGTTAAAACTCCTTGGGGTTGGCCTCAAGAGGGTGGCGAAATTTTAAATCTTAACTTAGCCGATGAAATGTAGAATGAAAATTACACACTATATATATATGAAGGTCTTACTACTGTTAAATCAAAATTATTTGCAAAGATGCCAAAAGTTCACAAACTCATTTATGATTTTCCTATCATATGTCCCTTTCAACTAAAATTTAACTTTAAAATTTTACGTATATTTTTGGAGAAAATTGTCCAAAAAATCATAAACCTAATTCACTTTTGCCTATTCAGTCATCAACCTTTTAATTTTGTTAATTAAGTCTTAAACTATTTATGTTTAGCTAGTTGAGTACATTCGGTCAATTTTGATTGGAAATCACTGACATGGTGCTGGTTATCTTACATGACACCGCCGAAGAACGACTGGTGTTAACGTGGACAATTTTTAAGATGATATCATGAAAAATTCCGACTCTTTGAATTGGGATATATTCTCAATGTTTTTAAAGGCCATTGCCTTTGCGACTTTTGTTCATGGGATTTAGGCTTGTGTTGTAATAGTTTTTCTAATGTGAGCTATATTAATTGATATTGTAATTTTTTGTTTTAAGGATTAGTCTAAAAAAGTGAGATATATGTTTTCTTAATTAGTCCAACATGGGATTGGCTAGTATGAGTCAAGTAATGCTTAGCTTATGATGAGAGGGTCTGTGGCTTAAAACTTTATAAATAATGCTTAAGTCTTTCATCTAACCCTATGTATAAATATCCTCACATAATGAGCGTTTACCGAACGTTGAAGGTGAGGGGTAGTCTCATTGAGCTAATGATGCAAATGGCAATAGAGGAGAAGTGCTTGAGTTTTAAATCGTCGCTGTTCCACATTAAGAACGATAAATTCTAAATCAAGTGCACAAATTTCTTTTACTCGAACACGTGTTCCAGATTCTAGCTATGGATATCTTAGGTTTTGTTTTCGCGGATTTCATGTAGAATCAGAGCAACCATATACTAGATATAGAATGTCTATTCATATTGACAATAGTGTATTGAACAAATATAATTCGATCGTGCGCATTTTCGTGATTTTTTATGAAGTAAAAATCAATCTTGATCACGTAAATGGATTGGGCTTGTTAGATAAGCATTTTGAGTGGTTGCATGCCACTGGGGGATGTCACACGCACCTTCATGCGTGGCCATGCGCTACTGGGCAACGGTGAGTGTCAAGCACGTGTTCCACGTGTTCCACGTGCTCTTTACCCATGCACTAAGGCTGACGTTAGTGGCCCCTGGATGCGAGGTGACTTAATCGACCCAACTTGAACCTAGGGCCCCACCCAAGATCCGATCCAAACCAAGATATGACCCGATTTGGTCAGTCGGCTAGATCGTTTATTGAGTGGTCAAACTGTTCGTTGATTAGTTGAACCAGTTAGACCGGTGGTTCAACATGCTGTGCATGAGGGCATGTCCAAGCTTTGTTTGGGCCATTATTGGTTCCTACACTTGTATTGAGATGCTTTAACTATGGTATATTTATTTTATATGTTTGAGCTTTTGAAGATGTGAAAATACATACGGAACTCTATATATGTGTATTTTTTAGGGCATTTTTGCCTATTTTCCTCTATTATCTGTGATTTCAAAAATACAATTGCAAGCTCACATGTACATCATTACATAAAGAATGTATATAGTGTGATTAATTGATAGTATGTATAGGTTCAACATATATCAATAAATGGAGCAATGTAATTGGCATACATATGATTTTAATGACTCAAGTCTAAAATCACATGTATATGGTAAATGTAAGAAATGAAGTTTATATCCCTTGGATTGTGACTGTCAAAGTGGTATACTTGGTTAGGTTTGAAAAAAAAAAAAATCGATCTCCTATTATAGTGGATGTCTCATATTCTAATGCGTGATCATATTTCCAAAAGAGATGATCGTGTATTGATTCATAAAGGAATACATGTATAGCATATTGTTGAGAATTGATTATTCCTAGCGGTTCATACACCTAGAGATGGTGAATTCACGAATGTTGGAATATGTTCTCATGATTGCTGTCATGTGGAGAGCATATAACTATATGTCATATATTTTGTCCAAAGGTATTTATATGATGACATATGTAACTCTTAAGATATGTAATTATACGGTTTCAAGTTACACAATATTCACATGACAGTAATTGTATATATTGCTTGTTATTTAGTCATCTTCTCTATAAATAATAATTCTATTAGAATTGAGAGTTTTACTAGTTCAAACTCTAAGAAATGAAGAGAGGATTAGGTGTTCATATTGCTCTTGCTACGGATAAGCCGACAGATTTTGCTGCTGACATTATGAAACCTCATAAGGCACACTCAAGTGCCTAGGATAAGAGCAATTGGATTTACTTGTTATTAATGAAGCTATCCATTTATATACAATTAGGGAGTGGTTTGCTAGTTAACTACACTACTAGTTAGATGATGGAATCCTTGGCGACTTGGAACAATGCCTTGTCAAATGCTGAGATTAGGATATATTTGCAAGGAATATGGTATGATGGTTCTGATAGGGTCAAAGGTTACATCCTAAGGATAGTAGATCTTAAGTCTAAAAGTTATACTCATAAAGGAATTCATGAAATCACCAATTATTCTGATAGTATGCATCTTAATTAAGCATTCTTCAAGAAAGATGGTAATCATTGCTTCTTTTGTAAGAAGAAAGGTTACATAAAGAAATACTACAGAAAAAAATAAAACTTGGTTATTGAAACATGAGCCTGCAAGTAATGATTCTTGACATTTAATTATAAATCCAATCTATCAGAAACCTTGTTCAGTTCATGGTGGCTAGATAACTATGCAATAAATCATGTCGCACTTACCATACATGGATTCATAAACCAGAAAAAGCCAAATTAGAATGAGTCAAAAGTCACTATGGGAAATAACATTGAAGTCAACATCGTGTTCGTGTGAGATGTCATTTTAATTCTAGATTATAGTTTTAATTTGATGTTAAGAAACACATTTTATGTACCTTTTTTGGATAGAACTTAGTTTCCGTGTCTTGTTTGGACATGTGTGGCTACTCTTTTGAAATAAAGAGCAATAGTATGTTCTTTAATTCAAATAAGATTGGGTGTTGCAATGTTTTCAATTGATTCTACAATGTTCACTTTGTCTTTTATCCGTGTGCAGTATGAATCTGACTTAGACTCCGGAAAAGTTGATCACAAGAGCTATTAGCATATGGAGAAGTTCAAGTGTTGGGCTCAGCAACAAGAATCTTGAGATATTAGGGTTTTATGGTTGGTTAAGATTGAAATATGAGGAAGTGCTCATGCTAATAAAGTTTCTGATCGAACATGCATTTGTGCTGGAAAATATAATCATCAAAATTAAGAATCATAATTTACAAGAAGATCAAAATCTTGAGGTAGTTGATTCATGCTGCAATGACACTCAATTATCTAGAACAAGCACATGAAAAGGGGCAGAAGAAAGAAGAAAGCAGTTAGAGTAACCAACAAAATGTTTGTGCATTAGCCCTCAAAATGCTTGATTGGAATAGGAATACGGTAAGCCACAACATCATTAGCTTGATCTGTTGTTCGTAATGTCTATGGTAAATTTTTCAGTGTTGTGAAGCCAGTTCTGGATTGCATTTTTGTTTCGAAATTGTTTTACAAAGTTGAACAACGTGTTTCTGCAAGAAATTCCCGGTTCACATAAGTGATATCGTTCTAGGGAACCCATATCGAACCTCGTGACAGTGACAACCCAACTTGGCTTTTGTCATGTCATTACCATGTGTACACTTTCAACTGAAAAAGGACTCCCATAGTGACAACCCCCACTTGGCCCTTTTCATGAAGAGGGCATTTCTTGTCATGTAAGCATCCGAATGGCTCTAATTAATCTTTTCTTTTTTAAATTCTCGACAATGCCTTCTTAATGGCTTAATGAGAAGAACGTCAAAATTATAGCACGGGGTCAAATTAGTCATCGAAAATTTGAGTCTATAGAAAGCAAGATAAAAGATGAGAGTGCTTGAAACATTATAAACTCGACAAAATCTTAAAATTTCTAGCGATTGGGTCGCTAATTCACTTTTAAGCTTTAATGCTATTATGTTTAATCGTACATGTAATTTGACTTAGAAAGATATTGCTTCTTATGGGTTGAAGAGAGATTGAAGTCGTAGGCTGTTGGGATGATTCAGTAAAAGGAGTAGATGGTTCATTCTATTTGTTTCCTCTTTCGATTACATGGCATTTGCAATTGAAGGATGAGGTGTATCCAATCCAGGTATTGGTAGATGTGACTTGTAATCAGAGTTGTGTAGATATCCACAATTGGTGCAATCGATTGTGAGGTATATATATGCTTAATGGATAATTGCTAATTCTTTTTTCCGTCTCCGCAAGAAACATATTTTTTAAAAAGAGAAAGTGCGTATCAATTCAATAAGATCCAAATATTCTACGATAGATAATGTGGCTATGGAGTTTATTACCTCCGTGTGGTTTATTTGGGCCCTGAACGATTAACAGGGCAAACTGCTAGTGCAATGAAGATAGGGACTGTACTATAGGCAAAGGCTTGAACAATCTTCCTATATAGGAATGAACTTGTGATAAGCTACTAAAATTGTGGAGGAGATGGAATTCTTACCAATTGAACAACTATCCGCTAGCTATAATCTACTATACCATCTATTATCCAAGTTGTTAGAGTTCAAAAGAAATTTAATTAGTTTGAGATCTAAAAGTTAACGCCAACGTTAAGTTTCCGATTCACATCGCTTGGAACTAGTTGAGGTGGGTCTTCTACATAAGAGTTTTAAATGGTGAAGTATTCCTACTTTTAAAGGATCTCAATCTTTTTAAAAATATAAATTAAAGTATGCTAAGACGAGGCGATAAATATGGATGAGTCCTCATTGGATGTGCTCAGCATGCCCGGTTGAGTAAATTTTTTTAATGATGCACCGTACAATTTTGAAAATGACATAGCCCTGTTGTTATTCGACTTATAAACGACGAGTGTCCACGCGTGCAGTAGCAATTCAGGAAGCAAAGAAATCTTCAGACTAACATTACTCGGGCAAACACGCAGAAATTCCGAGCTGATCCCAGTCTCATGCTGCTCTTCTTTTGGGCACCACCAGCAAGGGCACATACTTCCTCGTGGCCAACCCCACCCTTTCTCTCATGTCGATCGTCTTCGGATCGATGCGGCCATCGAACTCCCAATCGAACTCATGAAGCAGTGAGCCCAGAGCCAGATGAAGCACCCGAAGTGCCAAGGACAAGCCGGCACACATCCTTCGACCGGCTCCAAACGGAATGAACTCGTAGTGTTGACCCTTATAATCCAACTTCGACCCAATGAACCTCTCGGGCTTGAAAGCCATAGGGTCTTCCCAGACGTCCGGGTCCCTACCGATCGCCCAAGCGTTCACAAAGACCTGCGTGTTTTTGGGTACGTTGTAGCCCATGAAGATGGTGTCGCGAATGGCCCTCCGTGGCAAGAGGAAGGGGACCGGCGGGTGGAGCCTCGTGGTTTCCTTCACAACTGCTTGCAGGTACGGGAGCTGGTTTATATCGGTTTCCAGGAACTTTCGGTTCGGCCCGACAACCCGAGACAGCTCGGCTTGGACCTTGACCTTGGAGTCCGGGTTCAGTAGGAGCTCTGTCAGCGCCCACTCGATAGTGCTGTTCGTTGTTTCCGTGCCGGCCAAGAATATTTCCTGTGATGTCAAGAAGCGAGTTTGTGAGAGTAAGGATGCCAAAATTTCATGAAATGGAGCCATATCCATAAGTTCTTCTACAGTAAGGCAAAGATTTCTGCATTCTCAAATTACAAAGTCCCATCGAGAGCAGTTTTTTTAAGCCTTTTCTTCATCACCACCATTTATAGACTGGACAAAGAAACATCATCCGGTGGTCTCGTAAGTTAAGACTAGATATGATTTATTCTATTCAATAGAAAATGCACGAAATCGAAAATAAATGGTTAGGATGCATCAGTGGAGAGAGTCGATCCGTGTTTTGAAGTAAGGTATTTTTATGTGTTTGGCAATACATTATCTCGAAACTACCGCAGCTCAAACCTAGGTGGGCTGCTTCCTTAAAGCTAATGTGAGCTTCCTTCGTAAAAGCTGATATAAACTGTCGAAGCTTTGGATGTGCTGCGATTGTAAGGAGTTTTCCCAACCCCGTATAAAAGTTACAACACCCTCTTTATAGACGTAGCTACTGTGGGGAAGTTATGCCAAGTAGCCTACCAATTTACCACAATTCTTTATTGAATAATTTCATTAACGCCTATTTATTTGCGCAATCACATACTTAGAAACTTGCATATTCTCGTGAAGGTTCTGTCGAATTCTCAACTAATATTTCACAAAGCTAAGAACCCAAGCCATAAAGCTAAGTGGTTATATTGATGGAAGACTATCTTATTTCAAGTAAAGATATGAACAGAGAAAATACGACTAAAGACCTAAATTTTGCCCATCGTGGTTTCAATATCTTAAACTTTTTTCATGTCACTAAAACTTCCAAACTTGAATTATTAGCATGAGAAAAAAAAACTCCCTATTTACAACAAATACCCCTAAATTTGCTCATTGTGACACAAATACCATATTCACTTTGACACCAATACCTTAAATTTATTTTTTGTATCATCAATATCTAAAACTTGTAGTAGTGATATAGATATACATTTTGTCTATCAACAAAAATCCTAAACGTTGTCTACTGTAACACCAATGTCCTGAACTTCTTTTTTACGTGTTACCAATAACAGCAAAAGTGTAATTTTATAATGAATGATCGTGGACTCTACCATTACCCGTCGTCGTTTTGCCTAATTAGTCATGCATCATGCAACAGTTTCCATTCAAATGGAAGCCGAATTTGTTGACCCTCATCCCATGTGTGAGAATGAATGATATTTAGAGCATAGTTAGAAAATAATTTAATCAGGCCAAGCGCAGATAATGCGCTCCACAGAGCCTTCACCACTGCGCATCCGTTATCTATTTATGGCGTATTCCTTATCCTACATCCAATATATTATTGTATTTCTGTCACGTGCAAGTTTGAGAGCGGTCATAAAACAAAATCTTTTATATTAATATCATAGTCGACATTGGACCTGAGCAGGTCCTTAAACTGCTCTCTCCTGAAATGACCATCCCAGGAGGACTCCTTCTTGCAAGCCATTTACAGGCAAGTGAGGGGAGTAGTATGGGATAAAGGTCCCATTGGGTAACCCGGCAGCTCGGGATGGCCGGCCAGCCATAGTCGACATAACTTATTGTATTTCTGTCACGTTATCTATTTATGGCGTATTCCTTATCCTACATCCAATATATTATTGTATTTCTGTCACGTGCAAGTTTGAGAGCGGTCATAAAACAAAATCTTTTATATTAATATCATAGTCGACATAACTTAGAACTTTTGGTGACAAAAAAAAAATTGAAATATTAACATTACCGTAGAATAATTTAGGGGATTTGATGATAAAATGTTTAGATATTATCTTTTATACATATAAAAATTGGTTTATAAAACTAAGGATGACCACATGTTATTGAATAAAGAGCTATTAAATAATAAAATTTTCAAGCGACAAATAAGTATATATGATACTAAATTGTTTATTAGTTATTTGGAAAAGATTAGTTTTCATGTTTCTGCAATCAGGCCGAACTTTGTCAATTACTATTAGTTATGTCATCATTCTATGATGTATTATAAATCATATTCCCCTGCGGATGAGATATGGATTCTTTACTCCACACGGTACTCCCCTAATATTTCATCAGATCCCGGCTATAGATTTACGAAAATGATATTATCAACGGCCATAATTTGTCAAAGTATCGAGGAGAGCACCACATATGGTAGAGAATCTTCATCTCATTCTAGGGGCCACGCGTTTCTCAAAGTCTTTGGTCGGAGGAAACTTGCTCCTCCCAACAAATGGTCGGTGATTTCGTTTTGAAAACATTTACATTAACCATCTTTTACGGACACAAATAAAATATATACTAATTACTCTCTATTCCTCTCTCTCTTCACCAGCTTCTTTATTTATTATGGTAGCTTAGTGAAATTTGCTATTTTTTTTTATTGCTATACTGTTAAGCTAAAGTCCTGCTCATAAAGGTATTATCTGCTTGGGGCCTAAGCTCACACAATTTTGTTCTTCTAGGCTTTCTCCAGAAAAGATTTTATCACAAATTATGACATGTGCCATCATATATAACGCATTTCGCCACATTACATCCAGGCAATGTAGGATCCGATCTATTCTTGCCCCCATGTCATCCTAGAGTCGGAGCTACACCATGTCCGGGCCTTCTTTGGCCATGGCGGTCACCCCTGCTCTCTTCAAACCGGGTCGTTACATATACTAACATAACTGCTTTTAATCTTCTATCTCAGGACATACATAGAAACCAAGGGTTTGTGACCCTCCACTTAAGTTTTTCTTTCCATTGCAGAAAATATAAAAATTCAGTTAATGCATGCGGAGACATATCGACACACCTGTAATCTATCCACTACGCATTTGATTGGGCATAGCAATCCTTATGGAACTAGAAATAGGTTGTGGTCGTACCAGGATGAATGTGTTGATTTGCTTCTCGGAAAGCTTGGCGGGCTCGTCCTTACCGTTTCCTTCAAACTCAAGCAGCACATCCAGAAAATCCTTCCGATCATCGTCCCCCCCGTTCTGCTTCTTCTCCTCGATCCTCTCCCTCACTAATTCCGAAGCGATGCTCATGGCCTTGCCCATTTCCCGATCCATCTTCCTCCTCAGCCCCTGCGGGTCCAACCGCCGCAGCCATGGGAACAGGTCCACGACGTTAGGTTGGCCCAACAGCTCCATAAATCCGTTCATTGCCGTGAAGAACTCCGATCCGGTCTTCGAGTCCGGATCGAACAAGTCTCGGGACAGCATGAGATTCCCTAGCAAATTGAAATTCATGAGGAACACGAAGCGGGCGAGATGAATACCTTCTCCGACTCGGGCCTTGTCCGAGGATGCCGCCTCCCCAATCCAAGCCAGCATGTTTTCGACGCATTTTCTCTGGATCGGAGCCGTTTCATTGAGCCGCTTGGTGACTAGCATGTCCGTGGTCAGCAACCGCCTCATCACCCGCCAATACGTGCCGTATGGGGCTACGGCGACAGATCCTTCGTGGTAGTCCCGACAGCGCAGGACATCGATGACGGTTCGGTCCGCGAAATTGAGGTCTTGGTTCTTGAAGAACTCGGCCGCAACTCTGCTCGAGAGAATCACCATAGTATCTATGGAGCCCAGCCTAAGCCAAATCGTCGGCCCATATTTCTCGCGGAGGCCGGCTAGCGTTCGATGCGGCATCGTCCCGAGACTGAATATGTTGCCAAATATCGGCCATCCGGAGGGTCCCGGAGGGAGCACCCGTGACCCGGACTTTTTCCGGCGGAGGGAAACAAATAAAGCGGTGGACACAAAGACAATGGAGATCAGTACGAAGAATGAATTAGCCAGTTCGGTCATGGCTTCGATCAGTACCGGGGACTTCTCCGACGAGCTTGCTCCGGGTGAACGTCACTGATATATATGTAGCAAAGTGAACTGCAAGTCGGAATTCATACTCGCGTGAAATGCATGCTTATTACTGTTTTATTATTATTATGCAAAAACTCCTTTCAAAAAGGACAGTTAAGTCAGAGATGGAGGGAATTCATCTTCATTTATGCGTTTTTTGGACCGCCGCGTGAATGAGGAGGAATATGATATAGGAAAATTTGAAAAATAATGAAAATGCGTATACATATACACACACGTGGGCTGCTCTGGCCGGTTACGAAGACAGTATTAAAGTAACATTTTTCTATTAAGTGAGTGCCGTGGTGGCTCTGCTCGAGAGGGACGTCCATAGGTGCTGGGCCCTCGGTAGTGTGTCCTCATGTAGTTCGTGTAGCGAAGTTTGTTCATGAATTACATCAAAAAGACCGAGAACTTTTAGTGGTGAAGACACATTTACTATTCAGTTAGGACTGGCCCTCCTCTGTCCTCGAGCTTGGAAGTAGGTGGGAACTTGAAGCAACATCTTCGGAGGCCGCGGGATCACAACTAAGTCGAGGCATTCGGGCTCGGCGGGATTATTGCTCGAGATAAAGTCTCGAGTCAAGCCCAAGCTCGAGTTACTCACATATCTTGTCAAGTCAAGTTCGAGCCCACCAATTCCCAATTTTACATGCTCGTGAGTATAATTGAGCTGCCACGTTTATTTTTTATTTTTTAAATATTAGTTAAGATTGACGTGAGTGTCATGAAAATGACATAATATACACACATTTATTATAGCTTTTTATAACTAAAGCTCGAGTTCCTTCACAAATTAATGGGAGTCGAGTCAATTCTAATATATTCAGATAGAGAGATTGCCAATAGATAGTTTAAGTTCAAGCCAGTTAATATATTCACTCGAGTATTACTGAAAAGCTTAATTTAATTGGTTATGGGCTACTATGATATATTAACTATCTCATACCATATCAATTATGCAATGTGAGATTTTTTTAATGCGATTGACACATTTGAATAATCTCCCTTTAATTTAGAAAAATAAATCTATCAACAGTAAATACATATGAGCTTAACATTAATAAATTCCACCTAACCTGATTGATTAGAAAATCAAAAGATGCACGTACACTAGTAGGTCTATGAGTGTTGCCCTTTTTGTTAACTCCGTTCAATTTGGCTAATGAAAAATTTTGACATGACTTTTTTTTTTTCTAATTATTTTCTCTATCTTACGTAGCAATGACATGGCTAAAATGATGCCATTGTGGTTCAAATTTGATTTTTATTATAAATTTATTTAAATTCAATTTAAAAATAAGCTAATTAAAAAAGGGAGAAACCAGGTGATGAGAGTTACAGCCCTTGATGCCGCCACCCCACCCTCACCAACCGGAGGCAAAGGCTTGCAGGCCCTCACCTAGAGGGCTGCCACTATGCTGTTTATTGATAATCTCTATAATGTTGTATTGGTAAAAACAGCCATTGGGGACAAGAAGAGGCTTGAATCATTGTCAAGGCCTTTAATATATCTATCTTGAAGAGTAAACTAAACTATCATGAATTCAAATACCATTCGGAAGATCCACAATTCAAACACCAAACTAGTGTTGTGACTTCCCTAAATTAAATCTTTGGAGTATTGTCCTTTTTGGCCCGTCCTATATTGAGACTCACAGTTTTGTCATTTGGCATATGGGTGGATACCTTCCAAAGAGGTTATCTATCCTAGTAGTGCTCTCACCCAAGTATACTAGCTCTGATTTTAATTTCTATTTTCACGTATCTCAAAGTTGCTCTCCTCATCTTTTAGTCCACAATTAGTTTATTTTTACTTTGTTTGCCATCCTAGAAGCTTGTCAAGAGCCGCTTCTTGTTTAAGTCCTCTAGCCCAATGACGACCACTCGTCATTTTGTCAGATTGGGTTGTAATAGGTATAACGTCTCACAAACTTCCCTAACACTTTCAAAACATACACATGATGAACAACAGCCCATCAAGAGATCAAACAAAGACTTAAGATCTGCACGACTTTCGAAGGAAGATCCTATGAAATGTCAGTCCAAAAAGGCTTCCGCAATATGAGAACCTTTATGGAGGTTTAGAACAACTCAAGCCGCCTCAAGCATTTTCCAAGGATCCACTTTATCAACAGATTTTGGTCCATTGGCGAGGATCGCCGTCTTATCCAAGAAGAATGCCAAGTAGAAATGTTAATACAACAGCTACGGGATTCAAACCAAGAGAAACAATGCTAAAACTAACCGAGAGTACCATAAACTGAGTAATTTCGTTGTCAGGTAAAAATAACCGAGAGTGACGGGGGATACAAAGTCAACAGAATATAAGAAAGACTAAAATTTGAATCCTCACTACTTACGACAAACAGTTTAGCGGGTCAAACAAATGTAAGGTCCGAACGACATTGGCACAAGCAACAGCATTTTCATCGTAAGGAATGAGTACCAAAAGCATTTCCAGTCTGGCCAGTTACCCAATTAACTGCAAACATCTGTCAAATCTACGGCCAAAATCCCAACAGAATGTTACGATCATAAGTTACTGAGCATCCATCTATAGCCAATTATCATGTAAAAAGTTTAATTACTAGTTGTTAAGCTCAAATAAGTTGGATATTTCAGGTCCGTAAAGTTACATTATTATCTATAAACTTGATAGGCATTAAGACCACTTTCAGATAAATTACGAAAGATTTAGATAGATTTCAACCTTCTACCTTCTAGAAGGAACTGGACACGTTTTTCTCCTAAGGGGGCCTAGAATGGCAAAAGAATGCTTCAAGTGCCATAACTTTGCTTAAAGGGACACTTAAGTGCCATAACTTATGAAATGTACACTTAAGTGCCACATTCGAATACAAACGGATCACTTAAGTGCCACTCCGGCAAAAGTCCGGCCAAAAGGCTGACGTGGCATTTTTCCGACGAATTTCCGGGGAAGTGAGCCCAAAACGACGCCGTTTTGCACGCTGACGTGGCCAAATAATACAAAAACGGTGTCGTTTTGGGCTAAATGTGGTAAAAAAATAATATAAAAATTAAATAAATTAAATTTAAAATTAGATTTAGTTAAAATATTACAAAATAATAATTTTAAAATTAAATTTAGCTAAAATATAAAAAAATAATTTTAAAATTAAATTTAGTTACAATATTAAAAAATAATAATTTTAAAATTAAAAGAAAAAGGGGGGGCTGGTGGGTCGGTCCCTCGGCCACCCGCCGCCACCTCCTCGCCATCACTAGGAAGGGTCGGCGACGGAGGAAGGAGGGTTGGTTGGGGTCGCCGGCCCCCGGCCAAGGGTCGGCGACCCCGGCCGATCGGCGACGAGGGCTCGCGAGCCATCGCCTAAATCGGGCGAGGGTTACAGCTCTTGCCCAAATCCGGCAGTGGCGAGGGGTTGCGGCCCTCACCCAAATCCGGCAAGGGTCGGCAGCCCTTGCCTGGTCGAGCCAAGGGTCGCCGCTCGCCGGGGTCGCCCGATGAGTGGCGGCCCTTGGCCCGGCCGGCGAGGGCCGCCAACCCTCGCTAATCTAGGCGAGGGCTACGACCCTTGCGGATTTGGTGAGGGTCGCAGCCCTCGCCGCCCGTCGGCCCTCCCCCTCCATCGCCGGCCCTTCCGGTGACGGTGAGAAGGTGACGGTGGTGGCTAAGGGCTGAGCCACCGCCCCCCCCCCCCCCTTTTTAAATTTTTTTTAATTTTAAAATTATTATTTTTTAATATTTTAACTAAATCTAATTTTAAATTTAATTTTAAATTATTTTTTATCACATAAGCCCAAAACAACGCCATTTTTGCATTATTTGGCCACGTCGTGTGCAAAACAACGTCGTTTTGGGCTCGATTCGCTAGATAAATGCCATGGCCGAACTTTGGCCGGATTGGCACTCAAGTGATCCATTTTACTCCGATTTTGGCACTTAAGTGTACTTTTTCGTAAGTTATGGTACTTAAGTGTTTCTTTGGACAAAGTTAAGGCAATCTAGGGGTCCGCACGTCATCCTAGAAGCGCCTGTGAATAAAAACTTAGGTTATGATAATAAGAAAAAAGGTCCAAATCTTGCGGTATGAGATGCCAAAATGGTATATATGGTTTTTAAATTAAGCATTTAAAAAAAACATTCAGCATAATTTTAGTAAAATTTAAAGGGAAAATTGCATCAACAGTAATAAATGTTTGGCCTAATGTGCAATTAAACTGTAAACATTTTCAAATTGATGCAATCAAATTACTCTTATGATCTCATGGGCAATTTCGCTAACGTTGCACGCCGGTAATTTCATGAGGCATTTTTAATGGATTTTTTGGCATTTGTGGCGTCGACGCAGTGTCTTATGGCGCCACATAAAAAAGTAAAAAAATCAAAAGAATTAAAAAAAAAAAAAGCCAAAATGATTAAGTTGGAGAAAAACCAGAAAACGGCCAAAAAAAAGAGGAAAAAAATCTAAAAAAGAAAAAAAAATTCCAAGTATGATAGAGAGAGGGTCATCGTGAGAGGGCCAATGACCCTTGACGGTAACCGGCAAATTCTCAAAATCGCCGATAACCCTTGCCGGTATTTTCCAAACTCTCCTTAAAAACGAGAGGGGCATCTGCTCCTTAGGCTCCGTTCCTTTCGCGAAAAATAATTTTTGGGAAAACGTTGTTTAGATTTTCCAGCGTTCGTTTTACGGAAAATGAATTCCTTGGGGAAAATGTTTTTCATAAAAGGAAAAAAGTCTTCTAAATTAGGGGAAAATGTTTTCCACTTTTGAAAAGTAGAGAGAAAATATTTTCCTCACTTGATCTCTCTTATCTTACACCTCTATAAATCCTCATTTCCTCATCCCCTTTCTTCTTCTTCTTTTTTTTTTTTTTTTTTAATTCGAATTATTTTTAATTTCATTTTTTTTTCTTTTTTTTTTTCTTTTTATTTTCTTTGTTTCCCATTTTCTTCTTTCTTGGCTAGTCATTGGCTATCGCCAAGTGAACCTCGAGCTCGTTGATCTCAAGCTTGCGCTCGTCGATCTAGCGAGCCTCGAGCTCGACGCTTGTGCTCACCAATCTAGTGAGCCACAAGCCTCGTGCTTATTGGCAAGCTCGAGGCTCGCCGGTGGCCAGTTGCAGGCCATCGCCGTGGCCGGTGACTAGCCAAGAAAGAAGGAGATGGAAAACAAAGAATAAAAAAATTAAAAAAAATAGTAATAGATTTTAAAAATTAAAACTAATGAAAAATCAATTTTTTAAAAATATGAAAAATCCATTTTAAAAAATAATATAAATGAAAAAGAGTATATGAATGAAAATATTTTCTTTACTAAATAGCAAAAAATATTTTCCTCTTCATTTTCAGGTTTCATTTGAACACCAGAAAATAATTTCATTTTCCTAGAAAATGACTTCCTGAAAAATATTTTTCAGAAATGCCACATTTTCCGCAAAACGAACGGAGCCTTAATGTGGTCTTATAATATACGGTGATCTAGTTACAAAACTATTCATAGAATATCAACAAAATGGATTTTTACTTAGTTGAATATAACATCAAGCATAAGGGTTACTTAGTTGAATATAACATCAAGCATAAGGGGTCTACATTGCTATGGTTGATAACACATACAGGCATGTATATACGCTCACGAATCTCGCCATCGATTTCACCAATAATGGGTATCAACATAGCAATTTTGATCACAAGTCATGTCTATAGATACCTAGATCCGATAAATCTCATCCAACAACCACCTATATCATGTATTGCAGTAAACTCCATCCCAATTGTAATTCTTAGGATGTCAAAAAATAAAAATGATTAATTAAAGCCATCCAAATGTTTACATGACAAGATATGCTCTCAATAAGTAAACAAGATGGCAAATGACTTCTTCAGGAAAAAGGTCCGTAAACTACGGTTGTTTTATAACAATATTGAAAGAAATTACAATCCCAGAACTTGCTTTAAAACAATGAAAATCTCACATGAGACATTACGGGCAATAGATCAAGCTAGTTGATGTTGTGGCTTGCAGTATTCCTATTCCAATCAGGCATACTTATTGTCAATGCACAGACATTTTGTGGTTACTCTGCCTCCTTCATGCCGCTGCTTTCCGAGCCCATCTTCCAGACAATTGAGTATAACTGCAGCATGCTCAGAAGCCCTGTCGTAACTTTGAATTAGTCGGGCCACTTCAAGCAACTTGCATGAAGTTATGTTGATGACCACGTTTTCCAGCACAGATGCATGTCCAAGCAGATACTTTACCAACATGAGCACTTCCTCATATTTGAATCTTAAACAAGCATAAAATCCAAAAATCTCAAAATTCTGGAGATGCTGAGCCCAACTTTTGAACTTCTTTATATGCCAACAGCTCTGGTGACCAACATTGCGGTAGTCTCTGTCAAATACATCCTGCACATGGATTAAATACAAATTAAACATTTCAAATAAAGCGCCATTTAGTTTTCACACCCATCCCCTGGCCAGTCAGATGACTAGCCTACACTAATCAAATTAGAGGAAATCGTAAACAATGGAAACCAAAATTTCGATACTTGTGTTCATGAAAGCAAACTCAATCTTCTCATTGTCACGATCATAGTGGCATTACGAAAGGAAGGAGAAGAAAATCAGGAATTGGTGAGACTGTAGTTAAACTTTCAGAGTATAATAGAGGGAGCATTTGAAACATAGGCTGCGACAGCCGTGAAACATCCAGAGCATTATACTAGTTTCGCTATTAAATGGACTCAAGGAGACAAAGGAAGGGAGAGACTTTGGATGGTGCATTCTAGTTAATCCTTTCAAATATTTCCAAACTGTGAATAGAGTTTAGGGAATATACCGAGACACAATCAGGTGGATCAAAAATTATGACCAGCTTCTCCAAATTTGGGGAAGTTGCTAGCATATTTGCTATAGCAGGAAAGCTAAATTGGGGGATGGTCATGCATAGCGTGAGAGACTTGCAATTTAACAATGAAAACTGCACATCTTCTACCTTCAGAAGCCCCATAACCTGATCACATCAAAAAGTAAAGTCAGATCGCCAAAACAGTAGGGGTTTTTTTTTTTTTACTCAAGTGCATCACAAACCACTATGTTTTTTTCTCATGCAAAATTCCATCAATATAACCGCTAAACATCCATAAGCTTTGGCAGAATAATGGCCTCTAAGCTAAGTGAAAAACTAACAATGAAAACTGCACATCTTCTACCTTCAAGCCCCTAATGTCCATCAAAAAGGAAGCCAAAACAGTATGTTTTTTTTTCTCAGGTGCATAATGTTTTTTTTTCTCATGCAAAATTCCATCAATATAACCGCTAAACATCCATAAGCTTTGGCAGAATAATGGCCTCTAAGCTAAGTGAAAAACTAAATGGTAAAGCTGATGTCCATCAGGAAGAAAGATGATTAAGCTCACCCAAATGCACCAAGCACCAAGTTGAATTCGGGTAGCATTCTGCAACTTGCCAAGACTTTCCTTTAGGAAGGAGCAATCTAATTCGGCTGAATCGAAATCTAATTCGGCTTCAACTAATGAAGATGCTTCAAGAATTCTTATTATCTCGTAAATATATCCCTTCACACGCAATGACAGCAAACGGGGAGTCCAAATTTCCAAAGGGGGAGAAAAAGTCTCCAAAGGAAATTCCACATTAACATCATCTAGCACCAACTCTTTCAGACTTCTTGAACAAATTCTTTCTACACCCCAGCATCTTTTCAAATTCAAGTATTCAAGAGCAGGGCTGCCCATAAAAATTTGTTGAAGCACATCATCACTCACTTTCATGTTTTGAATGGACAAGGACTTAAGCGAACTCCAACTAATTCTTTGGCTGGATGAGAAATGGCAGCCAGTCAAACACAGCTTAGTCAACGAGGAGCAATTGTAAAGCAATGGAGACAAGGTGTAATACGCCCACCAATTCAAGTTGAGAAGAAGTTCTTCCACATCATGATCAATCGCAAAGTGAACCCATAAATCAATCTTAAAGGGGTAGAAGTACTTTGATCTGATATCAAGGTGGAATTTTTCCACCTTAGGCCACATATATAGTGTCAAAACCCTGTTCACAAATGAATCATCGTAAGAAGAGACAGAGAACTTGAGATTCGAGATAGTGGTCCAAATAGACTGCCACCTTTTCGACAAAACACAAGTTTTAACGACGTCCCTTGTGGGCAAAAAGGAGAAGATATGATGTATTAGGCAATCGGGCAAGAGACTGATGTAATCCCCATGATCTTTTTGGCCGATGGTCCGCGCCGAAGTACTTGCCATGGCATATATGAAAGGATTCTAGGGTTTCTTGTTCTCTCTATTCGATGAAGCATAAACTTTTGCACGATTACCTTTGTCAGGTCCTAGTTATGGGTCAGGATGAAGAGTTACCCAAAATCCAATTCCCTAAAAGATCCCCTTCGTCATATTTATTTATCTTTTTTTTTTTTATAACCGAGGATTTGCCGAGCCCCCTTACAGGGGCCCATAGCCCTAGTAGCACCTGGTAGCACATTCGGGCCCATCAATATCTCGGAGGAGACTAGCATATGATTCCATCACCATTGCCTCCCACTTATAATGCTAATAACTGCAGGTTTCGAACTCTCGACCTCAGCAATGAAGGAAGGACTCTCAACTAACGTAGCTACCCACCGGTGGGTCCTTTCATCATATTTGTTGATAGCTGTATATTTGGAAAAATAGTTAACATAGATGATTTCAGCAAGTGCTTTAAATATGCTTTAAATAGTATAAAATCTATATCACATTTGTCAAACCATTTCATACAAAATCAAATCCTAAACTAATTTCAAGACACGATTTACTGTGCCATTTCATATAAATCAAGAGGGCATTTTTGCCCGGTCGAGCTTTATATATAACAAATATGCTTTATACACAAACTTTTCTATTTTTATAAATATCAAATGGTATGATGCCTCTTTCATAACTCATAACAAATACAATTTGAATCATTTTCAAGATATGAGTTTACAAATCATAGAAGTGAAAAAGCACAACTCATGTAACCAAAGCTAATTTAAGGTTACATTACCCAGAGAACTTCAAAATCCTAACAAAGAAACATTTACCGAATGTCAACTTAACTGGCAACTAACATCAACTATGACTCGATGCACTAGCCTCAGGCTGTACCGGTTATATCACTCGAATATACAGTCTTTCTCTTTCGACCGAAAAAAAAAAAAAAAACATCAACTATGACTCTACAAGGCGACGCAATTTTTAGGGTCCAAACGTCAACTATGGGTCAACAAAAAGGCCAAACAAGCATCATACTTGACGTGGAGAACAGAGTAGTGAGCTCATCTTGCGCGGTAAATTTTGCGTGTCATATTTTTTTCCAGCAAACTTCATTTCAAATTAGCTTACTGTAAAAATAAAAGAAAAGAGGAAGAGCTCTTTTAATAAATATATATGATTTAAAACAGTATAAAATCTATATCGCATTTGTCAAACTTTTTTTTATATATAATCAAATCCCAAACTAATTTTAAGAGACGCTTTACCATGCCGTTTCATATAACTAAGAGGGCATTTTTGCCCTGTCAAGCTTTATATAACAAATATGCTTTAAACACAAATTTTTGTTTTTACATAAATATCAAATCGTGTGCTTTTTTCATAACTTACAACAAATATAATGTAAGTCATTTTCAAGATGCGAGCTTGCAAATCATAAAATTGAAAAGCACAACTCACTACTAACCAAAAGTCAATTGAAGGTTACATTACCCAGAAAACTTCAAAAGCCTATCAAGGAAACATTAACCAAATGTCAACTTAGGACATCAACTAAGACTCTACAAGGGGACGCCACTTTTAGGGTCAAAATGTCGACTGTGGGTCGAAAAAAGGCCACACAAGCATCATACCAGAAGTAAAGAAGAGAGCAGCAAGCTCATCTCGCGCGGCTAATTTTAAGGTGGCATATCGTTCTCCACCGACGAACACCATTTCAAATGAGCTTTCAAAAAAAATAAAAAAAAGAGCTCTTTCGAAATACTAAAAAATCCAAAACTGCTAATAATTTGAAAAATCAATAAATCAAAAACGAGAAGTTTCAATCGTGATCCATAAAATCCTAAATGTCTCTTAAGATGTGAGGGACCTAACCATCATTATTGGATAGCTTAAACTAAATCACAACATTATTGACACTTGATTTTTTGCCAACATGTCATACAAAGATAAAAACTCGAGTGATAATGATTCCTGATAGACATTTCTCACATAAGCATATCATTTTCATATCATTTACACTTTGATTTCGAAAAGTTAAAAGTTAACTTTTGAGTTGACTATTCAGTTAAACTATCATTAAAAAGTAAATATTTGGTCAAAAATTGGCTTTTTGCATAAAAAGCCCTAACATAGTGTTAATTTAACCTTGACAATTTCAATTTTAAAAAAATAATAATAATCAAAGTTTGACTCATTAAATGACTTTTTGGTGACAAATGGAAAAGTTGACTTTTAATGAACATTTTTTTCCCAAAAAATAAACAAATTGAAAATCCTTAAATAAACTCATTTTAACTTAATTTGACTTTTAACTAATTAATTTTAAGAGTAATTGACTTTTCCCCAAATCGGGAATTTCAATTTCTAATTGGCCAAATTTAAAACTCATTCCTTTCCAGTCGTTTTTTCAGAAAATTTTCCTTCATGACATTTAATCAGGAGATCATTCCTCATTCAATTGACAAGCCAATTTCAAGATTCCAAGTTGGAGGTGCATTAGACGCAACTGGATTTCAATATCAATTTTGAGAAAATCATACTAGTTGGACTTAATTTGATCAATTTAGTCCATCAGTAATTAACAAAATCACAAGGGTTAACACTTTCACTTTGACCCATGATCAACTAGCATCCAATTGAACCAATTGAGGTTAATTTGGCCAATTGAACTTTAATTGCGTGCACTGGACTAGCTCATATTGCAATTTTAGCAAAACTTGGGGTTGAGGCATTCATGATAAATTAATCAAATCAAGTCAATTCAATTGAATCTAATTGCATTTAATTTAATGCAAATCATTTAGGAAACTTTTAATTCAACCTAATTGGACAAAATCAAGACAATTGGAATGAAATTAGAGGAAATAGTAAACCGGTTTAACCTGCTCCAACGGGTCAACCCTGTTTGACCGGTGTTGACCCAAGCAAATTTTCCAACCAAAATTTGGCCAGCAATCACCCATCCTTAGCTGGCCAACCAGTTCTGTCTCTCCTTATGTCGTGAAATTACCAAAATGCCCTTGCTCCTTTGACATTACAAAAATGCCGTCAAAATTCAAGCAGGTAAACTCCTTGGTGTTTAAAGAAGAATTCCAAGCCATCCATTATTCATTTGATGTTGGCCATTCGCCTAGCCATGTTATTATGTGATGAAATTTCAGCCAATTAGATTTGAAGGGATTCCGGCCAATGATTAAGAGTTGGCTTAACCATGAAGGGATTTCCTTAACCATGAAAGAATCAATTAGAGCCATAGAATGAACTGGAGGGCTTTGATTAGATTTGGTTCTTGAATTTCCCTTCATCTCTCTCTCTCCTTGCTCGTCGACGGCAACTATTCTTCTGGATTCGGTGATATTCACTCTCTCTCGAGTTCACCTGATCTCGATTCTCTCTCCTTTCTCATGAGCTCTCTCTGCAATTTCTCTCTCATAAAAGTCTCTCCATTCCCTATCTCTCACTCTTCATTTTTGGCCGACGGCTCTCTCAACAATCACTCCACTCATTCTCTTTCTTTTGGAGGATTTCTCTGGCGTTCCCTGAAAAATTCTCTCCATTAACTCTTAGTTATCTCTCTCTAGTTGTCTTCATTTAGCCGAACAAGTTTGAAGAAAGAGAAAAGTGATAGATTCAACCATGGCCGAAGCTAAGTGCATTTTCCTTCTATAGTTTCGATCTTCGAATCAGGCTTTAATTGTTGCTCTCGGTCTCGTTCGTATGATTTCAGTGTTTGCTTCAATCATTTCTAATTCAAACGATCTATTCTTCAGCGGCAATTTCCAATTAATATGGATCAAAGAAATGCTCCGAAAAGTCCTGATGCAATGTGGAATTTTAACGATCCTGAAAATCTCAAAGCTCCTAGCATATCTTCAAGTCTCTCGGCAATCTCAGCACCAGAAAGTCCTCTCAACATCACTGAAGAAATGGAAGAAGCTCAGTTTCCTTCAATTTGTGGTGGTTCAGTAGAAGAACGAGAGCTAATTTTTCTCTATTTTTCTCTGTTTCGTTCTCATGTTCATAGTGATCTCGTTTTCTCAGCCGTAAGTTCTTCCTTCACTGGCGATCGATATCTTCCTCTTGGCATCCACAATCTCATGAATCAGTAGTCACTTAAAGTCAGTTCTCCGATCAAGGAATTCTGAAATCCAGTTGCTGATTGAAGATCACTGGAGCTCTAGCATTTCGACAGCGGTTCCTTCCTCTTGACTCTTATTGTTCATGTTTATACTTGTTGGAGTTCTATTCATCAGGCGAAGGATTTCCGAGTTCATGTTTCTGTTGATCCATGATTTGATCCTTCTTCCAAGCTTCATCATCAATGAATGTTGGACAAATATAAAGGTTAGTAAAACTTCGTTAAATTTGCTCAACTTTGCTGAGGTTAGTTTAATTCAGACCAAGCGTGTTTAGGACTTCTTGTGATGTGTTTGATCCTGCTGATTTTCGAAGCTCTTTTCTGTTTGTGACGCTCATGATTTCGATGAATGAATTTTAGGATCTTTTAAATTATTCTAGAGTGCAGTGAGTAAGCTGAGGTTTTTGCTTGATTCTATGTACTTGCTCTTTCTACCCTACATGGATTTCTCCTACTCCTTAGGGTAAGACATATACAATGTTACTTATTTCATTATTTGATGTGAGATTATTAAAACCTAAGTAGACCAAAGATTAACATTTTTATTCAAAGTAATTATTCTAGGCTACACAACTAAGCCTGTAACTAATTAGAACCACTCAAACTAGACCGAATCCTAAGATTTTTTTTTTTTTTTGTCGAAAATAGATGTTGCATTCATTCATGAAACAAAATGAACCTTACAAGGCAACAATGGGTAAAATTCTGAACAGAGAATTTCCAAAAGGGAGGGAGGAGGAAAAGTCACCCAATTTGTAGGAAGATTTTTGGACTGGTGAGAGTTTGCTAGCCAATTTTCTGCTCGGTTTGCCTCGCGAGGATTGTGCTCTACCCTTGCTGATACGACCCTTGCTGATTTAATTAGGTGAAGCTCTTCTTTGCACTGTTCCATGATTTCCTTTAAGTCCCAGGAAGGTTTGGCTCAACCCATCAAAGCTTCCACCAAATTTGAACTATCACTTTCTATTACCCATTTGCTGCTTTGGATGGTGCCTGTTCCCACGTGCGTAGCTTCACTTCGCCTCAAGTACTTCAGACCCTACAGCAGAGCTAGGGCTTTTGCTTGCTGGGGAGAGAGTGCCTGGATCTGCACAGCAAAGCCGTCAACCACCGTCCCCGATAGGTCGCGTAGTATGCCAGCAGCCAAGCCTAAGAAATCACCCAAAGACCACAAGGCATCGACATTCAGCTTCATCTTGTCTTTTTTCGGTGGCGTCCATCTGGTCGGTAGGTTTCGATTTGTGGGTTTTTGCCCTTTCTGAGTCTGCCATCTGTTGAAGTTTTTTTTGTTGTACTATTGCTAGATCTACAAGGGCTGTCGGTTGTGGAGGCTTAACTTGAAAAATCAAATCATTGCGGGACTTCCAGATGTTCCACAGCATAGCAGCAATTTGTTCTCTTTCAGGTAATATATCGCTTCTTTTGAAAACTTCCATTAGCCACTGATCAAACCTTGTTATGTTGCTTGGTTCTCTAATGATCTAAATTCGTGGATCTGCCCAGATTTTTTTAGTCCATTTGCAAAGTAGGAATAGATGTTCTGTTGTCTCCATATGTGTGGTGTAGAGCATACAATAGGGGTTGGGTAGCATTTTCCTTTTGTGCAGGTTCTCCCTTGTTGGTATGGCATCTTGGCATAGGCTCCATAGGAAAGTTCTCATTTTTGGGGGAATAGCTAAGCTCTATATTCTTGTCTAGAGGGATCTAGGTGGCTTGAAAGAGCAAGTTGCTCTGTTTTGTTCTGTTTTTGAGGCATTTGAATAGGTCATATTGTACCCACTCTTGACAATGTATGTCCTTGATTTATTATTGATCCAAATGAGACAATCTTCTTTTGGAGTCGGGCTAATGGGTGTCGCAAGTATCTCGTTTGCTACTTGTTCTTCAAAAAAATTCAGAATTAAACTTTCCTTCCATACCCGCAAGTCTTCATTAATAAGTTTTGCCACCATCACTGGTTCATTTTGGTTAACTGGGCCTCCAAGCACTCCGGACTTCAGCCATTTATCTTCTCTGATGTTGATAGACTTGCCATCCCCTACGGACCATTTAACCTCTGATTCTATGGCTTCTCTCCCCGTTAAAATGCTTTGCCATCCCCAAGACGATCGCTGCCCTTTTCTTGCCTTCCACAAATCTCCATTTGGAAAGTAAATACCTTTCAATATTCTACTCCACAAAGCTGAGGGTGTTTTGGCTAATCGCCAAGCTTGCTCGCCGAGCATTACTCGGTTAAAATTTCTCAAACCTTTGAACCCCAAACCTCCCTCGTCTTTTTTGGTTTTCAGTGTTCCTCAATTCTTCCAATGCAACTTCCTTTTTGAATCACTTTTCTACCACAAAAAAGAAGCAATTCTTTTTTCTATAGCTTTGCAAATGGAGATTGGCAATTTAAAAACTAACATTGCATAATGCGGGAGAGCTTGTACCACGTTTTTATTAGAATTTCTTTCCCTGCTTTTGAAATTAATTATTCTTTCTATCCTTCTAACTTTGAGTTTACTCTTGCTAGAATCCAAGCGAACATCTCCTTCTTGGAGTGACCCCATTCTATTGGTATGCCAAGATATTTTCCCGTTTGTTCTATTGGAACTCTGAGTTGCTATGCTAGATTTCTTTTTGGAGATAACGGACAATTGCTGCTGAAACATACCCTTGATTTGTTTAAATTAACTGCTTGGCCCGATGCAAAACAATACTGGTTAAGAATATTGGCTAGATTTTGGCATTCCACAATAGTCCCGTTCAAGAAAAATATGGCATCATCAGCAAAGAGTAAATGAGACAGTGTAGGACAAACCTGTTTAGCTTTATACCCTTAATGCTTCCATCTTCGAGGGCTTTGTTCATCATCCCAGTCAAATCATTTGCCATTATGATAAATAAATATGGGGAGAGAGGGTCACCTTGTCTAATTCCTCTTGAAGGGGTGAAATATGGAGTAGGCTCCCCATTTACCTTCACACTTAGGGACACCGTCGAAACACATTGCATGATTAGAGATACCCACCTCTCACAGAAACCCATTTTCAGCATACCCATTCGATTCTATCATAAGCTTTCTGCATATCCAATTTCAATATCGCTTGAAACTTTTTCTTCCTTTTTGCTATTCTCAATTGATGCAAGACTTCTTGAACTATTAAAATATTATCTTGAATTTGCCTCCCTTGCACTCTGATCAAGTTCTATAATCTCTGGAAGCCAAATCTTTAGTCTGTTTGCCATGACTTTGGAGATAATTTTGTAGCTGACAGTTAATATAATTTTGTAGCTGATGGTTAATAGGTCTAAATTGGCCTATATTTTCTGGGTTTTTTACTTTTGGTATCAAGGAAATACACATTCTATTAAGGAGGGGATCAAAGAAACCTGTTTCGAAGAAATTGTGCACTAGGTTAAACAAATTCTGCTTAATATCCTCCCAAGACTATTGATAAAAAAGCCTATTTAGTCCATCGGGCCCCGGAGCCTTTAAAGAACCCAGCTGAAAAACGCCTCTTTCACCTCTTCAAGGGTGATATTTGCCATCAGATTTTCATTTATTTCTTCCCTTACTAGTCTGGAAAACTAGTTTAGTATTGGCTGATAGTTCCTAGGGCTCACCGATTTATATAAGTTCTAGTAGAAAGACCCTATGTGTTGTTTAAGTGCCGCCAGGTCCCTGCACCAACTATGATCTTCCATTTGCAGCATTGTAATTCTATTTCTTTGTCTTCTTTGTACTGTAGTGGCATGGAAGAACTTCGTGTTTTTATCTCCCAATTGCAGCCAATTGATGCGTGCTCTCTGTCGCGACCTCTTTTTTTTTCGGCGCCCGCAATCGGGTACGGGTGCCTAAGGAGGCTAATGGCTCGGCTGAATTTAGTTATGCCCGGACTCTCCCGAGTCCATCAATTCACGACTTTAATAGTCTAAATTTTTAACCTGTAAATTAATTTTAAAACGGAGTCACCACTAATCGGTTTAGGATGGGTCGATTAGAAACCTAAGTGAATTATCGGGAGAAATACTCGCTCCTGCACAACCAGAAAAATTAGGATCGGGGACTTGATTATACTAGTTAATCACTAATGCCCTTTCGATACCTAATCTTATTTAAACCCTAAGGTTTTTTGGGTGTTCGGGGATTTTCCATGCATTTTTGGGAGGAAAAACATTTTTTCAGTCATTTTCTGATTTTTTTGGACGCAAAGGGATTTTTTTGGTATTTTTTGGAAAAATACAAGTCTTTTGGCTTTTTCTTTTTTTTTTTTTGGCTTTTTCATGAATTTTTGACTTTTTTTTTTGGATTTTTGGCATTTTTTTGGAAAATATGAAATATTTTTGTTTTTTTATTTTCGAAAAATAAAATATTTTTTTAAATATTTTTTAATATTTTTGGAAAATAAATTATTTTTTATTTTTCTCAATTTTTTTTTGGAAAATAAGACATTTTTAACATTTTTTGAATATTTTTTGAAAATAAAACATTTTTTTATTTTTCAATTTTTGTAAATAAAATATTTATTATCTATTTATTTATTTAAAATATTATTTTTATATTAAAATAATATAAAAAATGACTCGGGTCGGATTCGTGGGTTGGGTCCGACTTGGGCCAGCGATCCGAATGAGGATGGGCTCGCAACGTGGGCCCAACTCGAATTTTTTTTTTTTTTTTTTATTTGTTTACTAAAAAACGGCGTTGTAGCCGGCGTTCGAGACACCGGCCTGGCCCGACAACCCAACCCGATAGCTGCTCCACGACCCGACTCCGCGAACCCTACCCGGATCCGAGACCCGGATCGCGACCCGACTCCGTCGCCCCGAATCTCGCGAAACCCTACCCGGTTCCGAGACCCGGATCCAACTTGACGACTTGGAAAATCGCAAACCCTAGGGCTTGCGAATGCTGCGTGCCGAGGGGGAAAGGCTGAGGTGCGCGGCGGCAACGGTGGCGACGGTGATAACAACGGCTACGATGGCTACGGCGACGATGAAGATAGCGGCTGGCCACTCAACTGGATCGGCGACGGGGCTCGTGGCGTGGCGGTAGGAGAAGCGACGAAGACCTTGATTTACTGAGGTCAAAATCCGGAGATGGAGGGGTTTCGATAGAGAGGGGGGCGACAATGGCTACACAACCGGAGGTGGCGGATACCAGTGGCGGTGAATGGTGGTGGTGATGATGATAGGGCAGCGGCGGCGGCTTCTCGATTCTCGGATCCGGTGTGGTGTCGGCGGATTGGTCACGGCAACCGCTCGAGGAGGGGGAACAACAGCGGCAAGAACTCCAAATCGTGGCGTAGATCTCGGCCGGACCTTCCTCGGCCTCGATCTTGTCTCACTCGAGCCACATCCAAGCCTTCACCGGCCGGATTTGACCTTCTCGGAGTCGCTTGCGGTCGGCCTTCCCCGAAGTCTCTCGGTTAAAGGTGGGCTGAGCTCGCGACTCGAGTTCTCTCCTATGCTCGCCCTTCAACCCTTCCTGATGTCTCTCAGTGAAGGATCTCCGAGCTCGCCACACCCCTCTGACGATGTTTGCGGCCACCTATTTATAGGCGAAGGAAATCCGGTCGACGAAAGGCCTGGGCCGCCGGTATCCAGTTCCGCTCGGCTAAACCGGTGTCCCATCGAGCTTTTCCAGCAAAGCTCGCTCAACATTAATGGCGCCTGCAATCTTATCCCTTCCGGCCGACGTCCGCCTACTCCCCTTGGCCGTAGGCCATCCTTCTTCGCGTCGCCGGCCACCGCGCGTGAACTACGAGGCGGAGAAAGAAGGAGCGAGGAAGAAGAAGGCAAGAAGAAGAAGAAGAAGGAAGGAAAAAGGGGGGGGGTGGGGCCAAGTCGCGTGAGCCCACGTGGAGAAAAAAGGGGGCTGGTGTTTTTTTTTTTTCTTTTGGTTTTTTTTTTGTTTATTATTATTATTTACTATCCGAAAAAGGCAAATAAATGTAAAAAAAAAAAACTAATTAATTAAAAAAACGAAATTTAGGTGTCAACATTTGCTCTTCTTTGAAGGTGAGTTCGCAGAGGTTGCATTCAAAGATAAACTCGATACCTAAATTTTGTCCATGCATGCGTTGCATATTTTATTTGGGACTTATTATTTTATGCGGAAAAAAAAGCAATATAACTTTACATATACTAAGACAGATAAGAAAATACCTGTAATTACTTACCGGGAGTGAGTGAGATAGGGTGTGAACCCCGAGTTTTGGCAAGTATCAATGCGTCATCTTACCTGGTGACATGAGGAAGTTGCTTTTCCAGGACCCGAATCATTCTTCGGTTGCCTGTTAGAGCAATAAGTGATTTGTCTAGGACCCAAACCTTTTTTCGGTCGCCTTGATGGGGAATTGCCTTCCTAGGACCCGGACCTTTCTTCGGTCGCCTGTTAGAGCAATAAGTTGGTTTGTCTAGGACCCGAACCTTTCTTCAGTCACCTTGACGGGGAATTGCTTTTCCAGGACTCGAACCTTTCTTCGGTCGCTTGTTAAGGCAATAAGTTGTTTGTCTAGGACCCGAACCTTTCTTCGATCGCCTTGACGGGAGATGCGCCGACCTTTCTCAGGGCATCACATTTGTTGGGGTGTCTGACTTCTGTCAAAGACACTAGTTGGAACCCGACCTTTCTCGAGAGGATGCACTGACCTTTCTCAGGGCATCGATTTGTGGGGTGTCTGACTTATGTCGAAGACACCAGTTGGAACCCGAACTTTCTCGAGAGGATGCGCTGACCTTTCTTAGGGCATCGATTTGTGGGGCGTCTGACTTCTGTCGAAGACACCAGTTGGAACCCGACCTTTCTCGGGAGGATGCGCCGACCTTTCTCAGGGCATCAATTCTGGAAGATACCTGGACATTCACAAGTATATCAAAGAGTACCTGGATATTCACAAGTACTAACCTGAAGGGTATCTGGGCATTTGCAGGCGTCAAAATGGGTATTTGGCTAACCATAGGCATTGAAGGGGTACTTGGATGATCACAAGTATGAATTCTTGGGGGATACTTGGACATTCACAAGCATCGAAGGGGTACTTGATATTTGGAAATATCAATGATGTACCTTGGATATTTGTGAAGGTGTCCCACCTCTTGGCAATTGAGAAATATCGAGTGCGTACCTGGGATATTCATGAAGGTCTCTCACCTCCTAGTAGTTGGAATATCGAGGACTTACCTTGGATATTCATGAAGGTCTCTCACTTCCTGGTAATGGGAATATCGAGGGCATGCCTTGCATTTTTGCGAAGGTTTCTCACCTCCTGGTAGTTGGAATATCAAGGACGTGCCCCGCATATTCGTGAAGGTCTCTCACCTCCTGGTAATTGGGGAATATTGAGGACGTACCTCGCATATTCGTGAAGGTCTCGCACTTCCTGGTAATGGGAATATCGAGGACGTACCTGGGATATTCGTGAAGGTTTCTCACCTCCCGGTATGGGGAATATCGAGGACGTGCCTCGAATATTCATGAAGGTCTCTCACCTCCTGGTAATGGGAATATCAAGGACGTGCCCCACATATTCATGAAGGTTTCTCACCTCCTGGTAACATAACCTTGAATGTAGCACGAGGCTTACCTGGATGGCCGCAGGCACTCAAAAGGGCTGGAACACTTGGGTAGCCACATGTGTACAAAGTACTGGAATACTTGGATGAACACGAGTACTTAATGATATGATTTGGGGTCACTCAGTTGGTCCAAGAGTAAGAAAGCATACCTGGGTAGGTGTAGGCACACAAAGCAGTGAAGTGCTTGAACAACTGCTATTATTTCGGGACAACTCGGGCAAGTTGAGTATCAGGAAGAGGGAGTATCCGAATGATGGCCGGTACTCAAAGATAATAGGGATAGAGATATGCTTATCTGGCAATATCTCTGATCTTTAAGAGTATGTCTGCTATTTGCACAATTTGTACACATGATTGTATATGCTAGAAATTCATGAGTTCAAATGATATTCATGCATGATAATTTTGTCAGCTTTGCATCATCTAATTTCCACTGGGGAAGATTTTGAAAGACAACATTTATTCGGAATATAGATGCTTTGAGCATGCCAGATGAGAGACTTTCAGTCTGAAAGGACTTTTCACTCACTCTCTTGGAGAAGGCTATCCTGACCATTGATGCAGGATTTGTAAGGACCACACTATCTCACTTTCATCATGTCAGCAGGGGTTTGAGTATTCTCGCAAATAGTACAATTTTACCAATGTGAGAGGTCTTTGTTGAAACTGTGATGAAGATTTGGTCAATGGCTCATCAAATGGGACCATCAAGGTCAAGGCTTATGAACGAAGTGCCGCATGATTATCTCCGAGTTTGCAAGTCAAGAATTCTGCGAAAAGAGATAGAGTAGTCTTGCTCGTACTTCTTCGAGCGATGCTTATTGACACATAAAATCCTACGTTAATTGAAGTGCCCCTAATCTGAAGAGACTTTTACAATGGGAATGTAACGCAGTTTTGGCTCACATGTAAGAGGATGAGAGTTGGTGATTGTCTTGACATTTGTCACTAGTCTTTCTTCATGGTCGGATGGCGGTTGTATCAGCAATTTCTCTTGGGAATACAAATGGCTGTATTTTTGTTTGGGGCATCGGCCTTGCTTTTACCGCACTGCGCTTTTTCATGCCCCTATTTCTTATCTCAATTTTTCATCCATGGGCATTGACCTTACTTTTACCAGGTACACTACTTTTTTATGCCCTAGTTTTTGTCCTTGTTGCTTGAGGAACTGATCTTGACAAGTTCAAGCAAATGCTTTCGTTAGACTTATTGAGTCTTCTGGTATTTTCGATTATGCTGCTCGAATGGCGGCAGCTTCTGCTTTGCCTCCATGTGAGGGTGAATTTTACAGACTCAATTGGGTTGTACAATAGATACAAGTGCGTAAAGAAATAATTGCTCTTCATGACTCTAGGGCACTTAAATTAACGTGAGTATTCATATGTAATAAAGACACTCAAAGATTGATGTAAGTGCAAGCAAGATAATTCCTATCCCTTTTCTCACCCCGTGATGTTGACTTGCCTTCAACTTGCCCCAGTGTAGGGTGGTTCTTTGATGGGGGTAGGACAGAAACTTTACCAGTGTAAGGAGCTCAAAGGGGTGAGCAATGAAATACCTCTCACTATTTTGATTATCGTACTATTCGCGAGAGAACTCTTTACCCTGCAACCATGGTATCTTTTGCACTCATCTCATGAGTGTATAGATGGGGGGGACCATGTGTAGGATATGGCTTGCTTTTCATCATTTTGACGCGCCTCATCCAACATGCTCGATTAATCTTGTATTCTTCATTTAGTTGTCTATTCTAATAATTCTCAATGGAATCAAAGATTTAGACAGACAAAATCGTCATGCAAAATTCATTTGGAAAAGGCATGCAGCATTTTACATGTGATGGAGTTTGTACTTCTCAGAACAAATGAATAGTCTTGGCTCAAAAAGACCTTCTTAGTAGCTTTAAGGGCCAATAGAATAATATTGTTAAATTTTGAACATCAAAAGGGTTATTCACAAAGGGGTGTTAATGGTTATCCCTATTGATTAAGGACATGACACATGAAGGATCAGCCAAGGATTAAGAATTTGATTAAACGTCTTTGTTTTTGCCCCGGGCTTGGGTCACTTGGTTTGCTCTATTTACCCATTTAATCTGGCTTTTGAATCCCAATGCCTCCTGTCAATATGAGTTCAGAGAATGAGTGTCAGAAATGATGCCATGTTACCTTTCCTCCAGAGTTTATTTGTGCTGGTTCTTAGGGAAGTTGCTGATGGCCCTTTTTACATTTCAATGCTTCCTTCGGCTGGTCTTTCCTACTTGTGGCCACCTATGCATAATTGCTAGTCGTTGATTGATTTTCAAAGCTTTCCTTCCGTGGAATTTTTCCTTCCACCTCTGATTATAGCAGCATCAGGCAAAGTCATGTACCTCAAGCTTCTATGGAATTTGAGATGGACAATCAAAAATTCCAATTCTCCAATGGTAATTACTTCTTGCAAGAGCATGTGTCTAGAACAAGAAGTGAGGCCTCCAGATTCTAAGATTATTGACTGGGACAGAAGATTCCTTTTGACCAAATAGATTCTTGAATGACGCGTCCCTTACACCGAGTTGGGTGAAATTGACATGGATTACTCTTACGCGTCTGCTTAGGTAACGTCGATTTGCTCAAGTTATGACATCGAGTTTGCTACTTGATTTTCGACACTTCCTTAAACGCTGATGATTACCATTCATTTTTCTTCATTGAGTCAACCCAAACACACTCTTTTTTTTTTTTTTTTTTTTTTGATGATGGTGTAAACACATCACTCATATATAAAGGTGCATAGGCATTTTTATTATGATAGAGAAATGCTTGGCAATGCCAGGCAATGAACATCTTTCAAGAGTAGTACTTTTTCACAGCATTGGAATTAACTGGTTTAGAGAATTCTCGCCCATCCATCTCAGTTAGAATCAAGGCTCCTCCGGGAAGTATCTTCTTTATTACATAGGGACCCTTGTAATTTGAGGCAAACTTGCCTCCAGGCACTGGAAAGATTGGCAGTATCTTTCTCAAGACTAGCTCGTTTACCTCAAAGTGCTTGGGTCGCACCTTTTGATTGAACAATCGAGCTACTCTCTGCTAGTAACACTGACCATGACAGAGTGCTTTCAGTCGTTTTTCGTCGATCATATTTAGTTGCTCAAACCTTTGTTGTGTCCATTCTTCTTTGGACAATCCTGCCTGGGATAAAATTCGCAAGGAAGGGATTTCTACTTCTACAGGCAAAACCGCCTCCATGCCGTAAACCAAGGAAAAAGGCATTGCCCCAGTGGAAGTTCGAATCGAAGTTCGATATGCTGTTAGTGCGAAAGATAACCTCTCATGCCAGTCACGGTAGTTTTCAGCTGTCTTAGATAGGATTCTCTTGATGTTCTTGTTGGCGGCTTCCACAGCTCCATTCATTTGTGGACGATAAGGGGACGAGTTCAGATGTTGGATTTTGAACTCAGAAAACAATTGATCAATCAACTTGTTGTTCAGGTTTGACCCATTATTAGTGACGATAGCTTTTGGTACGCCATAACGGGCAATTATGTCACGTCTAATGAATTTCATAACGTTTCGTGCAGTTACGCTTGCATAGGATGCAGCCTCGATCCATTTTGAGAAGTAGTCGATTGCAACCAAAATGAATCGGTGCCCATTTGATGCCTTCGGATTGATTGGGCCAATTACATCAATACCCCATATTGAAAATGGCCACGGCTCAGATAACGATGCAATTCGGTTGGAGGAATATTTATCTTGTCCCCGTGAATCGACAACGATGACAGCTTCGCACATGCGAGCACAATCACTCTCTAAAGGGAACCAGTAATAACCCAATCTCATTATTTTCTTGGCCAACATACGTCCATTCATGTGAGGGCCACATACTCCCCCATGTATTTCTTGCATTATTTGTGTGGCTTCATTTGCATCCACACACCTCAGCAAGACTGAGTTATATGATCTTTTGTACAAATTTTCATCGCTGACGAAGAATCTCGAAGCCATTTTCATCAGGTATTTTCGATCAAAGGGAGTGCTTTCTTTAGGAAATTCTTGCTTATGGACGTATTTCATGATGTCATAATACCAGGGTTTCCTGTCGGGTTCTTCAATTATAGTCATGCAATGGGCCTGTCTTGTCAGGACTTCAATCTTCAAAGGCTCTACTTCTAACCCCTTCATTACTTGCAACATAGGTGATAGTGTTGCTAGTGCATCAGTAAACTGGTTATGAATTCTAGGTAGGTATTCAAACGAGATGTCCTGGAATTCTCCTACCAGTTCTTCTAAGTAGTCATGATAAGGCACTAGTTTGGCATCTCTTGTCTTCCATTCACCCACAATCTGGAGGATAATTAAGATGGAGTCACCGAACACTTTTAGTTTTGACACTTCCATTTCAATAGCCGCTTGTAGGCCGAGGATGCATGCTTCATATTCGGCTATATTGTTGGTGCATGGAAACATCAACTTTGCAGCCACAGGATAATGTTGTCCATTTGGGGATATCAAGACCGCCCCGGTGCCTAAACCTGAAAAATTTACAGCTCCATCAAAGAACATAGTCTATGTGTCCTCTTTTACTGTTGAAATTCGATCATCTGGGGAATGATTCTCGTATACTTCTTTGGGGCAATCTGCTAACATATCAGCAATCACTCGACATTTAACTGATTTTTGCGACATCACTTGGATGTCGAATTCTGAGATCAGGATTTGCCATTTGGCCAATTTTCCCACCAAGGCCGGGCAATCCAGCAAATACTTGATTGTGTTACTCTCAGTTACAAGGAATGTCTGGTAATGCAAGGTATACTGCCGGAGTCTATGCAATACCCATACTAATGCAGCACATGTTTTTTCTGACTTGGAGTAGTTTTGTTCCGACGTGGTGAACTTTTTACTCAAATAGTAAATGGCTCGCTCCTTCCCATCATGGGGTCCTTTCTGTGCTAACATTGCACCTAGGGATTCACTATTGATGGTAAGGTAGAGGGTCAAAGGGTGTCCTAGAGTCGGGGGGATTAAAACCGGGGGTTTCATCAGGTACTACTTTAGATGTTCAAACGCCAATTGGCAGTCATCATCCCATTTGATTGGTGCATCTTTCTTGAGAAGTTTAAAGAAAGGTTTTGCAGTTTCGGAAAGCTGGGAAATGAATCGTGCAATGTAATTTAATCTTCCTAGGAGACTTCAGACTTCTTTTACAGTCGAGGGAGGAGGCATCTCAAATATCGCTTTTGTTTTTAACAGGTCCACTTTTATCCCTTCACAGCTCACAATGAATCCAAGTAATTTGCCAGAAGTTGCCCCGAACACACATTTTGCTGGGTTTAAGCGCAACTTGAATTGGCGAAGTCGATTGAATAATTTTTCCAAGGTCTTCACATGGTCTTCTCCATGTCTAGTTTTGGCGATCATGTCATCAACATATACTTCAATTTCTTTGTGCATCATGTCATGGAAAATGGTGACCATGGCACGTTGGTAAGTTGCTCCAGCGTTCTTCAGGCCAAAAGGCATGACTTTATAGTGAAAAGTTCCTCATGGAGTAATGAATGCCATCTTTCCCTTGTCTTCCTCCTTCATTTTTATTTGGTTGTATCCTGAGAACCCATCCATGAAAGAGAAAAGTTTGAATCTAGCAGTACTATCCACAAGAATGTTTATGTGAGGTAGCGGGAAATCATCCTTTGGGCTTGCTTTGTTCAGATTGTGGTAGTCAACACAAATCTGGATTCGACTGTCTTTCTTCTTCATCGGTACAATGTTTGCTACCCAACTAGGATATTGCGAGACTTCAAGGAAGCCTACTTCTAGGAGCTTCATTACTTCTTCTTTAATCTTTTTTGACATCTCAGGCTTAGCTCTTCTTAGCCGCTGCTTCTTGGGGCCACATCAAGGTTGGTTGGCAAGCTATGTTCCACGATCGTTGGATCGAGGCCTGGCATATCGGCATATGACCATGCGAATACGTCTTGATACCTTTTTAGGAGGGTAATTCAGCTTGCAGCTTCTTCTTCAGGAAGGTTCGCGCCAATCTTTATCTCCCTTGGATCTTCTATGTTGCCTAAATTGACGATGACGGTGACTTCAGTAGTAGGGGGCCTCGTTTCATCGTGGCACTTCCAATTCCGTTGAATTTCGTTGGAAGAATCATCATCTGAATCATCAGAATTACTATCATGGCTACTTACAGTGTTGGTCTGGACCGTTCCCATACCCTCACCTGCCGCTAGATTATTCCTGTGTCATAGAGTAGAGGGGTTAAGGGAACAAATACAGTTAGTAGCATGCATGCTTCTTTCTTTTGAAAAGGTGATAATTTTTTTTTAAAATATTAAAGACGAGGAAACATGAGGAGACCCAAGCCTCAGATTTCTTCTTTCATTTGACGGTTGGCTATCATCAACGGGCCGGTTTGGTGTGTCTCCTCATGCCCTCAAAATGTTTTCAACTTTATTTATTAGTAGACGGATTTACAGGGTGATTTCAAAAAATAGTTCCTTGAGGGGAACTGATGTTGAAAACAAAACAAGCCAGACATTAAAAAATATGTACAGGCTCCCACATAGGGGAGTATGCAAAGGAATTAAAAAGGATTCTACTCGAGCGGGTCTGCACCCATTTCCCCTGACGGTCCTGCATTGATAGCGCCCATGAAGAAGTCTTCGTACCATTTGCCAGCCACGTCTTGTGCTCCCGGCTTTGTGGATTTCAGATCATCCATGTCTCCCCATCCATCAGGGACGATGTTGTGATGATGATCATAGAAACTTTAGGGAATTGAATAATTGACATAATAGTCAAATTTACCACTTGGTTGGCTCAAAGTATCTATGATTGCCTCTCCTTTATGCATCTCCTTAGCATGCTCAGGGAACATGGTACGAGTGTTAGGTACCACGAGGAGGTGATCATTGCCAAAACACAGCCACGGAGAGCGGAACGTGAATACCCCAGCATCCAAAAGATCTTGAACCTTGTCTCTCGGGATGGTGCGTCATCTAGCGAGTGTCCTAATTCCCCGAATGGTAATCACATTGCTTGGATGGATCATAATCAAGGAAGTACTCGAGGGTAGGATGGTTTAGTTCCCTGCCGATTATTCCTTGCTCTAGGAGGATGGGGAAAATAATGGCCATTGATTTAGGAAGAGGCGAATATGGCCGTGTGCTTCTTGGGGATAAGGGTAGCCACGTCCCTCGCCAAGTCATGTTAGTAGGGTTTTCTTCATTTACTACCAACTTCTCATTGTGACGAGAGTGGAATGCACGGGTAGCTTGAGCAAAGTTTTCTGTCAAATGATGTACAATCTTGCGTAATTCTTCGCCTTGGTGTTGAAGCTGGATGAACGAGAAGTTATCGCTTGTCTCTTCTAACTGCTCTTCCTAAATGGCACCTATGAAAATGTCCCCGAACATGGAGGTCACATCATCTGGCCCCTCTTTCTTAAGTGAGGGCCAAGTTGTGTCTTCCTGGATCACGGGCAATTTCACGCTTTCGGGGTTGAACCATTTTGAAGTATTCACTTCCTCTTCCTCATGCATCATCCTGGCTAGGCCTGGCAAAGTTTCCTCGAGACGGGGATATACAAGACTGATTTTTTTCTTCGCTTTTTTATTTAGGGAATATCCTAAACCGATAGTATAGGATCTCCTCAGGGCTTCAATGGGCTGACGGATGCCCTGACTTCTCCTACCAAGTCCTTGTCCTGGAATAAAATTGTGTCCAACCATGATTTTTCCTACCATGATTGCAGCGCTTGATACCTCGGGGACGAAGGGCAAAGTCCCTCGAGTTTCATGTATAGTAGACACGAGCTCAGACGATTGATAGCTGGCTTCGCTTTTGTCACTAGGTTCAACATAAGGGATGGCCGTCTCACGGTAGATGCGGTGATCTTCCTCCCCTCGGACCGTGATCAGTTTTCCTCCAACCACGAACTTCACACTTTGGTGGAGGCTCGAAGGTACTGCTCCTGCGACATGGATCCATGGGCGCCCTAAGAGGAAATTAAATGTAGTGGGAATATCCATCACCTGGAACAAAATTTTGAATATGGTTGGGCCAATTTGAATGTCGAGCTCGATCTCTCCTACCGTTTCCTTCTTTGTTCCATCAAACGCTCGAACGGAAGTTTTGGGTACCTGGATCCATGATCTCTCTATTTTAAGGCGACAGAGTGTCACTAGTGGACATATGTTAAGAGCAGATCCGTTGTCAATCAGTACTCGATCGACGTGAGATGCATTGCATTTAACTGATATGTAGAGGCCCTTGGTGTGTCATCTACCCTCCTCAAGAATTTCTTCATCAGAAAATGCCATTTGATCCTTTAGAAGGATGGTACTGACAAATTCCTCAAGTTTGTCATGCTCAATCGTTTCAGGGACATGTACCTCACTTAATACTTTCATGAGGGATTTCTGGTGCTTGATAGATGTTTGAAGCAATTCCAGCAGAGAGATCTGCGCTGGTGATTTTTGTTACTATTCCACCACATTATATTCGCTGGCCTTAACCACGGCTAAAAACTCCTTGGCTTCTTCGTCAGTGACGGGCTTAGCAGACTGAGTATTTGCTTGAGCATAGGTTCGCCCGAATCGTGTGACTAAACCAACATCAAGGTCATAAGACCATGGTACTGCATTGTTGTATTCGTATTTGTAAGGCTGGGGAATCTCGATGACTATGGCTGTTTCCGCTGTTGATTCTTGAACAATGGCTCCCTTCCTTTCAAAGACGCTCTCAAGTGAGGTGGAATCCTTCTTCTCCTTTTCCGCATTTAGCGCAGCAAATTCTTCATCCCAGTTTATGAGGACTTACGATACGGTAGAAACTATGCTGGCGTGGCCGGTGTACACGATTATTCTGGCCTCTATCATTCTTAATACCCTTTCCTCCATTATTGCAAAGGGTGCTATTTCATCACTTGGATAATACCCAGTTTCTATTAGCCCTCGATAGATGTCAACAATATGTGCATTGACATTTTTGATTTGACCGGCTTCAGAACTGAATATCATGTTTACTTTGTCAGCATGATCAGGGAGCGGATTGCTTTGGATATTTGGCTTTGCAATTTGGAATGAGAAGGCCTTAGTATCCAGTAGGTTCTGGATCCGATGCTTAAGGACGAAACACTCATCAGTTGAATGACCTACTTCTCCCATATGATAGTCACATTTTTTGGACGGGTCATAACTAGAGAAGTTTTCAGCGTTGGGTCGTCTTGGCTCAGTTGAAAGGAGGCTCTTGTTTCGGAGGATTGCCAAAACCTGGGAGGGGGATCCAAGAAGCGGAGTGAATTGTCTTCGATTGTTGTAGCGCTAGGGTGGACGGCTATTGGTCTGTTGTTGGCCTGTGCTTGTTTGAACGGTCGGGAGGTGACTGGTGTTTGCAGTGTAGGTGGCATTGACATCAATCAGGGGTTCTTTATCTTTTTTCATGTTAAGCCCTCTGCTGACAGGTGCAGGCTCAATGAACTAGCCATCCCTTAAACCTGTCTTAATCTGCTCTTCTACTGGAATGAGTTGATTGAATGATTCAGCGATCGTAGTCACCATTCGATTGCGGTATTCGAAAGGGAGGGTCTTGATGAATATTTTTCTCAATTCAAAGTCAGTTGGCTCAGGACTGATCTGGGCGGCGAGATTCCTCAATCTAATAGCATATTCTTTGAAAGATTCCTGTTTTTTCTTTTCTGTGCGATCAAGATCCTCACGAGAAGGGGTAATGTCCATTATGAATTTGTACTGCTTGAGGAATGCTTCACTTGCTTCACTCGATGTCTCAATGAGGTTTATGTTTTTTTTTGATGTACCACCTCAAGGCGGGACCTACCAGGCTTGATTGGAACAACTGGATCATTAAAGGTTCATTATTAATGTACTGGGTCATTCGAACCAAGTACATCTGCAAGTGAGCTCTTGGGCAGGTCATGCCATCGTATTTCTCGAACTCAGGCATTTTGAATTTTTCCGGCATTTTGACCTTAGAGTAGATGGATAGGTCTGTTGGAGTAGGATCTTGAAAGCCTTGCAATTGTTTTAGCCTCTCTTCAAGTTTCTCAAGCCGTTTGTCATGTTCAGTCTTAGACAAAAACTGTTGGGCTTTGCTTTCTCGACTACGATTTGGTGCGTATCGTCCTCCAATTCGGGCATGTTATCATCAGTATCTCTTCATTGATCACCTCGGGTAGACGATTGCGGTAACAATACTTCAATTGAGGCTGGGGCAAGAGCCAATTTGCCTTGGATGGAATCTATCTGCTTTGAGAGTTGTTGAAGCATATTGAAGACTTGCTTCATTTCATTTTCCATAATCTCGACACGGCTTGGTACGTTTTCTTCAGCCATTCTAGCTTTTGGATTTGGCAAATATGACTATGATGTGATTACCTGTCAGCACAGAAATGAAGAAAACATAAACAAGGGAAACACATGGAAAACTGGCTCATAGCAAGGGTCGAGTCATTCTTATTTATTTACAGGAGATTTATACAATGCCGAAAGGGCTTTTTACACAAGTTAGAACGACCCTAGATATTCACATTAGAAATATTCACGTCAAAAGTCCTGCTGCCCATTTTATATGTGATGGGAAGTTCCAGTCTTGTGGAGCTGCTTGCTTCTTCATACTAGCTTTGATACGCGTCTTCTACTGGTCACCAAGCTCTTTTCAAGAGATTCGATTCGCCCTTGCAGGGTAAGTTTGTCAACTACATCAGGGATTATCGGTTGAAGTTCCTTGGGAATTATATGGTTGATGATGTAGAATGTTGATGCATGATGAACTTTTTCTTGTCCTTTTAACCTTCTGGGCACGATGATCTTTTCAGTGTGACATCTACTCCATGCATTCTGAATTATGCGGATCTCCTCCAAGTAGTTGTAGTCTGTACGGGTGAAAAAGATTTGGAACAATCCTGATTTGAGCGGTGGTGGGATTTCTTGGAGGACCCTGTACTGACGAGCCACCCTATATGGATAATATGAGGTAGATATGAGGTAGCTCCGGAGAGGCCCAGCAACGGGATGGGGTTGTAATAATTAAGCGCAAAGCGCACCTCTCCTGCAAAGAACCACTTAGCTCGCCATAGGAATGTCTCAGGGACAAGGTTTCTTAATAAGTTAATCCATCGAGAATATTCCTCGTTGGGAGAGTATTTTTCCAAGCTTTGAAACTTTTGCAATGGGTGTTTGAATTCATTGATTTCAAATATTTGCATGAGGTGCCCGAATCCTTTGATATGGGAAAAGAACCACATTTGTAAAATTTCTGGGGCGGCCCTCATGATTTTTTCTTTTTTTTTTCTTTAAAACGATTAAGGGATAAAAACGTTTCGGCTAAAACCATGTTCACATATCCTGCTCCAAAAATGACTTGATTTACCACCCATGTGATTGAAGGATTTATAGCATTCTTTCGATGGGGAAAAATAATAAAACCAAAGAATGCTAAGAGGAAGATCTTGGCTTTTTGGGTCATTGATTGTTTTTCAAAGCATTCGGTTAAAGATGATAGCGGAAAAGCATTGTTGTTGGCTTGAACAATTTCTCTTACCGAATGATTTTTTAAAAACCGCAATAGACTAACCACAGGGTTGATGCCGATTGGTGGCGTGGCAAGCTCGCTTCCAGGGGCATTCTTATGGCGAGACTATACTCTTCTAAAGTCGGAGTCAATTCAAATCTGCCAAACATGAAGGTGGATGCTTCAGGGCACCAGAAATGTGGTAATGCTTGCATGACCCCAGAGTGGATATTGATTTGGAGCAATGGGAGGAGATGACCGATTCTTGTTTTGATGCACTCTTGGCCAAGTTGATCTAACTGCTTCCACCATCTGAGGAGCTCTCCCTTTGGTGTAGGAATGAACTGGATATCAAATCTTCCCATCGCATATAATAAAGGGAAGTACACAACTTGACCTATTTTGCCATGAGCCAGAAAAGACTGAGTAAAAAAAAATCACTTTGCTTTTAAATAAAATGACAAGCATAAAGACATACAGATGAGATGTGCGGCTCGATTTCTAACTCAGAAGGCTTGATGAAATTAAAAGGGTATCCGCCCGTCGCAGTCTCGCGTTAGCAGCATACCCCCTTAACCTCGACTAAGAAATTCGGGGAAAAGAAAGGCAACCTTTACATCGCAGTCTCGCATTCGAGGTCGTATATTTCTTAACACCATCCTAAAAATCCTATGGCGGCCCAGGTCCGGCGGCTGAGTTGTGTGTGCCATGTGTAGTGCCAAAACAGTAAATCATGCATAGCAATTTATAATCACAAGATAATCTATTTTAAGCAAAATTAAAATAAATTTCTAAGCTACTAACCTGCATAAAAAAACAAAAACAAGTCAGTAAAGAATTTAAACAAGACAAAAATAGCCTAAGTCTTCAAAGTCCCCAGCGGAGTCGCCAAACTGTCGCGAACTCTCTTTTTTTTCGGCGCCCGCAATCGAGTACGGGTGCCTAAGGAGGCTAATGACTCGGCTGAATTTAGCTATGCCCGGACTCTCCCAAGTCCACCAATTCACGACTTTAATAGTCTAAATTTTTAACCTGTAAATTAATTTTAAAATGGAGTCGCCACTAATTGGTTTAGGGTGGGTTGATTAGAAACCCAAGGGAAGTATCGGGAGAAATACTCGCGCTCGCGCAACCGAGAGAAATTAGGATCGAGGACTTGATTACACTAGTTAATCACTAATGCCCTTTCGGTACCTAATCTTGTTTAAACCCTAAGGTTTTTGGATGTTCGAGGATTTTCCGTGCATTTTTGGGGGAAAAACATTTTTTCAGTCATTTTCTGATTTTTTGGACGCAAAGGGATTTTTTTTGGTATTTTTTGGAAAAATACAAGTCTTTTTGGCTTTTTCTAATTTTTTTTTGGCTTTTTCATGAATTTTTGACTTTTTTTGGATTTTGGCATTTTTTAGAATATATGAAATATTTTTGATTTTTCTGATTTTTCGAAAAATAAAATATTTTTAAAATATTTTTTAATATTTTTGGAAATAAATTATTTTTTATGTTTCTCGATTTTTTTGGAAAATAAAACATTTTAAACATTTTTTGAATATTTTTTGAAAATAAAACATTTTTTTATTTTTCAAATTTTTTAAATAAAATATTTGTTATCTATTTATTTATTTAAAATATTATTTTTATATTAAAATAATATAAAAACTGACTCGGGTCGGATCCGTGGGTTGGGTCCGACCCGAGCCAAAGAACTCGGTTTTTTCGTCTTTTTTTTATTTTTTTTTTACCGAACGGCGTCGTAGCCGGGCGTTCGGGACACCGGCCCGATAGCCCGCTCCGCGACCCGACTCCGCGAACCCTACCCAAATCCGAGACCCGGATCGCGACCCGACTCTGCCGCCCCCGAATCTCGCGAAACCCTACCCGGTTCCGAGACTCGGATCCGACTTGACGACTCGGAAAATTGCAAACCCTAGGGTTTGCAAATCCCGGCGCCGAGGGGGAAAGGCTGAGGTGTGCGGCGGTGACGGCGGCGACGGTGACAACAACGGCTATGGCAGCTACGGCGACGGTGAAGACAGCGACTGGCCACTCAACCGGATCGGCGACGGGGCTCGTGGCGCGGCGGTAGGAGAAGCGACAAAGACCTTGATTTCGAGGTCGAAATCCGGAGATGGAGGGGTTTTGAGAGAGGGGGGCGACAATGGCTACGCAACCGGAGGTGGCGGATACCTGGTGGCGGTGAATGGTGGTGGTGACGATGATAGGGCAGCGGCGGCAGCTTCTCGATTCTCGGATCCGGTGTGGTGTCGGCGGATCGATCACGGCAACCGCTTCGGGGGGAACAACGGCGGAAGAACTCCGGATCGTGGCGTAGATCTCGGCCGGACCTTCCTCGGCCTCGATCTTGTCTCACTCGAGGCCAAATCGAGCCTCCACCGGCCGGATCGACCTTCTTGGAGTCGCTTGTGGCCGGCCTTCCCCGAAGTCTCTCGGTTGAAGGTGGGCTGAGCTTGCGACTCGAGTTCTCTCTTATGCTCGCCCTTCAACCCCTCCCGATGTCTCTCAGTGAAGGATTTCCGAGCTCGCCACACCCCTTCGACAATGTTTGCGGCCACCTACTTATAGGCGAAGGAAATCCGGTCAACGAAGGGCCTCGGCCGCTGGCATCCGGTTCCGCTCGGCTGAACCAGTGTCCCATAGAGCTTTTCTAGCGAAGCTCGCTCAACATTAATGGCGCCTGCAATCTTATCCCCTCCAGCCGACGTCGGCCTACTCCCCTCGGCCGTAGACCATCCTTCACGCGCGTCGCCGGCCACCGCACGTGAACTACAGAGGCGGAGAAAGAAGGAGCGAGGAAGAAGAAGGCAGGAAGATGAAGGAAGGAAGGAAAAAAGGAGGTGGGGCCAAGTCGCGCGAGCCCATGTGGAGAAAAAAAAGGGGGGCTGGTGTTTTTGTTTCTTTCTTTTGGTTTTTTGTTTATTTATTTATTATTTACTATCCAAAAAAGGCAAATAAATGTGAAAAAAAACCTAATTAATTAAAAAACGAAATTTAGGTGCCAACACTCTCATCCCCCAATATTTTTCCTCTTGTTTCTAGAGTTTGTCTATCTTGTCAATAACATTATGTGCTTCTTACCTGCTGAAATTTTCAGAGTTCTTGTTTGTTATCTTTGTTAATTCTCTATTTAGCTCCTTAATACGACATGGTGCATTGGCGAATTTTTTCCTTACTCCACTTAACAAGCTCGGTAGAGATATCATTTACCTTCATTGAGAAACTTGTATGGCTTAATGGCATTTTGTTCCATGTTCTCTTTATAACCTCTCCACACGCCGGATCTTCTGAAACTACATAAATGTGAATTTTCTATATCTTATTATTATTATTTGACTTTTTTTACATATCTATTTGCATCTTGTTATTTATTTCATCCCAAAAAAAAATAAAAAAATAAAAAACTATCTTAAATTAATTTTACCCTAAAAACCATGAAATGCAATATCCTAAACGAGCAGCAAGCACAGGAAAATCAACTAGTAAATGCTATACATTTCAGTAGAATGATCTACATGCAGGATGCTGTCAACAACTCACTTTTATATCGCCAAAAGAACAGAGACAAAGCATATGTTCTAGGATGCATCGTCGCTGGTGGTCAGCACTGGTGAAGAAGGATCGAGCGAGCACAAGGGCACTTTAAGGACTCCGATCAGAAAACAGAGTGACACAGAGGTCCGGTGTGGGATGGTGTTGCTACAACCGTGATCCGAGATTTGGAGCTTATGGGGTTGTTGGAGTTTCGAGCTAATTGAAGCCAGCACTACTGACGGTACAGAAGTGGGAAACCAAAGGTAGAGAACTTGGTTTTTGCAGCGATTGAACAACGAAGGGCAATGGGCTTGGACGCCAGCGATGGGCGAATTGGTGTGAATAGGGCTGAACTTGTATTTATGTTTTTTATTCGTCTATGTATTCTTTTTCGAAAAACGCACCTTCAATTTGCCGGCAAATATTCACTTGTCAACCGGCTGGAGTCATTAGTTCAAATCCAACAGAAAGGAGAAACTAGAGCTGCTAGTCTCTGTGTCCAACTCAACAATTAAAAACGCAGAAATTTGAGCTGCATGCACTACCAAAGTAGAACTTCACGTAGTGTTTATTACACTAAGGCACTCTGAAAAATCTAAATATTTAATTCCTTTCTAATTCAGACCTGAATAATAAGGGAAACCGGTGTTGTCGAGCCACTGGTTACCTTGAATGAAAGACTCGACAGTGAACTGATTTGCCACTGTTGAGCTGGTAATAACTTTGTACCCGGGCCATTTCACTCGGTCATTCGTGTTTGAACCTGGGCCTCTGTTCTGGTACTCCCCATAGAAGAGAGTGCTCAAGCCAGCTGAGCCACGGTACTCTGACCATCCAGTTGGGTCAACCAGATTGCCAATGTACGATTCCATGATCACCGTCCTCGAGAATTCTTTCCACGGACGGCCAAGAAATGTCTTAAATGATGACTGTATAGGTGCGAGGTCTGGTGCGGCTGTAAAGTTGCAGCCAAGGAACGACATCCCGGTTTGCGCAAGCGGATCTTCTCTGCCCTGGGCAGTGAACACATTCCGGCGTCCCTTTGGTTTGCGCGCATACAAGTTGCAATTCTGGAAAACGACCGCCGCATCTCCAAATATAAAATCGGTTGTGCCATATATATCGCAGTCGCGATAGAACTGGCGATGACTCTGCACATACATCGTGTCTTGGTAGCCCAAGAAGTTACACTGGAAGAACGCTGACTTGTCCGACCTGCTACGAAAAGCCGCTGCCTGACCCTTCGTGGGCCCCGCAAAATTCTCAAAGGTGATCCCCTTAGCGAGAAATCCATCACCCTCAATAGCTGCAGATGGAGGAAATAACATCAAATATTATTAATTTAATCACGCATCCTTTTAGGAATTGAACCGAGTAGGTTAACATAATTGAGAGCAACTGGCATAAAATGAAAATCAGAAGTGTATATACCAAAATATAAGAAACGCCTTAGTATCAAAATATGGTACATTAATAAAATGAACGCCCCTAGGTCTTATTACTATATGATAAGAATGTAAGCGCTGGTGATAACTTTCTTAATGGTACAACGAAATAACAAGAAACACGGTGAACGCAAGAGACATAAAAATAACAAGCAGATTCATAAATTCACTTGGAAAAGAACAAATGGTGGCCGATTGGCAAGCAGAGCAATTTGTTTTTGGATCTGAAATGAATATGTATTTTCTATTTTATTAGAAATTGAGTTTCAAGAACTTACCGACGGTGGCTGACCAGTAAGCATTCCACCCATCGGCGTTGTTCCGGTTGCCCTTGATCAATGTCTTCTCGATCCCGTCGCCTACAAACATGAGGTTGGTCTTTGTTTTGCTCACCGTGACATACTCCAAATAGTCCCCCTCTTTGATGAAGATGACAAACCTGTACGAAAAAGGAAATTGGGGAACACGGAAGGGGAGGTTTTTATAATTTTAAATATAATAAAAATATTACCATAACAACAAAGATCTTGTTTTCAAAGTTGCCAGTGAAAGGAAAGTGAAAAAGGTAAAGAAAGAACCACCATTTCATATTTCTTGATTTAGTTGTTTTCTTGTCACAAATAGTCCTCCATTTTTGGAATTTTCTTTTTTATTTAGTCATACTCATTCCTTCTTATTTATATGCACCTCTCCCTACATTAATGAAAACGAAGTAGTGAAGAAGAATTAGTTTCATTTCCATTCGACTCTTCTCATTTCCATTGGACAAAGTCATTAATTATATTTGTAGTGGCAATCGGAAAACACCTTGGCTGTATCAGAAGTGGGAAAATAATCCGTTTTATAGTATTTGCAATTTGACAAAATAGACATATACAAGTAATTGATTGTTGACGTTGTAAAAGTCCCTTGCTTTATAGTTAAATCGCATTTATTAAAAAATGGAACGCTATTCATGCAATGAAAGAATAAGTATTGACATCTAAATGAACTAGGACATCGTTCTCTAAATAAGCTGACTATAATTCAACCTAAGTATTTAATAAAGATTGTTGAAAGACAACTCTCATTAATGACGTTTATATGTAGTTCTTTTTAACCTAAGATAAAGTATTTAAGAATGTGTTATTTAATAAATAAAAAATAAACGGTAAGCTTGATGAATACGAAAAAGTCAGGGGAAAAATTAAGGAAATTTGCATCTTGAAAAGAAGTTTTAGCAAATAAATAAATATTTCCGAGTGTGGGTTGAATTAACGATTTGAAATGATAAATCAATTATTTAGTGAGTAAAAGGCCGCAAGACGAACAAATCGACAATAAATCAATGAGTTATTGAGTACAAGGCTGCAAGAAAAACAAATCGAAAGGCCATTAATTGAAGAACAAATCATTAGCTCCCCTTGAAAAAAAGCAGTAATCTACGAAGAAAGAAACTAAGAAAAAACCAAGAACATAGAATAACTGGCGATAGCCCAAGACACATCCGATGCACATTAACAGAGGATGTGAATGTGGAAAATAAATAATAAAAAATAGCTATAAGCCATATGCAGCTGTACATCTTCAGGCATTCAAATGAAACCTTATCTTCTACCTTCGATTTCAAGTTAATGCAATGTATTTACGAGTCAACTAATCCTCAAGAACACAGCACCACTAAAAATAGCTATTAGCCCTAATGGTCACATTAAGATCGAAATTTGAAAAAACAATACTACTAAAACTAGTTAGATGTGCAAAAATTATAACAATACCTGGTGCTGCTATTGTCCGGAGCAGCTGCCACAGCATCGTTGATGGAGGTGAAGTTACCAGATCCATCCTTCGCCACCACAAGATCGAACTTTGCCGCATTCGTTGGTGTTTGCACCAATAGGCTATCTTCTAAAGACATCCACGCTGGGAACCTCTCTCTAATACCATGTCCAGAAGGATTATTGACGGCGCGCATCTTTGTCAGGAGGAATAGTGAATTGCTCACGTGGCGTGAGATGTTCGAGAGCCTATCCTTCATGCTGTCCCCGAGATTCAGATTATCTGTGTGGGGATCGAGCTCGTCGGTGCAAGTGTAAACATTGGTCATCACTCCGCTGAGGAGGGACTGAAGGTCATAATAGTGGCGTATAGTGACTTTCGAGCTCTCAAGGTAGGAGACGGCATTGTCAAAGTCATCGAGGATGTCACGAGATAGCTCAAGGCAGATGTCCAGGGCTTGCCTTTCGAGCATCCTGATCTTCTCAGGGAAATGGTTCTTCATGACCGTGCAATGCGTTGAGGCAGCTCTCACTTCGGAGGCGGACTGGTGAAGCATGCCGGATATGATCTCCGGGAAGGACATGGAGGCAAGGCCCGTGAAGGAGGCGAGAGTGGAGACACAGAGGTCCGAGTAGGGAGTGCCTCGGCACCTGGAGTGAGAAACTTGGAGTTGGCTGTTGGGGTTTCTGGCGAGGATGAGGTTGGGCAAGAGGGAGAGGAATAAGAAGATAACCGTGGGGTGTACCTTGGAAGTGGACATGGTTGAGTGTGTCGAGTATGGGAGTATTGATCTTTATGATAGTTCCTGCACTCGAGTAATAGAAGCAACTTTAGAGAGAGAGAGAGAGAGAGAGAGAGAGAGAGAGAGAGAGAGAGAGAGAGAGAGTTAGAAATGTTTGACTCAATAATCTACTTTGATTAATTAACAGCAGGACTCGAGATCTCAAGTCAAGCAAAATGATGACATAGAGAAAATGCCAATCGTGAAGAGTTCTGTTGCTAATCTGGTAGGCTATCTTGACTACTGTCTTCAACTGATGAACAAAACCTCAATCACAAATAATCCTTAACAAGGGAGGAAGGAGTGACCTTAAAAGGATGGCATGTATGAAAGTGGGAGCCGGAATGAGGTTGCTGAGTCTTGAACCAAGAGTTAGATTAAAATCTCATGAGAAGATATAACGCTCCGTTTGCTCGGATGATGGCTCGCTCCGATCTTCTCTGATACAACAAGAAGAATGAGCCATCCATACTACATCATTGCATAAATAATGTCAAATAAGATTAAGCTTAAGGAATCTTACCTCAATCACCATTCGCAGATTGCAGCATACTTGATTTGTTTTAGGATGAGAAGAAACAAAGACAACATTTTATTGTGTTGGCAAAAGGCCGATTTATACAGAATTTCGAGGCGCCTCCTTTGGTATAGAGTTGTCAACTATGAAAATCACCGCATCAAAATTATCTAAAAAAGAATTGGCTATTACTTTTATGGAGGTTTTCCTACTTCATTACCATTTTAGTTTCATTTAATAATGGAATTGACAAAAAAAGGGATGCAGTATTTGATATCATTCTATAATAGAAGATTGAATGAAAGAAATAGATTCTTTCATTGGTAAGATTAGATTATACTAACCAAATATACCATGTCTTGAAGTCACTACTTGAATTGAAGGTTCTAAGATTTGCACTATTTCTTGGGGGCTTACAATCTAACATAGAGGGGGTTGAATAGCTTGTTTTAGAAAACTTAACAATATTTTGTGGAAAATAGCTTATGCTAAATAAAGATCTAGTCAAGGTGATGTTTCAAAACTGGTAATCGTATTGTATACTCGTGAGAGTGATAAGAGAGAAAATAGTAGTAGATAATGATATATAGTGATTTGATTTTATCCCCACTCCTACTTTGCTCTTCAAACTAATAGCATTAAGTCAAGCTAGATTGCATTACTAATTTGCTAATAAAGTTATAATTAGCAAACACTCATCCTATCACATAATAGGTCACACTATTAGGACTTAGTTGCTACTTTTTACTCTTGTACGCTTAATCTTTAGTAAAATTACTAATACGGCACGAATACAATACTTAGAAAAACAATCCAAATAGAACGTATCCCTTAGAACACAAGTAGAAGCAAATTTTCAAATCTTGTTATCTCTCTCTCTCTCTCTCTCTCTCTCTCTCTCTCTCTCTCTCTCTCTCTCTCTCTCTCTCTCTCTCTCTCTCTCTCTCTCTCTCTAACATTTGGCTTTAGAGATCTTATCTTTTATAACCATCTTCAATTTGTCTATTAGAGCTGCATTGGAAAAGCAAAGAGTCTTCAGAGTTATTGTCGAGCTGCTATCCAAAAATAAAACTATCCATACAATCATTTTCATGAACATTTGTAGGCTATCTAAAAATAGCATGGGTTGCAATCTTTGATAGACCTATCAAAATATTTAGGGTGCGCATGATAAAATTTCTGAAACAAAAATTGATTTCTGGCCAGAAATTGATTTCTCAATTTCTATTCCCCGGACAAGTTTCTGAGCAAAAAAACCCGTTTGATAACGACTCAAAATTTTTATCTCTAAAACAAAAATCCGTTTGATAACAGAATAAAACTTTTATTTCTAGGAATAAAAATTAATTAGATAACAACATAGGAAATTCTCAAATACAAAATAATAATTGAAATAATACTAATATATTACAACAAGACGTTTCAATAGTGCATATATATTTCTAAAACTAAAAAGAATTAACTTCTTTAACATTGGCATCATGTGCAAGGAACATTGTATAGCATAAAACATTTTACAAAAAGAAAAAAAAAAAGAGTTTTTTTTTTTCTAGACTTGTCCAAAAATAAAAGAAAATAATAATTCGGCTTGCACACGAAATTAGCGGAAAATTGAGATGGAAGGCAAGACAAATCTTGCTTGCTCTTTTCTTCAAAGACAAGTCGATCGAATCATATGAACTTTATAGAAAACTAATAAATATTCCAAATGCGATTGCTTCGGCAAGAAGCTGAGACAATGATATGTCATTTTGAAAGGTTACTTCCCCACGGACTCCGGATGGTTTGGTCATACGAGACCAGATCGTCACTTCGGGATTTTAGCCAGTTCCAATCAAAACAAGGCACAGCTGCGCCGAGGGGTGCTTCAAGCGGTATAACAGAATAAATTTGCGAGTCGAGTCTTCTGAAAAATCATCTCTACAATGACAAACAAGCATGAGAGGCCTCTTGCATTTTCGTCTACTTTGGAAAAGCTCCTCTCGATGACATATTTAAGATAAACGCAGAAAATGCAAGAATCTCGCTCATTTTCCGGGGCGTGCAAGAAGCGACTCTCGATCCAATAAATAATAAACGTATAAATCTACTACCAAAACGGCCCCATTCAACTATAAGACTAAGGTATGTACAATTCAGATTTCATCTCTGATAGTCTCATCGGTATGTCGAGTTCACTTTCTTTCTGGCAAAGTCCTCGAATGTAAATATAGGATCTCACTCATAATCATCTTCATCATGACAAAAATCAGCTTCGTCCTTGCAATTAGCTTTGTTGATAATCTCAAGCCCCACATTCAGGTATCTGGAGTACTCGTTGATACCCTGATACAAACTCTGATAACCCTTGAATGCAAGGATCTATTCGGGCACATCATCGGTGACACTATCAATGCCTTGCCGTGAAGAAATGACCCTGTCCAGGGTCTGATCAGGCACCATGATTCCAGCGGTCTCCATGTCTTCAACAATGGCTACTGCAGCATCCAATTCTCCAAGGTCAAGACACAGTGAGATGATTTCTTCATATAGAGGACTGCAAAAGAAGAGGCAAACCATTTTTTGTAAGGTGGATATTACAGCCCCTTTTGCTCCTTCAAGTATCTAAGCATCCATTATAGTTCCCCATACTTGGCAGGATTTCGTCATGCTAGTCCGACAGAAGAAAAGCACATTTTGAATTATTTCCTACTAAAGAAGCACGGAACGTGTTAGTATTTAACATGATCATGTACTTTCCTTTGTCCATTCCTTTTCATCTAACAAAAGTGTAAAGAAAAATCACCTACTCTTTTCATGTTAGTTAATCTTGACCCTAAAATCAGACAAATTTGAAGAGAGTATCCCACATGTCAAGTAGCCAAAATTTCAAATAAGGCCATGAAACCCACACATGATTGATTTAAGAAATCTATTTCAATAAACTTTCAAGAGATTTATGATGTTGAATGTGTTGGTACTCCATGAATATAATATACCCTGCTCTACATCAAAAGAAGCAATGGGACCACATTCAAATGATACACGAATAAGCTTTCACGTTAGACTTACAAAAAGCTGATCATATTGAAATGGAGACCCTTTCTCAAAAGATGAAGAGAAGGGGCAGAGTATGCAGCAGCATAACAAATAAAGCTTTCAGATCATGGCAGGCCAAGAACCAATATAGATGAAAATGAAACTTCTAGATCATGATACGACAAGGTAATGAAAATCCAATACCTCCCAAGCAAACCAAGACTATGTGTAGTTTGCAAGATCTTCAAGAAATCAAAGGCTAACCCCCCATGATTTAATAAGAACATAAAACTTGTTTGGTTAGGGCAAAACAACTAACATTTGGCGTTCTGCCCAAACAGGACACGCAATCATACGATTATTCATTCAACAACCTTCTTACTACCGTAACCCACTATCCGATTGAGGATCCTAAAACGACGAACCATCAGGATATTCAATTCCAAATTCAAAAATTACCTGGAGCACCGAGATCCGCTTGTGGCACCTGTCGATTAACCTCCGGCGAGTCCACGATCCCCTCGTTAGAAATCTTCAAATTGAGCTCGGACCCAGACAACGGCTCGATACTCCTCCTCGCCGAACTTGCGGAGGACTCGATCGAAAGGCCCCCGGTCGACAAGTCGACGGCGGAGGTTCGACCTTGACAAGGTCGATGCCGCCGGATCAAACGAAAGTGGCCGACCCGATCCTCCTCAACGAAGCTCTGCTGCTATTTTGGCAGGAGAGGCGCAGCCGACGGTGAATTGCTAACCAGCGTCAGAGAACGACGCGCGGGTTCGGAGATTCACAAGAAGGGCCGCGGGTTCTGATCTCGGAGACGAACCCGAGATGGGTTCGACGCGATCAGATTCGGTGAAGTCGTCGACTGCAGGGAGGATGAAGTCAGAGTCGACGGAGAGGTGAGCGACGATGTCACCGGCGAGAGGGCGGAGTTGGAGTCGACGGCAAGGACGAACGGAGTTGGAGTCGACAGCACTAGGGTTTTTCGTTGAAGGTTGAGGAGAAGGAACGCCCAAATAGAAAAGCCCCGTATGGTGAATGAAGAAGGATGCCCAGATTGGAGAAAAGGAGAAACAATTTCTATTTCCGTTTGAGAAATAAAGAAGCTAAAATTTTTAGGTTCTAATTTCTCCTACAAAACAATTTTTAGAATAGAAACCTGTTTCAGAAATAGAGTAATCAATTTGTATTACTAAATGGATTTCTATTCAAAACCTGTTCTAGGGAATAAAGAAACAAAGAAATCGAGAAATATAAATTTTACCATACATAACCCTAACTTCTCAATTACTATTTTATTTGGATTTTGCTGTTGTGCGAATTTATAGCCACAACAGCTATTTTACTAAACCAACAAACATTTCACAGTACCAATAACCTAATATTAGTAGCATCGACATAGGCATTGTCACAAGCTGATCTTTTAAATTTGTTGTTATTGTTTACAAAAAACCATATCAAGACACGTTACAATTTTTATCCACTGGATCACATCATGGATATTACGTAGTCCTTTTATTACGAATATTTGCACATATTGTAGTAAACATTATAGTTGGGATGGGGATGGCACTTGGAAATATTTCTTCAACACTATTTACCTTTAATATCTACTTATATTAGGCAATTGATAATTTTCAAATGTAATTATAATAAAAAAAAAAAAGGCTGACCTATATAGAGTTAAATATACTCCATGCCAATGTAGTAACCTACCCTTTTCAGTTGGGAAAAGGCATAAGTTTTAGGGGCATTACCTAAAGGCTAGTCAACCACTCTCACAGACTCTCCAAATGCCATAACTTATGCTACATTGGATTTTAGTATTTAAGTTCTTAACAACCTAATATTCTAGGAGTCACCACTAGTCTTTTAGAATTAGCTAAAAACCAATCGAGATGTGAGACCATTGTCTCAGTTCCTACACAATAATAGATTTTAGCATCGGAGACTTAATTATGATAATATTTCTATTAGCACCTCTTCAGTACCTCTAACTTGGAAAATTGTTTAATCTAAGTGGTCACATGGTCTTGATTACCAATTATGTTCTTAAAGGCATCAAAATTGCTAAATGATCATGCAATTCTTTTTTAGGGTCAATTTTCATTGAAGTCTAAACTAATCTTGACCTATTCTAAGGAAGTGATAAATATCCAATTTATTGAAAGAAGGTGTGATAAATAAATGCTCAAGTTTTGAAAGCAAGTAATGGTTTTGAAAGTAAGAAACCGATATGAGTCAAGCAAAGAATGCACATGGCCTCATTATGCGTCTCGAGACATAATTCCTCGAAAACTTGAAGCTAGAGACTAGAACCTACCAAATGTGATTTTAATACTAATCATTTTCATTAAGAATGGGACTATATTAAGCTACCTTGACCATTTATTTTAAAAGTGAAGCTAAGTCTAAATTGAACCTATCGATTATAGCCCAAGCTAATTAGAGCCTAAGTTTTTTAATTGACTAGACTAAGAAATCTAAACTAAAGTTTCTTATAAAAAGATTAAGACAGCCACGTATGCTGGGTGGGACGGATCTGCCAACGATTGTTAAGTGCTCTCAGTAGCACTCAAAACTTCTGGTCTACAATTTCCTCTGCCACCACTCAGTATTTGCTTTGTCTATAAGGAATATATGACATCCTAAATTTCGACCATGTCTCAATTATATGAAATGGGTTTTTTGTCAACACGCCTATAGTTCTTTTTCTCTAAGCTAATTACTCACGAGTTAACTGATCTATTAGGTGCAACCGTTAAGGGATATAAATGCAACAGACTTAAGAATTCGATCAGAAATCGACTGCTCAACCGTGATAATCAACAAGGCTCAATATGGCACCGTTATAATCGATTAGTGATTGGATATAAGTCAATTTGATGGAATGGTATGACATCTTGATTTTCCAAATCTAGTTTCAATTGAATAAGTTGGGCATTTCATCTTCGCGCCTATAGCTCTCTTCTCTAAGTTGGCCACTCATGAGATAAATAGTCTATTAAGTGAAGCCGTTAAGGAATCTAAACGCAACAGACTTGAGAATTCAACTAGAAACCGACTGCTCAACTGTGCTAATCTGCAAGGGTCATTATGACATAGATTGATTAGAGACTGGAGATAGGTTGACTCGACAAAGACATGTGATTAAGTGTGGCCTGATTGCACAAATCTTGTCGATTGGCACTAGACCAATTTCTTTGCCATTTTGGTACCCTGTGTCCGTATTTGAAATCTTGAGATTTCTACGACAATTGAGAGTCACCAATATGTCGAAGATGCACTTTGTGGTTTGAAAATAATCAACCACAGGTTAATTGGACTAAAAATTCCTAAAAGCTACCCGGTAGATTAGGACGCACTAAAGTCATGCCAAATTGAAATCAACCAAGAGATTGAACCCGAATTCAAAAATTGAAGGTTCTGTTATGTTATAATTCATTTTAGGAAAGTCGAATCATCCTCAGAAGATTTTTCTACAAACCGAGATTTTTGGCGGAAAAGCAAAGTAAGGCCGTTTTTGTTCGAGATTGTCAGAGGGCCGTTTTTAATCGAATCTTTGGGATACAAGTTGGATCATTTGATAGGGAAAATTCATAAGAAGGTTGAGGACATATGAGTTAATTTAATTGAGCTTCAATTGGATGGAATTGATTGAATTAAGTGTACAAAATTTCATGCCACGGAGGAAAATGAAATTGCAACAATTGGAATAAGGTTGTGAGAGATAGTGGATTGTGACATCATCAAGTGAGGTTATGGTGGGCCATGTGAGAGAGAAAAGTGGTCCCCTCCTCTCTCCTCCCCCTTTCTCTTCTGTCGCCTCTCTCCTCCCTCTCCTTACCGTGCGATCGATTCTTCCTTTCTCTCCATCTTCTTCTTCTTGGAAGCCCAACAACCGAAGAAGACTGGCTAGCAACTCCTTCATCGTCGCAACCAACAGCCAATAGTGTCGCTCTTCTCCGCGCGCCACCGTGACACCGTCGCCTTACCCACACGTGCCTCTACCTCTCTCCTCCATCTCCGATTCTTGCTTAAAGACCCAGCAGATCTGAGGACGTCGGAGTAGCCAGCTAGTTGTTGGACCATCATCTCACACCTCCGCCGTTCACCGTTCGCCGCCAAGCTGCACGCCGTCGCCTCGCCGCTACTCCTCATGTCTCGGCCTCCCTCTCGCCTAACTCATCATTCCAACGAGCTGTCCAGCTCGTCCTAGCTGCTGTGGACCACCGCCGGAGCTCCTACCGCCACCGCCTGGGTCCATTCGGCTTCCTCTGTCCATCTAGGCTCTTGCACACCTCAACCGGTGTTGGATTCACCCTCAACTAGCAGGGAATAGCGAGCAGAGAAATGGGTATTTTAGCTTGGTTTTGGCCCATTTTGGCTGGCTTCCCGACCCTGGAAGCTAGGCCCGCCTTAGAGACTATCGACCCTCGCATCGTCCCCATCGTTTTGAGCCGTCCGACTCGTTAATCGGGTGAGTTTATTCTCTAATTGTTGCTTAGTGAGTTAATTATGCTTAAGGGTGTTTAGATTAGTCTAATTAGGTTTATATGGTTAAATTAGATTATTTTAAAGTAAATTAGATTAGTTGTATGATTAGTTTAATGGATGTTTAATTAGGGCTAATTGTATGTTTAAATTAGTGTAATCTAGTTTAAGCCCTAATTAATCATTTTTAATTAATTATTTCGAATTTTTAAATATTATTTTATTAAATTATATTATTATAATATAATATTTAATTATTTAATTTTCGGAATTAAATTTAATTATTTAATAATTTCGAAAATTTTGCTGGGATGACCAGTCGTTAGAATTTCGCGCTGATCGCAGCAATGCGGTTAGTTTGTGCCAATTGTATGTTTAATTGAGAAATTGTGTAAATTAAATGATTATGGTTAATTATTCCAAAAGTGTGGAATTGAGTGATATTGATGAAGTTGAGGTAGTTAGCTTGAAAGTACCCGGTGTTGGCTTTTAGCACCATAATTGGTTTGTATGACTAGTTTGAATCATTGGTTGTTATTGGATTGAATATCCAGTTCTAAAGTTTATTATTGAATGATCAGCTCTGGCGAGCATTGGTTTATATATATGTATCAGTTTGGGCGAGCAATTATGATATATATATATATATATATATATATATATATATTATATTGCGGCAACTTCTGGTGAGCTATAGTATACTATATATATTGTGGCAACTTCTGGTGAGCTATAGTATACTATATAAATATTGCGGCGGCTTCTAGTGAGCTATAGTATACTATATTGAATATTGCGGAAGCTTATGGCGAGCTATTATATTATCTATCAACTACAGCTTTGGAGAACATATGTCGTATTAATGACTGGTTTGATAGACGGTATTGAATGATAGATAATAATGGTTGATAGATAGTACGGATTGAAATGGAAAGATAGATAGTATGATTGAATTGAATTGAATTGTTGGCTCAATTGTGTGATTGAGAATTGAATTGTATTGACGTGCAGGAAAAGACTGAGGCGAGGTAAGTCCTCTATCCGATTTGTGTGGCTAAAGCACCCTGAGGCGTATTTTCTTCCTAATCGGGTCTTAGAGGGTAAGACTCGCTGAGACGTAGTCTCATCCCAGTTGCAAGATAACATTTTCAAGTCCTTAGATGGCGGTCGTAGAGGACTCGAAGCCATGGACATTTGTGGAGGTGGAGACCAAAGAATCAGCAAACGTGTTTGACAAGTTAGTCATAGGACAGTTCTCTAGTTGTTGAGCCTGTCTATTTTGTAGACAATCTAGTATTGTATATAAACCTATGTGTTTATAAGAAAGCTTGTTTGGTTGTGATTAATTGCCTACTTTTCTATCCCAAGTTCAATGTTGTAAGAAGATTTATTTTGCTTTCGCATGCGTAATAAAATAAATGGGTCGGCAACGTGTCCTGGGAAGTCACATTTCTATCGACCGTAGTGGGATGTGCGTGTGCTTGAGGTTCGGGGCATGACAAATGGTGTAATTAAATTGGGGGTGATTCCACATTATTGCAAAATTCGAGTCGAATAGCACTAACTTGATTTTCTGTCTATTATGTACTCAATACCCATCATTGAAACCTTGAGATTTTTACGACAACCAAGAATTATTGACAAGTCAAAGATGCACTTACATGGATTGAAATTATCGACCACAGGTCAAATGCGCTAAAATTCCTAAAAGCTACCCAGTAGGATGGGTCGTGCTAAAATCACATCCAATTGATTATAATAATGAAATTGAACTCGGTTTCAGGAATCGAACATTTGAGCATGTCATGATTTATTTTTAGGACATTGTCTCATCTTTTGAGAATTTTCGATCGAGCCTGGAATTTTGGAGGAAAAATCAAATTCGGCAACTTTAAATCAAGAAATTTGGATGGACAGCCCTAGTTGGATTTTTGACCACCAAAACGGATTATTTGGTGAAGAAAATGGAAGAAATTCGTAGGTGCTGTTGCATGGGAATTTGGGGCTGCCAAAATGACTTGATTTGGTGAGAATTGGAAGGAAATGGAAGGGAAATTCGTATGGCTGAAGGGGTTTATTTTGGCCTTCAAATTGGCTTGGTTTATGAGAGAATTGAGAGAAAATTGGCCATTGGTTGATGCTTTGACAAACGAGATTGAAGACTTTGTGCAATTTGTGATCATTGCATGAGACATTTGCCAAAATAGGTTTGGGGATGCTCATTGGATAATCCAGCTGCTTGACTTCCTCTCCCTTTGTCCCCCCTTTCTTTCCCTCTCTCCTCTCTTCCCTTCATGCACATCCTCTCCCTGGCTTAGCACTCCTTCTTCTTCTTCTTCTTCTTCTTCTTCTTCTTCAAGTCTCCTCTGTTTTGCTCACATCCAACCTTGCCGCCCGTAGCTCCAGCAACAAATCACTAGAACGGCCACCATTGCTCCACCGCCTACCACCCTTAACCGTGACCGCTGGATTGCCAACTGATCCAGCTCGCTAGCTCGCTAACCGTGGCCTCTGCTCATCCAACCCATCCCCGCGCTCGACCAAGCCGCCAACTTGCCACCGCCTCTAACTCCAGCAGCCGAACCACTTGGCCGTTTGCCACCAACCCTCACTTGACTTGCCGAGGCATCCTCGTGCTCGCTAACCTGCTTGGCCAAGCCCAACCGCGCCTTCTAGCCTCTTTCGGCCCTCCGTTGGAGTCGCCGTAGACACAGGATCTTGCTACCGTTTGTCGCCATCATCATGAACTCGTTTCCTCGCTAATCCAATGAGTTAACACCCTAATCTTGGATTAGGAAGTTAATTGCACTTAGGGGGATTAGTTTAAGTTAATTAGGACTAAGGGTAATTTAGTTAGTGTAACTATTAGTTAGTTAGTTTAGGTAGTTGAATTAGAGAGTTAAATTAGTTAGAATGGTTAGTTAGGTGATTTAGTTAGCTTAATTGGATTATGTAGTTAGTCTAGGTGGATTCATTTAGTTAGTTCAATTAGATTAGTTAGGTTAGGTTAGGTTAGGGTTAATTAGATTAATTAAGTGGTTTAGTTTAAATGATTTGTAATTTATTTAATTAATTATAATTAGCGTAAATTATACCGGGATAGCCGGTTTGTAAAAATTTTCACCAATCGTCGTGGATGTGTTAGTTTATGAAATCGATTGCTAAATTATGCAATTGAGTACTTCGTGATGAATTTTTATTATTACTGTAAAAATATGATTTTTTTTTGTATTTAATTAGAAAAATACTGGATGTCGGTTTTTGACACAAAAATATTTTATGTACTACATAAAATCGTGAAATTTTTAAATGGGAGAGCATCACGCTTTGTGGATCAATTTAAATGTGTGACAATGCATAATTATTTTACCGGGTGTTTTTAATATGAAGAAAATTGGTCAAGTCCATTATTTAAAGTGGAAGAATTTGAGTGCAAAGCACGATGTTCTTGGCCAAGCATGAATGTATGTGTGATTGCTTAAGTACCCCGATGCATTTATGCGAGACAATGAAGCCCGTCTTGATGCGTTTACGTAGGACAATGCCTGATTAAGTTCAAATGCCATTGACAATGGATGCCAGTCACATTGGAGGCTGGATTGATGCTCCTTTATGGAATGTCATCTTGATGCGTTTACACAGGATGTTACCATGCCCAAAGGAGCAGGACAATGCCTAGTTATGCCAATGACGCCCGACTATTGAGTTGGCCATGGCCATTGGGTCGTAAATAATTTGAACATGCTTAAGTGATTGAGATTGCCGCGCCTGATTATGGGACGAAATTGTATAGCACGGAATGGGATGTGTCATAACGATTTAGTGTTATAATCGGGACCCCGGTGAATATTTGATGAATGATATGGGATGTTCTAGTTATTGAATGCATTTACTGTATGCATATGATATATGAGATATACTAATGTGCAAGGAGATGCTGAGGCAAGGTAAGTCTTATATAGTGCATGTTTAGGCTGCCTCTAGGTGAATTCTTGTCCTAATCGGGGTTTAAGGTGTAGACTCATTGACATTTATCTCACAACATCATGGTTTAAATTTTTTAGGTCCTTAGATGGAGAATTAAGGACCCAAGGTTGAAGGATCAAGAGTGTAGGCGACTCAGTAGTTCTTTTTAAACCAGACTTATGTGTATAGATTGGTAGGACCAACTTGATATGTATATAAAGTGTGTTTTGTAAAAATTGGCTGTCCTGCTTTTACTATCCCATGTTTGATTGTTGTTTGGGGATTATCAGTTTGTTTCCGCATGTGCATAAAATGAATGGGTCAGCATCCTAGGAATGTTGCATTTTAGTCAACCGCCGAGGGATGTGTGCATGCCCGAGGTTCGGAGTGTGACAAAATAATTTTCTTTATAACTGTGTTACGGTTGCATATCATAACAAATTTAAATATACCTTATTATAGGCAAATATTACATTGTCGATTCTGGTTATGCAACACTTTCAAAAATTTTAACTCAATTTAAAGATAAGTGGTATTATCTAAATGATTATAGGGGTAGAGAGAGACGACCAAGAACAGCAAGTGAATTGTTCAACCATAGGCACTTTTCACTGAGGAATGTTATTGAGAAGTAATTTAGGGCATTAAAGAATCGTTTTTTCATTTTGAGGCATATGCCTGCATTTACAATTTGACAGCAAGCACTTATTGTAATTGCATATTGTGCTCTTCATAATTACATTCGTAACCAAGATAGGATGGACAAAAACTTTTCTCTATATGGAGATCCAGAGTACGCGTTTGGACCTAGACAAGTGGAGGTTAAAGATTATATATTGCACGAGGAGGCAACTAAGATCAACCATAGTTAGGAAAAATATTGCAAATAAAATGGCAAGACATTTCAATATGCCTGAGATTCCCTAACTTTGTATTTCCAACTTTTGTAATGTGATTTATAAGTACTTGGCAACATTTCTATTATTCGTATCAAGGTCATCTAATTCTATATCATTATATATTGTAATTCTAATTCTTAGGCCATGCTAGTCTATAATAATTAGCCACTGATGTATTTTTTTTTAAAAATATTTAAAAAGCACATGTTTATGATTACAATTCCATCTTCCTCTTTCAAAATTTTTTTTATAATCAACTAGAACTAACATTTTATAAATTAAATGAAAAAAATTGGGAATAAGTTTTTTTGGGAATATAAATTTTTTTATCATACCAAACGCGTTTATGTTATTTTTCCGTTCTTAGAATAGAAATATTATACAGTTACCAAACACGTTTTTTTATTTAGAAACTATTCTCGGGAATAGAAATAGAAAAAAAAATGTTTCTAAAACGAAACTATTCTCAGGAATAGAAACATTACCATATGCACCCTTAATGTCCTATGAGGTTGAGCACTTGATTGATGAAAGCAACTCAAAAGGTAAGAAACCTATATTCAAACATGATTGCACTTACTCTTTTCTATTTTTTGATGCTACATCTTGTGCCACTATTTATATATCTTTTGAAGATATTTAATATATTCCATTTGATTTTTTATATCTATTTTGATTATGCATATATGATTTGGTCTCTTATATAGTCATATATTAAGCCTATAAATAGTCTCTCCATGTATTTGAGACTTGAACATCCCAAGTGCCAAAACTTGGTACGGATTGATATATAAATGCCAAAACTTCCAAAATGTTCACTTAAGCTCTACCTTTTTTTTTTTTTTTTTTTAAATTGGACACTTAAATGCCAATTCCAATGAGGCTTACTAGCATGTCCACGGCCCTCACTAACTTGCTCCCTTTTTTCAATTTAGCTTTTTGAATTTAATTTAATTAATATTTATAGTAAAAATCAATTTTGAATCTAAACGATGTTGTTTTGAGTTTATCTAGCCATATCAACACCACGTAGATACTTTTTTTTTTTTAGAGAAATGCCAAATCATTTAAAATTTTTGCCAAAAAAAGCCATATTAGTTATTTGGCCGGAAATTCTTATTGTTAGCATTTAAGTATTCATTTCTTCTCCAATTTTGGCACTTCAGTATACTTTTTGGAAGTTTTGGCACTCATATGTCCATCTATGCCAAGTTTTAGCACTTTAGGTGTATTTCTTCCCTATTTACTCTTTTCTACATATTGCGAGAAACACAAATTACTCGTTTTCTCTCTTTCACATGCTATTCATTCTTAAGCTGGTATCATAGTAGAAGTGTTGGGGATAAAGGAGCTAGAATTACTAGATTCTTGAAGAATGTAACAAAGATCCTCTAAAGTTAAAGTAACAGATGAGCTATTAGGAACCCTCAATAGTAGCAGCAATGGTGGATGAGCGTTTAGGTGGGCCTCTATATCAGGATCGATTATTTTTCCGTGTAGGTTGCCTAGGTTGCCTTTGATAGCTCATGGATGCAAGGTGACTAGTTCGATGACACTACACACAATATTTATTGCGTGATGTGGAAGAGGCAGGTATCGCATCAGTAGGAGTGGATAAAATAAGGCGATGCACCTTTAAGGTAGCAAGCTGTGTCTCTTTAGTTAATAATTTTGAAACAACTGCTTAAGATTAGGTAACAGATCTCGATGTAGAAGTAAAGCTCATACAAGTTCAAACCCATCATTAAGTGCCATTAGAAATTTCGTAACATGCATATGATCACGATATTTTATGAACTTGTGAACATCAGCATCAGCTTTCCAGTGCAACTCAAATTAAGCCAATTGATCCCAAAAAGCATAATTTACTAATAGCTAATACTGATGAGCAATATCCAAGGTGGAATAACGGCTGATAAGTAAATCCCATGCTTCCTTTGTTGTATTGAGGTGACCACTTGATAAAAGAAATTGAAGTGTTTCGAAACCATGTTAAAATCTTGGTATTCTTGCGGTCCACCCCTCCAAACGCCCAATAAGTTTTTCTTTAGTTTCTTCAACAATCCACATGGCCACGCGAGTTTCACTGGTGACATAATGCAAAGTTTGCGTCCTCTCAAAAAACATGACAATTCTTAAGCCCACAAAATATAATTTGATCCATTTAATACCATTTGAATGGTATTGGCACGTCCATTTTATAAATTGAAATGTACTAACAAATACCAAGAAACTAGTATTAGGAGCGCAAATAACGCCACATATGGAATCATCACATCAAAACACCTTGAGAACCAATCAATCAACAATTAGTGTTGATGTGGCAAATGACGTGGTGGGTGATGTCACAAATGACGTGGAGGTGACATAAAGGATGACAGAGTAATGACGTCAACAATACATGGTCGGCTTTCTGATCACATGCAAAGCACGTGGGCGCATGGATCTCATGCCCAACTCTGTAGGTGGCACGTAGGAGCGCATGCAGCATCTGTTGGTGGCAAGATTTGACTGGTTGGATTGATTGTGTAACGAGGAACCTATTTCGGTGAGTTCGAGACCGCAATGCATGGTGACATGTAGTGGCAATTCTGGTGATAGCGGCAATTTCCCGAGACAAGTAGCGGAAGACGCTTTATAGCAACCAAAGTTGTAGGCTTGGTGAAGAAATGAGAGCGACGCGGCCTATATGACTAGCATTGATTAAGGAGGAGCAACGTGACCTATGCGGCTGGTGTTGCCAAGGCTTCTCAGGAAAGAGCTTCTTAAGAAAGAGGCTCTGATGCTAAGTTAAGAACAATAATACTCGAGAGAAAAATCGTTAGTTTTCTATATATTTTGATGTGTATTAATAATGAGTACATGAACCAATTTACAGGCTTTACAAGTAACTATCTACAACAACAAAATATTACTATAAGAGCTATTTAGGCCTTTAAAATTTTTATTTATGTTTTGCAATAACTAGAATATTATTACGTCTAATAAACTGCAAAAAAAAAAAAAATATCTTGATACTTATTTTAATTAGGGGTGAGCGGGTCCAGGGTAGGTAGGGTCTAGACCTGGACCCCGTTTCTACCCCGTTATAACCGGTTCTCCTTTTTTGGACCCCGTTCCCTACCCCGTATTCATTGGACCCTGTTCTCGGCCCACCCTGTTTTTCCGGTCCGGGAACAGGGTTGACCCTGTTTATATTGGAACCTGTTTTACATAAAAATTAACCTTAGAAAAGCAAGTCTAGATGAGTTATATGTTGAAACAAAAAGGCCGGACCAAGCACATCCTTCGACTAAACTCATTGACTGAAAACTGAAAAAAAAAAAATATATATATATATATATATATATATATATATATATATATATATATCATTCGGTCATTTGTTATACTGAACAAACAAGGTCTGAACAGATATGATACTCCTCAAGACATGATTCCAAAACGATTAAAATAAGATTTTACTTAAATTAAGTATTTAGGATGCCCATGATCTCCACTTTAATAAAAATGAATAAACAAGCTAGAGTATCTTCGTTGCTTCAAAAAGACCATTGCAACCAGGTTGTGTTCCATGAACGTCTCCCAGTAATAGAATACCAAAAACGTAAAAGAATCATCACCCCATGAACTTTTCAATTGAATGCACCTGACTCTTTGATAAGTCAACTGTCCAACATTAACCAAACGGGTAGCATAGATGGTCCATCTCTATATCCAACCAACCAATTCTAGGAGTAACACCTTCTAATGTCATTCTCTCCTTTCAACTAGTCCTCCCTCAGTTTAGACAAGGACGTCATGTTTTAGCACACATGGAGACAATTCGCCCTACATTCATAATTATGTCATCGCACACATGTGAGCAGAGACTGCACCTACGAGATAATCCACAGCAGACTTCCGTGGAACAAACAATGTTCCAATTTCATCCCCAACTTTAACTAAAACCAGTTGCACCGCAATAGCCTCTTTAAAACATAGCATTCAGTACCATCCCGAACTCTGGTATTCAGCTCCTGCAGACAGTGCACGACTTAAGAGCACAGCTACCCGAGGGTGATGATGCCTTTCTCACCTTCAATTTAAACTTTAAACTCATACTAGTGAGTATGGTCGGTTTCTTCAAACTGCCCAGCACAGGTAGTGCAGCCGAAACCAACCAACCAGCCAACCCGCACGAGCGAAGAGAAAATTGAAATTCGAGCTACGATGTTTTCGCCAAACCAAAAAAAAAAAAAAAAGAGAAAAGAAAGAAAGAAAGAAATAGGGGTGGTCGGGGGGGCTCACTAGGATACGAGCGGAGCAAATCTGTCGGGTGTCAAGCAGAGAAGGACCCAGCAGCAGGGACGTGGTGGTGCAAGGGGCTTGGACGGACGGGCTGAGGACGGAATCGCGGCAGGAACGGCGGCTTTTGGCATCTGGTCGCAGCGGCGGTGGTGCCCAGAGGTGGTGAGCAAACCAGCAGACGTTGGCAATGGGGCTCGGGCGGAGTAGCGAGGCAGCGACAGCTTTGTGAAGGGGGGCGGCGGTAGATCGGCAACTTTGCGAACGAGATCGTCGACTCCTCGTCGGGCCAAAGGAGGTCCCGCCACAAGGCGAAGGCGACGAAGAGCCCGAACGCGTCTGACGGTGAGAAGACGACGCGCGGGACGCCGCAGTCATGGGCGAAGCGGTGGGTCCACCCGAGGAAGAAGTTAGAGACAACCGTGCAGGGCGGGGAGGGGTGGGACTCGAACCACCGGGAGAGGAGCAGGAGGTGGAGGTTGCGGAGGGCGCGGACTTTGGCGACGAAGCGCACCCGTAGCGGGGGGCTCTGGGGAAGGCAAGACGAGAGGCTGGAGCGAGGAGGAGGAGGCAAGGAAGGGGTCGAGCGAGGTGGAGGTTGTCGGGGGTGACGACGACAATGATGGTGACGGCGGGGGCGGCGGGCGGGGAGGAGGAGGAGCTTGGCGGCGGTGGCGTGAGCGTGAGGGGAACAACGGCGTCGGCTTCGCGATTTCGGGAGAGGAGCTCGGGGAAGGGAAGTCTGGTTCTGCGTGACTACGTCTGCGACTCTGCGCCTCTATGGGTAAATTAGGGTTTTGTTTTGCTGGCGTAAAACCGGTTCCCAAACCGGTCCGGTCGAACCGGTTCCGGGTGAGTAATCCCTCAGAACCGGTTCCCGGACCGGTTTAAACAGGGTCTGCATTTTGGGAACCGATTCCCGGCCCGGTTTTAACCGGAACTGGTTCCCGACCCTGTTTTCCGGGTGGGCCGGACCGGGAACCGAGTAAACCCAGTCCGGTTGCACACCCCTAATTTTAATTCTATGAAAGTGTTATCATATATCAATAAATTGAACGAGTAATGAGGCAATACACGCGTTGTTGCCAGCATAACAATGCAAAACTGAAACTTAAAATACCGGCATTAAGCTTTCATCACATGGACATCCTATTTCGAGAAATTCTTCCTTATAATATTTCCTACCATTGAGAGAATTTTTCGAGTTGGCAACTTGTTCCTCCTTAACATATACTTTTCAATTTATTGTTTTGATTAGAGCAATTATTGTTCTTTTTTTTTTTTTTTCATTTGGATGGGAGTCGGCAATCCTATAGTTGCCATTTTACACAATCTCTCAATTTGATTGGTAATGCTCAGAAGTAATATTGGATTATAGTCCATTTTTGGAATGAGTTATTTTTGTATCTTTCTATGATAATAAATGACCTACTTAAACTCAGTAGTTAGATTTTACGGGGGGGAAAGGAAAACTCGGTAGTTAGAGAGTATTGCTTTCATCCGCAATGTCACAACCCCCCAACCCACCCGAAGCAATCCTTGTGTCCGGGGGAAACATGATAGAAGTAATTTTCAATTGTCGAACAATGGTCCTCAATCGACACGGGTTCTCTCAAATTAAGTGAGGTAAAATAACCTAATACGATTGGGTGAATAATTCTACATGGTCATATTTTTAAGCCTGGACAGCAACCCTTGAGCTACAATCAAATCGAATCCAGTTTTTTTTATAGAGAAGCTAATCTATCTAAACTCAAACCAACCTAAGAGAAAGGGGGAAAAACCCAAAGAAACCATCTGGAATGAGTTTTAAAAGGTGGTTCTAATCTAAAATAGGCACCTTGGACATTTCAAGACCTTTAGACTACGTTTGGTCGTTTGGATTTTTAATTAGGATAAAATTGGATAGAACATGATACAAAATTTAACTATTTCGTTATATGATATCATTTGTTTGATGATTGCAATAATAAAATCAGATATATTTACATCATATCCTATACATTGATGGTATAAATAGCAAATTAGTATAAATAAATCAAAAATTTTACAAATGGAGCTATGATAAAAACTTCTTGCCTACCTTATTTTTATTTTATTTTTTATTTTATTTTCCTCTCTTTTCTAATCAATTTCTTTTTTATTTCTTTCTTCCCCTTCCATCATTCTTTAATCAAATTATATTAAATAGTAAATTGTCCTAATATACCTAAAATATTTAATAAAAAAATATATTACATTGAATGTATATTAAAAATATAATTAGATTTGAAATATATAAATATAAATAAGATTAAATTAAAATAACTAAAATTTTATTTTGAATTTCTTATATTATAATTCAAATACTATTTTTATTGAAATATAATTTTAATTTGTTGATTTAAAAAATTTGTTATTTGAGAAAAATAACTTTCCTATTATGGGTGTTAGAAATTTTATCTACTTTGATCACACTTCCCCCATGAGATAATTTTATCAAGTTTATATTCTCTTATATCCAATTTTATCTTGTTTCAAGCAAGCACAAACATAGGTCTCTCCTTAGAAATTAGAATTTTATCCTGACTGTCAAATGTAGTATTAGATATTAGAATTTGCCACAATAATCATGTAACTATCTTAGATCGGGACACCAATCTAATCAAAAATAGCCAGTGCTCTTTAGGCATATTTCGGTCTCTCCGGAGGGGAAGACATATTCAATGTTACTTATTTCATCATTTGATGTGAGATTATTAAAACCTAAGTAGACCAAAGATTAACATTTTTATTCAAAGTAATTATTCTAGGCCACACACTAAGCCTATTCCTAAGATGAAACTACGTAAATGTGAATTTTCTATATCTCATTACTATTATTTGACTTTTTTTTACATTTCTATTTTCATCTTGTTATTTATTTCATCCAAAAGAAAAAACTATCTCAAATTCATTTTACCCTAAAAACCATGAAATGCAATATCCTAAACGAGCAGCAAAAATAGACGGAGCATTATCAAATTTGCACGCTGATCTCACTCAGGAAAATCAACGAGTAAATGCTATACATTTCAGTAGAATGATCTACATGCAGGATGCTGTCAACAACTCACTTTTATATCATCACAAAGGTAACACAGTGATTTCATATCACTAAAAAAAGCCTCGAATGGTGCCAATTTTCATAGGAACACAACCTTAGATTTAGGCCTCTTTTTTTAACTCGTAAAAGAAGAGGGATAAAGCATATGTTCTAGGATGCATCGTCACTGGTGGTCACAAGGACACTTTAAGGACTCCGATCAGAAAACTTAGTGACACAGAGGTCCGGTGTGGGATGGTGTCGCTAGAATCGTGATACGAGATTTGGAGCTTATGGGGTTGCTGGAGTTTCGAGCTAATTGAAGCCAGCGCCACTGACGGTACAGAAGTGGGAAACCAAAGGTAGAGAACTTAGTTTTTGCAGCGATTGAACAACGAAGGGTAATGGGCTCAGACGCCAGTGATGGGCGAATTGGTGTGAATGGGGCTGAACTTGTATTTATGTTTTGGGATAAGTGTAATAAAAATCCTAAAGGGTTAATATCCTAAAAAACCCCAAACTGGTACACTTGAGACAAATTTACCCTAAACCTTTTTTTTTACCATGAAAAACCCAAAACTGATAAATTTGTCACAAATTTACCCCAACTGACTATAATAAAATCCTAAACTGGTACATTTATGACAAATTTACCCCAAACTAATTTATTCGATTGCAAAAAACCCTAAACTGGTAAATTTGTGACAAATATACCCTCTGCTAAATTGGATTAATACCACAAAAAAATCATAAAAATTGTAAACTGTGACAAACAAAGCATAAAATCCTAAATTGGTATCTTTGGTTAACTATCACATATCATTTAACTTAATAATTTAAGAATAAAATTTAACGAAAACTAACATATGGTAAATTTGTCACAAGTGTACTAGTTTGGGGTAAATTTGTCAAAGGTATACCAGTTTTGGGTTTTTGGTGGTCAAAAAAATAGTTTTTGGTAAATTTGTCACAAGTGTACCAGTTTGAGGTCTTTTAGGGTATTAACCCAATCCTAAAACTTGTCACAAAAATATAATCGAGTCATAAAACTTGTAAAAAAAGTGTAATCAAGTCCTAAAACTTGTCAAATTATTTCAATCGAGTCCTAAAATTAACACCGTCAAATTTCCTAACGGAAAATGTTGACGTGGCACAGACGTGGCTTTTTTTAGTCGTTTCTCTCTCCTACGTGATGAATAGTTTTTAAAAAAAAATTCCACGCATGCAAAATGACGCCACAGCATCCTCCTTTCTTCTTCCCCATCGTGTCCCCCCCCCTCACTCTCTTTCCTTCCACTATTCCCGACTGTCCCCTTCCCAAGCATTTCTTTTCCTTCTTCATTGTTCAAATCACAAGTCTTCTTCTCCTTCTTCCCAAAATCGTTTGAACTCAAAGCCTAAACTTGTGTCATCATCTCGTTCCCTTTGAATGAAATTGACATTCTATCTCCCTCTTAACCATAAGCTCCCAATCAAATTCGTCTAAACCCTAAGCCCCGAATCAAATTTGTTCGAACCTTAAGCCCCAAATCAAATTTGACGATCTGGAGTTCTCTTGCGATTTGGGTCCCTTCCCAAGTTAAAGTTCAACGCTCGTTGTGAGTTCGTGTTCTTCTCTTTGACAATTGCAAGTTCATGTGAAGACCTCTCTTGCGGGTGTCTTGACATCTCAACGGTGAAGCGAGTGGTGTTGAGGACAACGATAGGGTCAGCGATGGTGACGGCAACTCCTCCTCACGCAGGATCGCTCTTTGCATTATAGCATTTGGGTATCTCATTGTAATGCTGCGATTTCTTCTGTTTTGCAAAGGTTCTTTAATCTCTGCATTATGCAAAACGACGTCAGTTGGCGTCCTCATTTCTTCATTATTTGGAGTTCAGAGTGTGACATCCTAATTTTTAGGCTCTGTTTTCGATTGAATAAGTTGGGTTTCTTACCAACGCGCCTATAGTTCTTTTCTCTGAGTTGGCTACTCATGGGATAACTACCCTATCAAGTGAAGCCGTTAAAGAATTTAAACGCAATAGACTTGAGAATTCGACGGGGAATTGACTACTCGACCGTGTTAGTCTGCAAGGGTCATTACAGCACTGTCGAAATCGATCAGAGACCAAAAAAAAGTTGATTCGATTGAGATAGGTGATCAAAGTGCGGGTGATTCCACCTAATTGCAAAATTCTCGTCGATCGGCACTAGACTGATTTTTCTGTCATTTTGGTACCCTATGCCCGTATTTGAAATTTCGAGATTTTCATAATAACTGAGAGTCGCCAATGTGTCGAAGATGTACATTGTGGCTTGAAAATAATCGATCATAGATCAATTGCACAAAAAATTTCTGAAAGCTTCCCGATAGGTTAGGTTACACTAAAATTGCGTCAAATTGAAATTAACTGCGAATTTGAGTCTTATTTTAGAAATTGAAAGTTTTATCATGTCACAATTTATTTTTGGACTGTCAACTCATTTTTTGAAGAATTTTCAATGAGCCCGGGATTTTTACAAAAAAATCAATTCGAACGATTTGAAAACGAAAGGAAATTTAGAGGGGCCAAAGCAAGTGGATTTTTGGCCTTCAAAAAGGGACTAGCTTGTGAGGACAAGTGTTGAAATTGTGTAGGCTTCCTCCGCAGAAAATTTGGCCATCAAATGGGAGAGATTTGTTAAGAAATCGGATTTCAGATAAATTGGAAAATGAAAGTAAATTCGGACGTGTGAGGGAAATAGTCATTTTTGCTGTCCAAGAATTATTATTTGGGAGAAATTACATGCAAGAAAGTAAAATATATTAGCATGGAGATTTGTGAGGATCAAATTGGATTGAAATTGAAGTCCAAATTGTGAAATTCGTATGCTTGAGAGGGGGCTGCAACATTTGGCACCAAATTAGATTATTTGTGGGATTTATGCAAGAAAGTATTATGGGAGACAAAAAGGATGAACACATGGATATTTGGGGACCAAGCATTGAAGAAAATATTTATTTTGTTGACTTTGCTCCCCTCCCCCCATCGGCAGCTTCTCACGCACGCCTCATCTGATCCCCCTCCTTCGCACGAGCATTCTGGTTGACACCTCAATTTTAATTAGGTTAATTTTATTTTATTTATTAAGTTTTTATTTTACTTATTTTGTCTTTTTCGGAAAAAAAAAACCAAAAACAAACAAAACAAATAACAAAAACAAGAAAAAACAAATAAAAACAAGAAAAGCAAAAAGCAAAAAAAAAAAAAAAAAAAAAAAGCGGCCCCCACCCTTTTTCTTTCTTTTTCCTTCGCACGACCTGCCCCCCCCCTCTCTTCTTCTTCCTTCGTCTTTCTTCCGCCTCTGCAGGTCACGCGAGGCGACGAAGACGCGCTCGAGCACAACCTACAACCGAGAGGGGAGCGTAGGCCGGTGGCTGAGAGGACGCAACATTGAAGGCGAGCATGCCTCCGTGGAAGGGGGAAGATTTGACGCCGGTTCAGCCGCACCCAGGGCGGTCGGCGTGCGAGAGCCGACGGCCGAACCTCCGTCGACCGGCCTCCTCCTCCCCTATAAATAGAGGAGCACCTCCGTCGACGAGGGGACATCGCAAGCTTGGAGATCTTCCCACTGAGAGACTTCGGGGGAGGAATCGACGAGTGAGTGAGAGGGAACTCGAGTTGTGAGCTCAGCCCACCCTCCACCGAGAGACTTCGGGGAAGGCCGGTGGCGAGCAACTTTGAGAGGGTCAGATCCGGCCGGTGGAGGCTTGGATCTAGCCTGAGTGAGAGAGAAGAGGGTCGGGCTGAGAAGCAAAGAAGGTGAGAACCGAGCGGAAGGAGCTGAGCGAGAGAAGATCCGGAGGAGAGAGGGTCAAGATCTGGGCGCAGATCTGGAAATTCGCCGTGCCGAGTCGCCCCGAGCCAGGCCGCCGCCGCCGTCGCCCGTGGCGAGCACCCGTCCGGCTGTCAAACCGTCTTGTCGCCCTCACGCCTCGCCGCTGCTGTTTTCCTCGACATCGTCCAGGTTTAAGGGCCGCCGTCATCGCCACAAGCCGTGCCGCCGTGCCGTGCCAACGCCGAGAGCAGGTTACGATAGATCCTGCCCACGCCATACCCATTTCTACTCGAAGCTCGACCGTTGTCGCCGCAGTAGCCGTCGTCGCCACCACGCACCTCAGCCTTCCCCTCTCCGGCGCCGCGAATCGAGAACCCTAGGGTTCTCGATTTTTCAGGTCGCGGCCTCGGGTCAGTGGGTCGGACCCGGGGCCACGAGTCGGGTAGGGTTTCTCGTATTTTGGGGGCGGCGGGCGGGTCGGGGTTCGGGTCGGATCCGGGTAGGGTTCCACGAATCGGGTCGCGGCTGCGAACCAGGTCAAGCGTGGGTTGCGGATCGGGTAGGGTTCCGCTGGGCCGAGTTGTGCGTGTGGGCCGGGTAGTCTTCGGGCTGAAGTTTTTATAAAAGTGGGCCTATTTTGGTTTTGGGCCCGGAGTTATTTTCTTAAAAAAAAATTTGGGCTGAAGTTATTTTCTTAAAAGAAAAAAAGACAAAAAAATCCGAGTCGGGCCGCGTTGCGGCTGTATGCGTTTCGGGGCTGGCCGGTCGGATAACCGCGGATCCGGCCGGTCGGCTTTTCCTTTTTAAAGTTTTATTTTAAATAATAAAAATAAATAAATAATAAATATTTTATTTCAAAAAAATCGAAAAATAAAAAAATGTTTTATTTTCAAAAAATATTTAAAAAATGTTAAAAAATGTTTTATTTTCCAAAAAAATCGAGAAAAATAAAAAATAATTTATTTTCCAAAAATATTAAAAAATATTTAAAAAATATTTTATTTTCCGAAAAATCAAAAAATCAAAAATATTTCATATTTTCCAAAAAATGTCGAAAATCCAAAAAAAGTTAAAAATTCATGAAAAAAGCCAAAAAAATTCAGAAAAGCCAAAAGACTTGTATTTTTCCAAAATACCAAAAAAGGTCAAAAAAATCCCTTTCATGTCAAAAAAAATTAGAAAATGACTCAAAAAATGTTTTTCCTCCCAAAAATGCATGGAAAATCCCTCGAACATCCAAAAAACCTCAGGGTTTAAACAAGATTAGGTACGGAAACGGCATTAGTGATTAACTAGTGTAATCAAATCCCCGATCCTAATTTCTCTGGTTGCGCAGGCGTGAGTATTTCTCCCGATACTTCACTTGGGTTTCTAATCAACCCACCCCAAATTGATTAGTGGCGACTCCATTTTAAAAATCAACTTATAGGTTAAAAACTTGAACCATTAAGTCGTGAATTTGTGGACTTGGGAGAGTCCGGGCTTAACTAAATTCAGCCGAGCCATTAGCCTCCTTAGGCGCCCGTACCCGATTGCAGGCGCCGAAAAAAAAGAGGTCGCGACAAGCATTCCCTCCTCCACGAAAGTCTTCGACTTCTGCTTCATTTTCATTTCCTTTGAAGATGGCAGCTCCTTCAATTGAATTCTACAGTCCACCATCCTCTGTCCCTCAACCAAAACCACCACCCCATCTCCATTGATCTTCCATCTACTGCCACGTCCGTGAAGAACCAACCCCACCAAGTCAAACCTCCCATTTTGTTGCCAGTGGTCTTCAACGCTAGCAAACCTCACGAAGACTCCAACTGCCCCATCTCCACCGAAGCACCCCTACAATTGCCAGCAACGTCCGCGTCTTCTCCTTTCCACCGAATCAACACCGCTTAGCCCAGCCCATCTCCACTAGCCTACTTCCCTTCCATCTTTTTGTTCCATCGTAGCCCACGATTTCAACCCTTCCATCACAGGGTGAATTCCCAACAGCCCCACCATCAGAACACCACACGTCTCCATATCGCAACACTATCCAAGATAGCCAACAACTCACTGTTCCACCTTCAGCTGTAGCTCAACCCAATTCTGAGCCGAGCCCAACCGCAAGCCATTGAAGCTAGCTCGGTCCAAAAACAAAACCAAGCAGCCCCGCTGTGGGCTTTATGGCCTTTTTTGGGCCCTTCAAAGCTCTCGTTGGCCCCGCCGTGAGCTCGAGTTTTGGCCGCCATCGCCGTGAACTCACCAGCCAACAAAACCAGTGAGTTTACTTACTAAACTCCACTTAGGGACTTAATGATGCTTAAAGGTTGATTAGTTTAGACTAAGTATGATTTAGGTGGTTAATTAGAACAGATTATCGATTTAAATATTTGATTTTTGCATGTTAGGTGGTTAGAACATCTTCGTTAGGGACTAGACGAGCAGTAATATTTATCTAGATTGGTTCGGAAATTTTTGGGCCTGTTTCAATATTTAATTAGGCTTTTCTAGCCTAAGTCTCTATTTTGGCATTTATTTGTATTTATTTAATTATTTTGGTATTTATTTAATCATTTATTATTTTCTGAAAATTATACCGTGATAATCGGTGACTAGAATTTCGTGTTGATTGTAATGGTGTGCTTGATTTAATTGAATATTATTTTGTGCAAATTGAGTGGTGATTGTAATTTTGGGTATTTATCTCAAAATTGTGTAAATTTAGTAATTAATTAGAAAATACCAAGCATTGGTTTACAATGCCAAAAATGTTTTTATGGACTATATTAAATAGTGGGATTTTCCAAATGATTGATATTATATTTTTGGCTTAAGCCGATCGTGTATCCACACACGATTTATTTTATCGGGTATTTTTAACACGAAGAAAATAGGCTAAGACATTATTTTAATCAAGGAATTTAAGTGCGAAGCACAATGCCCTTGGCCGGGATAGGATAAGTGTGTGCTGGTTAAGAGAATTCGTCATCCACTATGTGTTGGGTGAACGATGCTTTTATGTGGAAAGCCGTCTTAAGGTAGACGTTATCATGCTCGATGGGACAAGACGACACCTAGCTGTGTGACGAATGGATCCGCTATGTGAAGAATAGATCCGCTATGTGTTAGTTAAATCCGCTATGTGACGGTTAGATCCGCTATGTGACGGATAAATCTGCTATGTGACGAATAGATCCGTTATGTGACAAATAAATCTACTATGTAACGGTTAGATTCGCTATGTGATAGATAGGTCCGTATGTGACTGTTAGATCATGCCCGTGTTGCCACAGTCAATCAAAACGTATGATAGGTCATACTTGTGTGACCATGATCGATTAAAATGCATGATTGATTGAGATGTGGCGATTGACGGAGATGTGATTTGAGACGCTCCTTTGGGTTGAGTGTTGTTACTACATATATGTAATATATTTATTGTTCTAACATGCAGGAATGAACTAAGGCAAATGTAAGTTTTTGTGGTTAAAACACCTCTAGGTGTTTAGAGCGTGAACTCACTGAGATTTATATCTCACCCTGTCATTGGCTCATTTCTTCTCAGGGCCGTAGAGTAGTGGAGCTAGAGTCGAGCTGAGGGGACCTGAGGAGTAAGTCAATTAGGACAGCTTCTTTTTGGAGAACCGTCTTTTATAGACTTTTGGTTGTAGACTTTTGTACATGATTCAATGTGTATATAAAAGCATGTTTTGTTTGTGAATCCATTGTCCTGCTTTTCTATCCCGAGATGATTATTGTTAAGGGATTTATTTATTCACTTTTGCATATGCAATAAAATGAAAAGGGTCCGTGACTCATCCTGGAAAGTCGCAATTTTAATCGACCACCAAGAGATGGGCACTCGCTCGAGAATCGGGGCATGACATAGAGAGCTCAAGTTTGACCCCCATCAACTTTGTGTTCTCTTCTTTGACGATTGCGAGTTCGTGCAAATACCTGTCTTGTGGGAGTCTCGGCGTCTCAATGGCAGAGTGAGCAGCATCAAGGACAGCAACAGAGATGGCAACGGGGACGATGACTCCTCACACAGGTATTGCTCTCTACATTATAGCATTTGGGTATGTCATGGTAATATTACAATTTTTTTTGTTTTGCAAAGGTGTTTTACTCTCTGCATTATGGTTGTTTTGCATTTTCCAATTATTGCGATAAATTAAAACATTGCTACAAATTATAACATTACCTACCAAAAGGTGATCCCTCGTTCTCACTATTGATCATGTAATTGCATTATGGTTGTAAAGCGCATTGTGCTAATTTGTTGTTTCTGTATTGATTGTTACTCTTCTATAAAAATATCTTCAAGTTAGAACTTGAACATTGCTTCAATAATTTGATGATTAAAAGTGCTCTGCTCTTTGTTTCTGTTCCCTTGTAGGTCCAATGGCCAAAAACAAAGTTTATGTCACTGTTTGCTATGGAGGTAAATTTCAAGTTGGCCCACCGTTAGAATACAAAGGTGAAAGGGCTTATGTTACTGAAATAAGTTTAAGTAAGAGTTCACTATTTAGTATAATTGAAGGTATTAAGGCTTTGGTATGTGTAAAATAGAGAAACTCTTTTACAAAGTTCTTGAAAATATGACTCTTGTATATGGAATAACTCTTAGGTATTTATTGGATAACTCAGATGTGATAGATCTATTTTATCATCATCTGTGTTTTGAAAATATTGAGTTATATGTTGAGCATGTTGGTGATGAACAGACATGAGCTAATATGGGGAGTGTTGAGATGGAAACTAGAGGTATGTATAATGTGAATATGGAAAAAGTTAATAATGTGGCTGGTAATATATTTGAAACTGTGATTAGGAATATTAATGATGACGGGAATCGGGTTGAAGTTGCCAATAGGGATCTAAATGAGGAAGAGGGTGATGATACACATAATTTGGTGGACGTGGAATAGTCGAGTGACGATGATGATTTTGAATTGGTTGATGCAAGGAGAAAATTAAAAGAATTTTCAGCAAGACATAGACTCAAAATTTGTGCTTATAGTGAGGCAACTGGTACTTTCCAACCACCGATTGTGGATGAGGCTCAATCGCTAGATGATTTTGAATATGAAACAGAGTATACTAATTCAGATGAGGAAGACAATCTTCACTCAAGTTTAAATGATGAGGGTGACGAAGAGGTTGATATTATTTCAAGGAAGAGAAGTAGGTTCCCATCATATGAGCAAAGTGATATAAATCCAGTACTTATTATTGGCATGACATTTGAGGATACAACTGAGTTCAAAAATGCAATTTTGAAGTATTTTGTGGCTGAGTAAAGAGCAATCAAATACACTAAGCATACAAAAAGTTTTGTAAGAGTCAGGTGTGCCCAAAAAAACTGCAATTAGATTATCTATGGTGCTCTCGATAGCAAAATTAGGTCATTTCATTTACAAATGTATGTAAATCAGCATATATGCAGTATCACTTTTGAGAATAAGAGAGTGTCTGGTACTTATTTAGCTAAGCACTTTATGATTCTCATTTATACAATGCCTAAAATCAAAGCACCTAAGTTAAAAAAATTAGTTAGAAAACAATTGGGAGTAAATGTCACTTTGAGTCAATATAGGAGAACAAAACTAAAAGTATTAAAGGAACTACAAGGCAATTACAAGAAGGAATATGCACAGATGTACGACTACTTAGGAGAGTTTTACACTGCAAGCCCTTCAAGCAATTTTAAATTAAAAGTTAAAAGGCCATTGCCAAATTCTCTACCATTATTTGATAGGACTTACATTTGCTTTGATGCTTGCAAGAAAGGTTTTTTAGCTGGATGTAGGAAGATCATTGGATTAAATAGATATTCTTTGAGGGGTTTGATTAAGGGTGAGTTGTTGAGTGCCGTAGGAAGGGATGCCAACAACTAAATGTATCCAGTGACATGGGCAATGGTAAGAATCGAGAATAAGAACACATGGACTTGGCTTATCGAATTGTTGAGGTTAGACCTCGATATGTGTAATGGTGATGAATGGGCTTTGATAAATAACCAACAAAGGGTATGCAATACTTCTTTATGATTTATTTGTAAATTGATTATGACATTACAATGCTTATTAGTATTAATGTTTTGCTTTTGTTTTTGTTTATATATTATATATATATATATATGGGTATTTGTCAGGGTCTCGTCTCTTCTGTAGTTGAACTTTTGCCAAATGTAGAGTTTAAGATGTGTGCAAGACACATATATTTTAACTAGGGTAAAATATGCAAAAGAAAATAGTTGATGAGATAATTTTAGAGATGTGTCAAGAGTAATAATATGTCAGATTTCGAGGTGCATTGACAGAGGTTGAAGGAAATGACTTAGCAAGGTCATGATGATTTATTTCGTATTGAGCCAAACATTGGTGCAAAGCTTTCTTTGACACCAACATTAAATGTGATGTTGTTGATAATAATCTCAGTTAAGCTTTCAATGGAATGTACATGGAAACTAGGTGCAAGGATATCGTGAGTATGCCGGAGGATATTAAAATCATGGTTATGAATAAAATGCATACGCAAAGGAATGGATGTGCTAGGTGGATTAGAAATTATAGTTCAAAGATTATGCATAAGTTACATGAGAATACAACTGTTTGTAGATATTGCCATTTGATACGGAATGGAGATGGAGGATATGAGATTACAGAAGGTGGTGACAAATATGTTGTTGACTTGAATTTAAAGACTTGTTATTGTAGAGCTTGGGAACTTAATAGAATTCCATGTTGCGATGCCATTTATGCAATACACCGTAAGAGAAATGACCCGAGTGATTATCTAGCTAAGTGCTTCAACAAGATAAAGTATCTAAGTATTTATCAATTCATGATGCCTACAATAAGAGGACAAAAATTTTGAAAGAAAACCAATAAAGAAGCTCCTCAACCCCACCAATGAAGAGCATGCCTGGTAGGCCAAAAAGGAATAGAAGAAAGCAACCGATTGAGCTTGTAAGAGGTAATAGAATGACTAAAGAGGGTAAGAAAATAACTTGTTTTACTTGCAATGTGGTGGACATTATTGGAAAAAAAACTCATTGGATGTTTTGAAGTTGACAAAACTTATTCAAAGTCTATTCTAAAGATTTTCAGACTTCTATGTCAAAGTCTAAAAATGACCATATTTTGTGTCAAAGTTTGCCCATACTGACAAATTCCAGACTGAACGTTACTGAAGAATGAAGACTTATCTTGATGCGAGATTTTATTTATTTCTTCAGGAATTCGATTCATATCGCTTATGGATAGCTTTCTGGATGGATATATCACCAATAAGATTGATTATCTTTATTGAAATCAATTTAGATAAATCAAATATTTTTGAATTGCAAGTAAATATGGAAAAAATCTACTTATGAAAACCAAGATCTTGATTGTATGGGCAAACATGATTGATAGGCTTTCATCACAATCATCAAATGGCTCAAGATCTCCTTAATTAATTCCTCCAATGGGTAGATTAAAAGAATTCATTTAGAAAGTGCCAACGGTCGAGAAGGCATGAAGGAATATTTAAGGCGGACTCTCTAGTTGTTCGATAGAGTGTGAAAGAAAAATTTCAAAGTCTAAAGCTTACCATTTTCTTGTCATTCGATATACTGAGCTCAAAGTTGTATTCAAAAGAGAGAGACTCATTGTGAGACTTCGTGAGAGATCAGTAGAGACTCTTCATTATGAAGTCAAGAACGTAAAGCTGTAAAATCTCTTTTGTTTCTTAGTGAAATCCAGCCAAAAGGCTGTCAGCATAAAGAGTGGATATAGGTTTGATCTAAGCCAAACCACTATAATTTATGTGTTCTTATTCTCTTCCCTAAACTCCTTTATTCTATTCGTAATTCTATTTAATTGCTAAAGTTTGAACTTGCTCAAAGTCTATTGTTTTTCAAACTCAGTTTTAAAAGCGAAATATTTCTATTGTTCCTTGTTCAAAAATTGTCTTCACACCTATTCACCCTCTCTAGGTGTTCATACTAGCACTTATAATTGGTATCAAAGCCTATGTGCTTATTTTATTGAATTGTTTTTACTTCTCAGCTAAAGATCTATGGCTAGTATTTTGGCTCCAGGATTGGTCGAAGCTCAGAGTAATACCAGACCTTCTTACTTCGATGGGAAGGAGTACAATGTGTGCAAAAATAAGATGAAGGCATTTCTGAAATCGAAAGATCCCCTGGATTGAGATTGGTAGAAAAAGGGATCAATCCCAAAGCTACATTAACCTTAGAAAGAGGAAAAGAAGTTGTAGATGCTGGTGAAATAACACAAGCAGAATTAACCAAGAGACAAATTCTTGATGCTAAAGCTATCTACTCTTTATACTACGCTCTATATCCTACTGAGTATAACCGAATTTCTTCTTGTGAAACAGCGAAAGAAGTTTGGGACAGATTGTACGTTACCTATGGAGGAACTAATTGAGTAAATGAAACGAAAATCAATAGTCTACTCAGACAGTACGAAGCTTTCAAGATGAAGCCTAGAGAATCCATCACTAATATATTCAATCGTTTTACTGAAATTGTGAATGGATTAGCATATTAAGGATAACCAATCTCAGAACCAATGAAGGTCAATAAATTGTTGCGTGGACTCTCCCAAGACTGAAATCACGTGAAGACATCAATTAGAAAAACCCAAAGGATTATGCCTCTTTCAATAGAAGAACTAGTAGGCACACTTCAATCATATGAAGTGAAGCAAATCAATGAGGAAGAAGATTCAAGAGGTAAGAAGTCAACTGCTTTAAAATCTAACAATGATTATGGTGATATAGATTCAGATCATGATATGGATGATGAGGAGCTAGTGGTTATGATCAAAAAGTTCAGAAAGTTAAATAGAAAGGGAAGAAGATTCAACTGAAAGAAACAGAGCACGCAAAATTTCCAGAAGAGACCTATTAACGACAACGAAACCGGCAAAGATGTAATATGCTTTGAATGCAAGAAAAATTCGCATATTAGACCTAGATGTCCTTTGTTAAAGAAAAAGAAAGGAAGAATTGAGAAGTACAAGAAGTCTCTCAAAGCTAAAACCTGAAGTTACACTGAGTGCGAGGAAATTGAAGAAGAATACGCCAACATTTGTTTGATGTCTCCTTCCGATTCAGACTCAGAATAAAAAACAGACTATGATTCAGACTCAAACAAAGAACTTGAGGTTAGTAATATAAAAATTCCTATTAAAGTCTTGAAGTATATAGAAAAACATTGCCTTAGTCTCAAAACCTCTCTTAAAAGAATTTTCGAATTAAAAATGGAGAATTATAGGTTTAGGCAATAGGAAATTTCTTGGAAAGAAAAGTTTGAAAGTTTGAATAAAAGTTTTGTTAATTTGAAAGAAAATTCTAATTCTTTTATAAAGAATGTTCAAAATGAAAAAGGTTATGCTATTTCAAGCATACAAACTGACCATGGATATGAGTTTGAGAATCAGGACTTTGCGAAGTTCTGTGATGAATCTAGTTTCCAACTTGCTTTCTCTTCTTCATACACTTCATAACAAAATGGGGTTGTGGAAAGGAAAAACAGATCTTTACAAGAGATGGCCAGAACCCTTTTAATTGAGAGCAACATATCATCTCGATTTTAGGGCAGAAGCAGTTTCTACAACTTGCTATATTATCAACATAGTGTTCTTGAGGCTTATCTTGGAGAAAATTACATATGAAGTGTATAAAGGAAAGAAGCCAAATGTTTCTAACTTCCATATCTTTGGCTGTAAATGTTTTGTTTTAAAGAATACAAATGATCGAACTAGGAAGTTTGAAGAAAAATATGACAAAGGAATTTTCCTTGGCTATTCTACTTCAAACAAAGCTTACAGGGTCTTTAACAAAAGGACTCAATCTGTAGAAGAATTTATGAATGTCAAGTTTCTAGATTATGAGCAGACTCAACCAAACCAGACTCAACTTGAAGAGTCTGAACCTATTTCAGACTTTACAAAGTCTACTTCTCCTAAAGAGATTCAGACTTCTAGAGAATAGCAACAAACAAATAGAGAAGTTTCAATCGAAGCAGAGGATCAACAGACTTTCCAACTAAGCAACAACTGGAAAAACAAGACAAGTCATCCCAAAGAACTCATTATTGGCAACATCGATGAAGGAATTCGAACCAGATCCAAAATGCGAGAAGAGGCCAGTGCTTAAGCACTTGTTTTTGAAATTAAACCAAAAAGTGTGGATGAAGCCATGTCCAATGAAAGCTGGATAGAAACTATGCAAGAAGAGCTCAGACAATTCAACATCAATGATGTTTGGGAGCTGATTCCAAAACCTAAAGGTAAATCTATAATCGGGACAAAATGGGTTTTCAGGAACAAGATGAACGAGAAAGGAAAAGTCGTTAGGAACAAAACAAGACTCGTAGTCAAAGGATATAAACAAGAATAAGGGATAGAGTATGATGAGACCTATGTACCAGGAGCGAGATTAGAAGCAATTAAATTATTACTTATTTTGGCTTGTTATAAAAATTTCAGGTTATTCTAGATGGACGTTAAAAGTGCATTCCTTAATGGATTCATTTAAGAAGAAATCTACGTGGAATAACCACCAGGATTTGAAGATCCAAGAAAGCCAGACTTAGTCTATAGACTGAAAAAGGCCTTGTATGGACTGAAGCAAGCACCTCGAGTCTGGTTGAAAGATTGAGTAAGTTCTTAATACATAATGGTTTTGTAAAAAGAAAAAGTAGATACTACCTTGTTCATAAAGAGAGAAGGAAAAGATTTTTTTACTAGTACGGATTTATGTATATGATATTATCTTTGGTTTGCTTAATGAAAATCTCTGCAAATATTTTGCAAATTCTATGCAGGATAAATTCAAGATGAGCATGGTGAATGAGTTAACTTTCTTTATGCGATTACAAGTTAAACATTTGAAGAAATGTATATTCATTCACCTAGAGAAATATGCCAAAGATCTGATCAAGAAATTTGGGTTAAAGAATTCCAAAAAGACAGAGACACCTATGTCAAGTTCCTCGAAGCTGGACAAAAATGGAAAAAAAAATGGAAGAAAGTAGATCAAAAGCTTTACAGAAGCATTATTGGTTATCTTCTTTACCTTATTGCATCTAGACCCAACATTTTGTTTAGTGTTTGCATCTATGCTAAATTTCAGTCTGATCCTAAAGAATCTCATTTAAGTGATGCAAAACGCATCATTAAATATGTGGCAACTTCTCCAAAGCTGGGTCTGTGGTATCCAAAAGAATGAGACTTTACTTTTCTTAGATATTTAGACGTTGACTTAGCAGGTTGTAAAGTGGATAGAAAGAGCACTTCTAGAACCTGTCAACTGCTGGGAAATATGCTGGTATCTTAGTTCTCAAGGAAGCAGAGTATTGTAGCTCTATCAACAGCAGAAGCAGAATATGTGGCCCTTAAGAGTTGTTATTCTCAAATTATGTGGATAAGACAACAGCTAAGAAACTTTGGAATTGAAGAATCGTGTATTGAGATCAAATGTGACAACACTAGTGTAATAAATCTCACTAAGATTCAAATTCTTCATTCAAGGGTAAACATATAGAAATTCAATATCACTTTATAAGAGATCATGTCCAAAATTGGAAGATTTTGATTCAATTCATTGATTCAAAGAATAAGCTAGCAGACATCTTCACAAAGCCTCTAGTGAAAAATATATTTGAGTCTATTCACACCAAATTGAATATTATTTTTCCTCTAGAGTAAAGTCTAGAGTTGGTCAGACTCAAAATTTCCAAATGCGACATTAGTAAGAAACTGACTCAAATCCATGTATTTTAATTTTAGTATGAAAATTATGTAAAGGTATGACTTTATTCGAATTGTTACTTACCTATTTTATTTTTAGAAGTTATATTTTTTTATTTTTTTTATTTTTGGCAGTTTTTATTTTTAGTTTATTTCAAAAAGGCAGTTCTATCTTTTCCTTATCACGGTTCGATTACCTCTTTTCTTTGCGACGTTTCATATTCTTTATATACCCTCTATATTTCTTTTGAGCATTTCGCTCCAAACCCTAAAAATACATACTCTCTTGACTCTATTCTCAAGTTTGTTCTGCAAGTTTCCATTTTTTTCACCCAAACCTGTCTGAGAAATCCTCCTAGCTTGCAAGGATGTCATTCCAAAGGAAATCATCCCGAATCACAAGCAAAGGGCCACAAAGTGTGCCTAAAGGGTAGACACATTTTGATCTTACAGAAGAGAACTCTCCTCAGGCATATCCACAGCGCAACCTAAAGAACACTTCGCAGAATCCTCCTCGTGAACTATTGCAAGAGGAAGTTGAACCAGGTGTTGTTCCTCTCCGCACATTGACTTCCCAGGAAGTTCAAATTTTATGGTCGTTTAAAAATGAGTGATTCGTCAATGTCCCTCATTACTGATTATCTAAGAGAGCACGGTTACAAGAATGAAACGTTGTTTCTGAGAACAATGGAGCGTTTAGGAATAGCAAAGAAAGGAGTAGCATATGAGGCTTTCCGTAACTTTCCTGTCGATCCTTGTTTTAGCACCTTCAATCAGCTTGAAAGCAAAGACGATGATGACATGATGTTCTTGAATTTTCAACCAAGGATGATAATTGCTTCTAAAATGCTTGGTGTAGGAACGAAGCTTTTTCATTTCAAGGATCATAAAAAGGTTTATCTCCTAATGCTGAAAGGAGGGGTGATGAACCTTCGATCGGTCAACTTTGACTTTTTAGATTCGATCAATGTGAATTTGAGGGAAAATTGACTTTCCTTCAAATTGAAGATTTTTGCTCCGAGACAACCGTTGCTTATCTAGAGTTGACAGCCCTTTTCCATTCAAATCTTTCTTTTCTTAACTAGAATTGCTTCAAATTTGCTGTGAGTGACAAAGAATATCTGGTGGATGTTGACACTTTGGCTGATGTTATTGGTGTGGAAATGAGTGGTTTCCAACCCATAAATGTATCGGTTGGTCAAGCAACAAGATTCCTTATTAGGGATAGACTCCCCAAAGGAAGCATCACTTTTTCTAGAATGACAGCCTCAAATGTCATGTTGCACAAAATTGTCATAAATTGCATCAGACCAAAGGCTGCTTCAAAAACTGATGTTTTTCGATTTGAAGCACGACTGTTTGCACACTAGCCTTAGCACGTTCAGTTCGTGGAGTGTTGAGTGATGAAGGAACATCAATTGATCTGCCTCCAAGACTTGGAGTTGATTCTCCAATATCAACTTCAGGAAAATGAGAAGCATCGACTTCTTTTGGATCGGTAGGAGATCAACTAACATTATCACTTGCAAAAAGAGGAGAAGAAGTACATTTTTTCACGAACTCCACCTATTTCCTTGCCTACATGTGTAGAAAAGAAGTACCTTAGTCATCTCACACAATAGTAGCTCCTCAAAAGCATGTTGCAATGAAGCTAATGGCACTATTACAACCTAAGGCTAGTTCCCAGGCTTAGTCATCTCAAGCTACAATAGCTCAGAAGTATCTTTGTATAAAGCGAAAGGTACCATCACAACCCCAAGCAAGTTCTCAACCTCAATCATCTCATGCAACATTAGCTCCTCGAAAACAATGAAACCAAAGGCACTATCGCAACTTGAGGCCAATTCCCAAACTCAGTCATCTTAGGCTACAATAGCTCATAAACATCTTGGTATAAAGCGAAAGACACCATTACAACCCCAGGCAAGTTCCTAACCTCAATCATCTCATGCAACATTAACTCCTCAAAAACATGTTAGGGTGAAGCCAAAGCCATTAGCACAATTTGAGACTAGTTTCCAACCTCAATCATATCATGCAGTAGTAGCTCCTCGAAAACACATTGCGGTAAAGCCGAAGCCACTATTGCAACTTAAGGCCAGTCCTAGGCTCAATCATCTTAGGCTATAACAACTCCTCTAAAGCCTATCGTTGCAAGACCATATATAAGAAAAAGCGCCAAAATTATGAATAAAGTGAAAGTTGAACCTATTGGGCCATCAGAGACCATCATATTGGATTGATATGTTTGTTGAAATTTGTGTTGTTAGGTGAATAAATGTCAATTATTAGTTGGTTTTTTATATGAGACATGTAGCTTTTGTGCATAGAACCTTTTGTGCACTAAAAGTGTAGGCATTTTGTTGAACAGAACCTTTTGTGCACTGAAAATGTAAGCATGTTGCTTTGTCAATAAATCGTGTTTCAACGAGTTATGTGAGATGCTTGGTTTTGGTTTGGATAATGCATGAAAGTGGTTGCTCTTCGGGATTGTTAATAGGTGATTACTAAAATTGGTCATGAAGAATTTTCATTCTTCCAATACTTTTGTCATCTTATTTCTCATACCTTTTTTCTCGAGTCCCTCGGGGGCATTAATGATAACCAATACCACCACCTTTTATTGCTGAATTTTCATTTTAGATGATGGGGTTTTGCTCTGCATGGTCTCTATGGTCTGCGTTGGATGATTCATGGAAGATTTGATTAGGTAACTTAGGTATTGTAGCCGACTGCTTTGATTTCACTTGGTTTTTGACACATTCCATTTGTAAATGTTTGAGGTAAGCTCATTATTAAAATCATGAATAAATCACCAATCAACAATCGCGATTGCATAATAAGATAGTTATCACCTTTTTTTGAAGTTACAAATTTATTATGGTGGCAATAGCCCATATAATGCTATTGCCAAACACACAAATCAAGCAATATTTTTCAATGCGAAAGTAATTTCTCACATGGCAAGCAACCGGTCTACAAACTCACATTAGATTTTATTCCCATCTCAATTATCCACAACTAGTGTTCGAACTTACAAACTTAGAAACAAGGTACTATGGAAGACTTAGAAAATTCCCACCAACTTTCACATTACATATAACCAATACAACAATATAACACATGCATAAAATGAATGCTAATTGATATAGCATCTTTTCTTTCTTTACTCGTGTGAGCTCCTCCTTTAAATGTCTATTTTTTGCTTTTTGAGTCTTCATTTCAGCTAGCAATGAGCTCACATCGACTTCGTCACGCCTCAATTGGCTTGATTCACACAATGCTTGATTTCTTTCAAGGAGGTCAACTATTATGTCCCTCACATGATCTAGTATCTTTGGATCAACCCACATGAAGAAATTGCAGCAACTTGGACTATCAAACTTAGCACATCCATAGAACCTTATTCTTGTGTTTTTCCTTGTCTTTGCCATAAGAATTGGCGATTGAAGACCGCAATAACATGTTGGCTCCGAGTTGACCTCATTAAGAGTTATGGCACTTGATTCAGATGTTGGCACCCCCATTCTTCTAAGCTTTGTATTATAGGAACTTGATAGAAGTATATTAGCTCTATTATGATTCCTTCATAACATCTTGATATAAGTATATTACCAATCTCTTTAAATAGATTGTTAGGTGAAACATATTGTCAAGTGAAGCAATAAATATAAATAGAGAATAGATACATATATAGGGACTAGATGTACACATATATTCTATGTTTACCAGAAACAATGTCCTATATAGAATGAAATAGAAACTTATCAAGTTCCCACTAGTACTCAAATCATACTAGATAAAGAGTACTAATCCGACTACGAGTAGAATCATAATCTGATTTGAGACTCTTATATGAGCTAGGGGTCAATGTAACAATCCATATTTATGGAGCCATCCCTTTCTCATTGGCCCCTCAAAAGAAGAAAGCAAGAAAGGACCATAAAGAAAAGGATCTTATACAGCTGCTTGAAATGAACTTCTTGAATGCTCAGGAAAAAGAATACTTTAAATGATAAATTTATACTGCCTTTTCATTCTTGTGGAAAGGCAAGATACTAGAGCTTTGTGCACCAATTGTTATTACTTATTCTCTTTGCTAAGGCGTGTGCTTCTTTTGCAAAACGCAATGAAAAACATCTCATGGATCTCTCAAGTAGTAACTTCTGCATAATGCAATGTTTTTACTTGAAAGATTTAGGAGATGTTTTCAATCTCCAAAAAACATCTCTCTTTTCATATGCACTAGATGAACAGACAACCATAACTTACTTTATATTGCATCAATGTTCTAATTTGTCGCTAGTATTGGAGAATGGAAAACAACAAAATGCTATAATGTAGAGAGCGAGACCTGCATGAGGAGGAGTCGCCATCGCCATCACCATCGTTGTCCTTCTCGTTGTCCTTGATGCTGCTTACTCCGCCACTGAGACGCCGAGACTCCCATAAGACAAGTCTTCGCACAAACTCACAATGAGCATCGAACTCGAGCTCTATGAACTCCAAATGACGATGGGCATCGAACTTTAACATGGGAGGGGACCCAAATCACAAGAGAATTGCATATCGTCAAATTTGATTTGGGCCTTAGGGTTCAGAGGGAGATCGAGCGTCAATTTCGTTCAAAGGAAACGAGATGATGACATGAGTTTGAGCTTTGAGTTCAGACGATTTTGGGAAGAAGAAGAAGAAGAAGAAGACATGTGATTCGAACAATGAAGAAGGAAAAGAGACGCCTGGGAAGGGGCAGTCAAGAATAGCAGAAGGAAAGAGAGTGGGGGGGAACACGATAGTGAAGAAGAAAGGAGGATGTGACGTCGTTTTGCATGCGTGGAAAAAAATTTTAAACTATTCGCCACGTAGGAGAGAGAATTGACTAAAAAAAGTCACATCCGTGCCACATCAACATTTTCCGTTAGGAAGTTTGATGATGTTAATTTTATGACTCGATTTAAACAATTTGATAAGTTTTAAGACTTGATTGCACTTTTTGCAAATTTTAGAATTTAATTGTATTTTCATGACAAGTTTTAGGACTTCTATTGTACTTATCCCTTATGTTTTTTATTCATCCATGTATTTTTCTTTTCGAAAAAATGCACCTTTAAGTTGCCGGAAAAAATTCACTTGTCAACAGCCTGGAGTCATTAGTTCAAATCCATCGGAAAGGAGAAATTAGAGCTGCTATTCTCTGTGTCCAACTCAATAATTAAAAACGCAGAAAGCAGGGCTGCATGCACAACCAAAGTAGAACTTTACGTTACTAAGGCACTCTGAAAAATCTAAACATTTAAATACTCTCTAATCCAGACCCGAAAAATAAGGAAAACCGGTGTCATTGAGCCACTGGTTACCTTGAATGAAAGACTCGACTGTGAACTGTTTTGCCACTGTTGAGCTCGTAATAACTTTGTACCCGGGCCATTTCACTCGGTCACTCGTGTTTGAACCCGGGCCTCTATTCTGGTACTCCCCATAGAAGAGAGTGCTCAACCCAGCCGAGCCGTGGAACTCCAACCACCCAGCTGGGTCAACCAGGTCGCTAATGTACGATTCCATGATCACCGTCCTCGAGAATTCCTTCCACGGACGGCCAAGAAATGTCTTAAATGATGACTGTACAGGTGCAAGGTCTGGTGCGGCTGCAAAGTTGCAGCCAAGGAACGACATCCCGGTTTGCCCTAGCGGATCTTCTCTGCTCTGGGCAGTGAACACATTCGCCTGTCCCTCGTTTGGTTTGCGCGCATATAAGTTGCAATTCTGGAAAACCACCGCCGCATCTCCAAATATGAAATCGATAGTGCCATATATCGCAATCGCGATAGAACTGGCGATGACTGTGCACATACATCGTGTCTTGGTAGCTCGAGAAGTTACACTGGAAGAACGCTGACTTGTCCGACCTGCTCCGAAAAGCCGCTGCCTGACCCTTCTTGGGCCCCGCAAAATTCTCAAAGGTAATCCCCTTAGCGAGAAATCCATCACCCTCAATAGCTGCAGATAGAGGAAATAACATTAATTAATTATTATTGATTTAATTACGTATCCTTTAGGTTAACATAATCGAGAGCAACTGGCATAACAGAATTCTAAGATTGATCTGTCAGCCAATTACCCTTTTCAATATTTAAGCAAGATAATCTTGTTTTAGAGTGGTTTTTTGTTTCAGTTTTGGAAAAATGAAAATCAGTGTATATACAAGTATATGTACCAAAGTACAAGAAACACCTTAGTATCAAAAAATGGTATATTAATAAAAAGAACACCCCTAGGTCTTATTACTATATGATAAGAATGTAAGTGGTGTTGATAACTTTCTTAATGGTACAATGAATAACAAGAAACATGGTGAGCGCAAGAGACTTACAAATAACGAGCAGATTCATAAATTCACTTGCGAAAGAACAAATGGTGGCCGATTGGCAAGTAAAGCAATTTGTTTTGGATCTGAAATAAATTTTTATTTTCTATTTGATTAGGAATTGAGTTTCAAGAACTCGCCAACGGTGGCTGACCAGTAAGCATTCCACCCATCGTCGTAGTTCCGGTTGCCCTTGATCAATGTCTTCTCGATCCCGTCGCCTACAAACATGAGGTTGGTCTTTGTTTTGTTCACCGTGACATACTCCAAATAGTCCCCCTCTTTGATGTAGATGACAAACCTGTACAAAAAAGGAAAATTGGTGAACACGGAAGGGGAGGTTTTTATAATTTAAAACATAATAACAATATTACCATAACATCAAAGATCTCGTTTTCAAAGTTGCTAGTGAAAGGGAAGCGAAAAACGTAATGAGAGAACTACTATTTCATATATCTTGATTTAGTTGTTGTCTTGTCACAAATAGTCCTCCATTTGTGGAATTTTCTTTTTTATTTAGTCATATTCATTCCTTCTTATTTATGTACACCTCTCCCTACATTAATGAAAACGAAGTAGTGAAGAAGAATAAGTTTCATTTCCATTCCACTCTTCTCATTTCCAATGAACAAAGTCATTAGTTATATTAGTAGCGGCAATCGAAAAACCCCTTGGCTGTATCAGAAGTGGGAAAATAATCCGTTTTATAGTATTTGCAATTTGACAAAATAGACAAATACAAGTAATCGATTGTTGATGTTGTAAAAGTCCCTTGCTTTATAGTTAAATCACATTTATTAAAAAATGGAACGCTATTCATGCAATGAAAGAATAAGTATTGACATCTAAATGAACTAGGACATCGTTCTCTATATAAGCTGACTATAATTCGACCTAAGTATTTGATAATGATTGTCGAAAGACAAATCTCATCAATGACGTTTATATGTAGTTCTTTTTAACCTAAGATAAAGTACTTAAGAGTATGTGTTATTTAATAAAAGAAAATAAACGGTAAGCTTGATCAATACAAATAAGTCGGTAAAAATTAAGGAAATTTACATCTTGAAAAGAAGTTTAGCGAACAAATAAATATTTCCGAGTGTGGATTGAATTAACAATTTGAAACAATAAATCAATTAGTTAGTGAGTAAAAAGGCCGCAAGACGAACAAATCGACAATAATTCAATGAGTCAGTGAGTACAAGGCTGCAAGAGAAACAAATCGAAGGGCCATTAATTGAAGAACAAAATAATCAGCTCCCATTGAAAAAAAGCTGTAATCTACGAAGAAAGAAACTAAGAAAAAACCAAGAACATAGAATAACTGGCGATAGCCCAAGACACATCCGATGCACATTAGCAGAGGATGTGAATGTGGAAAATAAATAATAAAAAAAATAGCTATAAGCCATATGCAGCTGTACATCTTCAGGCATTCAAATGAAACCTTATCTTCTACTTTCGATTTCAAGTTAATGCAATGTATTTACTAGTCAACTAATCCTCAAGAACACAGCACCACTAAAAATAGCTATTAGCTCCAATGGTCACATTAAGATCGAAATTTGAAAAAACAATACTACTAAAACTAGTTAAATGTGCAAAAATTATAAAAATACCTGGTGTTGCTATTGTCCGGAGCAGCTGCCACAGAATCGTTGATGGAGGTGAAGTTACCAGATCCATCCTTCGCCACCACAAGATCGAACTTTGTCGCATTCGTCGGTGTTTGCACCAATAGGCTATCTTCTAAAGACATCCACGCTGGGAACCTCTCTCTAATACCATGTCCAGAAGGATTATTGACGCCGCGCATCTTTGTCAGGAGAAATAGTGAATTGCTTACGTGGTGCGAGATGTTCGAGAGCCTATCCTTCATGCTATCCCCGAGATTCAGATTATCTGTGTGGGGATCGAACTCGTCGTTGCAAGTGTAAACGTTGGTCATCATTCCACTAAGGAGGGACTGAAGGTCATAATAGTGGCGTATAGTGACTTTCGAGCTCTCAAGGTAGGAGACGGCATTGTCAAAGTCATCGAAGATGTCACGAAATAGCTCAAGGCAGATGTCCAGGGCTTGCCTTTCGAGCATGCTGAGCTTCTCAAGGAAATGGTTCTTCATGACTGTGCAATGCGTTGAGGCGGCTCTCACTTCGGAGGCGGACTGGTGAAGCATGCCGGATATGATCTCCGGGAAGGACATGGAGGCAAGGCCCGTGAAGGAGGCAAGAGTGGAGACACAGAGGTCCGAGTAGGGAGTGCCTCGGCACCTGGAGTGAGTGACTTGGAGTTGGCTGTTGGGGTTTTTGGCGGGGATGAGGTTGGGCAAGAGGGAGAGGAATAAGAAGATAACCATGGGGGTACCTTGGAAGTGGACATGGTTGAGTGTGTTGAGTATGGGACTATTGATCTTTATGATAGTTCCTGCACTCGAGTAATAGAAGCAACTTTAGAGAGAGAGAGAGAGAGACAGAGAGAGAGAGAGAGAGAGAGAGAGTTAGAGATGTTTGACTCAATAATCTACTTTGATTAATTAACAACAGGACTCGAGATCTCCAGGTAAGCAAAATGATGACAGAGAAAATGCCAATCTACTAGTCTATCTTGACTATTGTCTTCAACTGATGAACAAAACCTCAATCACAAATAATCCTTAACAAGGGAGGAAGGAGTGACCTTAAAAGGATGGCAAGTATGAAAGCGGGAGCCGGAATGAGGTTGCTGAGTCTTGAACCAAGAGTTAGATTAAAATCGCATGAGAAGATCTAACGCTCCGTTTGCTCTGATGATGGCTCGGTCCGATCTTCTCTGATACAACAAGAAGAATGAGCGATCCATACTATGTGATTGCATAAATCATGTCAAATGAGATTAAGCTTAAGGAATCTTACCTCAATCACCATTCGCAGATTGCAGCATACTTGATTTGTTTTAGGATGAGAAGAAACAAAGACAACATTTTATTTTGTTGGCAAGAGGCCGATTTATAAAGAATTTCGAGGCGCCTCCTTTGGTATAGAGTTGTCATCTATGAAAATCAACGCATCAAAATTATCTAAAAAAGAATTGGCTATTACTTTTATACTTTCAAGGAGGTTTTCCTACTTCATTACCATTTTAGGTTCATTTACTTACGGAATTGACCAAAAAAAAAAAAGGATGAAGTATCCGATATCATTCTATAATAGAAGATTGAGTGAAAGAAATAAATGTTCTTTCATTGGTAAGATGAGATTATACTAACAAAATATACCATATCTTGAAGTTACTACTTGAATTAAAAGTTCTAAGATTTGTACTATTTATTGGGGGGCTTACAATGGGGGTTGTGTTTTAGAAAACTTAACAATCTTTTGCGGAAAATAACTTACACTAAATAAAGATCTAGTCAATGTGATGTTTCAAAACTCGGAATCGTATTGTGTACTCGTGAGAGTGATAACAGAGAAAATAGTAGTAGATAATGATATATAGTGATTTGATTTTATCCCTATACCTACGTTTGCTCTTCAAACTAATAGCATTAAGTCGGGCTGGATTGCATTACTAATTTGCTTAGAAAGTCATAATTAGCAAACACTTATCCAATCACATAATAGATCACATTATTAGGACTTAGTTGTTGCTTTTACTCTTGTACACTTAATCTTTAGTACAATTATTAAAACAGCACAAATGCATTACTTAGAAAAACAATCCAAAGAGAACATATCGCTTAGAACACAAGTAGAAGCAAATTTTTGATCTTGTTATGTCACACTCTCTCTCTCTCTCTAACATTTAGCTTTAGAGATCTTATATTTTATAACCATCTTCAATCTATCTGTTGGAGTAGGATTGGAGAAGCAAAGAGTTGTCAGAGCTACTATTGAGCTGCTATCCAAAAATAGAACTGTCCATATAGTCCTTTTCATGAACATTTGTGGGCTATCTAAAAATAGCATGGGTAGCGGTCTCTGATAAACCTATCAGATTACCTAACTTCTCGATTACTATTTCCATTTGGATTTTGCTGTTGTGCGAATCCATAGCCACAATGGCTATTTTACCAAACCAACAAACATTTCAAAGTACCAATAACCTGATATTAGTAGCATCGACATAGGCATTGTCACAAGCTAATCTTTTAAATTTGTTGGTATTGTTTACGGAAAACCATATCAAGACACATTAAAATTTTTATCCACTGGATCACATCATGGATATTATATAGTCCTTTATTAAAAATATCTGCACATGTCATAGTAAACATTATACTAAGGATGGTTTGAGCATCATTAAAATCACTTGAACATATTTCTCTAACACTATTTACCTTTAATATATACTCATATTAGGCAATTGATAATTTTCAAATGTAATAAAAAAAAATAAGTTGACCTATATAGAGTTAAACATACTCCATGCCAATGTTGCAACCTACCCTTTTCAACTAGGAAAAGGCATAAGTTTTAAGGGCATTGCCTAAAGGCCAACCAACAACTCTCATGGACTCTCCAAAGCTTATACCTTATGCTACATTGGATTTTAGTATTTAAGTTCTTAACAGCTTAATATTCTAGGAGTCACCACTAGTCTTTTAGGATTAGCTAAAAACCAATCGAGATGTGAGACCATTGTCTCGATTCCTATGCAATAAGAGATTTTAGCATCAAAGACTTGATTACGCTAATATTTTTATTAGCACACTTTCAATACCTCTAACTTGGAAAGTTGTTTAATCCAAGTGGTCACATGGTCTTGATTACCAATTATGGTCTTAAAGGCATCAAAATTGCTAAATGATCATGCAAATGTTTTTGTGGGGTCAATTTACATTGAAGTCTAAACTAATCTTGATCTATTCTAGGGAAGTGATAAATATCCAATTTATTGAAAGACAGTGTGATAAATAAACACTTGAGTTTTGAAAGCAAGTAATGTGGCTGAAAGTAAGAACCCGATAGGAGTCAGGCAAAGAATACACATGACCTCATTATGTGTCTCGAGACATAATTCCTCGGAAGCTTGAAGCTAGAGACTAGAACCTACCAAATATGATTCTAATACTAATCATTTTCATTAAGAGTGGGACTATATTAAGCTACCTTGACCATTTCTTTTAAAAGTGAAGCTAAGTCTAAATTGATCCTATCAATTATAGCCCAAGCTAACTAGAGCCTAAGTTTACTAATTGACCAGATTAAGAAATCTAAACTAAAGCTTCTTACAAAAAGATTAACACAGCCACGGAGATCGGTCGACCACGCCATTGTCTTCAATTGGCCAACTCTTCAGTGGGTGCCGCCATCGATCACCATTAATGGTGTCGATCTGCATTCTAGTCATACATTCAACAAACAAGGCAATCGGCCAAACTCATCCAATCAATCATAGAATGGCCTTGGGATCGGCCTTTGATCTCATGCAATTCGATTTTCCCAAGCCTCCTCCTAAATCGACTAACGGTCCAAAGAGTGGAATTAATGATTAATAGCCCCCGCTTGTATGCACAACGCAGAAGGCTATCAGCATCAATCCCCTAGTATCTAATCAACCTTCTGATCTACCCACCGAAAAAACAAGCACGAAAATTTAACACTGCATCTTAAACATTCACATACGTAATTAAATATGAGAATTAAACAAGCAAGGCACTAATTGCATTTAAAAGATAAGACCAAACACTTCCAAAGCAAATCACTACAGTTTTAACGAACTAAAGTGAAACGGTGGAACAGTTCATCTTATGTAATAGTTCTATGATGCTATTTAACAGTAGCGATATTGATACTAATTTTTCTCTCCTAAAGTTAATTATACGATCTGTTCTACTACTGCCGGATAATTTTACTCCTTCTGAAGTTTAATCATTCTCCTCTCCTTATGTAATTGACGAACACTGCGACTACAAATTTATCCTAGATCGATAATACAAATTTTCGTCTTCTGTTCCAAGACCTGTACTCATTCATCGAAGAGTCTACGGACTCGGTCCTTGAAGGAAAAATGACGGGGTGCTTAATGTAACCCCGATTGTCCTACCCATTTGAGAAACATCATATGCTAATAGCTTGTCTAATGGCGTGATGATTTCTTGAGGAGTGGGGCTATTTCCACCCCTTCTCTGACCAAAAACACCCATTTAATTGTTATGTGACCATAACGCCCTTGACATGAGAAATCCGGTCAATCTTTAAACTTGCCTCGGCTTTTTTTCTGTCTCACCTCTTCACTCTAGCAACATTGCAATTGCACTTCCTCGTCCCGTTATTTTCCTGATAAAATTATTCAACATTTTCTTTGGCTTCCAGCAGACTCACTGTAGCATGCATTAATAAAAGAACTACCCCTTGGATCTTCTTCTGTTTCTCTTTATTGGAGGGTGCGTTTATTTAACTGAAATCTTCATAATAAAGAAAAAATATTTTAAATGAAAATCATTTCTAAGAAAAACGGTTAGTTTTCCTTTATTTGCTAGTTTAGAGAAAGAATTTCCTTCTTGCTAGAAGGGAAAGTTGTTTCCCTCAGATCTAAAAAAAAAAAATTCAGCCTATGAAAAATATGTTCTATAGATCGATTAGTATTCCATCATCCAAACAATGGAAAGTCAGAAAATAATTTCCTGAAAATAGTTTTCCTTCAAACAAACAGACCATAAATGTCCAAGACGGTATTGTGAAGGCTCATTACAGCTTTGTTGTTCTTTTTGTACTTCCTTTTAGTATTTTATCAAGCTCACTAGAGCTTTCAAATTGAGGGAGAAAGAAATGGCAAAGTGTATTAGACACACTATTCTATTAAATATCCATATATTTTGCTTCTCTCTCTCTTCTTCTTTTTTCTTCTTTTTTTTTTTAGAATGAGAAATTTCTTCTTTTGGTGTGAATTTAGTCGATACAAATTCCAATTTTTGTTTCAGATGTTGAAGAGAAGCAATCTCATTGATATTGTGAAGATCATGTAAGAAGAAAGGAACTTGGAATCTTTCTTTGGTTTTCCATATTTTGGGAAAAAATCACATTGACGTTAGTAATAAATCCCAAGAGAGAGCACTTACTTGTAAATTTGATGTGCCTCATCTCTTTTACCATCAATTTTAAGTAAAGAAAGAAAGGCAAGAATATCAATGATATTGTCATGAAACCAATGATTTCCCCGAATACATCGTAATCCAAAATCGAATGGACTGCGACATAAATCCTATCCTAATTGGTCAATGCCAAGATTCAAAAATCCTTTCCTCCATTAATTTATTAGGTTTAAAACTAAATTAACAAACTGTCAAAATGTTTAAAACTAGATTGACACAATTAAAATGTTTAGGACTAAATTAGATTATGTACAACAAGTTAGGACTTTTTTGGACAATTTTGCCACAATAATGATAATTCGACCAACAAAAAACTCTAAGTGGTGAAGAGGAATTATTTTCAAAGGACACAACCTTTCATGAGAATAATCGTAAAAATAAATAATCAAAGAATAATAAATAAGTGATGAGTTTATTATTATATGTTTGGACACCTCATCTTAGAATTTATATCATAAGCAAATTTGAATGAAGGCGCGTATTTTATTTAGCATACTTTGCAGTTGAGGAAGAGATCTTTTCATGTCTCTCATTATTTATTTATTTAATTTTAACTCTATCTCTAATTGAGTAAAAAGTCAATAAAAGATTTGCACCCTCTCAATTTTAAAATTGTATTCGGTCGCTCCTCAAATTACGTTATTTCTTTCCATCCTCATTTCTGACATTATATTCTAGAAAGAGCAAAACATTTTTTCTCAATGTGTTTTGAGTTCAGGGATTCTGGATTGTTGTGACGGTATGTGTTCGGGCAGCAAACGAGTGACTGTGGAGGTTTTGTGGCGGTTAAAAAACGTTAGTAATTATGTAATTAATTCTTTAGCTAGGTGGTGGTTGCCTCAGCCGTTTACGGAAGTTTCATGTTGGTCTGTGCGTACATCTGACTTAGATTACGCAATGAGTGATGAAAAGCTTGTGCGTTTTGGTATAAAGGAAGAAATGAGGAGGAAGAAGGGCTTAAAAGAAAATTATAAAAAAGGAAAAAAAACGAAATAAAAAGAAAATTAGAAAAATATGCTTCAGTTGGCTTTTAGGAAGCTTGGGCTTGGTTTAATTTAGGTGGTTTTGGATAGAGAATTAGACTTTGATGGTTTTAGTTTAAGTCCATATTAAAGAGGTTGTCATGAAAGGCTCAATTACTGTCCAGTGACCCAGACTTGCGAAGTCCAAGCCTAGCCTTTATTCGGACCAGGCCCAAGGGCCTAGCTCCGAATCCTCCTCTACCAGAAATAAGAAAGTAAAAATAATAAAAAATAGAAATGTTACAAAAAAATACAAAATAAAAACATTAAAAAATGAAAAATGAAAGTGCAAACGTAGACCGTATAGACTGCTTTTTGGGAACGAGAAGGTATTAAAATAACATAAAATGAAATAAAAATAATAAAAATAAAAATAATAGATAAATAAAAAGAAACTGTGATCTTATAAATTGAGTTGGGACCTAATAAGTAAAATAATAAGAAAAATAAAAATAAAGATAAAATCAAACATAAAAAATTGGAAAATGGTTAGAATTAGTATTTGATTTAGCTTAGTCTTTTTTAGTTAGTATAAATATAGGTTGGGGATTTTAATGGGTACATTTGGTTAAGATTTAATTTTACATAGATTTGTTTTTAGGAAAAATACATACAATATGAATTTGGCTCATAGAGGTTGTTGTCTTAAGGCTTAAAATGAGAAAATGTATATTCTTTGCCCAACTTATATCTAGTTACTTTAGGCACTTTATTTTTACTTGTCTTCTCTTACCACTCTTGGTAAATTGGTAGTGATTTTTTCATATTACTTTATTGTTGTGATTTGTTTGTTTAATTTGTTGATTAGGTTACGATTTAGGATCATAATGAACTACAAAAATATTGATTGACACTTGGTGGATGAGAATTTTAGGATTTATAATTTGATAAAAAAAAATTGTGTGGTCACTTTAGTTGACAAGTGATTAAGTTTAGGTAATGAAAGGGCATTAGTTGAATAATTAGTATAATAAAGTACTTTTACTTAGATGTTTCATTTTGTAAGAAGTGAGATACATTCCATATCTCACTTAGATCTTAGCCGATTGTGATGAGCTACCGGCAATTCCTTCACATTACACAATTTTTATAGGTTAATCAATAAAAATAAATCATTTAACGTTAGGTGAGGTAAAGGTTTAGGAGAACTCATGTTGAGGATCTCTAGTGCTCAACTTGACATTACCGCTTAATCTGTGTTCCCTACTTGTCGGGAGAGTTGCAACATTCATGGTCAATTATGAATTTCTATTGTGGGTTATGACATAAATATATTGGAAGAAATTTCTGTCCATCTTTGAAATAGCATCTTGAACGGTAAAGATTGTAAAGACAACAAAATTACAACACTATTGATAATAGGAAAAATGACACAAAATTGACTCAATATTTAATATAATCATTTTACTTGATTAATCATTGAAGCATAATGAAGATAATAAATAGCATATATATACCACATCATGATTGCCCCAGTAATGGATCATCGCAACCATTTCAATTCCAAGTCATGTTTTACTTGGATGAACCATCCCAATATCATCTTATTGCGTAAACTTTATTAGCCTTTTGAAGAAGGAAGATAATAGAACGAGCAATCTCTTCTGAACCACCCATGCGACTTCAATCTCTCTTCAACCCATGAAATACAATGTTCTTTTTATGCTTAAATGAGAATTAGCATACCCAATTATTAAAATTTTTAAGATTTCGCTGAGCTTTATAATGTTTCAAATGCTCTCATCTTTTAGCTTTGTTTTTCAATAGACTTAAATTTCCCACAACTATGCTTTTCTCCTAATATCTAGGATGTCGCGATACCCCTCTCATGAGGAAGGAAAAGTTTGTTAAGTTTGGTGGTTTTAGGCCAGCAGTTATCCATTGACTTGAATTCTTCCAAGTTCATATCTCGCACGACATCAGACTTTCAAATTTTTAATCAATTAAGCCTATGCAAGTTTTGACTAGAGAGTTGTCACTAGCTTTTTTTGGTCTAACGGGAAGATATCTTACTATTTACGCAATTAGAGATTTTGGACTTGGGGACTCGATCACGTTAGCCTTAAGGTTAACACTCTTTTGATACCTAACCTAATCATGTGACTAGCCTATCAAGAAAGATCTAAGGTTTGTCCTAACTATTATAAAACAAGGAAGTAACATCTAAATATTGCAAAGTGCAGTAAATTATGATTATAATAGAAAGTATATAAGCATCCTAAAATTATTCCTTAAAAAAAAAAAAAAAGACAACGCGAAACAAGAATCTATATTGTAAAGCCTTGAAGGCTTATCCAATTTTAGGGCTTTAGTTCTTTAAAGGGTTTTCCAATTTTTATATTTTTATATTTTATATGTTTTTTACTTTTATTTTTATTTTTTTTATTTGAAAATTTTCGAGTTTTTTTTAATGATTTTTCTGAATTTTCTTAAACTTTAATGATTTTCCTAGATTTTTATGGATTTTCTGATTTTTTTTCAAATTTTGTAATGTTTTTACGAATTTACTAAAAATTTACAGAAAGTAATAAAGCCAAGCGGGAGCCCACCTGGTTTAGGGACGTTTCTTGCTCTGGTGCGATCGCCGACGAGTCTTTAAAGGAGAACCGGTGCCCCTTTCCATCCTCCGGCGAAGCAGCGAAATCAACGGAATACCGCAACCTGCTGCAGAGGAAAGCGGTGGCCGGCGGCGCCTCAACCAAGGTTGAAGCCAAGCTCCGACGATCCCTCTGCTTCTACCTTCTGTGAACGCTAGCCTCTCTCTTGCCTTCAGCGAACACCAGCCTTCGCCTTCTCCTCTCTCCATCTTGCTCCTCTCCGCAACTTGGTCTTCTGGTTTTTGCGAAGCCTCCTCTCGCCTCGGCCCCTCATGCACGCAGCCCATGCCCCTTTGCGTATCATTTCCGGTTAGCCGTGCTCATCCCTCACGCCCATAGCCTTCTAGAAGGCTTGGATTTGCTTGCGTCACGGCTTGTTGTTCCTCACGGGCACGCGTTCATGCTTTGCTCGTCACGGTCCTCTCCTCATCCGGGCCTTTTTCCTTTTCGTCGTCGTGAGCGTTGGTTCGTGGAAGCAAAGAGGAAGAAATGACTTTGGGCTCTTGTCTCTCTTTGTTATTTTAAACTTTAATGGACCATAAAAACATTAAAAGAGATGGACTTAACGTAGAGGGGGAAAAAGTGGGCCGTAAGGAAGAAATGAATGGGCAGCTAAGCTTAACTTTTGAAAGGGCCTAAAATTGATTGGAAGGATGGGCTGAACAAGCCGGCCCACTGGACCCGACTTTTTCATTTCATTTCATTCATTTTTTCGATTTTTTAATATATATTTTTTCTTTTTACATTTTTATAAATTTTATATTTTTATTTGAAATGTTGACAAAAATTCGGGTGTCATCATAGGATATCAAAAATAAAATTTATAAACGTTAGCTAAAGCTAGCTAGATGTTTACATGAAAGGATATGCTCTCAATAAGTAAAGAAGATAGCTAACCACTTCTTCAGGAAAACAGGTCCAAAAATAGATTGATATTATGTTAGAACAATTTCGAAACAAAATACAATCCCAAAAATTGCTTCAAATACTAAAAATCATATATGAGACATTACTAGATTCAGATTAAGTTAATATCGTGGCTTATCGTGTTCTTATTCCAATCCTGCATTCTAATGGTTGACACACAAATATTTTTTTGTTACTCTTATCTCCTTTATTGTGCTGTCTCACGAGCCCTTCTTCTAGATATTTGAATACAACCGTAGCATGCTGAGAAGCTTTGTGATAGTTTTGAATTTGTTAGGCCACTACAAGTAATTTGAGTGCATTAACTTCCTCAAGATCTTCACATGATTTATGATTCTTATTGATGACCATATTTTCTAGCGTAGACATATGTCCAAGTGGTGAATCTTAAACTAGCGCAAACACTTCATCATATTTGAATCTTAAACAAGCATAAAATCCAAAATGATGATATATATCCTCTTCTCATCTATGTAATCTGTGAAATACAACGATACATAGTTTTGGTAGAGAACCGTTAAAAAAATATGGCGAAGTGTTCATGCAAGCAATGCTTATGTCTAAAACCATATTTTCTTTTGACCAATTGTAAGATTTACGTCCATATGCATTATCCTAGCTATTGTCGCAAATTTGGACATAAAATTACATTAAATGGATGTACAAACATCATTTCTCAATGAAAAACTAGATGAGGAAATTTATATGAAACAACTAAGAGGTTTCATAGCTGAAGGTTTAGAGCACAAAGTTTTCAAGCTTAGTTAATCAATAGATGGCTTTAAGCAATGATCTAACTAGTGGTATTTTCATTTTCATTAAGCCATTTTTTTTTTTTTGGGTTTACGATGATCGAAGAAGATCACTGTATGTATATTAAACGATTCAAAGATAAATTTGTGATTTTATCACTTTATACGGATGATATTTTGTTAGTTGGGAATGATAAGCATTTGATTATCACTAAGAAAGTATGGCTGTTCTCTAATTTTGAAATGAAGGAAATGAGAAAAGCTACTCATATATTGAGAGTTAAGATTAAAAGAGATGGATCAAGGAAATTCCTTGCTCTGTTATAAATTTTATATAATGAAGATTCTTGAACATTTCAACACACAGCATTTTAATCCTATTTATACCCCCATCATGTGAGGTGGAGGCCTGGGTTTTAAGATGTGTCATAAGACTCCAAAAGAAAAGAAAGAAATGGAAACTATTCCTTACACTACTACAATTAGAAGTTTGATGTATAATATGATGTGTACTTGACTCGACATATGTCATACTGTAGATTTAGTGTGTGACGTCCCAAGGCGTCACGTGCGTCACGTACTAAGCGCAAGCGGAATATACAATTATTATTATAATCTTGTCAGACTTGTAAATTCCATTTATAGGGTTCACCATTGAAGGTTAGCATGTATAACATGGATTATTTAAAATCTAAAGTTTATACTATGAAGTTATCCTGCAAACACTCTACCAATTATTAATATTGGCCGATTCATTCATGCACATAGACAAGATCACGAGAAGTTTCATTTCTTCTTATCATCATCAGGGCCTACAAAAGTTATCAACCTGGACTCTTTCCATGTTCATCACCTATATATACAACATATACATAACAAAAGTAAGGCGTAACAAAAGCCAGGGATAAAGGGTGAGGGTGTCTAATCCACGAGTTCCCACACAAGCCTACGTCTAACAAAAAAAGCAAAACAAAAAAACAATCCTCCAACTTCTACACGACCATTGGCGTCTAGGCGCCATCCATCCCAACTCCGGGTCCTCCTACACCAAAGGGTAAAGGGCCGAATATCTCCCCTTCATGGTTGATAAACCATGCAATGAACTTCATTGTATCAAGTTAGCTTTACCATCATCCATCCATAAAGTAGCCTCATACTTGGAGAAAGTCATGTTAGTGTCGGAATCATACACGTCATGAAGAGAAACATCGAGGCATATTACCGCCCCGTATCGAGCTACGGCAGCACATCCATGCTATCAATTTGAAAATGTAAGGTATGAACAAAAACTTTGCCTAGTAAAGAATGATAAAACTCTAACTTAAACAATCCACAGCCATCAATATTACAAGGGAATCATGACCAAACAATTTAAGATACTAAGGTAGGATTGTCACAAGCATAAACAATTGGATATTAACACATCATGTATGTAATCACCTTATGTGCATCCATTTCTATGCTTACCTTTCTCGAGCTCAATCTCATATCAAGATGCAATGCAACAATAATGAATGAACTCACTTGCCAAGTAGAATTATATTTAGTGTGCATATGATCCACCCTCAATTAGTTACTAACCGGAACTCTACCGGCCTGATCTAGTCACTTCCGGAAGTTACCTTATCCGGACTTCCACAATATTTCTATTATGGGCATCTCACTCCAAGGCATCCCGCCATTACTCAACCGAGGTCCTCCCAAGACCACTCAACATGGGGCATCTCACTCCGAGGCATCTCAGTATCACACAACCGAGGCATCCTTGATCACACACAAGGGCATCTCAGTATCACACAACTGAGGCATCCTTAATCACACACAAGGGCATCTCACTCCGAGGCATCCCAGTATCTCTCTACCGAGGCATCCAAGACCACACAGCATGGGCATCCCAACTCCTGAGGGGCATCACCGGTATCTCCATACCGATGGATTCATTCGCTCACTTAAGCACACGTTTCACACCACCACATCTTTAATTAATGCATTTATCGTATGCAAAAGAAAAGACTCCAAAGTATCTAACTATATATCTAACTCTCATGAACCTAGCACACGTGTGTGTCCAAATTATAAGATAAAATCCATTATGACATGTCCCATACCATGTCGAATAGATATTTACCCCCATAATCAAGCACTATGCACCGCACTCATTGCACACGCATGATACTATATGCACTTATATCTCAAATAAGATGTGAGACTTACTCTTACACAACTAACATCTATTAGGAGGCTACTAGACTCTATGTGTGTCATACAAGTCTAATATAAAAGACACAACATCTAGTATATGTTCTCGGGTCCAAACAGTTTACTAGCTAAATAAACAGTTTCGGTTTCGAACACAGAAGGTATACCAATTCTTGTCAAAATACTACCAAATTTTAGTATGTTATATTTGAGACATAGATTGACATTTTCCATGAAGAAAATTAAGTCTAATTCTCACTGTATCAAGAGCAACAATCGCCATAATCTTTACTAGCACCATGTACCGACGTCCAGATTTTGTATTTACATAGAAAACCGTTTCACTATCCAATTTTTATCCATTAAATCTCAAATCTTGACATGTTATTCCTAAGGATGTGCTCTACAACTTTCATTAATGATTTGAAGTCAAATTATAACTAGATAATTACAGAAAATTAATATAATCGACAAAGGTCAAACCATTTCTTACAAAAACAGTTTACTGGTTTTACTAAATTCACTTTTATCTCTATTTTTTATATTCATATGGTTATAGCTAGGTTTCTAATTCAATCTAATGGATGTTTTATCATGTAGAATGGTTCCTTTCTTATTTCATCAACATACATAAAGAAAATAACACAAAATAGAAGACTCCCTAACCGTATTTTCCTAGAACAGAATAGGTATTACGATTCCTTCACTCCTAGCCCAACCAAACCACTTATTTTTCCACAAATCTCTTCTACAACACTTTAATACTTAATCATAGCAACTAAAAGCACTTTCAGCAAGCTTTTCTTTAACAAATAGCCCATCCATAGCTCGGCTTGAAGTATAATTGCATCCGTGAGTTCACTCATCACAATATACACCACATCCATCCACTCGGCAACCATTTCATCACTTCACTCAGCAAAGACAGCATACTCACACTTGGGTTTTGAAACATGGAAGACTCAAAGGTAACATGCAATGGCTTCTACCTACAATCTAACGCTTACTAAGCTTAGATTAATCACAAAACAACAACTATAAATCAAATCCTTCACTGTTTGGTTAGATCCACAAGCTTTCTTGACGAACAATGGATAACTTTTAATTTAGAGTTACATCTTTCCTTACCTTACTTCAGCTACTAAACAACACAAAGATGCTTCAAGATCAACACCAAAATTTTGCATGCAAGAGGAAGAAGGTTGCTGTTTTGCATCTGGTTTCGCTGCCCGATCGAGAGAAATGAAGAAGAAGATGAAGGTGGGTTTCGGTTTTTGAGGAGAGAGAGAGGGTTTCAAAATTTATGAGGGGAAATAGGCTACAAGCTAATCCCTAGGCTAGACTAATGATGAGATCTTGCTAATGATTGTGTCTTCTTGAATTGATGGTTTCGGTTTCTAGAGAAAAGAAAACCATGGGTGTCAAGTACAAGGAGAAACGAGAGAGTGAGGTCGTGGTTTTCATGCATGAAAATTCTTGCCATCTGTCATTCACGATCCATTAACAGTTAATCAATATCGTTAGTCAGTTCATTTGTTTCTAATGTTTTTCATTCCCTTTATTTCTATACAAAGTCATGACATATATAACATATCGACTAGTCAATGTTAGTCTATAAAGAATTCATCACAAGAAATGCTAAAGTTATAAATAATCACTAATCAAATCATCTTAACTATAATCTATGAATCTTAACCGAAAATAAAATCACTTGGGCCTAATTATCCATTCCTGGCCCAACAGGCTCAACCTACAATGATCCGGTCTAGTAAACTAAATCTACAAATTGATAATTCCAAACCTTGGCCTGCTTCAAGCCAAGTCCAAGCCCAGCTCTTCCATTCAAGTTTACAAGTCTAGTTCTAAAATAATCATGCGGCCCACTTGCTCCTCAAGCCCACTCATTTCTCAAGGTCCATCGGGTTCACTTTCTAGCCCATGACCTAAATTAATCCAAGTTTCTAATGATCCAATTATACTAATGATGGTTGGTGAAATTTGGGATGTCACATAGTGAGTCAATACTAGTATCTTGGTCAAGCACACTAGAAGTAGTTAAAAGGATTCTAAGATACTTGAAAGGCGCCATGGACTATTAACTTTATTTTCAAGGAAATGATTTACGCTTATTAAGCTACTCAAATGCTAATTAAGGAGGAGATTTAGATGAGGGCAAATCGACATCTAAATATGTGTTTTTCTTTAATGAGGCATACATGCACAACTCTATCTATGATGGAAGCATTATTTATTGCATGCTTTGCTACAATGTAACAAGTAACATGATTAAAATGTTTCTAGAAAAATGTAGCCATTGTCACTAACATTCCAAGACTAGTGACAATTTTTTTGTAATAGTTAAGTAACTATTGCCTATGTGAAAGACCCTAAATATCATGGTAGTATGAAGTACATTGACACAAAGAATAACTTCATTAGAGATATAATAGCATAAAAGGAAGTGGTCATACAATATATTTCAACCAACAAAATGGTTGCTTATCCACCCATGAAAGCCGTTTCTAGAAATGTGATCTTGACCCATAGAATGTCTCTAGGGCTACATAAAATATGATATGTAATATTATTGAGGATTATTGGATTATGTATATGTAAACATATGTATTGTACTTTTTTTTTTTAATAAATTAAGGTTGAACATTCTTTCTTGATTGCAAGGATGTTGTTGAGCATTTTGAAATAGTTTAAGCACCTAGTCAAATATTAAAATTTCAAAAAATATATCAAGTAACAGATAAAACTTTGAGACCTTTCTAATTGGGCAAAATGATTGCAAATGTGCTAAAAGTTTCGCATTACGCTTACTTTAGTGCAAAATTTTTTTGTCGGTTCATAAATGTCAATTTAGACAAAAAAAAAAAAACAATCACTTAGTGTGGAACTTCCAACTAAAGCAATTATGTGGATATAATTAAAATTGTCAAAATGAGTTTGCATTTTTTTTTAAATAATCCAGTCCACATGGACATGCAAAATGATATCACTCAATCCAACATGGCTGAACCACTGGGATTCGCCCCGGTGGCCACCCTTCCAACATGGAAGGGGAGGTGAGGGGTTCAAATCCCCACCTTCTCAAGGGGGGATGGGGTGGGGACGCACAAGTTTCAGGAGTGGGTTTCGACTCCCACACCCTGCAAGAGGCAGGGCAAAAGTCTGAGAATGAGTGTAGAGTAGGAATAGAGTAGGACTGACAAAAAAAAAAAAATCCAACGTGGCTAGGTTAATGCAAAATGATGTCAATTAATACAAGTCCACCCATCCTATCCAAAACTAATGTGGCATTGGCTTGTCAAAATAGGGCTGGGATGTCCACCGTGGCTTGGTGCTTGACTCCCAAACAACTCATTGTCAGCATCGTTCGCTCGCTATTGCAAACCGTTGCCAAAACATATAGGCAACAAAGAACCGTGAAGTTAGAGCAACAAACTTCAAAGATAAAATTCAGTAGACACAATCTACTTTAACCAATACTGAAAACAAGATTTTTAGCGTCCATCATACATAGATGTATCTCTAGTTTCAATGATAACTAGCGGTTCTTCATATTTGCAGTCCAGAGGCATTTGCCAAACAATTTGTGCGCATGGAAAGAATTGAATCTAGTCAAGAAATCAAAATTTTTTCTCATCTAAAATCAACAAATTTAACAAACCTTGTCATCAAGAATCATCAAATAACAATTCAAATCTTCAGTGATTCACACATGAGTTATACGAACCCAACTCGGTCTTATACCTCTCCAAAACAGGGTAGAAAAAGGAAATGACATTACCTGGCTTACCTGTTACTCTAGGACTGCAACGAGCATACAAGTCAGTGATTGGACTCTTCACGATCGTCTACGGACAAGTCAGGACCAATGGATAAGTTTCGGACAAGGTTTACTCTCCTCAAATCTCCTTGGCCAAAGAACAAAGCAGTCCAGAGCAATCTCTAGTATTCTTCCGGAGGTAAAGTCAGCGATGCAGTCACGATTGATGCTGTATGGCACCAGAAATGATGGGAATCCAAATTCTCGAGCAAACTTCAGTTGAGCAAACCGAATTAGGGTTTCACTAAAGTGAGTGCTGTCGAGATTTTTGAAACTTCTAGTGTCATTTTGCCTTTTTAGTTGTATCAACTAAAAATTTAGAAATGACATTTTGATGCTATATTGGCTATGCGCTTAAATAGCCCCATGCATCACATCCTTTATTGAGCCAAGATACTAGCAAAATAGATACGTGCATGTAAAGAAAAGTCATTTTTTCCCTAGAGATAGTAGTATTTTTTTAGGCTTGCTTAAAAATGCGTTGGAAAGCATCCTTTTTCACAATTTGGTATGGAAAAAATGGCGTTTTACCCATGGATTCTCATTTTTCCTTCCCAATGATTATGCCGATGGTGGGCTTTGAAGCCCGAGTTTTGGTCTAAGTATTTTTTCACTGCTCGTGGTCCACCTTGTAATTTCCCATTCTCCTCTTTCTTTTGTCCTTCTTTTTTTTTTTTTTTGTCCCTTTCTTCGTTCCTTTTATGTTATGCACAATGAAGCCTAATACCTCAAATCTAGTCACAACCTAACGAAGGATGGCTAAGGGATTGCTTGATGGTTGTTTCCGGCTATGTCTCAGGCGGTAAAAAGATTAGTTTCAGGTGGTGGTGAAGGTGCATAGCCCATGGCATCATGGTCGGTGGTTGTGGTGTCATGAATGGAGGGCTGTAGAAGATGATTATGGCACTCGAACAATGGGAGACTGGCCACGGAGAAGGAAGATGGTGATTGTGGTAGTGGCAATTTGTTCATTTTATTTTTATCAACGGTGATTGGGGTTGATGAAGAAGATGGTGATGACGTTATGTTTAGTATGGTGGTTTAATGACGCATGGTGGCTGGCGATGGCAGTGGTACAGTGGTGATAGTGCATGTTTATTGTTTCCAGAGAAGATAGATGGTGGTAAACATTGGTGTGTCATGGAAAAGTGCAGAAATTGATTTCCGTTTTCAAACGTGAAAGATATTTCCATGGTCAACAAATTTTTCAGCATCAACTACTAGAAAAAGAATGAAGATATTTTTTGGATAATGCTAATTCCAAATGGGTTTGCAGGGGGGATGGCACTGTTTTGGCAAGCTTCTATTAAGGTAAACCTCATCAAATCGTCTCCAGTATTCTTTGATATGATATGCTCCGAAGTAAGCTATGGTATCTCCTTGTGACTCACCTATATGCATGCACCTGCAACTTATCAGCTACGCCAACAATTTTGGACAGAACTCAGACAGATTGCTCTTTCTAATGATCTACCATGGATATGTGGGGAGATTTTAATGAAGTCTTATATCATTGGGAGAAAACAGGCAAACGATTACCAGAACCTCACATAATGCAATCATTTAGACAAGTTATACAGGATTGCTCCCTGATGGACATGGATAGCAAGGGCTGTGCCTATATGTGAACAAATAACTGAGATGGTGATGAACTTGTTAAGGAACGGTTAGATCGAATGCTATATAATATAGATTGGTGCCTAGCTTTTCCTAAAGCGGAGGTCTTAGCCTTACCTGCAGGAGGCTCGGATCACAGCCCACTTCTATTATCTACGGCTTTACATGGAAGACGAAACAAGGCATTTACTTTCAAAGCATTTTGGCTCCAAGACATGGAGTGCAGCGAGATTATAGCTACTTCATGGCATTCGGTTAAGTCGACACCTATCAATCTGCCACACCGAATAGCGATGGTTTCTAAGGCTCTCGCTAAATGGAGTCGCCGGAAGTTTTCTAGAGCTCACAATCAAATAGCTAGTGTACAATAACAATTCCAGTCCTATACAAATCAGCATTACAGTCGGTTTGACAAGCAAACAGTTAACAATATCAAGGCTGAAATTCATAGACTTTGGCAGCAAGAGGAACAATTCTGGGCTATGCGCTCAATAATTAATTGGCTGAAGTGGGGGGACAGAAATACCAAATTCTTCCATGCTACAACACTACAACGAAGGCAACGGAATAGAATTAGAGTGTTAAAGGATGATGATAACATGTGGGTTAGGGATGAACACCAGCTAAAGGAATTGACACAACAGTTTTTCTCTAACCTATACAAATCAAGCGGCCAAAGAGACATGGGGCAATCATTAACCAATGCCCAAGAATAGTTACTTTGGAAATGAATGACACTTTAACGGTTGAGGGCACTCTAGAAGAAATTCATAAGGCAACTTTCCAGCTAGGGAAAACCAAAGCCCCCAGGCCTGATGGTATGAATGGTTTGTTTTATCAAACCCATTGGGACATCTTAAGGGATGAAATTTTCTGCTCAGTAAAGGATTTCTTTAGAACAGGGATCATGCCAGCTACTCTTAATAAGACCATCATCTCGATGATTCCGAAGGTACCAAACCCAAAAAGCCTTGATCAATACCGACCTATAAGTCTATGTAACTATGCATACAAGATTATTTCAAAGGTACTTGCCAATATGCTTAAACCTTGGCTCCCTGACTTAATATCACCAAAACAAAGCACCTTTGTGAGTGGCCACTAGATCCAAGACAACATCCTCATTGTCCAAGATGTCCTCCATCAACTACGGACCAGGAAAAGAAAGAAAAATTTTCAAGCAGTGCTCAAAGTGGACATGAAAAAGGCTTATGACAAAGTCGAATAGGATTTTCTGAAAGATTATCTACTGCAGTCAGGATTCCATACAACCTAGGTATGGTGGATCATGAAATGCATCAAAACTGTCTCTCTTAGTGTTAGATCCAATGGGGAGCAGTTACCATATTTCCATCCAACCAAAGGGCTCAGACAAGGAGACCTTCTTTCCTCATATCTATTCATCCTGCAAGCCTACATTTTATCGGTCTTATTAAATAGAGCTATTGCTATGGGCAACATCAGAGGAATCCAAATCAACAGGTGGTGTCCTGTTCTTTCACGTTTCTTCTTTGCTGATGACACTATCTTTTTCCTAGATGGTAAGCTTAAGGAATGCCAAAATTTGACCAATGTTCTGAATCAATACTATTTAGCTACAGGATAGGGTGTAAATAGAAATAAATCTAGAATATTTTTTAGCAAGGTGTGCCCTATTAGCTTACAAGAAAATTTGGCTAATGAACTCGAGAGTTCCAGTACTAGCAAAGACTGGGAAACACTTAGGGATTCCTTCAGATTGGAGGCGATCACGTAAAGAAATGTTCGCTTGGATTATGGGGAGAGTGAACACGAAACTGGATGGGTGGAAAGAGAATTTAATATCCAAAGATGGAAAGAAATCCTGATTAAATCTGTTGTTCAAGCGATCCCTCAATATGTCATGTCCATCTTTAACCTTCTAGCATCCATCTATATATCCATTGAAAAGAAGATTGCCCACTTTTGGTGGCAGAATGGTTGTAGAAAACCTGGAATTCATTGCTTTTGGTGGCAGAATGGTTGTAGAAAACCTGGAATTCATTGGAAAAGTTGGGATGTATTAAAGACAAGTAAGAATATGGGCGGTCTAGGCTTTCGAGATCTCATGGCTTTTAATAAGGCCATGCTAGGCAAACAAGCCTTGGCTCTTATCCAACATCCTACAGCACTCTGGAGCTTGCTTTCAAGGGTATTTACTTTCATTGCATGGATTTCCTGCATGCTGATAAAGGTTATAGATCATCTTGGGGTTGGCAAGGTCTTATTTTAGGGAGGGACTTAATTACACCACATCTACAATGGTCGGTAGGAGATGGGCAGAATATCAGAATTAGGGAAGACCACCGGCTACCTAGAGGAATTTTGGGAGGACCCGCGAACCGCAACGAACCAATAAAGGTTGCCGAACTACTTGACATGCAAACACATGATTGGAACATCCCACTGCTTCATAACTTATACGATGAATCTATTGTCCAAGAAATTCTCACAATTCAGGTGAGACCTACTTATGCCAGAGATAAACTCATTTGGACAGCAACTACTGACGGTGATTACATCTTTAAAAGCAGTTACCATGCAATAAAAAATGATGCGGTCACGAAGAATCAACATACACCAACATGCTCTTACCAGACCCTAGCAATTCTATGGAAACAATTATGGAAGCTGAAGATAGAGCCCAAAGTTTGTGTATTTCTATGGTCACTATGTCACAACGCCCTTCCCACTAAAGCTAACCTATGTCATCAACGTATATGCACAGAATCGGTATGTACCCATTTGCCAAAACCAAATACCAGAAACAGTAGAGCATATTTTCCTACTTTGTCCATGGACGAAGTCTATATGGTCACATGCGAAACTCAACATTCAAATAGATCCGCGGGGAATTCAAGGACTTGATGCATGGATTGCAAATTGTTTCAAGAGAAATCACTCCTCACCTGATCCAGAAACGGTATCCTCTGTCCTTTGGCAAATCTAGAAAGCGTGTAATGGTTTCATACTTTTTTGCTAGCGTCTGGATGTGATGCAAGTTGTCAATATGGCTCTCGCCATTGCCCGAGCTACTCATTTCTCCCATTGCAGATCACCGGGAACAGGAATAAGAGCAGCAACAAGACAAGCTGCAAATCAATCTTGGCGAACTATGGAGACCTCCAGATTCGAGCTGCCTTAAGGTGAATATAGATGGGGCTTTTCAGTCTCACGGAAAAACAGGGACTATGGCGTGTATTTGCAAGGATCAAAATGGGAGGTTGGTCAATGGACTCACCAGAGATTTCGAAGCATCGACGGCTTTGCAAGCGAAGTTCATGGCTCTTACCACCACACTTTACCATTTTCTAGACACCAAAAGACAACGAGATCGTCTGATCATCGAGTCAGATAGCCTCGTTTTGGTAGAATATGTCAACGCCTCTACGCCATTGCCATGGGAAGCTCGTGTGATCGTTGCAAAGGTTGTCAGCCTCCTCTCCCGATTCTCCAGTACTAGGGTTACGCATTGCAAACAGCAAGCGAACATTGTTGTGGATTGGGCCGCAAAGGCCCATCGAAATGGGCTCCTCTCTCAAGATTGGACCATCTCGTGGCCCTCTTTTTTGATTACCTTACTTTGTTCTGATGCTTTAGCGGCTGGTTGTGCCGCTTGTAATTACTCTCCTTTATGATAATCTAAGTCCTCCTTTCGACCCAAAAAAAAAAAGAAGTTAAATTTACCTCATTATCATTAAAAAGACAAAGTTATCCTTAATTATTAATTGCAATTTCAAGTGGTAACCCCCCATTTATTTACTTTCCTTTGTTTGTTAGTTTTTCTATTCTTATGTAGGATCTAGTTAACATAACTAAGAATATCACAAGTTTTGTTCTTATTTATTGTGGACGTCCCATGTAGTTACTTTTGTAAAAATTAGATTTATCGAAAAGAGAAATTTCAAAGAAACCTAGTCATTTTCCACATTGTCAAACAAATTTTCAACATAGATAACTTTTTAACGTAGTCACATGTTTATAAACTTTTACATTATTGATGTGCATATCACCGTCAAATCTTTCTTTATCAGTTGTTTTTTATATACTTATACATACTATGGGATGATCATATGAGACTACCAAAAAAAAAAAAAAAACCTCTTTAAAGCATTTCCAAGACAAAACTATAGTTACCTTCTCATTCAAGACACTTCAAAAGATTGAATCTAATTATACTAAAACTTTGCATAAAATAAGATTTTTTTTTTTTTTGTAAAATGCCATAGAAATTTCATTGTTTAAAATTGACAAAAATTAATATTATTTGCGGAGTGTTTACAAACAACGTCAAGATGTCTTATTGTGCATAAATTCTGCATGTCAATGTTTTTAATTTTTTTTCTTAACACCCCTATAACATCTAACGCGTTCCTTGTTAAAGCATCTCTGATAGATATAAGAAAAAGACAGTTTCTTTATATAGTAAATATGGAGACTTGATATATATTTTAGACTTACAAAATTAAAAATAAAAAAAATTACTAGAAAAGTAAGCTTTTGAGATGGGAGAGATGAAAAATAGATAAGTTGTTATAAGAGCAATAATGCAGTAGAGACTAGTTTCTATTTACTAAAGGATTAATACCGTGAAAAATCCTAAATTGATACGCTTGAAATTGAAAAACTAAACTAGTGGGAACTTGTTTGAATCCAGGTTCCAAGACATGCAAGGTAGGTTATAGGTTCCAAAAATCAAATAACCTGCTTCTACAGGTAGGTTTTAGGTCATAGGTAGGTTGAACTTAGAACCTAAAATCTAAAATAAGTTTATGTGTTTTTCTTAATTTATATTTTTATGAATCTTGCTGTATTCATAAATCACTAGTTTGAGCTTCCAATTTATAACTAGACTTTTACGTCATTGATGTTTCATATTCTTTGCGTGTTTAAGTATAAGTTGAGGTTAGTGGATTGTAGTAGTAAGTGGTGATTATTAAATGTGATGACAATATAAAATTAATAATACAAGTAGAATCCGGGCAGAACCCAGAATTGACCTTGGAATCTATGACAATATAAAATTAAAAATAAGGAATCTATTTTAATGTGTAGGTTCTAGATTCCAGGTAAAACCTGTACGGAACCTAGAATTGCTCACCTCTAATTGTCTTGGCTCAATAAGGGGCAGAAGTGTAATATTGTTAATGCCAACTTGGTCAACTCAATTGCTTAGTCTAATAATTGGAATTAGATTGGAACTTCATCATCTATTTTCGGTTTCAATATATGATGTTAATTTTTAACTCCAAGCTTAAAAGCAAATAATATTTGCATTAATGATAGTAATTTATGGATTAAGGTATGAGACAAGAATGCATAACCAAAATTATATCAACCTTTTTCACCACAGTGATTTTCGAACATAGTTAGGTCCTTCTAGTAGTTTTCCCTCTAAATTACTAATGGCAATTTAAATCAACCAAACACCGAATTAGATATTAAAAAAATTCTCACTATCATTCCGTGATGTCCAATTATCTTTGTTCAAAGAATTTTTGACATTTTCTTCTAGAATTAACTGGAAAAATTAGATAAAGATGCTTACTTCTCTTCATATATGGTTCTCTTCATCTATCTCTGCTACATATAACTAATATTCAGATGACCAAAATACCCTTATCTTATCTCGCTATAAATAAGTAAAGAGGACATTACATAATATCAAGAATTAAAATTTGATATCCATAGATGAGTACCTAACAAATTTCCCATTTTAATTTTGATGAGGCCTACTTATTTATTGAATTATAATCGTTTTTCTTGCTTAAAAAATCAAAAACCAAAATCAGTGATGTACTCTGATGTACCTGAAGTTGCGGAAGCATAGTACGCTTTGTTGTGTCTTAGAATTCCAAGTTAAAAAGGGGTAGAAACAGCGCAAATGCTATAACTTTCATATAGTGCTTATTTGGGTGCAATAATTTCTTTATTTGCTATTGAGTATTACAAATTTGGAAAATTGATTACATGAGTGCCGTCGACATTTGCCTCACCAACAAAATCTGACAAGGATGCCCACGCGGCTTTGTCAACGATGGGGTGGATAATTTTTGAATATTTTTATTTTTTTTAGATTTTTCATTATTATTTTAAATTAAATTTTATTCTTTTTTTCCCTTTTATTAGGGGTGAAACCCTCACCCTCTATCAGAAGGCCCTAGGCAGGCCCGCCGTAGCTGTCTGGCGAGGGCCTTTGCGGTCTTGCTAGCAGTTGACCCTTGCGCAGATTGGACGATGGTTTCACAGCTAGAGAGGTTCATCGATGAGCCCATCGGCCCTTAAAAAATAGGAAAAAGGAAAATATAAACAAAATAAATTATTCAAAAAATTTTAAAATTTCACATAGGATGATATATTAGAAATGACAATCAATTTTACTCCAATGTGGCATTTAAGTGAGCGCAAAAAAGGTTATAACACTCGAATGAGTGCTATAGGAAAGTTACAATGATTTCACAGCTAGCGAGGGTCATTGGTGATTCCATTGGCCCTTAAGAAAATGGGAAAAAGGAACATAAAAACAAAATAAAAAATTTAAATTTAAAAAAAAAAATCCTCATAGTATGATATGTTGGAAATAACACTCAAATGATCAATTTTACTCCAATGGGGTGCTTAAGTGAGTGAAAAAAAAGTTATGGCACTCAAATAAATATTATATGAAAGTTGTGGCACTTATGCACTTCTTCTCCAGAATAATTGCAAATACAAAGTGGCACTAATTTCTTACAATTCATATGTTAAAGCAATTACAGCAAAGTTAGCCATGAAAAAAATTTATAGCGACGATGGGCCTACTCCAGTCGATTCCTCAAAATCTTCGCATTCAGGAAGAGAAAAATAAAATTCATCATAAGAAAGTAGTAAAATCAGGTTGGAACCATGTGGCTGCGTAATCGTGACAGCTACTTGCATCGAAGAATGTCCCAACCTCACCGTTGTCCATGCTGTAACTCTTCTTCTTCTCATCTACGTTATCCACGAAATAGACATGGTTTGGCTTGATCCCGAGGAGGAAAGACTCGGCGGTGAACTCCACCGAGAACGAAGAGTTGCCATTCAAGAAGAGAGATGCGTTCCCCAAGCTCCTGACCTCTTCCTCAGTTCCCTTATCCAAATCAACTTTGAAAACTCGGATCATTTTCACGGGTCCATACCCTTCGCCCCATATCGTCCATGCCGCCATCAATGAGCCTGAACATTCAACGAGATACGGATGACCTTCGAAAATGTTCTGACCTAGAATTAGTCGCGATTCCATGCGACGCTTTCTCTCGTTAAAGGTCATTATTTGCTTAGCCGCATCCAAGGCCACAAATAGCCCATCGTAAAAAATCAGTTGAAGGACGGTGGACCGACGCAGATGCATCGCTGGACTCACTGCCATCCATGCATCTTCTTCTGATCTATGGAAGGCAAACCCTAGTGGTCCAAGACTCTCATGAATATGGATCATGACTATGTAGCTCCTGGATGAAGAAGGGCCTGAGGACAACGTGATCCTGTTGATTCTGGGATGGCGGCATCGGAGCCTCTTCGGCCCATTGAGTTGCACACTGAGACGTGACTTGCGGCGAAGCTTCTTCAAGGCAGGGAGTTCGATGCTGACGCGCGAAAGCGGATTGAAGATATGGTATTCCCTGTCCCGCCGTGACGCGAGGATCCATCCTGGTGCAGACAAGGTCCGGACATGAGATCCTGGCACCCGCATCGGGTAAATTCTCCCTGTAGGGGGGCTGCAGAACCCGGCTCTTTGGTTGTCCACATAATTCATGAGCCACGGGGCTTTCGACTTGGTGTTGTACGTCTCTTTGGAGGCAGCGGACCGCCATGATGTGCACACCCCTCGAAAGGCTAAAAAGTCTTCTATGACTAGCCTTCGAGCGATGAGTTCTAGGATCTCTTGTGGGAGTTCTTCCCAATTCACCATTATTTAGTCATAGATTGAATGACCAAGTCGCCTGGCGAGCAACTTCTTCGATTTATTCATTCCTCAAAACATGAGGCGGGTCCATGCTCATGTAAGGAAAGACCACTATTGGGAATTCGGTTTCCTTTTTTGGGTAAGATTACCCCAAGCCGACTTCCTCTTTCAACAAATTGCTTCACAAAACTTATGGCTCGATTATTTTCTTTTCTTGAATGGATATTCCTTTGTCATGGTTGGCAAGATAAAGCTTCCTCTTATTTGATGTTATAAGATTCAAATCTTTCTATAGAATATATCATATCTACGAGATAGTTCATCTTTGAGTTTTTACAAATAAAACCCCATAAGGAGCTCATACTTAAAATGTTTAAGTAAATGATAATTGTTTCATAGTAAACGACGCATAAAATTGTGATTTAAAAGTAAACTCACTTGTAACACTCAAATCATAATTCCTAAAATATTTAATACTTTAAAAAAACTTTATGTACCATTTCAATAAGAAACTCTTTTTCCCCGAAAGCGACCCATGAAATTATGGTAATTGTCACATAATAAATGACGTGTAAAAATAAATGATGTGTGAAATTATATTTAAAGATAAACTGACTTTCAACACTTAAATCATAATTATCACATGGTAGGGAATTCATATGTGCACTCCGACAAAAAGAAAATGGCACTTGTGACGCGGAGGAAGCAATCACTTTCTTAACTTATAAGAGCTTAATATATAAACCGCTCTTTTCTTTCGTATATACACTCTTTGTTCTATTATATCTATATCCCCACTATAGTAAATTATAACCTTCTTTACCACTTAAATCGGAGCCATATGAATTTAATATAACTCATTTATAGTTTTGTCTCCTTATTCTCATTTTAATATGTTTGGTGTAAATACTAAAAGAGATACGAATAATTAAGTACTGATCTAATTTCTCAAAATAATATTCTTGCTCTTGAGGATCATATGATTCAAATCAAAGCCGAGTTAGATTTCAAAATGATTTTTGATTAGGGTGGTCTGTATGGAGTGTGTTGCGAAATGCTCGTGGAAATGCTTTGCAAGAATCGGAATCTACTAAAATAATTGTTGCTGGTCAATGCCTTCAGGTGAGTAAAATCATTTTGTTTTGGGCTTCCTATTTATGGTCTCACTAATGAGACTGGAATTTCCCTCATATAAATTTAGGCCTTATATTCTGTTTATTGCAGGCTGTATATACCTATACCTTAACTTTGAGAAGTTTTTTCTATACAGAATCATGTCATGAGAAGAATATCATTGTAAATGTAATCGACCGGATCTGGTGCATAATGCACTGGTCTGACTGGATGTGAACTGGGGCAGGTCAATGGCATGCTGCATGTTGATTCCCAATGATTGATGTATGGCTGAGTTTTTAATACTGGACCTGGGTTGGACATCAAAATCTTCATATTGAGGAAGATAAAAAAAAAACTCAAATATTAAGTGTCCGTTTAGCAGAAAACAACTTCCAAAAAATATTTTCTGGAATTTCTGGTATTCGGATGGCGAAAAAAAAAAAGGTTCTCCGGTCAACAGAAAATCTCCTTATGAGATTGTGGAAAATGATTTCCTCTTTTTCAAAAGAGGAAATCATTTTCTTGGCCTTACACACAGGCTCTCGTGCAATCTTCTTTCCTTACTCATTTACTCCAAAAGCTGCCATTTTGCCCTCTTTCTCAAAACTTGGGTTTCTGATCTCGTCCTCCTCCTCCTTCAACACCAACAATCAGCAGCGGCGGACCATCCCCTCATCCAGCGGTGCTGGATCTCCACCCTCACGAAGCCCTAGGTTTCTAATCCCGTCCTCCTCCTCCTTTGACACCGACGATCAGCAGCGGGGGCGGAGCATCCCCTCATTTGGCGGTGCTAGATCTCCACCCTCACGAAGCCTTAGGTTTCTGATCTTGTCCTCATCCTCCTTCGACGCCAACGATTAGCAGAAGCAGAGCGTCTCCTCGCCCAGCATTGCTCGATCTCCGCGACGTGCCCTGCTTCCTCTTCACTGCTGGACCCATTTGCTCGTGTCAGCCTTCCTGTTTTTCTTGTGGACTTTTTTCTTTTTGTTTTTTGATTAAATGTTGGGAATGACGTATTCTGTTGGAGCAATCAATCGTGGATTGAATCCTGTTTGCTGTTGCAGGCTTGTGAGATAATCCAAGACCTTTCACAATGGACGAGGGATAGTTGGTGAATCAGGTTCATGAAGTTTCTATTTGGTTTTCTGAAGGGCTTGCGCATGTAGACAATCTTCTGTCATAGTGTTTAATAGAATATGCTGTAGAAAATCAGTTTCTCATGGATGGAAATGTGCTGGACTTCATACTTCTGGCATTTTTTTTTTTTTATTTGCTGCAATTTTTTGCTGTTTCAAGAGTGTCTACTCGACATATTATGACCTTTCTGGCAATCATTCAGTTTGACAATGGAATTCAGATGATGGGCCAACGATATATGTCTTTTCACTTTTAACATTTTCATATTTTAGCCGAACACCATAAAATATTGTCATTTTCTTGGAAAATGACTTCTGGAAAAATATTTTCCAGATTGCCCATTTTTCGCGAAATGAACGGATCCTAAATTCAAGAAATAGGTTGGAACCACTCAGTTTCATAGATGTGACTGCTAGTTGCATCAAAGTGTGTCCCTAACTTTTCCGTCCTCCATGCTGTGACTCTTCTTCTTCTCATCTTTGTAATCCATGAAATAGACATGGTATGGCTTGATCTCGGGAAGGCAAGACTCCGCGTTAAACTTTCAAGAAGAGAGACACGTTCCCCAAGCTCTTAACCTCTTCTGAGTTCCCTTCTCCAAATCAATTCGAAAACTCGGATCTTCTTCACAGGTCCATGCTCTTCACCCCATAACGTCCAAGCTGCCAAGACCTTCAACATAATTCAGCCCTAGAACTAGTCGCAATTCCATGCGATGCTTTCGCTCGTTAAGAGTCATTATTTGACCATGCACATCCAAGGCCACAAATAGCCCATCGCAATAAATCAGTCGAAGGACGATGAACCGACGCAGATTTGTCCCAACTCACTACCGTCCACGCATCTTCTCCTGATCTGGGAGAGGCAAAACCTGGTGATTTGGTATAAGAGATCATGACCGTGAGCTCCTGGACATACAAGGGCTTGAGGACAATGCCATCATCCTGATCACATGGGGACCGCACTGAAGCCTCTCCAGCCCGTCCAGTTCCACGGTGAGGTGTGACTCGTGGTGAAGCTTCTCCAAAGCGGGGCGCTCAATTACGGGTGAGCAGTTCCTGATTTAGTTCCAGTTCGGTGTGGTTTCAAGGTGAAATCCGGAACTGAACTTGACCACCGGTTCGGTCAGTTAAGTGGAATTGGTCACTTTCTTTTTTTCCACTACTTAATGTTATATGTTATGAAGAAAAAAAGCTGTTCACTTTCGTTTTTTTAAGAAAAAAAAATACACAGTAGCTCCAATTTTTCTTTGGAATCGGGAAGGGGATAAGGAATTGGGAATCAGACAAACATTTCTGAAAACCAAACCCAACTAGCCAGTTTGGTCTCGTTCGGGCAGTCTGTTTTTCACGTCTCTAGGTCGGATGCTAACGCTTGAAGGTGGATTGAAGATATGGTACTCATTACTCCCATCTGACACGAGCATCCATCCTAGTTCAGACAAGGTCTCGGCAGGAGATCCTGGCAACCGCCGTGGGTAAATTCTCCCCGTAGAGGGGCTGGAGAACTCAGCTATATTGTAACCATAAGTCATGATTCATAGGGCCTTCCACCTCGCATTGGGGAAAAGTGCCAAAAAAGTTGTAAACATTTTATCTTTGTGCCGATTTAGTCCTAAATCTTTTTTTAGTACCAATTTATTCGTAAATATTTTTACATTATGCCAGTTCAGTCCTTTCTGGTCAATTTTGACCAAATCTTGTTGATTGAATGCCGGTCGGCCGACGTTGACAAATTTTAATTATATTTTAAAATATTTTTGAATTTTTTTTTTTTTTTTTTTAGTTTTCTTCCCTCTTCTTCCTCCAGCCGATTGCCGGGCCTCGGCGACCCACCGGAGGCGATGGCCGGCGAGGTCGACCTCGACCTCACCGGCCACCTCGCTAGTGGCTACGAGGGCGGCCTCACGCTAGGCATTGAGGCTCACCCTCGCCGCCCAGGCCTCGAGTGCTAGCGAGGGCGAGCCCCGCCAACTTAGCGTGAGGCTAGCTCTCCTCGCTCCGTTCCTCAATCCCAATCTCGCACTAGAAATTTCCTCCCTCCACTCGTCGTCATCGTCTCTAGGGTTTTACGGGAGCTCGGGGGTGTTCTCGTTATGCGACTCTAGCCCCAGGATTTTGCTTGGTTTCCCCGATGGTGATAAAGCGAGGCTCAACCCTCACCAGATCCGGTGAAGGTGAGCCTCGCGAGGGCAGCCTCAATGCCTCAAGGGCGGCCTCGCGTCGAGCGGGCGAGGCTTGCCCTCATCGAATCTGGTGAGGTTGAGCCTTGCTAGTTGACCTCACCAGCCGTTACCTCTAGCCAGTCGCCAAGGTCTAGTGATTGACCGGAGGAAGCAGAGGGAAGAAAAAAAGAAAAAAAAAAAGAGAAAAAAGAAAAAAATTCAAAAATATTAAAAGTTATCACGTTAGCGCCGATCATGCCACATCAACCGGCCGGCGTCTAGTCAGCAAAATCAAGCCAAAATTGACCGGAAATGACTAAATTGGTACAATATAAAAATATTTAGAACTAAATTGGCATAAAAAAAATATTTAGGACTAAATCGGCACAAAGATTAAAAGTTTATGACATTTTTGGCACTTTTCCCCCTTGCATTGGTACTCCTCTTTGGTGGCAGTAGGCTTTCGACGTACAGCGGACTGGCGGACTGGCATGAGGTGCACACCCCTCCGAAAGGAAAAAAGTCTTCTATGGCTAATCGACAACCGATGAGTTTTAGGATCTCTTGTGGCAGCTCTTGCCAATTCGCAATTTTTCTTCGTCGCAACTCCAATGATCAATTTGCTTGGTGTTCAACTTTTTTGATGAATTTGTTCCTCAAAACACGGAGGCAGGACCTTCCTTATGTGAGGAAAGACAACTTTTGGGGGTTCTATTTCCTTTTAGATGCTTATTCTTCTTTCGCTCCAGTTCCGACTTGCTTCCGCTAGTTGGACAATCAGCTGCGGTATCTTCTCTTTAAGATTTGCATAAGCTTTTTGCATGTCAAGTTTCAGGACCACTTGGAATTTTTGCTTCATTTATTGCTTCTTTTAAATTTCTTGAATGAATATTTTTATCGGCAAGATACAGCTCCCACTTGGTTTGATGTTTTAATATTTAAATATTTCTACAGCACACGCCTAATCTAAAAGATAGTTCCTTTTTCAAGTTTTTACGGACAGAATCCATAAAAGGACCCATACGTATTATTTAATTGAGTGATAGCCACGCCATGGTAAATTATTTATGAAATTGTAATTTGAAAGTAAATTGACTTTTAATAGTGGAACCATAATTTCTTATGTAAATAATACTTTTTAAATTTAAATTCAGGCACCGACCAAAAAAAAAAAATTAAATTCAGACGTTCTTCATGTGTTTGATGAGTTAAATCCTTCTTACCTTGCAAAATGGTTCGGGTTTATTTTCCTAAACAGACGAAACTTCAAATCAATTTTTTCCTGACATATCTATTTTTCTTAAATTTCTTCCCTTGTGCAAAGCGTCTGCTCTTTTCCTACGCAATATTAAGTAAACAAAGTGACACTTCGAATATAGTAGATCTTTATCAAAACAAGACGAAGGGCAGAAAAAGATGGGATAACAAGGAAGTACCACAACACCTATAGACTATCTACTGGTAACATGATTTTTTTTTTTAATGCTGCATTTGATCATTCAAATTTCAATTGAAATAGAATAGAATAATGGGAAATTTGAAATATTTCAAATATCTCGTGATTGTAAAAATATCACATATGTGGTGCAATTTAAGATAGGATTTGAAATCTTTGAGATTTTTTGAAAATCTACAACTTAAGATAGGATTGAAAATCACAACACCTAATTGTAAGAGTGGAGCTCTACCAACTACGCTATATCCCCCGGAGCCGAGTGGAGAATGCATGTCCTTCTCATTTGAAAATCTTCGAAAATTCCATCTCCAACTAGCTCATCCTATATGAGTCTCAAACCCTCCTGACCACGTCTCTGGGAAGTCGACTTTGGGAGTATGACCAGCTTTCAATCGACAAAGAGTCGATGACTCTCAATAGACACGAGTTCACGGAATTCTAGTTTGGCCTTGTGAACAGCAAGAGGAACTTCTTGTGGGTCATGCGGCTGGACTCCATCACCGAAAAAGTGGCTCCTCCAACCTGGAGGAGCTGAGGTACGCGACAGCAGAGAATCGGTGCATTGTGGGGTGGGCCCATAGGAGGAGGTTCTGCACCATGGTGTGGTTGTTGGCTTCTTGATGCGCTGTGGGTGAAACTCGGCGGTCGGGAGTGTGGTCGCTAGGAAGCTGATGGTGTGCTGGCCATTCTTCGCAGACGAGCAGGTGAAAGCCCGCTTATGATTCATGCATGAAAGTTCAAGCTTGATGTGAAGGACATACGACATATGCGACAAGGACGGTGAAAAGGGTGATCTATGCAAACCTAGCACGGTGATAATCTTTAGACCCCTTCTCACCCTCACTCGTACGAACATGATCACCAGCCAATGATGATGGTGTGGTTGGAAGATAGAAGATAGTGACGACAATCAGCCCTGCTTCTGGTGAAGCAATACCCAATGGTGTCTCCACGAGTCTCTTGGAAGATAATAGGAGTTGTTAAGTTGTTTTTTAATTTTTGAGTTAATACCATCAAAAATTGAAAATAGTATATCTATGATAAATTTAGCCAACATTAATTTTTCATTATAAAAATCCTCAAACCGGTACACTTATGCATTAGGTGGCTTGGGGTTTTATCTGACAAAGGTTCATTTAAATTGATATGCCATTTATATCAAATAATATGCATAATATAATGTGAATATATTTGACTTTATTATTATAATTCACCAAACAATAGATAGGATATAGCAAAATTTATAGATTTCATATCATATCTTGCTTAGCTCTATCCTAGTTAGAAATCTAGAAGACTAAATACAACCTTAATTTTTTCATCCAGTGTGAGTTTATCCCATCCCCAATGTCGAAAGTCCTAATGTAACATTTTATCCGAATGTATCTGCGTTTACCCGATCAAGAGAACATCATCAAACATGGAGTGGGATAATTTGTTATCCTATCCAAACTCAAATACAAACTATCAAATGCAGCCTAAGAGGATAATATTACTAAAAGTGCCTAAATCTTTTCTCATGTATAATTATCATCCTTGAATTTTCGATCAATGTAATTAGATACCTTAGTCTATGTTTAATGTGCAATGTCGCTCCTAATTTTTGAACAAATTTGATTGCGTCCCTGAATTACTTCAAAACGTTGAATTGCCATCCTCCCATTACTTATCTTACTGAAAATTTGTTGTCATTGAGAACCTTGAATCAATCTGTCTTTAGAAAAGTGCAGGGTTATTTACAATAAGAAATTGTTTCCAACATTTTCTAATTGTTGAAAATAACCCCCTCCTTTGCCCGATCAAATAGCTTTTTCTCTATTACCAAAAGTATCTCTATGCTCTAACCAACCAAATAATACTTCTAAACTCAATTTTCTCCCCTTTCTCCCTTTCTACCGTGGAAACATTTTTCAATTACTCCATCGAAACTCCATTACGGAATTAAATAATACTTTAATTCAGTCATTCTTATTTAGCGTCATATTCATTCAATATTTTATTCATTTGAGGAATTTAAAATAGTAGCTCGAGAAAGATTTTCCAATCCAATGCCATATGGTTACGCATTCTTATTGTCTTCACTCACAATATGAATATAAAAGATACTTTAGATTAGATAGTGAGAGTGGACAAAGTACGGGTATGTATCAGTAGTTGATGAAGACAAAAGGGAAGTGATAAAGATAGCGGGAGAGTGGCGACCATTCAAATTTAATTGATTTACTCCATCCAAATTTAACTACGACGTAATTTTATTCGACCATTCTTGTTCAATGTTATACATATCCAATTTCACAACTAAAACTATTAATAGAACATTTGAATCAGTGCCATTTTGTTATGGATTCTTATATTCTTCACTAAGATTTCTTTTTTTTTTTTTTTTTTTTGGGGGGGGGGTGAGTGGGTGAGTGGGAGAGTGCATCATTTGTTGATGAAGATAAAATGAAATTAATCGAAATAGTGGGAGAGTGGAGAAATAGAGAAAATAGAAAGATGAACACAACATCCTTTAACTGAATCAATTCATTAAAGTTTTTTTTTTTTCATGGCATAGCACGGAACATTATAGCCAAATTTATGGAAGATAGTAAAGATAAAATTCAATTCAATTTATTATAGAATAGATTAAATGGATATAACTTATTTAAGTTTACTTCTCAATAATACGGTTATTATATCCATAAAAAATTGAAGCATTGGATTACAATTTGCTTGACAAAAGTTGCGGGACTAGAAGAAAAACCTTTGTAAAATTTTATAAGGGAGATTGACTCATATCAAGCACTCTTATGTCTCCCATTATTTGATCAATGCTGACTCCAAAAAGTCTAATCAAAACTAATTCTAATTCTTATTGATCCTGTATTGACCGACATTACGGTACCATAACTTATACTATAAACTATATGTAGAAAACTCTCGTTACCCTCTGTCCGTCGTTTGCATTGATTTGTTGAAGTATTGCACATGAAAAAAATATACTTAAAGTAAGAAACTCATTTTCTTTAATAGTACATATACTACAATTCATATTTTTTAAAAAATTGAGTTTTATCTAATGTTTCCAACTCTTTCAGTATCCACATCACGCATATCTAACAGTGACGAAGCCGGAGCCAGAGCCCCATCCACCTCTTATGTGATATCTTGAAATGTGACCCTATTTCGAAATATACATGAAATGGTTATTTTATCGACGCACTTATGGTTATTTTACTCTAAACCGATCACTTACGAGTTAACTAATTCATTGGGTGAGGTTGTAAAGGGTTAAAATGCGAAAGATCAGAGAATTCAATCAAGAATAGACCGCTTGACCATAAGAATTGAAAATGGTCAACACTACGCTATATAAATCAATTAGTGAACGGACATGAATCAATTCAACAAAAGTATGTAGTTGGTTCACGATTACGATATTCACGTCGAATGATGATAAATCGATTTTCTATTGATCTTATATTCAGGGTATGTAAGTAAATCCTCGTGATTACAGACAACCAAGGGTTGTCCGTGATTTGAAGATGCATAAATGGGGATCGAAAATTATTGGCCACGAGTCAATTGTGTGAGAACCCCTAAAAGCCACCGGATAGATTAGGTTGTACTAAAGTCACGTTTGATTGATTTTAATCATCAAATTTAATTCAATTTTAGGTATCAAAATTTCGAGGGTTTCCATATTTAATTATTGGACATCGTTGTATCATCCGTTGAACTATCGGCGAGTCCAAAATTTCGGATAAGAAATTGTCGAATGAAAAATCGGAGACCAAAAGAAAAGAAAAAAAAAAAAGAAAAAATAAAATAATAATAATTTTTTTTTCTCTCTCTCCCCCACCCCCCCTCTCATTCTCACGAAATTTCCTTTCCCTCTTTCTTCTCCCTTTTTCTCTCTCTTCTCCCTCTCTTCTCCCTCACGTTTCCCCCTCTTTGTACCGAAATTTCCAGCCCCCTTTTCTCCTCTTTCTTCTTGCTCACACCAGCCCTTCTGCCACAATTTTCCTCCAACTTCCCCTCCATTTTTTATTGTTTCTTTCTCCTCTTCCCCCCTTCCTCCTCATGACAACCCCCTCCCTTCTTCTTTTATTTCTCTCTTCCTTCTTTCTCTTCTTCCCCTCACGCATTCTCCCTTTCTGTCGCAGCACCCCCATCTTCTTCCCCTCCATTTCTTTGCTTTCATTTTCTCTAACTCATCATCTTCTCCCTTTTCTTCTTTCCTTGTTTATCACCCCCCCCCTTTCCACCACCACCACCATGCCACCATCATCCTCACCATTGCACACCGTCCGCCCAAGTCGAGCGCCCTTGGCCATGAGCTCAACTTCACCGATCCACCACCATTCGAGCCGCGAGGGTCAAGTTCTCAATGCCGTCATGCCACCGTTGCACCACCGTCGCTGCAAGCTCACCATCACCAGAAAACCCATTAGTTAACTTCCTTATTGTGGATTAGGGTATTAATTACGTGTAGGGGGTGGTTAGTTTAATATTAATGATGGTTAGTATTTACAAATTTTAGTTTAGTTTTAATTGTGATTAATGATGGTTTAGATTAAATTTAGTGTGATTATTTTAAATAATTATGATTAGATTAATTAATCATGGTTAGATTAATTATTTGAGTTTAGTTTAATTAATCGTAAGTAGCTTAATTAATTTCGATTAGCTTAATTAATCTCGATTAGCATAATTAATGACGGATTAGTTGTTAAGTGGAATTTTGTGCTTGTTTTACTAGATGAGCTTACACTTAATTCTGATCGTTTGAGCATGTAATGCCATGATGTTTAATTACCCATATCATGTATTTTAAATGCTAATTTTCAAATATGGTTTATTGGTAAGAAAATAGCAAATTTTGAGGTGCCGTGTTTGGACACCGTATTTTACATGATAAAAGGGGCAATGATGTTTTTAAATGAAAGTTAAAAATGAAAGTGTGCAAGATTTGATGGGTTGATTTCAAAGAGGTGACTCCATGCAATTATTTTACCAAAATTTTAAATGTAAAAATTTTCCAAGATTTGTTATTTAAGCACGAACTTTTTTTACACTTGGCTAATTGATGGAAGATAAAAATTGGCTTGAGTGTTGGCATGCTTGTGTGGTCATATAATTTAACCCGTCACCCAACTAGAGTTTGGGGACGATATCCGATTTTTATTGGATGCCTGGCAAGGGTCCGGATGCCGAGTCATGGTTGAGGCTGGACCGATGCTCTTTATGGAATGCCATCTAGGTGGGGGTTTTGGATGATGCCTTGCTCAATGGGGCGGGACGATGCTTGTTCATGTCGGAAGACCGCCAACTTGTGTATTGGCCGTGGCCCGAGGGATCGTAATAATCAAAACACATGTAAATGAGTGTGACACGTTGTGCTTGATTATGGGGTAAAATTGTTAGGCATGGTATGGGACGTGCCAAAACGGGTTTTACCTTATAATCTGGACTTGTGTGGATGCTTGATGCACGGGAGTTATGTATTCTAATTATTGATTATGATTGTTGTATTTATAATGGCATATGTGACATACTAATATGTAAGGGTGTGCCAAGACAATGTAAGATTGTATGCCGTTGCATGTTTAGATTGCCTCCGAGACAAATTTGCATCCTAATTGAGGTTTAAGGATTTTAACTTGCTGAGATTTTATCTCACCCCCTGAGTGTGGATGTGGTGGGTGTGGGTTAACATTTTTTAGGGCCGTTCAATTATTAACGAATAAATAATCCCCAGACAAAACTTAATTGGGATAGAAAAGCAAGATCGCATTTTCAAAACCAAACCACACACTTTAAACACATCAAACCAATTCGATTACAGGACTAGGCTAATAATAGAAGATCTATAGAAGATCGGTCCTAAAAAACTAAGTTGTCCTAAGGAGATCTCACCTAGAGCGGCATCTATAATACTAGGGGATATCAAAACACCCGAGAGGGCCATCCAAGAATCCATGTAGCGGATGTGATGGGCACGAGATGCGACATCCTCTCTTTTTGGCTGAGATGTTTCAACGAGTCCTACCCTCTAAAACTCGATTAGGAAGAAAATAAGCCCCATGGTGCTCTAGCCACACAAAGAGGATTAAGGACTTACCTCGCCTTGGTCCATTCCTACATGTCAGTACATTTAAATAATCAATCAAATCATTCACTAAAAACCATGATCGAAAGGACACAACTTATCTTTAGGTGACAAATTATGGACATTAGTGAAGTTTAGGTTAACCCTAACCCTAAAGGTTTTTGAGAGGGTCAATCTAGAAAGTCGACGCCTAGATCCATTCACAACCTTTCACAATCAAATTCCAATCGAATATTGAAACATCTTTGTAATTATTAAACCATTTTCTAGGGATAACAGTGGACAAATAAATTCCATTTTGAATAATTAACCAAAACCATTTTCACTTCTCAATTAAACATATTGTGTTGTGTTTTACTATCCCGAAATTATTAAATAATTAAATTTATTGTTTGTTTATTGACTGAGTGTTTATTTTAATTGCCCTAATTAAACATCCATTAAACTAATCATGTTTAATCAAAAGATAAAAAGACTAATCTAAACACCGCTTAAGCATGATTAACTTACTAAACGATGTTTAAAGGATAAACTCACCGGTTTTGTGTGCCGGTGAGTTCACGACGACCACGACGTCAAGGCGGTCGATAAACCTCGAAGCGGCAGCACCAACAGAGGCCGAGAAGAGCCCCAAAACGCTCCTTGAAGTCTCACAGGCTTGCTGGTCGGAGGCTATTGATCTTGGACTAAACCAGCTGGAACCGGTGGCAGTTGAAGCTAAACGGCGAAGGAGGAGTAGCAGTGAGTAGGCGGAGGTCAGGTGGGTACAGGCGGTGGCTCCGATGGCCCGACAATGGTTGATCAACGTCCAGGGATCCTCGGGACAGCAGCTGGTGGCACGAGCTGAGCAAGACAATGCGCAAATGAGCTGGACAGCGAGCGGCAACCAACAGCTTGCAACAGCGAACGGAGCAGCGGTTTAGTGGCCGAACAGGTGACATGAAGCTTCATGCGGCTCCCAAACAATGTTGTGGATGTCAAACAGTGAGGTAGACGGCTAGAGGATGCGGGACAAGGCGGAGCAGCTCACAAGCTGGCTAGTGAGGCGTGCAAGGGCCTTCGCGCGCGAACGGACGACAACCGTGACAACGATGGCAACAAGAGGGCGACCGAACAGGCAAAAGGGGCGGCGTCGAACAGGCTGGTCCGGCCAGATTCTCTCCCTCTCTCTCCAATTTCGAAATCCAAGAAGCCAAGGTTGAAGATAGAGTTGATTGGTGAAGTGATGTCCCACCTTTTTGAGAGCCAATCCTCACCCTCCACTTGTCAAGATCCTATGCACTCTAGCCCCACCTTGACATCACTTGATGATGTCACACTCCATTATCTCCAATCTCCCACAACCTTATTCCAATGGTTGCAATTTCTTTTTCCGCCGTAACATGAAATCTTATATATCAATTTCATTTAATTCTCTTCTAATTGAACCAAATTGAAGTCTATAAAATTAATCCAATGTCAACACACTTTAATTCACATGTTCTCTTGTCCATAGAACCTTCTTGAGTCTCAAAAGCACGACTAAAAACGGGCCTACTAATTTCTCGAGCCAAAGTAGCCATACTTTAATTATTTTGCCGAAAAACTCGGTTTGCATGAAAAATCTTCCGAAGATAAGTCGACGTTCTTAAAATGAACTATGATATGACAAAGCTTTTAATCTCTGAATTCAGGTTTAAAATCACGATTAATTTCAATTTGGCGCGATTTGAGCGTGTCCTAATTTACTTGGTAGCTTTTAGAAATTTTCAGTACAATTGACCCATGGTTGATTATTTTCAAGCCACGACATAATCTTCGACATATCGGCGACTCTCGGTTGTCTTGAAAATCATGAGGTTTCAATTACGGACATTTAATCAAGTCACCGGTCGACGAGGATATTGAAATCAGGTGGAATCACCCACACTCTAATCACATATCTCGATCAAATCAACCTATTACTATTCTATGTTCGATTCTGATAGTGCCGTAATGATCCTTGCAGATTAATACGGTCGAGTAGCCGATTCATGATTAGATTCTCGAGTCTATTGCATTTACTTTCCTTAATGGCTTCACCTGATAGACTAGTTATCTCATGAGTGATCAGCTTGGAGAATTGAACTATAAACACATCAATGAAAAGTCCGTCTCATTTAATTGTTTAATTGAAAGCAGACATCTTATATTATACCTTACCATCAATTGCACCAGTACTGGACAACTACACAACAATTTTGATTATAAGTCACGCCCCTTGGGAATTTTTAATCGATCACCGAGGGATATCTCATACATTCAAGGTGTGACATCTTATATTATACCTTATATCGATTGCACCAGTATAATGTAATTGGGGAAATTGCGTATATCTAATAGAATGAGCCATCTCCTTTTATTGAACCATCCCAAATCCTGCGACTTCAATCAATCATCAACCCATAAAATGCAATATCATTCTAAGTCAAGATACTTGCATACGATTAAATATAATAGCATTGAAGCTTAAAAGTGAATTAGGAGGCCCAATCACTAAAACTTTTCAGAGGTTGTGGAGTTTATAATGTCCCAAGCATTCTCGGATGCTCCTATGACAAGAAATGCGCTCTTCAATAAAAAGGCCACGGGGGATGTCGCTGTCATGTGATTCAATATGGATTCCTTAAAACGAAATTATGTAAGTAAATAGGATTTTCCTGCAACAAAACGTTGCTCAACCTCGTAGAACAATTTCCAAACAAAATACAACCCCAGAACTTGCTTCAAAACACTGAAAAGCTTACATTAGACATTACCAGCAACAGATCAAGCTAGTTGATGTTGTGGCTTAAAGTGTTCCTATCTCAATCAGTCATCCATATGGCCAACGTGAATACATTTTGTTGTTACTCTAACTGCTTCCTTTTGCCGCTTTTCTTCTTCTTCTTCTCGATAACTGAGTAACACCGCAGCATGCTTAGAAGCTCTGTGAAACCTTTGAAGTCCTTGGGCCACTTCAAGCAGCATGCGTGAGCTCACTACCCCAAGATCTTGTTGTGATTTCTGATTTTTAACTTGAATGACCACATTTTCCAGCACAGATGCATGTTCAAGCAAAAACTTTACCAACGTGAGCACTTCCTCATATTTGAATCTTAAACAACCAGAAAATCCAAAAATCTCAACATTTTTGAGATGTTGAGCCTAATGCTTGAACTTCTTATTTATATGCCAATGGCTCTCATGATCAACATTTCTCAGTAAGATATACACTGCTCACAGATAAAAGACAAAAGTGAATGTTCCACATAAAGCATGATCTAGTTTCCACACCTATCACTTGTCAAATTATACATCTCGCCTACAGTAATCAGATTAGAGATCATCATAAACAAGAGAAACCAAATTTGTGCACTCAGTTCATCAATGCAAGAGCAAATTTCTCATTTTCACCATCACAGTGGCCTTCACAAGAAAGAATGAGTGAATCTGTCAGGTGAAACTTCCGGAGCATTAGAGGGGGCATTTGAAATATAGGCTGCGATAGTAGTGGAACTTCATGGACTCGAGAAGAAAAAGGGAAGGAGAGATTTTGGGTGGTACACTTAAGGAGTATACCCGCGAGGAGACCCAATCAGATGGCTTAAAAATTATGACCAGCTTCTCCAAATTTGGTGTAGTTGCTAGCATATTTGTTATAGCAGGAAAGCTGAATTGGGAACCGACATGTGCAGTGTCAAAGACTTGCAATTCAGCAGCAGAACTGGCATGTCTTCTACCTTCAGAGGCCACATAACCTACTCACGTCAAAAGGTAAGGACAGATCATAAAATCAAAGTTTGAAAAGGGTCATTGTTGTTTTAGCAAAGTATAACTGGAATGCCGGAATATTGATGGAACTCCTCTTAAGTACATCACAAGCCAGTACCTTTTCTCATATAAAATTCCATTAAAATAAAACCTGAGCATCCATAAGCTTTGGCAGAATAATGTCCCCTACCCCAAGTGAAAAACTACTTGGGAAAAATAATGTCCATTAGGAAGCAAAAAGATTATGCTCACCCGAAGGCACCAAGCACCAAAAAGAATTTGAGTGGCATTCTGCAGCTGGCAAAGCATTTCCTTAAGCAGAGAGCAATCTAATTTGACCGGACTGTCAAAATCTAATTCGGCTTCTACTAGGATGGCGCTTCAATAATTCTTATTATCTCTTTAAACAAATCCACTCTCACACGCAAAAAAAGCAAACGAGCGAGTCCAAATCTCCAAAGGGGATTCCACGACAGGAGAACCCATAATCAACTCTCTCAAAACTTTTCGATTGAATTCCTTTATTCCCTGGCATTATCAAATTCAAGTATTCGAGAATAGGGCTATCCATCAAAATCTTTGAAAGCACATCATCGCTCACATTATGAATGGACAAGGATTTAAGCAAACTCCAACTAATACTATCGCTGGACAAGAAACGACAGCCTCTTCAAACATAGCTTAGTCAATGAAGAGCAATTATTGAGCAATGGGGATAATGTGTAACCCTTCCACCAAATAATTTTAGGACTTGATTGAAACAATTTAACAAGTTTTAGGACTTGATTGCACTTTTTGCAAATTTTAGGACTCAATTGTATTTTCGTGACAAATTTTAGAACTTTTATTGAACTTATCCTTATGTTTTTATTGGTCCATGTATTTTTTATTTTTTATTTTTTTGAAAAAATGCACATTTAAGTTGCCGGCAAAAATTCACTTGTCAACAGGCTGGAGTCATTAGTTCAAATCCAACAGAAAGGAGAAACTAGAGCTGCTAGTCTCTCTGTCCAACTCAATAATTAAAAACGCAGAAAGTAGAGCCGCATGCACAACCAAAGTAGAACTTTACGTTACTAAGGCACTCTGAAAAATCTAAACATTTAAATACTCTCTAATCCAGACCCGAAAAATAAGGAAAACCGGTGTCATTGAGCCACTGGTTACCTTGAATGAAAGACTCGACTGTGAACTGTTTTGCCACTGTTGAGCTCGTAATAACTTTGTACCCAGGCCATTTCACTCGGTCACTCGTGTTTGAACCCGGGCCTCTATTCTGGTACTCCCCATAGAAGAGAGTGCTCAACCCAGCCGAGCCGTGGAACTCCGACCACCCAGCTGGGTCAACCAGGTCGCTAATGTACGATTCCATGATCACCGTCCTCGAGAATTCCTTCCACGGACGGCCAAGAAATGTCTTAAATGATGACTGTACAGGTGCAAGGTCTGGTGAGGCTGCAAAGTTGCAGCCAAGGAACGACATCCCGGTTTGCCCTAGCGGATCTTCTCTGCTCTGGGCAGTGAACACATTCGCCTGTCCCTCCTTTGGTTTGCGCGCATATAAGTTGCAATTCTGGAAAACCACCGCCGCATCTCCAAATATGAAATCGATAGTGCCATATATATCGCAATCGCGATAGAACTGGCGATGACTGTGCACATACATCGTGTCTTGGTAGCTCGAGAAGTTACACTGGAAGAACGCTGACTTGTCCGACCTGCTCCGAAAAGCCGCTGCCTCACCCTTCTTGGGCCCCGCAAAATTCTCAAAGGTAATCCCCTTAGCGAGAAATCCATCACCCTCAATAGCTGCAGATAGAGGAAATAACATTAATTAATTATTATTGATTTAATTACGTATCCTTTAGGTTAACATAATCGAGAGCAACTGGCATAACAGAATTCTAAGATTGATCTGTCAGCCAATTACCCTTTTCAATATTTAAGCAAGATAATCTTGTTTTAGAGTGGTTTTTTGTTTCAGTTTTGGAAAAATGAAAATCAGTGTATATACAAGTATATGTACCAAAGTACAATAAACACCTTAGTATCAAAAAATGGTATATTAATAAAAAGAACACCCCTAGGTCTTATTACCATATGATAAGAATGTAAGTGGTGTTGATAACTTTCTTAATGGTACAATGAATAACAAGAAACATGGTGAGCGCAAGAGACATACAAATAACGAGCAAATTCAAAAATTCACTTGCGAAAGAACAAATGGTGGCCGATTGGCAAGTAGAGCAATTTGTTTTTGGATCTGAAATAAATTTTTATTTTCTCCTTGATTAGGAATTGAGTTTCAAGAACTCACCAACGGTGGCTGACCAGTAAGCAGTCCACCCATCGTCGTGGTTCCGGTTGCCCTTGATCAATGTCTTCTCGATCCCGTCGCCTACAAACATGAGGTTGGTCTTTGTTTTGCTCACCGTGACATACTCCAAATAGTCCCCCTCTTTGATGTAGATGACAAACCTGTACAAAAAAGGAAAATTGGTGAACACGGAAGGGGAGGTTTTTATAATTTAAAACATAATAACAATATTACCATAACATCAAAGATCTCGTTTTCAAAGTTGCTAGTGAAAGGGAAGTGAAAAACGTAATGAGAGAACTACTATTTCATATATCTTGATTTAGTTGTTGTCTTGTCACAAATAGTCCTCCATTTGTGGAATTTTCTTTTTATTTAGTCATATTCATTCCTTCTTATTTATGTACACCTCTCCCTACATTAATGAAAACGAAGTAGTGAAGAAGAATAAGTTTCATTTCCATTCCACTCTTCTCATTTCCAATGAACAAAGTCATTAGTTATATTAGTAGCGGCAATCGGAAAACCACTTGGCTGTATCAGAAGTGGGAAAATAATCCGTTTTTATTTGCAATTTTGACAAAATAGACAAATACAAGTAATCGATTGTTGATGTTGTAAAAGTCCCTTGCTTTATAGTTAAATCACATTTATTAAAAAATGGAACGCTATTCATGCAATGAAAGAATAAGTATTGACATCTAAATGAACTAGGACATCGTTCTCTATATAAGCTGACTATAATTCGACCTAAGTATTTGATAATGATTGTTGAAAGACAACTCTCATCAATGACGTTTATATGTAGTTTTTTTTAACCTAAGATAAAGTACTTAAGAGTATGTGTTATTTAATAAAAGAAAATAAACGGTAAGCTTGATTATTATGAATAAGTCAGGGTAAAAATTAAGGAAATTTACATCTTGAAAAGAAGTTTAGCGAAAAAATAAATAAATATTTCCGAGTGTGGGTTGAATTAATGATTTGAATCAATAAATCAATTAGTTAGTGAGTAAAAGGCCGCAAGACAAACAAATCGACAATAAATTGATGAGTTAGTGAGTACAAGGCTGCAAGAGAAACAAATCGAAGGGCCATCAATTGAAGAACAAAATCATCAGCTCCCATTGAAAAAAAGCTGTAATCTACGAAGAAAGAAACTAAGAAAAAACCAAGAACATAGAATAACTGGCGATAGCCCAAGACACATCCGATGCACATTAGCAGAGGATGAGAATATGGAAAATAAATAATAATAAAAAATAGCGATAAGCCATATGCAGCTGTACATCTTCAGGCATTCAAATGAAACCTTATCTTCTACTTTCGATTTCAAGTAAATGCAATGTATTTACTAGTCAACTAATCCTCAAGAACACAGCACCACTAAAAATAGCTATTAGCTCTAATGGTCACATTAAGATCGAAATTTGAAAAAACAATACTACTAAAACTAGTTAAATGTGCAAAAATTATAAAAATACCTGGTGTTGCTATTGTCCGGAGCAGCTGCCACAGAATCGTTGATGGAGGTGAAGTTACCAGATCCATCCTTCGCCACCACAAGATCGAACTTTGTCGCATTCGTCGGTGTTTGCACCAATAGGCTATCTTCTAAAGACATCCACGCTGGGAACCTCTCTCTAACACCATGTCCAGAAGGATTATTGACGCCGCGCATCTTTGTCAGGAGAAATAGTGAATTGCTTACGTGGCGCGAGATGTTCGAGAGCCTATCCTTCATGCTGTCCCCGAGATTCAGATTATCTGTGGGGGGATCGAATTCGTCGGTGCAAGTGTAAACGTTGGTCTTCATTCCACTGAGGAGGGACTGAAGGTCATAATAGTGGCGTATAGTGACTTTCGAGCTCTCCAGGTAGGAGACGGCATTGTCAAAGTCATCGAGGATGTCACGAAATAGCTCAAGGCAGATGTCCAGGGCTTGCCTTTCGAGCATGCTGAGCTTCTCAAGGAAATGGTCCTTCATGACTGTGCAATGCGTTGAGGCGGCTCTCACTTCGGAGGCGGACTGGTGAAGCATGGCGGATATGATCTCTGGGAAGGACATGGAGGCAAGGCCCGTGAAGGAGGCAAGAGTGGAGACACAGAGGTCCGAGTAGGGAGTGCCTCGACACCTGGAGTGAGTGACTTGGAGTTGGCTGTCGGGGTTTTTGGCGGGGATGAGGTTGGGCAAGAGGAAGAGGAATAAGAAGATAACCATGGGGTGTACCTTGGAAGTGGTCATGGTTGAGTGTGTTGAGTATGGGACTACTGATCTTTATGATAGTTCCTGCACTCCAGTAATAGAAGCAACTTTAGAGAGAGAGAGAGAGAGAGTTAGAGATGTTTGACTCAATAATCTACTTTGATTAATTAACAACAGGACTCGAGATCTCAAGGTAAGCAAAATGATGACAGAGAAAATGTCAATCGTGAAGAGTTCTGTTGCTAATCTACTAGTCTATCTTGACTATAGTCTCAACTGATGAACAAAACCTCAATCACAAATAATCCTTAACAAGGGAGGAAGGAGGACCTAAAAAGGATGACAAGTATGAAAGTGGGAGCCGGAATGAGGTTGCTGAGTCTTGAACCAAGAGTTAGATTAAAATCGCATGAGAAGATCTAACGCTCCGTTTGCTCTGATTATGGCTCGGTCCGATCTTCTCTGATTCAACAAGAAGAATGAGCGATCCATACTATATCATTGCATAAATAATGTCAAATGAGATTAAGCTTAAGGAATCTTACCTCAATCACCATTCGTAGATTGCAGCATACTTGATTTGTTTTAGGATGAGAAGAAACAAAGACAACATTTTATTGTGTTGGCAAGAGGCCGATTTATACAGAATTTCGAGGCTTCTCCTTTGGTATAGAGTTGTCATCTATGAAAATCACCGCATCAAAATTATCTAAAAAAGAATTGGCTATTACTTTTATACTTTTAAGGAGGTTTTCCTACTTCATTACCATTTAGGTTCATTTACTTACGGAATTGACAAAAAAAAAAAAAAGGATGCAATATTCGATATCATTTTATAATAGAAGATTGAGTGAAAGAAATATATGTTCTTTCATTGGTAAGAATAGATTATACTAACAAAATATACCATATCTTGAAGTTACTACTTGAATTAAAGGTTCTAAGATTTGTACTATTTGTTGGGGGGCTTATAATGGGGGTTGAATAGGTTGTTTTAGAAAACTTAACAATCTTTTGTGGAAAATAACTTACACTAAATAAAGATCTAGTCAATGTGATGTTTCAAAACTCGGAATCGTATATAGTGATTTGATTTTATCCCTATGCCTACGTTTGCTATTCAAACTAATAGCATTAAGTTGGCTGGATTGCATTACTAATTTGTTCAAAAAGTCATAATTAGCAAACATTTATCCAATCACATAATAGATCACATTACTAAGACTTAGGTGTTGCTCTTACTCTTGTACACTTAATCTTTAGTACAATTATTAAAACATCATGAATACAATACTTAGAAAAACAATCCAAAGAGAACATAAGGGCCTGAAATATTATCTCACAACCGGGATGAGACTATTTCTCACAACCGGGATCATGCTCGGGATCATCATCCCGATCCTCCTCAAATCTTTCACCACTAGGCTCAATTTCTTCAAACTCTTCATCTCCTTCTTCTCACTCATCCTTAGCTTCAAATGCTGGCTCGTCTTCGGGAAATCTAGGGGCTTGAAATATTATCTCACAATCGAGATGAGACTATGTCTCAGCAAGTTCTACCCCCTAAGACTCGATTAGTAAACTAATACACCTTAAGGCTGCCTATGCACAACATGAGTCAGAAGACTTACCTTAGCCTCAGATTCCACCTGCATATTAGCACAGATCAAATAGGCATCCAAGCAATCACATCACTGATCGAAGCATCGATCAGATCGACCTAGTCGATTACACGCCAAAAAGACCACTCACAGTCATTTCCATTCAATTAATCAATCCACAAGCAACGATCAATCAACCTAGTTGATTACGTATCAACAAGACCACTTCCGGTCATTTTAACTATTCCAACTCAATTCCCAAATATGAATCACAGTTTTTAGGATACAACTTATTTATAGGTGGTAATCATGGCCCCACCAAGTAACTTTCTTAGATTTAGTGGTTTTACGGTCCCACTTGGCACTTTCGATATTCAATGGCTTTACGGTCCCACTCAACCATTTTCAAGATTCAATGGTTTTACGGTCCCACTCGACCACTTTCAAGATTTAATGGCTTTATAGTCTCACTCGACCATTTCAATATTCAATGACTTTACGATCCCACTCGACCACTTTTAATATTCAAATGGCTTTACCGTCCCACTCGACCACTCAACCATGACCAACGATATTGCACTTCGTAATTAAATTCCTCAACTAAATAATCAAAACCAACCCAATAGGAATGTATCATAAAATTTCATAATTAAATCAATTCAGTACAATTCGAATCTCAATTAAATAAATGGAATGCACCACAATGATCAGCACAAAATTCCGGTCACTGGCCATTCCGGTTGAATTTCCGGAAAATAAATAATTAAATAGTTAATTTCAAAAAATAAATAAATAAATACAATAATTCCAATTTAGGACAATATAAAACTCAATTAAATAAACGGACCACCCTACGATCATCAACATAAAATCCCGGTCTTTGGCCATCCCAGTTGAATTTTCGGAAAATAAATAATTAAATTAATTAATTTCGAAAATTAATATTTAATTCCTAAAAATTCCATTTAAGCCCGAATTGCCTAATTAACACCTAATAAGGGTCGGGAAAAATCCCAAGAAATATCCAATAAATACTATAGGCAATTCTCTATCTAGGTACACTAACCAAACAATTAATATGCAATGCAATTAACTAATAATTGCTAATCTACTCTAATCTAATCACCTAATTGCACATAATTAAATATAATTAACATTTAAGTATAATTAACAAACTAAGAAGGTATTAGTGAGTACAACTCACACAAAATGATGAGGTTCGATGCGAGGATTGATTTTCTTCAAAGCGGGCCGAGCATCCGGGCTTAGGAAAATGGCCAAAACGGGCCAAAACCTTACTATCATACCCATTTCTGCAACCTTATGTTCGCTGCTGGTTAGGGGGGATCCGGGGCTGATTCGAGCTAGACAGGGTCGATGGAGGGCGAGGGGACTCCGGTGAGGCCGACGGTGGCCGGAGGAGGTCGGGTGGCGGTCTATGCTAGCCGAACAAGACTGAACCGAGGCAAAACAGGGGCTGGGGTTGCATGGCGGGGACGGCAAGCGTGAGCGTGAGGCGGTGGAGCGCACGGCATCGCAGGGGCGGCGGAGCGCATGGCGTCGCGCGGGCAGCGGTGCGGCAGAGTCGAAGTAGTTGGTTGCGGCTCCTTCCGGTGACGCTGGACGTTGCTTCTATTTTTGCTGTCTTCTGGTTCGCACAAGCAAGAGGAGGAGAGAGAGTCGGTCACGAGAGAGTGAGGGAAGAAAAAAGAGAAGAGAGAGGTTTGAAAAGTCAAAGAAAGAAAAAGTAAAGAGGAAAACAGCCAAGCATTCGGTGGAGGGGAATTCCGCACGTGAAGAGAGAGAGAGAGAGAGGTTTGAAAAGTCAAAGAAAGAAAAAGTAAAGAGGAAACAGCCAAGCATTCGGTGGAGGGGAATTCGGCATGTGAAGAGAGAGAGAGAAAGAAAAAGAAAGAAAGAAAGAAGGAAAGAGAACTTGTGGAAAAAGTAGGTGTTTGGTCAAATGGGGTAAAAAGAAATGAGAATAAATTCAAAAGAATAGAATTTCCTCAAATAGAAAATTCTTATTTCAATTTCTTTTGAATAAGCTAATAGATTCCCCCAAAAAAGGAATTTTAGATTAGAGTACTCGATTCCCACTTGCATTTCTGTATCCAATTTCTTTATTGAATTTCTCTCAAATGACTCTCATAAAATCAAATGATGTCTCACTTATCAAATTGATTATTTTCCTCATCCAAGAATCTCTCATACTTCTCAATTTCACAATCCCCGACTAAAATTGAACGAAAACGGCCGTAAACTGACTTTTTTCCAAAAAGTCTTGATTGTCAAAAAAATCTTTTGAAACTAAGTCGATACTCCCAAAATTTATTATGACTTGACAGAAATTCTAATTTCTAAAATCGGACTTAGATTGGCGGTTAATTTCACTCGGACGCGTTTTGAGCGTGAATTAGACTACTAGTTTTAGAACTTTTTAGGACAAATGACCCGTGATCGATTTTTTTCGATCCACAATGAACCCACTCAACCCATTGGCGACTCTCAATTATTGTGAAAATCTTGAGAATTCAAATACGGACACAAGGCACCAAAATAATAAGAAAAATCAAATTAGTGCCGATCGATGAAAATTTTCCAATTTAGTGGAGTAACCCACGATTGGTCATTCATCTCAGTAGAACCAACCTACCTCTAATTTCAAATCGATTTTATACTGTGCCGCAATGATCTCTAAGATGAGCACGGTCGAGAAGTCGATTCCTAGTTGAATTTTCAAGTTTATTTGCCTTAAAGTCCATAATAATTTACCCAGCTAGTTTAGTTATCTCGTGAGTGACCAACTTATAAAACAACACTATAGTCACATCGATGAAATGCCCAATTTATTTAGAAATCAAAACCGGAAAATCTGGATATCACAACTACTATTGAGCTACTATCCAAAAATAGAAATGTCCATACAATCCTTTTCATGAACATTTAACTTGTTAGATCACCTAACTTCTCAATTACTATTTCCATTTGGATTTTGCTCTTGTGTTGCTCTTACTCTTGTACACTTAATCTTTAGTACAATTAATAATTAATAGTCCCCGCTTGTATGCACAATGCAGAAGGCTATCAGCAATAATCCCCTAGTATCTAATCAACCTTCTGATCTACCCACCGAAAAACAAGCACTGAAATTTAACACTGCATCTTAGACATTCACATACGTAATTAAAAACGAGAATTAAACAAGCAAGGCGCTAATTGCATTTAAAAGATAAGACCAAACACTTCCAAAGCAAATCACTACAGTTTTAACGAACTAAAGTGAAACGGTGGAACAGGTCATCTTACGTAATAGTTCTATGATGCTATTTAACAGTAGCGATATTAATACCAATTTTTCTCTCTCAAAGTTAAATATACAATCTATTCTACTATTGCCGGGTAATTTTAATCCTTCTGAAGTTTTAATCATTCTCCTCTTCTTATGTAATCGACGAACACTGCGACTACAAATTTATCCTAGATCGATAATACAAATTTTCGTCTTCTGTTCCAAGACCTGTGCTCATTCATCAAAGAGTCTACGGACTCAATCCTTGGAGGAAAAATGACAGGGTGCTTAATGTAACCCCGAGTGTCCTACCCATTTGAGAAACATCATATGCTAATAGCTTGTCTAATGGCGTGATGATCTCTTGAGGAGAGGGGCTATTTCCACCCCTTCTCCGACCAAAAACACTCATTTAATTGTTATGTGACCATAACGCCCTTGATATGAGAAATCCGGTCAATCTTTCAACTTGCCTCGGCTTTTTTTCTGCCTCACGGCTTCACTCTAGCAACATTGCAATTGCACTTCCTCATCCCGTTATGTTCCTGACAAAATTATTCTTAACATTTTCTTTTGCTTCCAGCAGACTCACTGTAGCATGCATTAATAAAAGAACTACCCCTTGGATCTTCTTCGGTTTCTCTTTATTGGAGGGTGCGTTTATTTAACTGAAATCTTCATAATAAAGAAAAAATATTTTACATGAAAATCATTTCTAAGAAAAACGGTTAGTTTTCCTTTATTTGTTAGTTTAGAGAAAGAATTTCCTTCTTGCTAGAAGGGAAAGTTGTTTCCCTCAGATCTAAACTTATTTTTTTCAACCTATGAAAAATATGTTCTATAGATCAATTAGTATTCCATCATCCAAACAATGGAAAGTCAGAAAATAATTTCCTGGAAATAGTTTTCCTTCAAACAAACAGACCCTAAGGGTGCACATGACAAAATTTCTGAAACATAAATTGATTTATAGCCAGAAATTGATTTCTCAATTTCTGAAGTTAAAAATTTTAGCTTCCGATTTTTTTTTTCAAATATATTTCTGGAATAGAAATCTGTTCCAGAAATAGAAAATTCAAATTGCGTCACTAAATAGATTTCTGTTCCAAACCTATTCCGGAGAATAGAAAAACAGAGAAATAGATAAGTAAAAATTTTATCATGCGCGCCCTAAATGTCCAAGACGGTATTGTGAATGCTCATTACAGCTTTGTTGTTCTTTTTGTACTTTCTTTTAGTATTTATCAAGCTCACTAGAGCTTTCAAATTGAGGGAGAAAGAAATGGCAAAGTGTATTAGACACACTATTCTATTAAATATCCATGTATTTTGCCTCTCTCTCTCTCTCTCTCTCTCTCTCTCTCTTCTTTTTTTCTTTTTTAAGAATGAGAAATTTCTTCTTTTGGTGTGAATTTAGTCGATACAAATTCACATTTTTGTTTCGGATGTTGAAGAGAAGCAATCTCATTGATATTGCGAAGATCATGTAAGAAGAAAGGAACTTGGAATCTTTCTTTGGTTTTCCATATTTTAGGAAAAAAAATCACATTGACGTTAGTAATAAATCCCAAGAGAGATCACTTACTTGTAAATTTGATGTGCTTCATCTCTTTTACCATCAATTTTAAGTAAAGAAAGAAAGGCAAGAATATTAATGATATTGTCATAAAACCAATGATTTCCCCGAATACATCGTAATCCAAAATCGAATGAACTGCAACATAAATCCTATCCCAATTGGTCAATGCCAAGATTCAAAAATCCTTTCCTCCATTTATTTATTAGGTTTAAAACTAAATTGACAAACCATCAAAATGTTCAAAACTAGATTGACACAATTAAAATATTTAGGATTAAATTAGATTATATACAACAAGTTAAGGACTTTTTTGGACAATTTTGCCACAATAATGATAATTCGACCAACAAAAAACTCTAAGGGATGAAGAGGAATTATTTTCAAAGGGCACAACCTTTCACGAGAATAATCGTAAAAATAAATAACCAAAGAATAATAAATAACTGATGAGTTTATTATTATATGTTTGGACACCTCATCTTAAAATTTATATCATAAGCAAATTTGAATGAAGGCGCGTATTTTTGTTTGTTATAAGTACAATTATATATCATTTAGCATACTTTGCAGTTGAGGAAGAGATCTTCTTTTCATGTCTCTCATTATTTACTTATTTAATTTAACTCTATCTCTAATTGAGTAAAAGGTCAATAAAAGATTTGCACCCTCTCATTTTTAAATTTTTATTCAGTTGTTCCTCAAATTACGCTATTTCTTTCAATCCTCATTTCTGACATTATATTCTACAAAGAGCAAAACATTTTTTCTCAACGTGTTTTGAGTTCAAGGATTCTGGATTGTTGTGACGGTATGTGTTCGGGCAGCAAACGAGTGACTGTGGAGGTTTTGTGGCAGTTAAAAAAAGTAGTTATGTCATTGATTCTTTAGCTAGGTGGTGGCTGCCTCGGCCATTTACGGAAGTTTCATGTTGGTCTGTGCGTATATCTGACTTAGATTACGTAATGAGTGATGAAAAGCTTGTGCGTTTTGGTATAAAGGAAGAAATGAGGAGGAAGAAGGGCTTAAAAGAAAATTATAAAAAGGAGAAAAAAACGAAATAAAAAGAAAAATAGAAAAACATGCGTCAGTTGGCTTTTCGCAAGCTTGGGCTTGGTTTAATTTAGGTGGGTTTGGATAGAGAATTAGACTTTGATGGTTTCAGTTTAAGTCCATATTAAAGAGGTTGTCATGAAAAGCTCAATTACTGTCCAGTGACCCAGACCTGCGAAGTCCAAGCCTAGCCTTTATTCGGACCAGGCCCAAGGGCTTAGCTCCGAATCCTCCTCTACCAGAAATAAGAAAGTAAAAATAATAAAAAAATAGAAAAGTTACAAAAAATACAAAATAAAAACATAAAAAAAACGAAAAATGAAAGTGCAAAGCGTTTGGGAATGAGAAAGTATCAATATAACATAAAATGAAATAAAAAAATAAAAAATAAAACTAATAGATAAATAAAACGAAATTGTGATCTTATAAACTGAGTTGGAAGCTAATAAGTAAAATAATAAGAAAAATAAAAATAAAGATAAATTAAAAAATCAAAAATTGGAAAATGTTTAGAATTAGTATTTGATTTAGCTTAGTCTTTTTTAGTTAGTATAAATATAGGTTGGGGATTTTAATGGGTACATTTGGTTAAGTTTAATTTTACATAGATTTGTTTTTAGGAAAAATACATACAATATGAATTTGGCTCATAGAGGTTGTTGTCTTAGGGCTTAAACAAGGAAATGCATATTCTTTGCCTGACTTATATCTAGTTCCTTTAGGCACTTTATTTTTATTAGTCTTCTCTTCACTCTTGGTAAACTGGTAGTGATTCTTTTCATATTGCTTTGTTGTTGTGATTTGTTTGTTTAATTTGTTGATTAGGTTATGACTTATGATCCTAATGAACTAGAAAAATATTGATCGACACTTGGTGGATGAGAATTTTAGGATTTATAATTTGATAAAAAAAAATTGTGTGGTCACTTTAGTTGACAAGTGGTTAAGTTTAGGTAATGAAAGGGTATTAGTTGAATAATTAGTGTAATAAATTACTTTTACTTAGATGTCTCATTGTGTAAGAAGTGAGATACATTCCATATCTCACTTGGATTTTAGCCGATTGTGATGAGCTACCAACAACTCCTTCACATTACACAATTTTTATAGGTTAATCAATAAAAATGAATCATTTAACGTTGGGTGAGGTAAAGGTTTAGGAGAACTTATGCTGGTTAAGGATCTCTGGTGCTCACCTTGACATCACCTCTTAATCTGTGTTCCTTGCTTGTCACGAGAGTTGCAACATTTTTGGTCGTTTAAGAATTTCTATTGTGGGTTATGACATAAATTTATCAGAAGAAATTTCCATTCATCTTTGAAATAGCATCTTGAACCATAAAGAGTGTAATGACAACAAAATTACAACACTATTGATAATAGGAAAAATGACACAAATAATACCTAAAATTTGACTCAATATGCAATATCATCATTTTATATCTTGATTAATCACTTGATTAAATTTAACATCAAACATAATGTCCGCAATACAGTGGTTGATAATAAATACAAGCATATATATATCACATCATTGATTCCCCTAGTAATGGATACCATCGCAACAATTTCAATTCCAAGTCATGTCTATCAATACTTGGATCCGATACGTCACATCCAACAATTGCCGAAATCAGCTTATTGCGGTAAACTTTATTTATTAGCCTTTTGAAGAAGGAAGACAATAGAATGAGCAATCTACTTCCTTTTGAACCATCCCAATAGCTCCAATAGCTTGTGACTTCGATCTCTCTTCAACCCATGAAATACAATGTTCTTTTATGCTTAAATGAGAATTAGTGTACCCAATCATTAAAATTTTTAAGATTTTGTTGAGCTTTATAATGTTTCAAACTCATCTTTTAGCTTTGTTTTTCAATAGACTTAAATTTCCCACAACTATCATTTTCTCCTAATCTCTAGGATGTCACGACCTAACCTCTCTTGCGAGAAAGGGAAAGTTTGTTAAGTTTCGGGGTTTTGGGCCGGTGGTGACTCAAATTCTTCCAAGTTCATATCTCACATGACATCAAACTTTCAAATTTTTAATCAATTAATCTTATGCAAGTTTACTAAGGAGTCATCACTAACTTTTTTGGGTCTAATGGGAGGATATCTTACTATTTAAGTAATTAGAAATTTTGGACTCGGGGACTTGATCATGTTAGCCTTAGGGCTAACACTCTTTTGATACCTAACCTAATCATGTGACTAGCCTATCAAGAAAAATCTAAGGTTTGTCCTAACTATTATAAAAACAAGGAATTGTCCTAACTATTATAAAACAAGGAAGTAACATCTAAATATTGCAAAGTGCAGCAAATTAAAATTACAATAGAAAGTATATAAGCATCCTAAAATTATCCCTTAAAAAAAAAAAAAAAAAAAGACAACGCAAAACAAGAATCTATATTGTAAAGCCCTAAAGGCTTATCCAATTTAGGGCTTTAATTCTTTAAAGGGTTTTCCAATTTTTCTAAATTTTTTTTTGATTTTTATTTTTATTTTTATTTTTATTTTTATTTTTATTGAAAATTTTCAAGTTTTTTTTTTTAATTTTTTTTCTGAATTGTATTAAATTTTTAATAATTTTCCTAGATTTTTATGGATTTTCCGATTTTTTTTTGAAATTTTTTAATGTTTTTCTGAATTTACTAAAAATTGACAGAACGTAATAAAGCCAAGCGGGAGCGCACCTGGTTTAGGGACGTTTCTTGCTCTGGTGCAGTCGCCGACGAGTCTTTAAAGGAGAACCGATGCCCCTTTCCATCCTCCGGCAAAGCAGCGAACTCGACGGAATACCACAGCCTGCTGCAGATGAAAGCGGTGGCCGGCGGCGCCTCAACCAAGGTTGAAGCCAAGCTCCGACGATCCCTCTGCTTCTACCTTCAGTGAACGCTAGCCTCTCGCTTGCCTTCAGTGAACACCAGCCTTTGCCTTCTCCTCTCTCCATCTCGCTCCTCTCTGCAACTTGGTCTTCTGGTTTTTGCGAAGCCTCTTCTGGCCTAGGCCCCTCGTGCACGCAGCCCATGCCCCTTTCCGTATCATTTCCGGTTAGCCGTGCTCATCCCTCACGCCAGCATAGCCTTCTAGAAGGCTTGGATTTGCTTGCGTCACGGCTTGTTGTTCCTCCCTCGCTCACGGGCACGCGTTCATGCTTTGCTCCTCATCCGCGCCTTTTTCCTTTTCCTCTTCGTGAGCGTTGGTTCGTGTAAGCGAAGAGGAAGAAATGACTTTGGGCTCTTGTCTCTCTTTGTTATTTTAAACTTTAATGGGCCATAAAAACATTAAAAGAGATGGGCTCAACAACGTAGAAGGGGAAAAAGTGAGCCGTAAGGAAGAAATGAATGGGCTGCTAAGCTTAACTTTTGAAAGGGCCGAAAATTGATTGGAAGGATGGGCTGAACAAGCCGGCCCACTGGACCCGACTTTTCATTTCATTTCATTCATTTTTTCAATTTTTCAATATATATTTTTTGCTTTTTACATTTTTATAAATTTTATATTTTTGCATAATAAATGGATATTTAAAATGTCAACAAAAATTCGAGTGTCATCATAGGATATCAAAAAAAAAAAAAAAAAGTTAGCTAAAGCTAGCTGGATGTTTACATGAAAGGGTATGCTCTCAATAAGTAAAGAAGATAGCTAACCACTTCTTCAAGAAAACAGGTCCAAAAATAGATTGATATTATGTTAGAACAATTTCGAAAGAAAATACAATCTCAAAAATTGCTTCAAACTAAAAATCATACATGAGACATAACTAGAAACATATTAAGTAAGTTGATATCGTGGCTTACCGTGTTCTTATTCCAATCCTGCATTCTAATGGTTGACACACAAATACTTTGTTGTTACTCTTATCTCCTTTATTGTGCTGTCTCGGAGCCCTTCTTTTAGATATTTGAATACAACCGTAGCATGCTGAGAAGCTCTATGATAGTTTTGAAGTCGTTGGGCCACTATAAACAGTTTGAGTGCATTAACTTCCTCGAGATCTTCATGTGATTTATGATTCTTATTGATGACCATATTTTCTAGCACAGAAGTATGTCCAAGTGGTAACTTTACTAGCGCAAACACTTCATCATATTTGAATCTTAAACAAGCATAAAATCCAAAATGATGATATCTATCCTCTTCTCATCTATGTAATATGTGAAATATGATGATACATAGTTTTGGTAGAGAACCGGTTAAAAAAATATGGCAAGGTGTTCATGCAAGCAATGCTTATGTCTAAAACCATATTTTCTTTTGACTAATTGTAAGATTTACCTTATTCATACGTATTATCCTAGCTATTGGCGCAAATTTGGACATAGAATTACATTAAATGGATGTACAAACATCATTTCTCAATGAAGAACTAGATAGGGAAATTTATGTGAAACAACCAAGAGTTTTCATAACTGAAAGTACACAAAGTTTTCAAGCTTCGTCAATCAATAGATAGCTTTAAGCAATGGTCTAAACAATGGTATTTTCGTTTCATTGAGCCATAATTTTTTTTTTTTTTTTTTTGCGTTTACAATGATCGAAGAAGATCACTATATATTAAACGGTCCAAAGATAAATTTGTGATTTTATCACTTTATACGAATGATATTCTATTAGTTGGGAATGATAAGCATTTGATTATCACTAAGAAAGTATGGCCATCCTCTAATTTTGAAATGAAGGACATAAGAAAAGCTGTTTATATATTTAGAGTTAAGATTAAAAGAGATGGATCAAGGAAATTTCTTACTTTGTTATAAATTCTATATAATGAAGATTCTTGAACGTTTCAATACGTAGCATTGTAAAGTGGAGGCGTAAGTTTTAAGATGTGTCATAAGACTCCAAAAGAAAAGAAAGAAATGGAAACTGTTCCCTATACTAGTACAATTAGAAGTTTGATATGTACTCAACTCAACATATGTCATGTCGTAGGTTTAGTGAGTCTAACTAGTCAAATTTTGGTCAAGCACACTAGGAACAATTAAGAGGATTCTGAGATACTTGAAAGGCACTATGGACTATTAACTTTATTTTTAGGGGAACGATTTACACTTATTAAGCTACTCAAATGCTAATTGAAGATGAGACTTAGATGAGGACAAATGGCATCTAGATATGCATTTTTGTTTAACATGCATGACTCTATCTATGATAGAAGCATTATTTATTGCATGCTCTATTACAATGTAACAAGTAACATGGTTAAAATGTTTCATGGAAAATTTAGCCATTGTCACTAACATTTCAAGACTAGTGACAATTTTTTGTAATAGTTAAATAACTATTACCTATGTGAAAATCCCTAAATATCATGATAGTATGAAGTACATTGACATAAGAGATGTTAAAATGGGTCATTGACCCATTTTTGGACTCATATTTTAGTTATATGGTTGTCTATGGGTAAGAGGTTTTTAAAAACCCAACTAAAAATGGATAAAAAAAAGTGAGTTTGATTTAAATGGGTTAAAAATGGGTTAGAACCTATGAAGCACTGACACTCTCCAAAACCTTTGTGTCGTGTCGGACACTTCGACACATATCCGACATTATCCGACACTCAGTCAATGCTTATCGGAAAATCCAACACTTGGTCAACTTTTTCGACACTCCCCGATACTCGAGTCAAAATTCCAACATACGAATTTCTAACACATGATTCCAATATCGAGATCAACTTTAAAAATTTTCAATAAATGAGACAAAATGTATATATGTGAAAAATAAAACAAAATAATAAAAATAATAAATGGAGAAAGAATAAAAATCTAATTTTCTCTTCTCTTCTGACTCCCACTTTCCATGATACACAATTCACCCCTTTAAGTTTTTATTTTCCCTTTTTTGACATATCTAACATGTGGATATGGAATGTCGATTACTTGTTTTTTCTCCAAGTTTTATGAATTATTGGAATAGAGTTGAATTTGTTAAATTAAAACAATGAATGATATTAATTAACGATGCATTAATGTTTTTAGTGTAAATTCATTCTAGGCTTTTTTAATTATTTATGTATTTGTGAATTCAAATAAATTAATTTGATTGAAATAATCATAAAAATGATAATCTATTATGTATGTAAAAAAAAATTTAATATACAACATGTCTCAACGTGTCGGAATTCTCTTTCTTTTTTTTTTTTTTTTTATAAATGACGTGTCGGCGTGTCGTGTCATGTCGTGTCGTGTCATGTGTCACGTGTCAGTGTCGATGCTACTTAGGTCAGAACTCTTGACCCATTTTCGACCAATTTAAAATATCAAGTGGGTTGGAAGTCAGAACCCATTTCTAAATTTTCAACTCAAGCCCCACACAATCTTTCCCTCTTTAACTTTATAAAAATGTTTTTTAAATAAAAAATAGAAATTATAATTATTTTCATATTTTAATTTTCTTTTCTTTTTCTTTTTTCTTTCTTTTTCTTCCTTCTTTAGCCGGCGGCCGCGGGGCGACAGTCGGCCGCCAATCGATGATAGGCCAGGTGAGGCTCGAGCTTGCCAGCACACGAGCTCGAGGTCACGACAACCAGCGAGGTTCGAGCCTCGCTGGATCCGGCGAGACTCTAGCTCGCCGGCATCAGGCGGGGCCTCAACCTCACTAGATCGAGCCTCGCCTGATCGGCAAGATTGAGCCTCGCCCGACGCCGGCAGAGCCTTGGCCTTGCCAAATCGGCGAGATTTCAAAGCTCGCCTCCGCATAAGTTTGGGACTCACAGGGAAGGAAAATCCATCGGTAAAAAGCCAGTACCTAATAGTGGAAAAGGATTTCCAATGCAATTTTAAGCGAGCACCAAAAAAATACTACTATTTTCCAGAAAATTGACTTTTATCTACATGCACATATATATTCTGCTAGTGTCTTGGCTCAATGAAGGATGTGAGTGTACTTTTCTTTAGATGCAGAATATTGTTCCTAAACTTTCAATTGATAAAATTAATAAGGTCTCAAAAGTTCTACCCAATATATACAATCTTTCCTGAAATTTTGATTAATTCGATTGGGTTCCTAAACTATTGCAAAATGTTCAGTGACAACCTTGCAATCAATAAAAGCTTTTAAATTAGGAAAATTGTCACTCCTCATCCTCAACTTTTCAACTGGGGTCATTTCAAATGGAAAATAAACAACGAAATAAGATACTAAAAATTCTCCATGTTAGATACTAGCAGATATTTTTAAATCGTTTTTCCTTGTAATTGTGGCTTTTCCTTGATTTCCAAACTATTCAAAATGTCCGACCTTAAGATCTCAATGGAAGACTGTTAACTAGATGAGATCATCTATTTGAAGTGATTGAGAAAAGGGAAAAAACAAAACTCCCTATCTGAAGTGTATAGTACTCACATAAAAGAGATTATTGTTTCAAGAAACCTGTTACACATAATAATCACAGTTACAATTTTCTTAAACGGATTGTATTTTCATAAGATTAATCGGTGTCTGTCAACAAATTTCAATAAGTTCATTAATGGAAGCATGACACTTGAACATTTTGAAGTAATTCAAGGACCTGATGAAACTGATCAAAAGTTGAGAAATGACATCAGGAATCGGACAGGAAAGGGACCTAATTGTACCAAACAAGTTAATTAATCGGTGTCTTTCAACAAATTTCAATAAGTTAATTAACGGAAGCATGACACTTGAACATTTTGAAGTAATTCAAGGACCTGATGAAACTGATCAAAAGTTGAGAAATGACATCATGAATCGGACAGGAAAGGGACCTAATTGTACCAAACAAAAATTAAGGAAAGATATCACATATCAAGCAAAAATTAGAGACTATTAGCATTATCGTCCCCTTACATATTTCGTGTTACCATCGGATAACATCATTGCCCCACTGCAACAGAGATTATGGTCCAAAAAAAGGCTCTTTATTAATCCACCGCCCCCCCCCCCTGTCTAATGCTTGTTTTGATAAAGAATTAATTATAAGTATTGCTTGTTTAGTGAAATATCTTAGCAAAATTGACCTAAACTTTTCTACAAAGGAAGAAGGACTTAATTTACTAAAATACAAAGGGAGGATGTAAATTTAAAAGTTGAATAGAGCTAAAGAGTTAAGGAATTATATAATTTGATGCTAAAAACTCAATTTACTTTTTTATATAATAAGACTGGAATTTTAAACCATCAAACCAACAAGAAATTGTGTTTTGCCAGCCACTCCAAAGGAAATTCCATTAGATGGAAAAATAAAAAGGCTATAAGATTTGTGAAACGAGGCGTTGGGAAACTCAATCCTGACAAGTTTCTCTCCCCATAGGACTGACGTTCTCTACAATACACATGAGAAAGGACCTAATTAGTACCTGGCTTTAACTCTACCAAATTCTCGTTGACCTTTCACATTTTCTCAGTTGATTAATGGAGCAAATTTTAAAGTTGTTATAGTTTGCATGCAAAACTTTTGACGAGGAAACAAGTGTCGTAATTCAAAACAGTTGAATCTCGTCTTAAATCATCATTTGTCAGGAATGTTTGAGATAATTTCTTTGGGTTGGACATAAACATCTCGTTGTTCCTAGACTAAGGGGAAGTGCGATTCGGCGGAATAAATTCTTAGATATATAACTGCATTTGGAAGGGTTAGGGTCGCTATTTACGGGTCACTGAAATCTTTGTGCCCAAAATCCTAATTCAAGTAGTTACATATTTGATACCACCTGATAAACAAGAATTGTCGTTCGAACCAAAAGTAATTTTTGATCCATCGGCTAATACTGTTATGAGCCAAGTTTTATATACAGATTTGGAGAACCGGAGACTTATGATGAGACAAAGAAAGACAGATCTCACCACTGGCCGTGGTGGCTTTGTTGGGTAGGTTCCTGACCTTTGAAGGGAAAGGTCAAGAGTTCGAAGCCCCTACAACTTGCGTTGCAAGCCATTAGGTGATTTATGTGTGGCGCCCTGGTGGTGGGTCCTAGGCTAGTGTCACCTGGGGGTTTACGTGGCGGATGTCGGCCAAAGCGGTTCCTCTAGCACCGAAAAAAGAAAGAAAGAAAGAAAGAAAGACAAACAGATCTCCTATATAGTGGGAGTGTGCTGTGAAAGACGATATTGGCTCATTATTTTAGAACAAAACTTGGGAGTTAACCAAGTTACAATAGGCAGAAAAGCTTTGTTAAACAAGTGGGTATATAAGATTAGGAATGAAGCAAATAGTAGTATTGGATACGAGACGAGACTTGTAGGGTGTGGTGGTAGAAGCACAAGATGCTTGGTGTTGATGTAGTAGTTTGTTGCTGTAGGGTGCAGCACAAGATGCACAAGTGATCACTTTCAGTTAAAATTGGCACTTAAACAATCATCTCTAAAAACTTATGTAGCACGAATGATCACTTTTTTTTTCACGATTATCACTTAAGTGATCATTTTCAACTAAAATTGGTACTTAAACGATCACTGTTTACAACTTATGATACTGAATAAATACTCAAGAACTTGGTACCACTCCTTCATTTGACTAACATTTGCAGCAAAAATTACAGCAAACCCATTAACCAACAAGCATTGCAACAAACCATTACTAGCAAACAATTGTAGCAAACCAGATATTTCAAATAAAAACTAAACAAATCAAACTTGATACACAACTAAACAAGACTTATAAGTTCTTAGGACCAATATTACAACCTTCCATTTCCACCATTTTCATTATGGATTGCATACAAAAATTGCAACTTACCAACAACACGACTATATTCACAAATTACTCTATATATATACATATTCCATTGATTTTTAATTATAGTAGATGGAGAAACTTATTCTCTTTACTCACTTTACATTTGAGTCTTGGTAGCCGCTATAGTTGTAACCATATCACTAATATTATCTCGTTGGAGAAGATAAAATATACTTGTACGCTCTGTCTTTGCTACTACTCTTGCTTCCGAGGTTATCTTTCACTCTTTGCATTCAAGGGTTGTTATCAATCCTTCTTGATCAAGTTTATTGGTTGAGATTATATTTTTCTTTAATTCTAGAATATGTTTATTTTTACGCAAAACTGGACGTCCTCCACTTGAGATGCTCACAGTCATAATTCATTTTCTAATAGTCAGACACATGTGGCCATTTCCTACAACCACTTTCCCGAAATCTCTATTGGCATAATCATCAAATATATCTCTTTGTGAAAGGCAATGGAAAGAAGTACCAAAATCAATAAGCTGCTTATCTGTGGTCAAGTCAAACCATACAAACAAACACAAGTTTTCTAACAAAGGTTTATTACAAAGTAAATTAGCTTTTTGATTCTTATCCCGTTGCTTCTTTTTGTAGGCTTCATATTGAAACCTCCGGTGTCCAGTTTGGTGGCAAAACAACATTTATCTTTTGCAACCTATCTCTTTCCCCTTGATTATGACTTACCATGCCCACTGAATTTTCTTCTACTTTTACTTCTTCCACAATTCTACACTACTAGCACTGTTGAAGATGTAGAGTCGAAAATTATCTCCACTTGAAACTTTTCTTTGCATCTCTTCATCCATGCTACTGCTCACAACATCATCTAGAGTTAAATCATTCTTCATGGTACTCGAAATTCTGTGCATTGTAGTATTGTAGCTTCTGGAAGGGAACATAAAAAACAATAAAGCTTGAAGCTTCATATTCAGATTTATGCTTGCAGATTCCAACTAACTCATAATCTGTGTGAAACTATTAATATGCTCAATCGTAGAACCTTTATTAGATAACTTTATATTAATTAGTTTTTTCAGCAAAAATACCCAATTTGATGTGGACAGCTTCTCATAGACATTCGTGAGAAGATCCATAGCTTATTTTGCAGTTCTTGCTTTCATAATGCGGTACCCTTGTCTTTTTCGTCAACCATAAATGAATCACACCTATTGTCTTTTGATCAATAATTTTCCATCCGGCTTATGCTGTTAGATCTACTTCTACCATCTCGGTTTTCAACCCTCAAGTGGTGCATAAGGATCTTTCTGATAAAGATAGTCCTCAATTTGGAGTTTCCACCATCCAAAATCCTAATCATTGAACTTATCAACTTTGATTTTATCTTATGACATGTTGTTTGCTTTCAATCGAATGTCACCGATAAACTCTCGATGTTCTTGATTAGCCAACTTAGGCTCGGATACCAGTTGCTACGAAATCTCATGGTAATTCCAAAAAAATAACGCTTGCAAACAATCCACTAGGCAGAATATAATAATAAAAGAACAGAACTAGAAGAACATGCCAGAAAGTTTGTTATCAAAGTTCACACGTCTCTATGCAGGGGCACTCTGCGAATCAACTAGACTTTGGAAAAAGTTGGAATACAACGATAATCATGTCTCCAAATCAGAATATAAAGAGATTGAGAACCCTTACAAAGAAAAAACTCACTTTTTGCTTCTCTCTTTTTCTTTCCTCTCTATTTTCTTTTTTACCATCTTGATGGCTAGTAATTAACTATCGCCGATATAAATGTGTAGCTTTTAACATAAAAACAAAAGTAATAGAAAATATTTAAAAAAAAAAAGCCCCTAAAAAAGATTTGGCTTCATCAAACAACCCCCTAGTGATGATACAACATAAAAAGCTCTTTCGGGATGTGAAATTCGCTGGGCCAGTTCAGACAGTTTGCAGGAATTAACTGCCTCGGCATATTCTGATTCATACATCCACCATTCACAGCATTTAAGACCTTCAGCGGAGGTGCATCTCCTACCAGAAACTTCATCAGTGCAAGAAGCCAACCAATCTCCATATACTTGAGGTGCTTAGCCAGACCTCTAAAATTCATCATCTGTAATACTTAATAGTCCTCTTCGTCAGCATTTCTAGATACAGGTTGGGCTTGCACTGCATATAACTCAGAAAAACTGAATGTTTTGTATAAACCCGACGAGTTTCCAGACAATGAGAAACTGGTCACTTGATACAATAATAATCATTGGCAAAGGACCGACTTAAACTGGAAAGTTTCTAATTCTCCGACCAATTTATTATTGAAAAATTTCAAAACAAGTTGCTTAAAAGAAAATCTAATTTGGCCACTTCCGTCCATCTATGCAAGTGTTTTCCTGGCACTGCTGCTCATCCAAGAGAATCTTTATGATGCTAATATTTGGCAGTCAATGTTTTAATCCGAGCGATGAAAACATAAGCTACAATTCGAAATGAAAGTTCTAGAACGTAATGGAGCCACTGATAATAAAATACTCCTTGTTTCTCGCGTTAAAGAGATGACTATAAACCACAAATTAGATCAGGAAATCATGGAGGAAGGGAGAAAGATAAACAGAGCTTTGTTGCTAGATAAAGAGGGAACATTTCAAGTTCCTTTTGGTGTTAATCCTTTTGCGTTTATGCAATTCCCAAATCAGTATATCGAGCAGTAGATTAAGGAAAACCAAGATGAAGCCACAGTGTAATGTCTTAAAAACTATGACCAGCTTCTCCAAACGTGGCAAACTTGCTAGAATATATGCTATAGCAGCCGCAAACACGAATTTCTACCAGGAGACTTGCAATTCTGCAACAAAACTGGGCGCACGTTCCACCTCCACAAGTAGTAGAACCTAGCCACAACTAAAATGGCAAACATAAGATGATCACATGTTTCCTTAGGCCGTACAAAGATAAAGATCTTGAAAAGTAAAAGCTTCTGCAGGACAGCACATTGTAGGATGGGCTACGCTTCTCTGCTGGCAGACAATTTGAATGTGAAAAAGCTTTCAAGCATAAAAAAAAAAAATTAATCCCAGACAACCACGAATCAATTGGCAGCATGCCATTGACCTGCACCAGTTAACATCCAGTCAGACAACTGCATTACCGCATTACGCACCTGATTCGGTTGGTTACATTTACAGTCATTGTAAACGAGTCTCTCCGGTGAAAATCTGACTCCGGCGAAGGAGCTTTACACGAGAATGAACAGCTTCGTGCTTCTCGCCCAAAATACAGAGCCGAACAGAACAAGATGAGGAGCGGCGACTGGTGCGGATCGATTGACAGGCCAAGAAGCCCACTGAAGCTGGCATGAACTGGACTAACGGGCCGCGGATTTGGATTAGTGGGCTGCGCGAATTGGACCAGGCCCCTTCGCATTGACCGAATTGAAGCCCCCTTTTTAAATTATTTTCTCTCTTTCTCTCTTTTTCTTTATTTGTTATTTATTGGTCATTTAAATCTATTATGCATGTCCTCTATTTTATTTTATTATTAATATTTTTTTAAAAAAGGTATATTTGTTTTGTTAGTAAAAAGAGTGTCAACAATCCCATTCAATTTTAACAATCTGCCTATCATGTCGATGATGCCAATATTTAAATTTTTATGTACATATATGCTCGAATCTTTTCTTGCATAACATTGTTTGTTTGCCTTGTGCTTTCAATTCGCATGTTTGATTCCCATCTGCTTGGCATTTTTTTATTGAAAAAATATGTGCCTACTAATAGCTAGTATTATTTTATGTGATAAGTAACTCCAAACTAGAAAGTTTAATCTTGACCTTTCAATAGTTAGTAAATTTTCTATGTCCAAATCAAATTTCATACAATGAAGTTTGACCCTTCCCCAGAAGAAAAAAATTGACCATTTAAGTAGTAAATAATTTCTCCATAATTCCAACATCAAATATAACAAATTATATGTGGCTAGTAACTTTTCATCTACAAATAATGCTCATGTGTGATGAGTAGTCTTTTTTATATATTAAAGAATATATGTATATGTTAGAATCTTTTTATTCGATGGGGTAGGTTTCTATTTAAGTCACATGAGAAACTTGTTATATCCAATTAAAAATTGTTTACACCTATTTTAAAATTTAATTTATCTTTTAGAAAATAATAATAGAGCATTTAGTTGTGGAGGGAATTTTTAAAAAAAAATTGAACCAAATTTCAAAATTTAAAAAAGTTCAAAAATCGTGTGATTTTGGAGCTGGTAATTTGTTGAACGGTTGAGTGAATATCTCACCAGCAAAAACAAATTTGAGTTTTTCTCTATAAATAGAGAAAAGGGAGCTTCGGTTCATGGGGGGGCAGGAATTCAAAAAAAATTCAAAGCAAAAAAATTCTGTCGTTCGGGGGGTCTTCACTTCGTTCGGCCGAAAAAGGGAAAGCAAAAGAGAGAGAAGAGAGCTTCGGTCTGGGGTTCCTCTTCGTCGGAAAAAAGAGAAAAGCCAAAAAGGGTGAAATCATAGAAAAATGGGCTTCGTTTCTTGAAGGAAAAAGAAGAAAAGTCAAAAGAAAAAAGGTGCAGAAAGATAGCAGAGTGAAAGTGATCCGTCCACGAAGCCCCACACCGCTGCCGCTCCGGCGCCCCACATCACCGCCGGTCTGAGATCTCCACCAGCACGCCTTGCGCCAGTCACCGCCGCCCGTGAAGCTTCCGGTACTGCTCGCTCTACCGCGCCACCGCCTCGCAGCAGCCCGCCTCGCTCTGCTGTTCTTCGCACTCCGCCTCCCTCTGCAGCTCTACGCCCCTCTCGCCGCGCCTGCACCATCGCCGATCCGCCTCACTCGCGACCGCCTCGCTCGAAGCCCCACCGGACGCCGAGCGACGCATGCCACAGCCAAGCCGTCTTCCCCGCGCCGACGTAGCCGCTGATCTCCGTCCGCGAGCCCCGACGTCCACGCACCCCTTCCTCCCACGAAGCTCCGCCGCGCCTCCGCTTGTCCCCGAAGCCCTGCAACTCGCGCCCAGCAACACGTTGAGACACCACCGGCCGCCCGCGCACCTCAACCATGATCTGCATCTCAGCTCGCCGCCGGTGAAACCCCCCGCGACGCCGGACTCGCACCCGACGCCGTCCGCCGCTCGTGTCCCCTCGCGACGCCGACATTGCACCTCAGCCCGAGCCACCATTGCTGCGACCTGCGACCCTGCTGTTCGCCGGTCATCGACGCCGCACCTCCCTGCTGCTGCTGCTGCCGCTCAATCCTCACCGGAGCTCCGATTCCGGCCCGCTCCGACACTGACCATCCTTCATCCGAATTTGTCCAGCAAGTTCAATACGGTTGGTACCATTTTCCTTGTGCAGGTCACTTGAAGCTTGAGAAGGGTGAATTTGGAATGTTCCTTGCTGGTTTCCCTCTTGGAGATAATTTCCCAAGCTAGGTAAAATTTTAGGTTAAATTCAATTATTATTTGGATTTTTTTTAGCTTGTGGAATTGACTTGATTTGTTCTGTTTTTATCATTATCCAATTATGAAGTTTGTCATACTAAGTCATAATAATCAAAAATATTGAGTCGCGAGACGTCGGCTTAGATTTTTGATTATTTTGACTTTCATGACAAATTCATGAATTTCTTTGCATCATTGATTCATATTAAAATGCCATTGATTTACATGGATGGATTTTTATTTTGGCATGTTATTATTATTTGCTCATCACATATCATGCATCATATTAGGTATTTAGGTCTATACACATATCACATTTGAAGCAACGCATTTTAGTTTTTTTAAGATTCATGTAGAATTAGGATGATTTTCCTTTAATAAAACCAAAACAAAAAAAATGTTATTTAGGTTATATAGATTTCATAATGTGCACATTACATATTGCGTTTTAATTAGTGGGTTATAAGTTAATGTTTTAACATTCTCATTATGTAGTTTTTTTAAATATAAATATATATATATATATATATATATATATATGCCAAAAAAATTAACATTGTATCATTACGTAACTTTCTTTTTTAATAAAAATTACTAGGTCATTTCAAATAAAAAAAGAAAACACAAAAGTCTTTTATTTGGTTAGTTAATAGGTTAGCTCATAATCAATCTCATTTAATGTCATCATTGTTAGCGTAGGTTGCATATGTGTAATAAAAGCAATCATAAAAAATCACAAAAGGAGCATGCATATAGAATTACCACGTCATTCATCCCATATCATGCAGCATATGCATATTTAGGATTATATAAATTAGATTGCATACATATAGTGATAAGTTTAAGTCATATCATATGAATTGCATCTCGCATGTCATTAAAATAAATCCATGTGTATTAAATTTAGATTAGGATTGCATATAATTAACATTTTAAAAAAAAAGAAAAAAAGAAAAATTAGGTGTCTTGTCGTTTAGAAATCATGTTTAGGGCATGCATTTTTATAAGATTTTTTCATTGAATGTTATTTTATTAATTGTGCACCCGCATGACCACCATTTGCATGTTAGTAGTTTAGGTTAAATTAATCAATATTGCATGCAAAATATTTTTAAAAAAAATTAAAATAAAAGGTACCGAAAGGCGTTAGACTAATCTAGCGTAACCATGTCCCCGGACCTATTGAATCTCTGGTTCGCAATAGTAAAGTGTTCTCCCATACTTTACTTGGGTTTTTAACCAACCCCTAATTGGTTAGTGGCGAGCTTCACCGATTGAAAATCATTTGCATGTTAAAAATTCAAACCTAAGTCGCGAATTGGTATGGGCTTGGGAGAGCCCGGAAATTTTAAAGACTTAGTAATCCATCAACCTAAACTTTAGGATTGCCCTGAAAATTTAGGTCGTGACAGGGTGAATGTCCTTTCAAGAAGCCACAAACTTGCCAACAGGTTTTCATATATTATTCTGAAAATCGGAATTTTTTTTTTCTGTTATTTTTTCCTCGTTTGAAACATGCAAAGATGAAAAGTGAATTGCCTAACATTTGTTTTGATTGCCCGTGAAAGCGAAATTAGGATGCATTTAAGAAAATACTTTTGGTGAAAATCTTTTTTTAAGGAAATTTGTTTTTTCGTTTGTTCAATGGTATACTCAACAGCACATAAAGCTCTACTGTTAGACAAAAGTTAAAGAAGCTACTGAGTGTTCGTAGGAAGATCCTTGTTATGATTGAGAAAAATGATATCCTTTACTTAGGAGCGAGAAATATTTTTTCTAATATTAAATGTGGGTGTTTTTTTTTTAATTTTTTATCGAGAATATTATTTTCATTGATTAACCAATTTCAACGAATCAAACCTGGAAAAGTAACTGCCCTAAATACTGTTGGAACCTTGACTGTTCTTTTATGTAATAAAACATGTATTATTGGAAGCACACCATATCTTTTCCTCGGATATGAAGCAACGAATCAAACTTAGGAGCCGTAACTTTGAAAAGAACATGTATTTTCGAAATAATTCGCGTATGTACACGTGAGAATGATCGAAACGCGCCCTGCCAATTTGATACAGACTACGGAAAAATAAATGGAAAAAGAAAACAATGACCGCAGACCAAACCAAAGAAACACAAAAGAAAAAAAAAAACAACAACGCCTATGTAAACTAGTAAAAATTCCACAAATAATAACAAAAAAAAGATAAATCCTAAACTCATACCCCCAAATTCTCAGACCGAAACCCCGTGACAGATTTATCGAAATCCCAGGATAAAACTGCAACAAAATGAGAGATTTCATCAATTACTTCAGTCTCACTTTGGTTTTCTTTAGATCCTGGAATCCCTAAAAAGGCATAAGGGACTCATTTATGTTAAATTTTCTCTGAGATCCACTCACACACTTACCACCCGAGTTGTCTGCCGTGTGGGTTTATGACATTATGGCCGTTTGGTTCAACTATGTGGAAATGACTTTAAAAAAATGCAAATATCTTTAAGGTAAAGGGGTTTTCCGAAATGCTACACCATTTGGTAAATTGCAATAATTTAAATAGCATTGAAAAATAACTTTAGCATAAACACTGTTTGGCAAAACTCACATTTGTAATTGGCTTTTGCTATTTTTTTTTTTAAAGTCTAAAAATCAAATCAGGTGGCCAGCTAATCACCGGCCAACTATCGGACGGCCAAATCGGTGGCCTAAGGTGGCGAAGGCCAGATCCGGCCACCAAATGGCCGAGATCTAGCCTCCGATGGCTAGATCTAGCCTCCGGATCGCCAAATCTGGCAGCTAAGGTTGCAACCTCAGGCGACATCGCTTGGCTCGTGTGAGACAGGCGACACCGCCTGAGTCAAGGGTTGTGCCACCCGAGCGGTGGTCACCAAGGATGCGTAATCCCGGGCGACGGTGGCAGCTACCGGAGAAGCCGAACTCTCGGGCGAGGAAGAGGAAGACGAATGAGAAAGAAGATGAACAGATACTTGATGATGAACAGTGACTTGCATTTCCAAAATGCCCAATGCTCAAAGTTGGTCCGGATCTACATTGAGCTTTCAGTATTGGGAATGCTAATATTTGGCCAATGAGCTTTCAAAAAATATTTGCCAAACACAAAATATTTTCCCCTTGGAAAAGCTATACCAAACAAGACCTATGTCAGTAATTTAACGGGATATTTGGGATGAAGTTGATAGAAGGTGAATCTTTTATGAGTATTACGGTTTGGGACTTTTTGTAATGTAAAAATTACTCTGGGTGACAGCGGTAAAATTTTAGGAGTTTGTGATTTTCAGTGATATGAATATTCACATGGCATGCTCGCTCTCGCTCTCGCTCTCCGCAAGTCAATATACATCTGTGATTTGGTCGCTCTTCCCTCTTCAGGCATTGCATCGAGTGAGAAATTTCACTTCCCTCTTCTTCTTCTTTGTGCTACCATCAGTTTGATAAATTCTGGGCATTTTCAAATATTTTAAGCCCTTTCACTCATTTGAAATCATGTTGTTTCAGAGTGGTTTGGAACTTCTTCCCAAAACAGCCTAAAGAGAAACTCTTAGAGAAAAAAGTTATGGTTATTCTATTACTTGTGAAATGATGCCAATGAGGAGGAGGGGAGCCCTATATATATATACATACAACCGTACATCTCTCTTTAATCTAATGGTGGAGGTTCTACCTCCCCATCTAACAATTATCCTTATTAATTACAAGAAACCCTAGAGTAGTGTATATTTCCTTAAATTTGTCTACCCCTAGAAATATTCTAGAGTACACAAGAAACCCTAGGACTATAGGCTTGTTCGATCTTCTTGGATCAGCCTCGGTCTGTCATGCATTGAAAACCCCTAGTTTGTGACAAAAGGTTGAGGCTTGTTTAAGTAAGACCAAAAAAACTTTGCCCAAAATGATTGTGAGTAATGATGTCATTATGCTGGTTAAATTGCTCGCTATGTTCATCCTATTGAATGATGTTGATGTCAATATTGTGCAAAGGTCATCCTTCATTGACTTTGTGAATGATGTGGCTGAACATGGTTCTCATTATAAGTTGCCGTGTTTTTCATTAGTCCAAACAAAGTTAGTGCCTTATTTGGAAAAGGAAATTGGAGAAGTGTAGAAGATGTGAAGAAATCAAGGGATAGAACCGGCTGCACACTTATGTATAATATTTGGTGTGATTAGTAGAGACCCTTCATTAATATCTTTGCCTATTCTATGACCCGTTTTTATCAAATCAATTTTGTATTTTTAATTTTATCGAAAATACATATAAAAATAGTAGCATACATTGTGTAATATATGGCCCATTACCGACCAAAATAATAATAATATATGGCCCATTAATTCAGCCTATTCTTTTGTTAGCCAAGCCCAAAAAGCCAGCCTATGTTCTCCAAGTTCGGCCCATCTTTTTCTTTCCTTCTCTAGATAAATCACGTTGAAGACGATGGAGCGGGAGAACAAGAAAAGAGAAAGAAGAAGACGTTTGCTCGCGGAGGAGAGAAAAATAAAAAGGGAAATTTTTTCACACGTAGCTGATTCAGACACCTTGACAAGCTAAACCAATAGCGAATTGCAATGCCAGGTAAACATTCAAGCCTATGATTCGTTTAATTATGGTAATTTTCAAAGTTAGGTCACAAATCCGAAATTATGTCAATTTTGTACTATGATGTTTGGTTGATGAGTTGTCGAGCTGTAGATATTTATGGAAATGGTAGATAAGGATGTTATGGAGATGTGGGGGTTGATGGAAATCAATTACAAAGTATGGTTTGATCAAAATGCAACTATGAAGTTTTGTGTTCAAATAATGCGTATAGAAGAAAGATCAACATTTTCTTTAAACAAGTACTTTGTTAGTGTGTAGATGTCATTTTATTGATGGACAAGTGTAGTTGAGTCGTTTTTCTCATTAGAGTGGTGTGTTACTTGGGCTTTTTTTGTTATCGTTTTTAGATTAATTGATAAGAATACAAGCGTGTTGGCTCGAATAACCATGGGAATTTGCTTTTTAGCATTCCTAGGTGATTGATATTATCTCTTATTTGAGTTTGTAAACTTTTATTTTAAAAACAATATAAACTAGATATACTATGAGTTACAAAAATGAAATGTTTATTGCATAAAATCTAAATCAAGCATTAACTACCGTTTTGGTTATTTGAATAGAAAAGTATATGTTGATTACAATTTGAGTTGATTGCCTCTAAATGGTTTGCGAAAGCTTTTATGAAAGAATCACGAAAAGTTCATGATTTATGAATTTGGTTTATGAAAGATACTTTGATATATATATATATATATATATTGAATTGTGAAAAGTTATGTGATTTGGTTATTAAACTTGTGTTTTCGAGATGGTTTCTGATTTTAACTGTGGTTTATTAGATATTGAGGTTGATTAATTATGCTCAATGTCTTTGTGACCATTGAGTGATTTGTGGGTGTGCATAATAATGTCAAGATATCGTTGGCAGCCAACCACTGACAATATAGATGGAGACCAAGGGAGAATCTTGGTCACCTTGCAGTGGGGCGTTATGCGTGATCACAGTTAGATAGCCAAACAAGATTGGTTAATGGAATGGACCATTGATGTGAATTTAATAAAATTGATTAGTGGATCAGATATTTGTTTTGATATTGATAATGAAATAGGTAATTTGCTATGAGTATAATTATGTTGAAGCAATATATATATTAATGACTGATTTTGATCTTGAAGATTTGTTATATTCTAGATTTGGTGAAAATAAATTGTGTTTTAGTGTCTTAAATGTGCATTATGGAAGTTTGATTTGTTATATACACTTACGGGGTTTTGGTTGCCTATTTCTTCGATTTTACTTGCTTTCCAAATTCTTTAGTGAACGGCAAGTAAGGGGAGAATTTTATCGTTATTAGGAGGGCAATTTGATAGTGGAGATTTGGGTATGAGTTGTATACGGATTTGATAAGCTCCAACCATTTGACTTCTAATCAAATATATATGAATATGTGTGTGTATATATATTTTGCTGTTAGGTTGATTTATTGTTATGTTTGAGACTATGCCCTTTAGGGAAAAGGATGGTGGTGTCATTGCCTCTATTCCCTAAAATGGGAGCCTTGGTTCTTGGACCGAGAACCCTCAACGGATCCCTCTTCTCCGATCCCTGACGAACCTCAGGTAGGCTTATTTAATGGGAATTTTCTACATATTTTTTATAATATTTTAGCATAATGAGGGACTGAGAGTGACGACTATACCATTCAAGTTTCTAGGTTAATTTTAGCACTATAATGGTTAATCTTAAATTAAGAAGGATACTGAACTTGCTTGGTTACGCGATGCGTTCCTCGCTCCTCAAATTTTCCCTCACCTGTTAAGATTTTCTCAGGAATCATCAATAAACAATTGAATAGAAACTCAAGATAAATTTAATAGATCTATATAATGACATTAACTATTTCTTTCTAATAGGTGATAATATTTTTACTTGTAATCAACGATGTTTGGGTTGTGTCAGAATTTTGGAGGGTTTTACGAGGATGGCCTTGAGTCTTATGCACACAAACATAAGAAATTATCACTTTGATTGCTTGTTCTTTACTTGTAATTTTTTATTTATAGGATTCTCACTAATTCTTTTTTGGGAAAAGATAAACATTAAAAAGAGAAAAAGTAAAGGAGGGAAACCGGTTGACAACCTTGAAAACGTGTGGTCATAAGCTGACCGTTCTTCCGTTAGTTGACCGAGGAATGGTCAGCTAAGCCGCTCCCTTTTAAAAAATAAACCCAAGAACTTTTACAAAGTAAGAAGAATTAAACCCATCAAAACATTGATGTAGATTTGAATTTATCTTTTAGATTAGCTTATTCTACAGAAAGATTTGAATCTTAAATCCTCAAACCAAGAGGGAACTATCTTAACAAACAACACAAAGGAATAATCATTCAAGGAAATAAAAAGAAGCGATAAGATTTGTGAAACATGTTGATAGAGATAGATTGCGGTAATCCTACGCCAAAAAGGAAATTGAATCCCCAAGAGTTGTTTTTCCTCACATAATAAAGGATTCGCCTTGTGTTTTGAGGAATAAATTCATCAAGAATTTTTTTTTTTAAATCATCAAAAAGTTGCACACAAAGCAAATTGATCATTCAACATTCAATCTACGACGAAGAAATGCCGAATTGGGAAGAACTCCCATAAGAGATCCTAGAACTCATCATTCACCGACTAGCCATAGAAGACATTTTAGTTGTTCGACGGGCGTGCACCTCATGGCGGTCCTCTGCCTCCAAAGAGACATACAAGGCGAAGTGGAAAGCTCCTTGGCTGAGGTTGAATGTGCACAACACAATAGCTGAGTTCTTCAGCCCCTCTACAGGGAGAACTCATCGAGTGCGGCTTCGAGAATATCAATTTGAGATCTTGTCTCCACGAGGATGGATACTTGTGTCAAAGTTGGGACGTGAGTAACGTATCTTCAATCCATTTTCGCACGTGAGCGTCAGACTCCCAAGAAGCTTCGCAACGAGTCACGCCTCAGTGTGGAAATCGATGTGCTGGAGAGGCGCCAGTGCGGCCCCCCTAGGATCGACATGATCGCGTTGTCCTCAAGCCCTTCTTTGTCCAGAAGCTACACAGTAATGATCTCTTTTCGTCGGGGTCATGGACCACGAAAGTTTGCCTTTTACATGTCAGGAGAAGATGGGTGGACGATAGGGAGCCCGCCAAGGCAACTGCCTCGATCCTTCGTCCTTCAACTGACTTATTACGATGGGCTACTTGTGGCCATGGATGGGCATAAGCAAATAATGACCCTTAACGAGAGAAATCGTCGCATGGAATCACGGATACTTCTAGTTCGAGGACTGAATTATTTTGAAGGTTATCCATATCTCGTTGAATGTTCGGGCTTATTACTGGTGGCTTGCACGATAAGGGGTGAAGGGTATGGACCCGGAAAAAAGATCCGAGTTTTCGAAGTTGATTTGGAGAAGGGAACTCAGGAAGAAGTCAAGAGCTTGGGAAACGCGTCTCTATTCTTGAATGACAACTCTTCCTTTTCGGTGGAGTTCAACACCGAGTTTGCCTTCCCGGGATCAAGCCAAACCACATCTATTTTCCGGAGTACCAAGATGAAAAGATGAAGAGTTACGGCATGGATGACGGAAAATTTGAGGCAACTAACACTCGCATCTTTGACTCCGAATGGTTTCAGCCTGATTTTTTAACTTACCGTTTGAGTTCATTCTCTTCTACAGTATAAAGATTTTGATGTCAAATCTGGGTCCACTGGAGTAGCCCATCTCCACCTTGATCGCAAGGGCTCTACATGTGTGACCCATGGGATCAACAGTCGGTACAAGACATTCCTCATTTACTATTTTCGTTGACAGAACGTATGTTAGTTGTGAGTGTTAGTTTAGATTTTAATTTTTTGATCGACCAATTTCTTGGCATGACATCGATTTGGATGTTTTTGTAACAAAGTGAAAAAGAAGGAAAAGTCTATTGGAATCGAGAGGAAAATTCTGTTTTGTTCTATATTGATTGTAACTCCATGTACAAGATTATATATTTAATTACAGAGAATGAATCAATAAAAGGAAAGTAGATATTCTCCTATTTTTCTAATCCTAAAATAGACATGATTCACTATCAATTTACAATTGATACGATTTATTGAATCATATATTCCAACATTTCCCCTCAAGCTGGTGACCTGTATATGTCCAAGACGCTAAGCTTTTTTAGAAGATATGCATGTTGTCTTTGGCATAGTGGTTTAGTGAATATGTCCGCAGGTTCTCCGAGGTTCTGATTCCTCTTGTCTCGATAACTCCTTCTTGAATCTTTTCTCGAGTAAAGTGGCAATCAACCTCTACATGCTTTGTCCTCTCATGTAATACAGGGTTTGCTGCAAGTTTGAGTGCTGAATCATTGTCACAAAAGAGTGTAGTCGGTCCTTTAACTTGTGCCCCGAGATCCAAAAGTAGGCCCCTTAACCACACTATTTCACAAACAGTCTTGGCCATGGATCAATATTCGGCTTCGGCTGAAGATAAGGACACAGTAGACTGCTTCTTTGTCTTCCATGAAAGCAATGATTCCCCAAATTTAATACAGAAGCCAATGATAGATCTCTTGCTCATAGGGCATGTGGCATAATCTGCATCGCAATAGGTTATCATTTCCATGTTGCATTTTTGAGAAAGGAGTATCCCTAACCTTGGGCACGTCTGCAAGTATTTCACAATCTTCAAGGTTGCATTCATGTGAGATCGTTTTGGCATGTGCATAAATTGACTAAAGGTCTGTACTGCATAGCAGATATTTGGTCTAGTCATGGTGAGATATATAAGCTTCCCCACAAGTCTCTGATATCCCAGCCAATCCTTTAATAATGGATCATCAGAAGAAGAAGATATACCAGCATCATAATCAACATAAGTCAACTTGGCATTTTGCTCAATAGGGATAATGGCCGATTTACAGCTCGATAGTCCTGCTTATGATATAATTTCTATCACGAATTTCCACTGACTGAGAGAAATTCCCTGATCTGAACGAGCTATCTCAATTCCTAGGAAAAACTTAGGTGGCCCTAAATCTTTGATATGGAAGGTGGAATGTAGATACTCTTTAAGCTTCTTTACAACAGAATTATCATTTCCCATGATAAGTATGTCATCAACATAAATCATCAAGTAAATAGATGATATACCTTTTGTCCAGGTGAATAGGGCATAGTCATATTTGGACTGTTTGAATCCAGCAGCCATGAGTGCATTAGTGAACTTGGCGTACCATTGTTGAGAGGCCTGCTTTAGTTTGTAGAGAGATTTGCGGAGACGACACATCTTAGACTCCCTCCGTCTCCGTAATCCTGGTGGAAGATCCATGTAGATTTCTTCATCCATATCACCATGCAAAAATGCATTATGGACATCCATTTGATGCAATGGCCAGTCACGAAAAGCAACAACCGATAGAAAGGAATGAATTGTGACATCCTTTGCCACTAGATAAAAGGTTTAATGGTAGTCAAAACCTTCTTGTGGTGTAAAGCCTTTGGCCACTAATCGAGCCTTATACCTTTCTACGAAACCATCTGCTCTGTACTTAATCTTATATACCCATTTACGCCGAATTGGTTTCCGATCAGCAGGCAATGGTATGATGTCCCAAGTGTGATTTTCTATATACGCATGTAATTCAGCTGCCATGGCCTTTTGCCAACGAGGATCATCTCTTGCTCGTTATAACTAGAGGGCTCTTATTCTTTAGAAATACGGCTTATACAGCATAAATGTTCTGGTGATAGCCTATCAAATGAAATATAAGACGATATAGGGTAACGAGTAACTGACGACCTCGAAGAACCACATATGTAGTCCTTGGTCCAAGTCGGTGGATGAGTAATACGACTAGGACGTCGTGGCAGCTCATGTTGTATTAGAGACAATTCTTCATTAGGGCTTGCTTATGAAGTGTTCATCGACTGAGCTGGTTCTTCTATGGAATGGCTTGTTAACTGTGTTGGCTCTTTAGGAGGTTCTTCAATAGAATGACCCATAGGAATCTCAATAGGTGTTGGAGGTGATACACCAATTGATCTTGGAGGAGAAGTAATAATAAGTGTTCATTCAGAAGGTAAGTCCTCTTCCAAGAATCGCTTATTGGTTGTCTTCTCATCTTCAGAAGGAGTAAGATTTTGGAAAGGAAAAGTATCCTCATGAAAGACAACATCCCTGATAACAAGAAATTCTCCTGTAGATGATGCATAAATTCGACATCCCTTTTTAAGGCTGGATAACCCATAAAGATACATTGATGGGCACAAGGAGCCATTTTATCCCTATGCCCCACTGTAGTCACATAACATAGACACCCAAAAACTTTAAGATGACTAAGATTTGGTTTCTTTCCATACAATAACTCAAAAGGTGTCTTCCCCTTTAGAATGCGAGATGGCATGCAATTGATCAGATATGCTGCTGTGAGATAAATTTTTTTCACTTGATCGAACTTTCCGTACATCTCCCTTATGTTTTCCCACATCTTTTTTGGGTCTTCTATCGGCGGAAGTCCGGCTGCGACTTCGAGTGAGATGCAATTCCCAATCCATGTCCTGACTAATTGGTTGCATCTCTTCCAAAGCCGCGCCATTCTTTTGTCGGACGGAATTGGAAAAGTCCCATCAATGAAAACTTCTTTGTCCTTCGTGACCAGTGCTCGTCGGAATTCGCGTGACTAGCTCGAGTAGTTGTCGACGCTGGGTTAATTGTTGGCTGATGATTTTCAGTTCCAGTCTGTTGTTGTTTGTTGTGTAAAGTGGGTTGCCGAGTTCTGGCCGATCGCTGGTAGCAAGGAATTGGTACGGAAAGAAACCGGGCGAATAGCTCGGGTAGGGATTTGCGTCCTGACCCAAGCCGTTCGACTCGACTGTAGGTCCCACATTGTGAAAGCCCGGGTAGGGATTCGTTCCCATACTCGGCCTAGTCGATCCGCCTATCTGCTCCGGGCCAATGGTTGGGCTTGCCTCGTTATTGGTTGGCGGGCCTCCATTGGTTTGCGCGTTGCTTTGGTAGCCCGACAGTGATGCATTTGGGCTCGGCCCATGATACCATGGATAGGATATCCATTGGTAAGGAGGGCTTGAGAAAGGCAACCCCAGATTATACTGAGCCTAGAATTGCTGCCATTGCACGTGTTGAGCGATCTGGCCCTGCTGCTGCCCTGATTCAGAAACCATGACAGAAGAGTCTTGGCTGCCCAGATTTTGTGGCGTTGCATCTCCAGCAAATTGGTCGACTAGATTTGAGGTAAGGTCTTCTAGCTTTGTCATGATAAATAGAAATCGATTCCTTCGGCAACTCTTTTGTAGATAGAGTTCCTCTAGAGACAATCGAAGCTTTGATTCCTACGGCAACTCTTTTGGGGATTGGAGTTCCTTTATGAGGCAATCAGAGCGGAAGCAAGAAAAGTCAGAATTGGAGGCTCTGATACCATGTAGCAAAGTGAAAAAGAAGGAAAAGTCTATTGGAATCGAGAGGAAAATTCTGTGTTGTTCTGTATTGATTGTAACTCCATGTACACGATTGTATATTTAATTACAGAGAATGAATCAATAAAAGGAAAGTAGATATTCTCCTATTTTTCCAATCCTAAAATAGACACGATTCACTATCCATTTACAATCGATACGATTTACTGAATCATATCTTCCAACAGTTTTTAATGGGAGATTAAGGGTACAAACCCCAAAATTAAGGATATGTACGCATAATTAAAATGAGAGATTAGTTAGGGACTATCTAGAGATATAAAATTTTAATTATTAATTGATATCTAATATTCTCTTTACTTTTTTTATATAGTGAGGTGATATATGGGTACCTTGGTCATGGAAAATTGATTATATATAGTAGAGATAGATATAGATAACAATATATTAAGAGAACTTAGCAACCCGCTGAAAATATTCAAAATGCTTATCTAATTTTTCTAATTAATTCTAGAAGAAATTATAAAATATTTTTTGAACAAGGTAATCAGACTACATGGAAAGATAGTTAGAAATCTTGGATATATGACAAGGTGTATAGTTGATTTAAATTGTTATTCGTAATAATATAGAAAACCACTAGGACTTAATTACCTTTATAAGTCACACTAAAAAAAAGGTCGAATTTATTTTCGTCTGCATTCTCGTTTGGCATTGTAATTTATGGTGCTCTACAACCTCAACTAAATTATCATCGTAAATACAGATATTATTGGCTTGATAATAAGATAGATACCATAAATAGATCATCAGGTTTAAATCCATTTTGCATCTGAATCACAACAAACCAATTGAGATTAGGGAGTATCATCCCTAATATTGTTGGAAGTTGCCAAACACAACCTAGAAATGGAAATTTGACACACTCTCCAGTATTAAGACCAAACTATTGCCTGAATGGATTGGCATTAACGAAAATTACATTTATGACTCTTAAGGTACATTTGGTAACCTTTATGTTCCAAAGAATAATTTATGTTTAGAGATTTTTTTTACTTCTTGTTTCTGTTATAAATTTATTCCCTGGACACTTTTCTATTCCAGAGAATAGAAATATTAGTTGACATTACCAAATGGATTTATGTTCTTTTTTTGTTCCAAAAAACAAAAAGAAAAAAAAGAAGAAAAAAAGAAAAGATAGTTATCAAATTTGCTCTTAATATGCCCCTATTGTGCCAAGACACTCATGGTATAAATATGTGCATGGTGCATATAGTCATTTTTCAACAGTTTCTTTATTTAGCTCTTCTTCATTTCGGCACTTCGTGAAAATAATTAACTCAAACCTAGCAAACACGAGAATAGCTTCCCCCTCCCTACGAACATGACAACAATGACACAATATGAAGAACAATATGAGAAAGAAAGAATTTGATGGAACATGTGATCTCAATTTTTGTGCCCCAAAATATAATCTTGACTTGAAAGACTTTCTATACAAAAAGTGGTTTTAAGCCCATAATTGAAAATTTAGACAAAATTATATGTTCAATGGGGCTAGACTAGAAAGGCTTGAAATTTATATTCAAGGTTCGTTATTAAGAGTGCTTGCCAATTTTTTTAATTGTAGGCCCTCATCACCGAGGGCATTCGATTGATCTCCATGAAATTCAAAATGAAAGTTCAATAAAAAAAAGAGCAAATAAAAAGAAAAAACGATACTTACAGTGGGTGGCAACTTTTCTCTTTATTTATTTATTTTTAATTACATAGACATGCACGTGGGATGTGGTTCACTTTCTACTCAATACGGCTCAAAATGGATCCACAGGATAACCGGACGAAACCGACGTGATCGCGATTAGGTCGGGGTTCCCACGACTCTAGCTTCGTCAAAAGGTCGACTCGTGTCGCGTGATTGTTGACCAAGGTGGTAACTCTTGACACCAAGAAGGAATTTTCGGGATTGAGATGGGCGACTTGTACTACATGATCATAGTCGAAGTGGTATCCACCTTAACACCATCTTAAGTCTTGTGCAGCCCAGGTCTGACAACAAGTCGTGTGTGTTAAAGTGTAGTGCGATGCAAAGAATACATGCACATAAACATGCACCACTTCAAAAGTTTAAAATATAAACATTCGTTCCCAACTCTATACTTGCAAGACAAAAGGTTAACAAACAAACACTCCTCCCATATAACTTCCAACTACAAAAACATTTAACACTCATCATAGGGACGTACCCGGTATCCTCAATACCAAACAAAAATATTTCCTGAACAAGAGAAATTTCAACTTAAGTACTCAAAGGTTTAAAACCAAATCTTCAATGGAGTCGTCAAGCTATCGCGACCTACTCCTCGGGGGAGGGAGTAGGTTTAAGAGTATTGCATAAAGGACGGGCCTATAGCTCATGATTAGGCATGGGCTTTCTCAAGCCCATCTCTCGCGCAACATTGGGTATTCAAATTGAGGATATGAAAACTTTCTGAAGGAGTCATCAGTAGCCTATTAGGGTTGACTGTAAACTAAGTGAGGCATGAGGGTGTACTTCACTTCTTACGTAATAAGAGAATCTAGGATTAGGAGTTGATTACACTAATTAAACAATTAGTGTCCTTTCGATACCTAATCTTGTTCATTTTAAAAGAAAATATTTTTTCTTTTTCAGGTTGTCTAGATTGATTTTATACTTATCCACTAATATATGAGGTGATCATACGGGTGCATAATCATTAACTTAACAATCGGCAATCAAGGAAATCATCAAATACATTTCATGGGATAGCAAAGACTTAACACTAATGAAAAGATAAATGCTAATCCTAGTTGGACTAAAGGAAAGCCAAAATCAACATATCAATGTTGCGCAATTAAGGACCTTTGTCTCTAAGAATAATTGAAACCCAAAGGTAGAGCCCTAAGGGTTTTGTCAACCTTGAACGTAATTCTAAATTGAAAGACTTCCACTTTTTCAGGAGAAAATAACCCAAAAGATTAATTTAAAACTTTTTGGGGATTTTTAATTTTAATTTTTTGAATTTTTTTGGTTTTTTTGGAAATATTGAATTTTTGAGTTTTCGAAAAAAATTTTGGACATTAAAATATTTTTGAATTTTTTGAATTTTTCTAATTACTACTGAAATTTTTAAACATTTTCCAAATTTTGGATTTTTATGAAAATTTTTGAATTTTTTCTTTATTTTTTTTATAATTTTTGATTTTTTTTTTAAATTTTCTATTTTTTTTATATTTTCAGAAATTTTTTGAATTTTTGGAAGGCTTTTTGAATTTTTTTTTGAAAACTTTTGAAATTTTTTAATTTTTTATATGATTAAATTCGAGGAAGGGGTTCCGATTTGGTAAACCCAATCCGACTCGGGACCAGACCCAAACTCAGATCTGACCTAGTCAGATTAAAAAAAAAAAGAAAATTATATATATTTTTAAAAAATTTATATTTTTTCTTTTTTACTCTTTTCCCTATTTTGTCCTATTCTTTGCACCTTCTCCTTTATGACTTCTTCCCGAAGCCCACTTTTGTCTTCCTATTCTCTATTTTTCGTTTTTTTTTTTTGCATTTTTATTCTTTTTCTCCTTCGTCTTTTCCTTACTTTGCCCTTTTTCCCCTGCACTCCTTCCACCTAGCTATGAAGCATCGACACTCTCCAAGAGTCTTCACGTATGCGTGGACACTTTGACACGTGTCGGACACTTGGACACTCGACAAGCACGTGTTGAAAAATCGACACCTAGTTAACTTTCTCGACACTTGAGTCGAAATTCTGACATATGAGTTTCTGACACATGATTCCGATATCGACGTCAATTTTAAAAATTCAATAAATGAGAGGTCAAAATATAAACACAATAATAAACATAATAAATGGAGAAAGAAGAAAAACATAGTCTTATATTTACTCCTGACTCTCACTTCCGTGATATACAATTCACCCTTAAGTTTTAATATGCGAGTCTAAAATATGAATCACTTGTTTTTTCTCCAAGTTTTATGAATTATTGAAATAAAGTTAAATTTGTCATTAATAAATGGCGAATTAATGTTTTTAGTGTATATTCATTCTATGCTTTTTAATTATTTATTTATTTACGAATTTGATTCAAATTAATTTGATTGAAATAATCATAAAAATGATAATTTATTATGTATATTTTATTTAATATACAACGTGTTCCAATGTGTCGGAATTCTTTGTTTTTGAGAAATGACGTGTCGGTGATGTCAGACGTGTCGTGTCACGTGTCGTGTGTTAGTGTTGGTGCTACTTAGCCACCCAGCATCGTCTTCAACCTCTCACCTCTCCTTCAGTGAAGTCGAAGGTCCATAGAATGCTAGAACACCAACCTTACTTCTTTGATGAGCCAAAATAAAAAACTAATGATTCCAAGCACTAAAAGAATCTAAGCTTAATTAAAATGATTTAAGCCTCCAGCAGACTACAACCGTCCACCTCGCAACTACCATTCATGGCCATAAACACCTCCTGTCAAAATCACCGGTCAAGAAATGCTTATCCAGAAATATGCCGTGCATACAAAAATGTTGAAACAAGAACATACGAAACGGAGGGTAGCAGCAGGGACCTATTAAAACTCATTTGACTAGCCAAGAATCTAGAAATGCATGGAGGACTAAGAACGGACGTAGGTATTTTGGTCAGACATTTCATCAAACACGTGAAGGGCATCAACTAAATGGAAGCTTCGTATTTATTGGAGACACGAAATTAGACCAAAATCAGAGAGCAAAGTTCGACTTTGGCATGGAAATAAATTATTATACTTAGTACGAACAAAAGAACAGCAAAAATCAAACACAAAGAAGACCAAACACATGCATCTGGCCTAGGCATTTTATCAAGCATGCGCCGTGCACTAAAGAAACAAGAGATTTTTTCCTTGATCGAAAGTCAAACGCGGGCCTAGGTTCCTAACCGAACATACTAGAACACACAAAAACAACCATGAAGAATCGGTAGGACCGAAGGTCCCGCGAACTGGTAGGTCGCAAGCTTTAACTTGACACCTCTCAAACAGGGCACCTACGGTTTGGAAGGCCTACCTGGTTCGGACGGCAAGTCATGGACAAACCTCAGGTGACGTCAATGCTCTCAAATCTCTCCCTCTTTCTCTCGGGTGCTCGAACGAGGGGAAAAAATAAGCAGCTCTCCGATCTCTCTATAGCTCGAACAAAAAAAAGAAAAAAAACCGTTCCTGACCGTTCCTCCTCCATTTTATCCCCATTTCGGCCCTTCTCTCTTTCCTCAAGCGCAAAGCCAGCTTGCCTCGTACTGCACGACATTCTTGGCCAAGCGTCGTGCGTGGCCTCGCATCCGTCCATCCTCTTGTCCTCGCTTTGTATCGGCATCCACCTTGTTGCTTGTCGTGAAGCCACCAACCAACGGCAGGGAAGGAGAAGAGAGGAAGAGAAGGCTGGGCCGGGGAAAAAGAAAGAGAAGAAGTGGGCCGCATGGGAAAGGAAAAAAAAAAGGAAAAAAAAAGGAGTTGGGCAAGCTCAGCACTGGCTCAGCCCTGCGCTGCTACTTTTTTTTTTTTTTTCCTAAAATTAAAATAAAATTATTATTTTTTAATTTAAGTTTGTTTTGGTACTAGTAATGCAAATGTTCCTAATTTCTATATGCAACACAATTTAATGAAAACATGATACTTGTTGATGAAAATTATTTACTTTTACTCTTTACTTCTTCTTCTTCTTCTTCTTCTTGTTTTCTTTTTAGTGATTAATTCTGAATTTTCTATTTAGGTGTCAACAACAAGTCAAGGTCACACCTAAGGATAGATCGGAACATGTTAGGAGCTTCGGGAAATGCCGGTGGATGCTGATCAAAGAGGAGAAACCAGTTGGGTTAAGGACCAACTCGATTGCCAGTCCATAATTTCCAACGAAATTGCAACCAAATGCTGAGCTAATGTGGCTGCCGGAGTTGGGAAAGATCCGATCACCTTGACCAAACGTAGAGGAAGATTGGAGGAGGTGATGTGGTGGCGGGAGAGAGAGAGAGAGAGAGAGAGAGAGAGAATTTTAAGAGAATTTGTTTACCACAATTGTGCAAATGAGCCCCTCTTTGCATTTTGGGGGGAAAAACCTTTTATATTAAGGTCTAATTTTCGAATCTTGACCGTCAGTCAACTGACAGTCCAAACTTTGATTATAGCCAAATCAAGTCTGTTAAAGGCTAATCACAATTAGAATGTGTCTTATGACCGATCGTGTCACGACCCCAACTCCGTCCCTAGGGTTACTAGCAGCAAGGGTTATTTTCAAAACGTCCCAGATGCATTGTCATCCCGTTTCTTTTTATCTTTTCATCAAGTACATGCGGAAGCGTACATACAACACCTGGACAACAACAAACAGCTAGGAAAACAACCATTTACAAACACACAATTACATTAGCTACGTTTACAAGCCCTTCTATCACAACAGTTATATTTATAACTACCACATCTTCAAAAATTCGGGGTAAACCTTAGCTCCTCTAGTGAGATTGCAACTCCCAAATTTGACGTGATTATTTCATGCCTATAAGACTGAAAAGATAAGGGGTGAGTTTTGGGGAAACTCAGTAAGTAAAAACCCCTAATTCTCTACTATGAAGATATCTCATCATCAAAATCTAGTAGGTATAACACTTGTAATGCAATATCGATTATGAACTTAGTGCTATACCTCGACTACATGCAAATGTCCATTACCGTATCTTCAATGCATGCTTACCTTCAGCATATCAATGAACACATCAATATATCATGTTTATGCATATATCGACACTCATGCTCGTCCTGGCTCAACCAGCCCCTCTCGGCTCAACCAAGGCATCCAACTTTAAACTAGGCATCCTAGTTCAACTAGGGCATCCTGGTTCAACTGAGGCATCTTGGCGCTAACTCACCAATGCATCCGGGCTCAACCCAAGTATCCTGGCTCAACCAAGGCATCCCGTTCAATGAACAAGGCATCGTCGCCAACGTTATGTGGCGATGGGCACCTTTTCCTCTTTAAGTGCACACACAAGTGCATCACACAAGCCGGTTTTTCATCTCTTATCTTAGCCAACATATGCAAGGCTCGGGGGGTGTGCTCATTCCAGTGAGTGTGCCATGATCCTCAATATCATATTATAAAATATGTTGGGAACGATTCTTGGTTCGTGGCTTGGGTCACATGCTTAGGCCATCGCGACTTGACATCGATTCTAAGCCGAGCAAACCTTGACCTCGTCTTGGGGCATGAACACACTCAAAAATGTAAACATGATCAAACACACAAAAGAACATTACAATATACATACGGCTCGTGTAGAGCTCATCAATTGGTCCATGTGTATGCCACTTTTCTAGAATATCCAAGATATTTTGGACCAAACTCATGACTTTTGAAAAATCAAGGGACACTTCACCTTTTTCATGAAGGAATTCTAGAGTTTTCTTTCCACTTTCGTTCTTTCTTTAAGAAGGCAATCTAGAAAAGTCTATCATCCAAGTTGATTCCAATGCCGAGGAAGAGATCATTAGGTACACCTTAACATGGCATTTAAGAACTTGAGTCCAAACTTGGGTGTGACTCATACCTCTTGGGTGAGAAAAACAGTTTTGAACAATTTCTGAAATTAGTGTCTTTACTTCATCAAATGAAATCGAAAACTTATGAAATTTTAATATGTTTTAAAGAAGACCTTAAACGACATTTTTCATTCAGGAAGCCAAGTCAAATTCGTTCTGTGAAAAGAGCAGCAAATCATTGAACACAACCCAAATATCTTTCCGTCAAGCAGATTCAACAGTTGGAGAGAGAGACTCATTTCGAAATCCAAATCTTCACAAAACTATTCAAAAATTTTATATGTCGTGAGGGAAATTTTTACTACACGGGATAGGATATCCTTTACAACTTTCATGAAGGAAAAATAGTTAAATTTGAGAGGGAAATTTTTATAAAAATTCGAGAAGGCAACCTGGTTACCGTTTTGACTACACAGGATAGGTTTCAGATGATGAATGATTGGGCCTTCATCCCTACCATTTCACCTTAGAAAAATATAAAACTTAAGTATGTTTTAGATTAAGATGTTTAAAACAACTTTCATGAATGAAGTTTCTCCAAATTCGAAGCACAAAGAGCTCTATAAAATTGAAGATTGGAAAAAAGTCCAGCAGTTTCGAAATCAAAGGTAGCATATCTAATTGGAGAGAGGTGGCGGCCTACTTGGTCAAGAAACATTAATTGTTCGACATCCTTATCATCTAAGTTTTCAACTAAGTCCTAGATTAGCTTGGGCACTTCATCTTGCTCATTGAATGGCTAAATTCGAAGAGATATTAATGTGAACTTATCTTGAGTTCAAAGTTTGCACTTGACTTGGCTTCTTTCTCTTTTCCTCTTGGTGTGTGGCCCTTTCCTTGTGGCCTCCAAAGTCCACATTTCACACTTAGGTATTTAGGGTATGATTAGGCCTAGGCTATAGGGACACCCTTTTTCACACATCATTTAGTGCGTTCACATTAATTCACATTTGTTCACACTTGTTTTTCTAAGAAAATTTGACTAGTCCTAGGCCTATCTAGCTTAACTTTCTAATTGGGACCAAAAGAAAGGTCGAAATCAAGGATGTTACGGATCGAATGGGTTCCATTTGCAAAAATCAGGTTTTAAAACAAGAATTGCAATTAAGGCTTAATTGGAAATTGTAAATTCATGAAATTTAGGGGCTATTTTGCAAAATCTTTAAAATGTAAGGGTGTGTGGGTAAAATACTCATGACAAAGATCCCAAAATCGATTGTTGTGACCCAGGATCCGTCGGTAAGGGGCCGAACCGACCTGCTTCGCCAACGGTCGGTCGAATCGGTTGGACTGGTTCACACCGATTTCATCGATTCTTGACCTGTTCTAACTAGTTTTTAAATGGGCAGGTGTTATGGGCTTAAAATTTGTGCAACTTGGTCCTTTGGCGAGAAAAATTATGCAATTTGAGGAGAAATTGTCCGATTTCATTAAACCACTCAAATGCGATTTATTGATTTTTATTGACCTAATTGAATGATTATTATGAAAAATAATGGACTTAGGCCATGGTACACATAATTGAACCTATAGGCCAAAACGGGCAATTTTGCAATTCCTGGCTTGAATTCGTAAATTAATTGAAATTGAATTCAATTAACATTGCGATAAACCTATTAGACTAATTACTTATGCTTAGGATAGTCTATTATATTCAAATTGACCTTGAATTGAAATCAAGAGACCTAGGCTAAAAATGAATCGAAATCTAATATTGAAATTGGACCTTGATTGATGAAATTAAACCCTAATCTTGAATGAGTCAACTTGAATTTCTTTATTGAAGCTCAATAACTTGACTTTCCTATATTCAAGAGAGCAAAATTCCTCAAATTAGGAAGTTCTCGAGTGGATTTGTCAAAACGGATCTTGGATTTAGACTTATCTTAAGAAAGTGAGCGGAATACAAATGCATGTTCACAACTCATGAAGGATCGACTCGGACTCCCTCATTATGGCTTAAAATGGTAATTTGCCTTTTGACATGATAATTCCCGAAATTGAATGAACGAGTGGATAAAAATAGTCCCTAGACCAAATGTTGTAAAATGAACTAAACCTAATTGTGGCTAAAACGAATGTAATTTTTTTTTTTTGGTTGATTTTGAACCTAAAATCGAAAAATTCAGGAAACAAGGTTCTTAATTGAATTTTCCAAAATTTTCGACATGAAAGTCAAATTGACGCTAAAACAAAGTGTTGTAAGGATTTTTGATTTTTGATTTTTAAATTTTTTTGGGTTAAAGGTTTGATCAGAAGTCAGCTTTTTAGTTGACTTTTCCTAAAATATTGATTTTTGAATCAAAATTTTGAAATTTTTGGAAATTTACTTGGCTATAGTGAAATTAAAGTTATTTGACATCTTTTTGGGCAAGAACCAAATTTTGACTCAGGATTTATTTTTGGTCAAATGGTTGACAAAATAGTCAACCGTTTAACTTTTCGAATTTTTGTTGAAAATGACTAGAATATTAATTAAAATTGACAAGACAAAAGATAGAAATGAAAAACGATACTTTTTGATCGAAAAAGGATTTTGTCGAAATCCCTAATCTTAATTTTTACCTTTTGTGACGTGTGACTAAAAATCAGGAATCAATAAGTAGTGCTTGTGTCCTTGAAGGGCATGCATGCTGCCGCCCCATCCAAGTCACAGGAGAAGGAGGTCGAGGAGAGCGACTGGCCAGCGTATCCTCTCTCTTGTAGCTAGATAGAATGGGTCTCGATGAGGAGATTTTGAGAGTTGGTATGCGGGAGTTTCAAATGGCGGAAGCCGTGGCCAAAGTGTTCATGGATGGGCGCGTCAGGCAAAGGCAACAGGAAAATATTCATAGATAAATATCAATTTCTCGATAAATTCTTATATTAGAAATAACAAATTTTATGTGACTTGTAACTATTCAACAAGTAATATTCATGTGTGATATGTAAGTTTTTTATATATTAAAGTAATTTTGATGATATGTATATGTTGGTAACTTTTTATTAGGTGGAGTGAGTTCAATTGAAACTACCTCGAAAAACTTGTCATGGCCAGTCAAAAGAGAATACAGTAGGAGATCCGTACAAGAAGCCACGAACTTGCCAAGAAGTTTCATCTATTATAGTGTGAAAATAGAAAATTATTGTCAGCATTATTTTTTTCATTTGAAGAATGCAAAGATGACAAGTGAATGATCTGACTTTTTGTTGACTTATGCAATTAATCGCGGTGATTGTTTTATCATGTGCTGGAATATGTATTTTATCTTTTCTCGGACACGAGACAACGAAACAAAAGAAAGAGCCAAAACTTTGAAAAGAATGAGTTCTTTAGTTTTCGCAACCATTCGTGTATGTACGTGTGCGCGTGAACAAAACATGTTGCACACATATTTTTTTTGTTCCAAATGTATAGCATGTGCACCACACAATATCAAATATTTATTTATAAATACTATTTAACGAGCGGTGCGGCGGTGCCTGCTGGGGGCTAACGTGGCTAGTCGCAATTAATGTAGCCACTGAGAGTAAATTATTCTTTATCTCAATTAAAGAGATATCATTTGGCATAAGGAAGATCTTTAACATTGACAAGAGTGAGTTCTTTAGTTTTTGCAACCATTCGCGTATGTACGTGTGCGAGTGAACCAAACATGTCACACTTTTTTTTTGCTCCAAATGTATAGAATGTGCACCACACAATATCAAATATTTATTCATCAATACTATTTAACGGGCGGAGTGGTGGTGCTTGCTGAGGGCTAACGTGGCGGGTCACGATTAATGGAGCCAAGTATAATAATATTCTTTATCTGAGTTAAGAATCATCATTTGGTGTGGGGGCTTGTCCTACTTGATAAGGAAGAGCCTTAACATTGACAAGAGTTAGTTCCTTAGCTTTCGCAACCATTTGCGTATGAACGTGTGTGGGTGAACCAAACGTGTCACGCACATATTTTTTTTGCTCTAAATGTATAGAATGTGCACCACACAATATCAAATATTTATTTATAAATACTATTTAATGGGTGGCATGGTGGCGCCTGTTCAGTGCTAACATGGTGGGTCATGATTAATGGAGCCACTAAGAGTATAATAATTTTCTTTATCTGAGTTAAGAGATATCATTTGGCGTGGGGCTTGTCCTACTTGATAAGGAAGAGCTTTAACATTGACAAGAGCGAGTTCTTTAGTTTTCGCAACCATTCTCATGTGAACAAAATGTACTTTGTCGTTTGCACACATTTTTTTTTTTAATTCCAAATATACAAAATGTGCATCACACAATATCAAATATTTATTCATAAATACTATTTGACCGGCAGTGTGGCGATGCTTGTTGGGCGCTAATGTGGTGGGTCACGAATAATGGAGCCACTAAGAGTATAATAATTTTCTTTATCTGAGTTAAGAGATATCATTTGGCGTGGGGGCTTGTCCTACTTGATAAGGAAGAGCTTTAACATTGACAAGAGTGAGTTCTTTAGTTTTCGCAACCATTCGCGTATGTACGCGTGCATGTGAACGAAACATACTTTGTCATTTGCACAATTTTTTTTTTTTAAATTCCAAATATACAAAATGTGCATCACATGATATCAAATATTTATTCATACATACTATTTGACCGGCAGTGTGGCGATGCCTGTTGGTCGCTAACGTGGTGTGTCACGAATAATGGAGCCACTAAGAGTATAATAATTTTATTTATTTGAGTTAAGAGATATCATTTGGCATGGGGGCTTGTCCTACTTGATCAGGAAGAGCTTTAACATTGACAAGAGTAAGTTCTTTAGTTTTCACAACCATTTGCGTATGTACGCGTATGAGTGAACCAAACGTGTCGCGCACATATTTTTTTTGCTCTAAATGTATAGAATGTGCACCACACAATATCAAATAATTATTTATAAATACTATTTAATGGGCAGCACGGCAGCGCCTGTTCAGTGCTAACATGATGGGTCATGATTAATGGAGCCACTAAGAGTATAATAATTTTCTTTATCTGAGTTAAGAGATATCATTTGGCGTGGGGGCTTGTCCTACTTGATAAGGAAGAGCTTTTAACATTGACAAGAGTGAGTTCTTTAGTTTTTGCAACCATTCGCATGTGAACAAAATGTACTTTGTCGTTTGCACACTTTTTTTTGATTCCAAATATACAAAATGTGCATCACACAATATCAAATATTTATTCATAAATACTGTGACATCTTGAAATTCGACCTCATTTCGATAAAGTGAAATGAACATTTCGTCGACGTGCCTATGGTCCTTTTTCTCTGAGCTGATCACTCACGAGTTAATTAACTTATTGGGTGAAGCCGTTAAGGGATGTACCTGCAGTAAAATCCCTAAAAGCTACTTAATTGGTTGGATTGGACTAAAATCATGTATGATCGATTCTAACCATGAACTTTAAATTGGTTTCGGGAATCGAATATTCGAGCGTGTCACAATTCATTTTTAGGACCGTCTCATCATCCGTCATTTATTGACGAGTCCGAAATTTCGAGAAAGAAATTATCGAAAGAAAAATTGAAGACCGGAGGAAAATAAAAAGGGAAAGAGAAATGAAAAATAATAGTAATTTTAAGAATAAGGTAAATTTCTTATTTTTGTACTATTTCCTTTTTTTATTTCTTTTTCTCTCTTTTTCTCTCTCTTTTCTCTCTCTCTCCTCCCCTCCCCCGTTCGTGCGAGCACCCCACCGACTGCCTACCCCCGTTGCCAATTTCCAATTGGCTTCTCTCTCTCTACTTTTGACTAGTCAAAGCTTTCTTCTTATCTCTACTTTCTTTCTTCTTCTCTCTCCTCTCTCTTCTCCCCCACTCCCCCACGTGACCGACTTCTTCTCCTCCTTCCTTTCTTGTTCGAGAAAACCAAGCGGAAGAAGAAGCGAGAGACGAGTAGCTCGCCGAAGACCGTCGCCGCCACGCACCACCGCAGCTCGCTGCCAGGCCGTCGTCCCGCCATCCGCGCACGCCCCGCGTCCGCCTTGCGCTGTCGTCCCTCCCTCGCACGATCCAGCAGTTGCCTAGCCTCTGCCAGCAGCGTTCAGCCACCTTCGCCCGCCCAGCTTCGTTCAGCCATCGTTCGGACCCGCCGGAGCTTCCCTCGCCCTCCCCCGGCCTTGCTTCGCCGCCTCAGCCACCGAACCAGCCCCGGCCAGCCTAGAACGGCCGCTGGTCAGTGGGTTTCCAGCCCTCTTTGGGCTCGCTTTTGGGCCGTTTCCGGCCCTGGACCATAGCCGTGCTTTGGGGTTTATCGTTTCTCGCGTCGTTCCCGTTGGATTGATCCGATTTACGCGCAATTCCAGTGAGTAATCTCACTAATCCCTGCTTAGTTTGCTAATTATGCTTAGGGATTGATTATGTTTAATTAAATGTAATTAGGTGGTTAGATTATAATAGATTAGTGATTATTAGACAATTGTGATGCATGTTAGATATTTTGATTGTGCAATTAGCAAGTAGACGTAGTCTACTATTTATTGAAAGCATCTCAGGATTTTTCCTAACCCTTACCGAGCTTCAATTAGGTGATTCGGGCCTAAATTGGATTTTTAGTAATTAATTATTAATTTTCGAAATTAATTAATTATTTATTTATTTTCCGGAAATTCAACTAGGATGGCCCGTGACCGGAATTTTATGTTGGTGATCATGGTGAAGTCTGTTTATTTAATTGGGCTTTATTTTGAGCTAAATTGAATTTTTAATATTTATTAATTAATTTTCGAAATTAATTAATTATTTAATTATTTTTCAGAAATTAAGGTTGAGATGATCGACGACCAAAATTTCGTGCTGATTGTCGTGGCATAATCCGTTTATTTAATTGAGCTTTAAATTGTATGGAATTGATTTAAATTGTGAATTTTAGGGTATGTCATTATTGAGTTGATTTGATTATTTGATTGAGAAATCGTTGGGCATTGGTTGTCGTTATCAAAAGTAAATTGGTAATCACCTAAAAGAAAATACTTGGGCTTGGTGAATTGGAATATCACTTGGAGAATACATGTGAGTTCAGTGGTTGAATATGTCATCTTGGTGAAGAGGTCGCCTAAGAGAAGGCACGTGGCTCAGAGACTTGGTATGTCCTCCTGGAGAATGCACGTGGCTCGGTGACAGCGTATGGCATCGTAAAAAAGGCATGTGTGCTCAGTGAATTGATGCATCATTTTGGTGAGTTAGCACCTAAAAGAAGACACGTGGGCCCGGGCATCGTAAAAAGGACAAGTGGTTCGGTGATCTAATGCGTTACTTTGGCGAACTAGTGCCTTAAAGAATGCACGTGAGTCAAGTATTCAGAAATAGCATCTGAATGGGCACGTGGCTCAGTGACTTGATGTACCACCTTGGCGAAGAGGTCACCTTAGAGAATGCACGTGGGCCCAAGGTTCGAGGCACGTGGCTCGGAGACTTGGGATGTTGTCCTAGAGAATGCATGTGGCCTAGCTTTTAGCTATTCCACCGTGGGGAATGATTTGTGTGACATATAATCGACTAGTTCGATTTGTTTTGAATAAATGGATGCCTATTATAAATTGTATTGACTTGCAGGTGGGATCTGAGGCCAAGGTAAGTCCTCTGACCTGTGCGTGTTTAGACAGCCTATAGTATAATGGTTTACTAATCGGACCTTAGTAAGGTAGAACTTGTTGAGACGTAGTCTCATCCCGGTTGTGGGACAACATTTTAGGATCCCGATGAGAAGCTGAGGAGGAGGAATCTGAGAAGGAGAACTCTGAAGTGAAACCTGAGGAGAAGAATTTTTGGAAGAAGAAGATAATACTGAGAGAGATCTTGAATACGACTTGGATGGACTGAGATTCCATCTTCTTTTGAGAACTCCATTTTGATTTGAATAGAGTTAGAGTAAAAAGTTGCGAATAGTTGTGAAGTACTCTAGTTCGTGTTTTGTATAGAAGTTTGGTTATAAGTTTTAATATGAAAAATATGACCTTACTTTTTAATCCCATTGATTTACTGTCTGGAGATTTATAACTGCTTCCGCATGTGCTTAATAAATGAAAGGATCGGCGATACATAGTCCTGGATATCGCATTATAAAATCGACCAAGTGAGAAGGATGTGTGCATGCCTGAGGATCGGGGTGTGATTGTTAGGGAAATCCCTTATGATGTTTTGAAGATGACAAAATAAATCAAAGGCTACTAACATGTTTAATGGTTAAGTAAAAGACCATGCAGATGATAGAACATGTAAAGGATATTGTCAAAGTCAGAAGATTGCCAGAAGACTGAACGCATCACATGTCCAAAGTATATTCTAAAGATTTCCAGACTTTTGTGTCAAAATCTGAAGACTGCCAGACTTTAGTGTCAAAGTCTGTTCTATATCAGAAATTTGCTCACTTTGACAAATTTCAGACTGAATATGAAGGAAGAACCAGAAGACAGACTATATGCTGAAACTGAACCAGAAGACAGACTCTATACTGAAGCTGAACTGGGTACAGACCTTAAAGCTAAATCTGTTCAGAAGCAGAATATGTTCAAACTCAGATTGCAAAGTCTATCGCACTCAGACTCAGATTGTAAAGTCTACTGCTATCAGACTTTACATCCAGATTCGACAGAACGTAACTCAAGCCCAATCATATAACGGCTAGTGATTTGGTTTGGATTCCACATCAAGATTGATTTGATTGACTCAATCTATTTGATTGACGATTAGATCTTGAAGACAAGAACTTTCTATACGAAGAAGCTTTACTTATGGAAACCAAGATTTCATTTGTATGGGCAATCGTAATCAATTTGGGATTCTACCTTTGTCACTCAACGGCTACCAAATCTTCTAGATACAGAGCTGTCCAATGGGTATATTGGAAGACAATTCTCCAGGATATTGTCCAACGGATAGTTTGGAAGTGGATGAGTATTTAAGGAGATAAAGGACCGATGAGCAAGTAAGAGATAGAGCGTAGAATTTATAATTCCAAAGTCTGAGCGACCTTCAATCATACACTTGTCTTTGGAGAGCTTAAACGTTTGTGATCGTGAGAGAGATACCAAAAGAGTGACTTAGTGAGATAGTGTTATCTACTAAGTGTTTGCACTCAAAGTTGTAATCTCTTCTTGATTACATAGTGGAATCCAGCCAAGAAGGCTGTTAGCGTGGGAGAGTGGACGTAGGCTTGGATTAAGCCGAACCACTATAAATCTTGTGTTCTTATTCTCTTCCCTAACTCCTTTGTTTGAAATTTATTTTATTTCGCATATACTTGCCAAGATTTATTTTAAACACCTATTCACCCCCTCTAGGTGTTCATACTAGCACTCTCAATTGGTATCAAAGCCAAGTGCTCAGTTTATAAAAGTGTTTTTACTTTTGAGCTAAAGATTCTTTATGGCTAGTATCTTGGCACCAAGACTTGTGGAAGGGCAAAGCAACACAAGGCCACCATATTTTGATGGAAAGGAATACGGCGTGTGGAAGAACAAAATGAAAGCATTCCTAAGATCCAGAGATCCCTTACAATGAGATGTTGTGGAAAGAGGAATCAATCCCATTGCTGCATCCACATCAAATAAGAATGGCAAAGACAAAGAAACCAAACTCCCCGCTCCTATGTCTCGGACGGAGATGTCCAAAAGAGAAGCTCTTGATGCGAAAGCAATTTATTCTTTATATTGCACTTTGTCTCCTACTGAATATAACAGAATCTCTTCATGTGAAACAGCAAAAGAAGTTTGGGATAAACTTCATGTTATATATGAAGGGACCGATCGTGTAAAAGAGACAAAAATAAACTTCCTACTCGGTAAATATGAATCCTTCAAGATGAAGCAAGGAGAGTCAATTGGAGATATGTTCAGCCATTTTACAGAAATTGTAAATGGTTTGGCGTATCAAGGTCAACCTATTTCTTCTCCAATGAAGGTCAACAAACTCTTGCGAGGTCTCTCAAAAGATTGGAACCATATCAAGACCTTAATTCGGGAGACTCAAAGGATTATGCCACTTTCTGTTGATGAATTGATCGGCACTCTTCAATCCTATGAAGTGGAGCAACTCAATAATGAAGATCCCGAAGGTAAGAAGTCCATTGCTTTAATATCTAATGCTGTTTTTGATGAAACAGACTCAGAAAATGACATGGACGATGAAGAATTTGCCTTTATGGTCGAGAAATTCAAAAAGCTGAGTAGAAAAGGAAGGAAATTCGATGGAAGAAGTCAATACAAGCATAATGGCCAGAAAAGAATCATGAAAGAAGATGATGAGCAAGAAAATATATGCTTGATGGCACATTCAGAATCTGAGTCTGACTCAGACACAAACTCAGAATCAGAGTCTGATTCAGAACCAGACTCAGAATCCGATGAGGAAATCAAGGTAAGTCATTCAGCAATTCCTTTCAAAGTTTCAAAATATATAAATGAGCTTTGTTCAAATCTCAAATCTTCTCTTAAAAGAATCTTCGAACTTAAAAAGGAAAATTTTTGGTTTAGGCAACAGGATATTTCTCAAAAAGAAAAGTTTGAAATTTTGCAAAAATGTTTTCTATAAACAAAATAAAGTCGAGATTTACTTGTCAAAGAAAATGAGTCTTTGAAGAAAGAATTTTCAAATATTTCGACAAGATTTTCAAATGGTTCAAAAACATTAGAGCATATCCTTTCTATACAAGTATCTTACTATAATAAGTCGGGACTTAGTTTCAATAAGGAAAGAGATTCTCTAATTGATTTTCCTAAAGTCAAGGAGAGACTTAGACAAAGACCTTCAAAGGCATTTTACAAAAATCATTTTCAAAAAGTGTTTGTAAAACCTGTTGGTCGAAATGCCCTCAAGTATTTAAATTGTGGAGATTCAGAACACTTTGAGAAAGATTGTCCTAAAGTCTGGAGACTTATCAAGAAAAATTGGATAAAAGCAACATATTCTACTAACTCTCATGGACCCAAGAAAAAATGGGTACCAAAGAAAAGATGAGTTATTTTTGCAGGATATAAAGAAGAAAGAGGATTTGGTAAGGAATTTTTTTTATTCTCAATTTGATTTGGGCAATAATTCTCATTATACTTGATATTCGATATATCTTTGGTTGATTGAGATTTTATAATGATCATATTTTGTTTTATTAAAGAAAGAATCATGTGATTTATTTTTGTGATTCGTGAGTTGAGATTTGATTTAATACGTGTGATTATTTGAGATAATTCGAATTATTTTGTCTAATTTTATGCTCTCAAATTGTCATATTTTGCAAAGTAAAAATCTGATTCTACGTGATACTAATTTTGCAAGATATTTTTTCTGAGATACTCAAGGATTTTATTCTCTCTGATTTTATCGTACTATGACCAAGTGAGAATTTATTTTTCAAAATATCATTGTGCATAATATTCTTTATTTGAATACTCTGTTATGATGAATTAAGAAAGAATATTTGGAGATTATATATTTTTCTCTAACGTCATGGAAGGATCCAAATTGATGGATACCAAAAAGAGAAATGAGTTGATTGCAGGAAATTCTTTAAGGGATGAACGATCGCAAATCTATGAAAATCATGGTACAATCAGAAAATATCTCCTGCGACAATTGGTAATGATTTTTTTTTAATGGTATATTGCAAACATATACCAAGGGTAAGAGAATATTTTTATCATCTTGCCTTGCAAATTTCTACAATTTTGGATGATTATTTATTATATTGCGAATATCTTTTGTCATAAATATAAGGTATTCCAATTTTGGCACGTGACAGAAATATCTATTTTTCTTTTGCAAAATGCATATCTGAAATTTATGCTCAAGAAAATCTCTTTGATCTCAAAAGATAATATTGCATATTCACGGATATTCTTGCTATATTCTTAGAAGATTATTATATCTAGCAAGTTTGATTCGCAAATCAAAGGAAGATATTATGTGACATTTTTGCAAAGATGATTATCTATTATACAAGATTTTGCATGTGACAATAGAATCTTCCATATGAATTTTGGAAAGCTCGATCTGAAAATTATGAATATTCCATACTATCTTTTGGAAGATCGAAAATTCCCTTCCCTGTGCAAAATTTTTGCTTATTGAGGAAATCCCTTATGTACAAAAGGCTGAATAGTTCTGAACTTTAATATTTGATAATTTCATATATGCTATTCAATTATTTATTTGAAGAAATGGCATTATATATTACGTGGATATTATTTGTGGAAAAAGTTTGTTCAGTTGATGCAAGTTGAATTCGAGAAGAGCTTGATTGAAGAAAATAAATTTTTACCTCGAATTTCAAAATGCAAGTGATCATTGCGGATGTTGTCGCTACGAAGGAAATAATGGAAAAATATTCTGCTCAACGTGCACAAACAACAATTGTTTCTATTCGCAAATATTATCATGATCACAGGGGGAGATAGCGAATCCAAAAGAAAAGGAAAAGAATCGTGATCATCTCAAAAAGGCAACAAATTGAGGGGGAGCTTTGATTAATTATGGAAAAATCTTTTTGGATTGATCGTGATCTTATTATGGATGGAAGGAAAGGTAAATGTGTCAGAATTTATTCAAAAAAAATCCGGTTAGTGCATCTTTTATTACCTTTTGTCATTAACAAATCTCTTATTGATATTATCATTTTATTATGACGAAAAGGATGAATGAATTTTATGATGCATCCGTGATTTTTATTGGATATTTGCTGATATGATCGAAGTGAGCCATATTGCATATCTTTAATATTCGATAAAAGCTGATTTTTTTTTGGAAATTACGCAAGACATATTTGTTATCGTCTTATATTCTCCACGTGATACTATATATATTGTTATCGCTTTTTGATTATGAAAAAAAGGGGGAGAATATATGAATATGCATATGTGTTGATTGGTTAATATTATTTATTGCATAATATTGAGCTGCGATTATTTTTCTATATATTGTTATGCTCAATCTATTTGTTATCTTCTGATATCCTTTGATTTAAATTAATATTTTTAAAAGCGTGTTTACAAATCTGCATATTCAGAGATTGTTTTGTCATCATAAAAAAGGGGGAGATTGTTAGGGAAATCCCTTATGATGTTTTGAAGATGACAAAATAAATCAAAGGCTACTAACATGTTTAATGGTTAAGTAAAAGACCATGCAGATGATAGAACATGTAAATGATATTGTTAAAGTCAGAAGACTGAACGCATCACATGTCCAAAGTATATTCTGAAGATTTCCAGACTTCTGTGTCAAAGTCTGAAGACTGCCAGACTTTAGTGTCAAAGTCTGTTCTATATCAGAAATCTGCTCACTCTGACAAATTCCAGACTGAACGTGAAGGAAGAACCAGAAGACAGACTCTATGCTGAAGCTGAACTGGGTACAGACCTTAAAGCTAAATTTATTCAGAAGCAGAATATATTCAGACTCAGATTGCAAAGTCTATCGCACTCAGACTCAGATTGTAAAGTCTATTGCTATTAGACTTTACATCCAGATTCGACAGAACGTAACTCAAGCCCAATCATATAACGGCTAGTGATCTGGTTTGGATTCCACATCAAAATTGATTTGATTGACTCAATCTATTTGATTGACGATTGGATCTTGAAGACAAGAACTTTCTATACGAAGAAGCTTTACTTATGGAAACCAAGATTTCGTTTGTATGGGCGATCGGAATCAATTTGGGATTCTACCTTTGTCACTTAACGGCTACCAAATCTTCTAGATACAGAGCTGTCTAATGGGTATATTGGACGACGATTCTCCAGGATACTATCCAACGGGTAGTTTGGAAGTGGATGAGTATTTAAGGAGATGAAGGACCGATGAGCAAGTAAGAGATAGAGCGTAGAATTTATAATTCCAAAGTCTAAGCGACCTTCAATCATACACTTGTCTTTGGAGAGCTTAAATGTTTGTGATCGTGAGAGAAATACCAAAAGAGTGACTTAGTGAGATAGTGTGATTTACTAAGTGTTTGCAGTCAAAGTTGTAATCTCTTGTTGATTGCATAGTGGAATCTAGCCAAGAAGGCTGCTAGCGTGGGAGAGTAGACGTAGGCTTGGATTAAGCCGAACCACTATAAATCTTGTGTTCTTATTCTCTTCCCTAACTCCTTTATTTGAAGTTTATTTTATTCCGCATATACTTGCCAAGATTTATTTTAAACATTTATTCACCCCCCTCTAGGTGTTCATACTAGCACTCTCAGTGACAAATACTATTTGATCGGTAGTGTGGCGACGCCTGTTGGGCACTAACGTGGTGGGTCACGAATAATGGAGCCACTACAAGTATAATAATTTTCTTTATCTGAGTTAAGAGATATCATTTGGTGTGGGGGCTTGTCCTACTTGATAAGGAAGAGCTTTAACATTCACAAGAGTGAGTTCTATAGTTTTCTCAACCATTCGTGTATGTAGGCGTGCATGTGAACAAAACATACTTTGTCATTTGCACACATTTTTTCTTTCTAATTCCAAATATACAAAATGTGCATCACACGATATCAAATATTTATTCATAAATACTATTTGATTGGCGGCGTGGCGACGCCTGTTGGGCGCTAACGTGGTGGGTCACGAATAATGGAGCCACTAAGAGTATAATAATTTTCTTTATCTGAGTTAAGAGATATCATTTGGCGTGGGGGCTTGTCCTACTTGATAAGGAAGAGCTTTAACATTGACAAGAGTGAGTTCTTTAGTTTTTGCAACCATTCGCGTTTGGATGCATGCATGTGAACGAAACATACTTTGTCGTTTGCACACATTTTTTTTTAATTACAAATATATAGAATGTGCATCACACAAAATCAAATATTTATTCATAAATACTATTTAACAGGTAGCGTGGCGGCGCCTGTTGGGTGCTAACGTGGTTGGTCACGAATAATGGAGACACTAAGAGTATAATGCCACGCCTATTGGGCGCTAACGTGGTGGGTCACGAATAATGGAGCCACTAAGAGTATAATAATTTTCTTTATTTGAGTTAAGAGATATCATTTGGCATGGGGGCTTGTCTTACTTGATAAGGAAGAGCAATAGCATTGACAAGAGTGAGTTCTTTAGTTTTCGCAACCATTCGCGTATGTACGCGTGCATGTGAACAAAACGTACTTTGTCATTTGCACACATTTTTTTTAATTGCAAATATACAAAATGTGCATCACACAATATCAAGTATTTATTCATAAATACTATTTGACAAGTGGCGTGGCGGCGCCTGTTGGGCGCTAACATGGTGGGTCACGAATAATGGAGCCACTAAGAGTACACTAATTTTCTTTATCTGAGATAAGAGATATCATTTGGCGTGGGGGCCTATCCTACTTGATAAGGAAGAACTTTAACATTCACAAGAGTGAGTTCTTTAGTTTTCGCAACCATTCGCATATGTACGCATGCATGTGAACGAAATGTACATTGTCATTTGCACACATTTTTTTTTTTTCAAATTCCAAATATACAGATTGTGCATCACACAAAAGCAAATATTTACTCATGAATACTATTTAACAGGTAGCGTGGTGGCGCCTATTGGGTGCTAATGTGGTGGGTCACAAATAATGGAGTCACTAAGGGTGCGTTTGGTAACGTTTCTGTTTAAAAATTGTTCCAGGAAACAGAAATAGAAAAAAGTGTTTATGTTCCGGGGAACAATTTTTGAACAAAAAAACGCGTTTGGTAACTGTATAAAATTTCTGTTTCTGAAATAGAAAAAGAACAGAAACACGTTTGGTAACTATACAAATTTTCTGTTTCTAGAATAGAAAAAGAACAGAAACACGTTTGGTAACTGCACAAAATTTTTGTTCCAATTTGTTTTTCAAGTGTTTTTTTTTTAATAAAATGTAAACTTGATATTAAATTATCATTCTCATGAAATGCTCATCAATTTAATTATGTTCATATTAAGTGAAAACAAACATTCTAAACATGATCATATTTGCTTACTTGGAAGAAATTTTTTTAAGTTTGTACCAAAATTTTCCCAATTTTTTTTTTTAATAAAGTGTAAACTTGATTTTGAATTCTCATTATCATAAAATGCTCATCAATTTAATTTTGTTCATGGTGAGTAAAGTCAAACATTCTGAACATGGTTATAAGTGCATACTTTGAAGAAAATTTTATAAATAAACTTTGTACCAAATTTTTGTCACGTGCCTTTTCTTTAAATAAAGTATAAACTTGGTATTGCATTATCACTTTAATGAAATGTTCATCAATTTAATTTTGTCCATGGTGGGTGAAGACAAACATTCTGAACATGATCATGTGTATACTTGGAACAAAATTTTGTAAGTAAAATTTGTACAATAAGAGCTAGCTAAAAGAAGAATATCTTATAGATCTCTACATAGACCCTTTCATATATAACATCACAATAATGAAGTAATAGAGTTTATTGTTCAACTTCATCACATTGAATTTGATAAGTGAGTACTTAAAAACAAAATTACAGGAGACAATAGGTCATGGAGCTGCTATAAAAAAAACAAAAATACTATCAAATAGACTGGAGGTCCTCTCCTAACATACATTTCCAACTTTCGGCTTTGATATTGCTTCAACAGTTGCTGATTCTGCTTCCTGCATTGAGCCACAAATTGAAGTTAGCAGGACGATGGAACCATTGAATCCACGCCAGCTCTCTAAAATTATGCACAATCAAGCATCAAAGTTGGCACTTGTACCATGTACTCTTCAAAGAGATGATTCATTGACAATGGTGTCAACTTGCACACGAGTAACAAGATAATCAGCCAAGCTTAAATGTGTTCCAGTTCAAAAAGCTCTTTTGCTGCAGTCTAAGCACGGATTGGTCGAGATTACTTTAACATCAAGGCCAATCAATTGAGAATGTTACAAAAGTCAAGGAGTCAATATCTGGGAGCAATCTTAATGTTGTGAGGACAAGAGTGTACAGTTTCAATAGTGATGGATCAAATGTAAATAGTTCAGTTTATCAAACTACGGCAAAAAATCACAATACAACTCTTGCACAAAACGAAAATCTGGTGCAACTAATCAGCCATTGGACACCAAACCCCCCCCCCCCTCCAAAAAAAAGTTCCTAAAAGCTCCAACCACAATCAACCACTTTTTTCTACTGGTGTTACAAATAAATATCATGGGAGATTAATCTATAATGGGAAAAAATACTAAAAGTTCACACGAAAAGGGATTTATGCATCAAGAAAGAGTTGACAGTCAAACACAGAATGCTCCAATGCACAAGAAAATCACAAACCCAAAAGTAGAAAGCAACAACATCATGATGATCAAAAGAAAATGACACCAAATAAATGTGGAAGCAACGATCATGCATGCATCCAACATACACACCTCAATTTGTTGAAGTTTGGCCTTAAAGAGTTTATCCTTGTCCTCCTCCTACAGCAGACAATATATATGCTTTTATAATGAGTATGAGGGGAGCATAAACCGATGTGATTATTATTAAGGATACTGTTAACAGTATACTTTACCTCCAATAATTCAATTTTCAAGACATCGCATGCGCATGACACAAGGACAATTAGTAGATTGGAAATTGTTGAGCTTCCTTAATTAGTTGATTAACAAGAGCCCCAAAGACCATTAACAAAACCCTATTATTAATAATGATCCATATGTCCCTTTGCAGCCAAGGATTAGAAGAACATACCTTGAGAGTATGCTGATCAGATGCAGGATGGGCAAGAATGAATACACGTTCTATCAAAACAATAACTGGCTCTTTCCCAAGACTCTTCCAGGGAACCTATGCTCGACACAAGGATAAGAAAATTTAAAATACCTGACATTAGCACAGATAACTGAAACAATGGACTAGTCAGAGAAATCAAAAGCATTACTGGTATATGCAACTCTTCCCTACATGACAAGCACTCCTTACACAGCCTTGCATATTCTGACCACAGTCTATATAGTAAACATCAAAACCATCCGTAGGACATGCTTCAGATCAACAACCAAAATAATTCAAGTCTATAGTGTACTTTTGACTAAAGTCCTTATGTTAGCATTTCAATACATGCAACACGTCTCCACATATGCAACATGCAAAAACATGTCTCAGCATGTGCAAGAGTCAAAAAATTTCTATAAGTTTTTCAGCTTGCAGTAGTTCACAAGTTTTCCCATTCATTATGTTCTGAATCAACATAAAAGCCAAACATTTTCATAAGCCAATGCTCATTCAACACTATGGTCACACGACAGCTCAAAATTTTGTTTGATAAAAAAAAATTTCCAGTACAGTAGGCTGAAGAAGCAATACATTATTATAGGCACATTTGACATCAAACAAGTCTATGAGTTTAGCCAATATCTTAATAAACGGAGCTCTATGTAGGAGAAAAGAGATTCCTTCCCAAAATTCCCAAAGCTAAATCCAAATTACTGCGAATATTATGTGATTAGTTCATATCCAAAATAGAAAATTCAACCAAGCAAGTCGCCCCTCCACCTCGAGACCAATTCTTGCATGAATTGCTAAAGATCCAATTAGTCCAAGAAAGAGGGGGAGGGATTAGTCACAAATCTTTTGATTCTATCTTTAATCTTCTTCACCCCTTCACATGTCAATAACTAGAATGAAAAAAAGGGAATTTCAACGCTCACTGCTTCGAGCGAGCAGAGCAGACGAGCCGCTACCGCAAATCTGGCGAGCAACGGTGCCCTAGATGCGGGCGATGGCTGGTCGGAGCTCGAGCTGCTCGAGCTCCGACCAGCCATCGTCCAGATCTGCGAGGGCCTTGTCAATCGGTGAAGAAGAGGAGTGAGCAGGTTCACCTGGTGAAGGAGCAGCGGCTGTCGGCGCCGGAGAGGACGACGGTGGAGAAGCCGGATGGTCTCGAGACAGAGGCGGCTGTCGGCGCCGTAGAGTGGGAGGCGCCGGAGAAGACGGCGGTGGAGAAGATGGAGGAGGAGAGGCTGCGTGTTCGAAGGAATGACCAAGAAATAGAAAAGAAACACGAGAGTTATGTTTTTGTTCCTCTTTTGTTCCTCAATTGTGTTCCAGAAATAAGAAACACAATTTTTTTGTTTCTTATTTCTGTTCTATATTTGTTCCTGGGAACAAAAGAACAAAAAAGAAACAAAACCGCGTCCAAATGCGTTTCTGTTTCTTTTTTGTTCCGAGGAACAAAAAAACAAAAAAAGTGTTTAGAAATAGAAAAAAAGAACATAAACAAACGCAGCCTAAGAGTATAATGCCGTGCTTGTTAGGCGCTAACGTGGTGGGTCACAAATAATGGAGCCACTAAGAGTATAATAATTTTCTTTATTTGAGTTAAGAGATATCATTTGGCATGGGGCTTCTCCTACTTGATAAGGAAGAGCTTTAACATTCACAAGAGTGAGTTCTTTAGTTTTTGCAACTATTTGCGTATGTACGCGTGTGAGTGAATCAAATGTGTCGCGCACATATTTTTTTTGCTCTAAATGTATAGAATGTGCACCACACAATATCAAATATTTATTTATAAATACTAATTAATGGGCGGCACGGCGATGCCTGTTCAGTGCTAACATGGTGGGTCATGATTAATGGAGCCACTAAGAGTATAATAATTTTCTTTATCTGAGTTAAGAGATATTATTTGGCGTGGGGGCTTGTCGTACTTGATAAGGAAGAGCTTTAATATTGACATGAGTAAGTTCTTTAGTTTTTGCAACCATTCGCGTATGTACGCATGTGAGTGAATCAAACGTGTTGCGCACATTTTTTTGCTCTAAATGTATAGAATGTCCACCACACAATATCAAATATTTATTTATAAATACTATTTAATGGGCAGCACGGCGGCGCCTGTTCAGTGCTAACATGGTGGGTCATGATTAATGGAGCTACTAACAGTATAATAATTTTCTTTATTTGAGTGAAGAGATATCATTTGGCGTGGGGGCTTGTCCTACTTGATAAGGAAGAGCTTTAACATTGACAAGAGTGAGTTCTTTAGTTTTTGCAACCATTCGCGTTTGGACGCGTGCATGTGAACGAAACATACTTTGTCGTTTGCACAAATTTTTTTTTTAAATTCGAAATATATAGAATGTGCATCACACAAAATCAAATATTTATTCATAAATACTATTTAACTGGTAGCGTGGCGGCACCTATTATGTGCTAACGTGGTGGGTCACGAATAATGGAGCCACTAAGAGTATACTAATTTTCTTTATTTGAGTGAAGAGATATCATTTGGCGTGGGGGCCTATCCTACTTGATAAGGAAGAGTTTTAACATGCACAAGAGTGAGTTCTTTAGTTTTCGCAACCATTCGCATATGTACGCATGCATGTGAACGAAATGTACTTTGTCATTTGCACACATTTTTTTTTTTTAAATTCCAAATTTACAGAATGTGCATCACACAAAAGCAAATATTTACTCATAAATACTATTTAACAGGCAGCGTGGTGGCGCCTGTTGGGTGCTAATGTGGTGGGTCACGAATAATGGAGCCACTAAGAGTATAATGACGTGCTTGTTAGGCGCTAACGTGGTGGGTCACGAATAATGGAGCCACTAAGAGTATAATAATTTTCTTTATTTGAGTTAAGAGATATCATTTGGCATGGGGGCTTGTCCTACTTGATAAGGAAGAGCTTTAACATTCACAAGAGTGAGTTCTTTAGTTTTTGCAACCATTTGCGTATGTACGCGTGTGAGTGAATCAAATGTGTCGCGCACATATATTTTTGCTCTAAATGTATAGAATGTGCACCACACAATATCAAATATTTATTTATAAATACTAATTAATGGGTGGCATGGCGGCGCCTCTTCCGTGCTAACATGGTGGGTCATGATTAATGGAGCCACTAAGAGTATAGTAATTTTCTTTATCTGAGTTAAGAGACATCATTTGGCGTGGGGGCTTGTCGTACTTGATAAGGAAGAGCTTTAATATTGACATGAGTAAGTTCTTTAGTTTTTGCAACCATTCGCGTATATACGCGTGTGAGTGAATCAAACGTGTCGCGCACATATTTTTTTTGCTCTAAATGTATAGAATGTGCACCACACAATATCAAATATTTATTCATAAATACTATTTAATGGATGGCGCGGCGGCGTTTGTTGAGTGCTAATATGGTGGGTAACGATTAATCGAGCCACTAAGAGTATAATAATTTTCTTTATCTGAGTTAAGAGATATCATTTTGCGTGGGGGCTTGTCCTACTTGATAAGGAAGAGCATTGACATTGACAAGAGTGAGTTCTTTAGTTTTCGCAACCATTCGCGTATGTACGCGTGCATGTTTTAAAACGTACTTTGTCGTTTGCACACATTTTTTTTAATTCCAAATATACAAAATGTGCATCACACAATATCAAGTATTTATTCATAAATACTATATGACCAGTGGTGTGGCGGTGCTTGTTGGGCGCAAACGTGGTGGGTCACGAATAGTGGAGCCACTAAGAGTATACTAATTTTCTTTATCTGATTTAAGAGATATCATTTGGCGTGGGGGCCTATCCTACTTGATAAGGTAGAGCTTTAACATTCACAAGAGTGAGTTCTTTAGTTTTCGCAACCATTCACGTATGTACGCATTGATGTGAACGAAACGTACTTTGTCGTTTGCACACTTTTTTTTTTTTTAATTCCAAATATACAGAATGTGCATCACAGAAAATCTAATATTTACTCATAAATACTATTTAACCGGCTGCGTGGTGGCGCCTGTTGGGTGCTAACGTGGTGGGTCACGAATAATGGAGCCACTAAGAGTATAATGCCGCGCTTGTTGGGCGCTAACGTGGTGAGTCACGAATAATGGAGCCACTAAGAGTATAATAATTTTCTTTATTTGAGTTAAGATATATCCTTTGGCATGGGGTTTGTCCTACTTGATAAGGAAGAGCTTTAACATTCACGAGAGTGAGTTCTTTAGTTTTTGCAACCATTCGTGTATGTACGCGTGTGAGTGAATCAAATGTGTCGCGCACATATTTTTTTTGCTCTAAAGGTATAGATTGTGCACCACACAATATCAAATATTTATTTATAAATACTAATTAATGGGCGCCACGGTGGCGCCTGTTCAATGCTAACATGGTGGGTCATGATTAATGGAGCCACCAAGAGTATAATAATTTTGTTTATCTGCGTTAAGAGATATCATTTAGTGTGGGGGCTTGTCCTACTTGATAAGGAAGAGCTTTAATATTGACATGAGTAAGTTCTTTAGTTTTTGCAACCATTCGCGTATGTAAGCGTGTGAGAGAATCAAACGTGTCACGGACATATTTTTTTTGCTCTAAATGGATAGAATGTGCACCACACAATATCAAATATTTATTCATAAATACTACTTAATGGGCCGCGCAGCGGCGCCTGTTGAGTGCTAATATGGTGGGTCATGATTAATGGAGCCACTCTGTGTATAATAATTTTCTTTATCTGAGTTAAGAGATATCATTTGGCATGGGGGCTTGTCCTACTTGATAAGAAAGAGCATTAACATTGACAAGAGTGAGTTCTTTAGTTTTCGCAACCATTCGCATATGTACGCGTGCATGTGAACAAAACGTACTTTGTCGTTTGCACCCATTTTTTTTAATTCCAAATATACAAAATGTGCATCACACAATATCAAGTATTTATTCATAAATACTATATGACTAGTGGCGTGGTGGTGCTTGTTGGGCGCAAACATGGTGGGTCATGAATAATGGAGCCACTAAGAGTATACTAATTTTCTTTATCTAAGTTAAGAGATATCATTTGGCGTGGGGGCCTATCCTACTTGATAAGGTAGAGCTTTAACATTCACAAGAGTGAGTTCTTTAGTTTTCGCAACCATTCGCGTATGTACGCATGCATGTGAACGAAACGTACTTTGTCGTTTGCACACTTTTTTTTAAAAAAAAAAATTCCAAATATACAGAATGTGCATCACACAAAATCAAATATTTACTCATAAATACTATTTAACTGGCAGCGTGGTGGCACCTGTTGGGTGCTAACATGGTGGGTCACGAATAATGGAGCCACTAAGAGTATAATGCCGCGCTTGTTGGGCGCTAACGTGGTGGATCACGAATAATGGAGCCACTAAGAGTATAATAATTTTCTTTATCTGAGTTAAGAGATATCATTTGGAATGGGGGCTTGTCCTATTTGATGAGGAAGAGCTTTAACATTCACAAGAGTGAGATCTTTAGTTTTTGCAACCATTCATGTATGTACGCGTGTGAGTGAATCAAATGTGTCGCGCACATATTTATTTTGCTCTAAATGTTTAGAATTTGCACCTCACATTATCAAATATTTATTTATAAATACTAATTAATGGGTGGCACGGTGGCGCCTGTTCAGTGCTAGCATGGTGGGTCATGATTAATGGAGCCACTAAGAGTATAATAATTTTCTTTATCTGGGTTAAGAGATATCATTTGGCGTGGGGGCTGGTCATACTTGATAAGGAAGAGCTTTAACATTCACACGAGTGAGTTCTTTAGTTTTCGTCACCATTCGCATATGCACGCGTGCATGTGAACGAAACTTACTTTGTCGTTTGCACACATTTTTTTTTTTTAATTCCAAATATACAAAATGTGCATCACACAATATCAAATATTTATTCATAAATACTATTTGGCCGGCAGCATGGCGATGCCTGTTGGGTGCTAACATGGTGGGTCACAAATAATGGAGCCACTAAGAGTATAATAATTTTCTTTATTTGAGTTAAGAGATATCATTTGGCGTGGGGGCTTGTCCTACTTGATAAGGAAGAGCTTTAACATTGACAAGAGTAAGTTCTTTTGTGACACCCCAATCCTCGATCGCGTGCCCATCCCTCACCTAGTCGATTTATAGTGACGTCCCGGGGACGCATCGCTGACCTCTTTCATTTTAACATATGCATGCGGAAGTATATAATAGTAATCTCCAGACATTAAAGCAATGGGATAGGAAATTAGGAATTCAAATTTCAACTTTGGAAACAACTATACTTATATACATTGCAAATCATAGTGCAAATATATACAAGTCGATTTGTTAAGTAAGGTTCTAAACCACAAGTTCCTAAAACAATGTGTGCAGAAAAGAAACAACTTTCGTTAAATGAGGCTTGTCATATGACTAGTTAGTTAGACAGGACTATCATTTCTTTAGGCTTCACCTTTTACTCTTCGGGCCTCTGGTCTTTCACCAACACTATCTAAGGACCTGAAAATGGTTATACGATAACCAGTGAGACAACGTGTCAGCAAGTTCTACCCTCTAAGATCCGATTAGGAAGCCAATACACTCTTGAGGCTGCCTAAACACAACACGAGTCAGAGGACTTACCTTGGCCTCAGTTCCTTCTTGCAAGTCAGTATATATCAGATATACAGGAACCACATCAATTCACAGCATCAGATCAAATTATTGATCAATCGACCTAGTCGATTACATGTCATCACAATCTTTCCCTTGGTCGGTACAATCAATACTATTTGTAAGTCCGACCATAGTCTAGGACTGTTCACTTTAAGTTGATATATAAATAGTATAGCTCACACTAAGTTAATAAATAGTGTATTGTTCTCACTAAGTTGACATATCGCTCGTAGGCTGATATAGTACACTAATAATGCTTTCTCTAAGTTAATCATATTGCTCTCGCTAAGCTGATTAGGTATACTGCTCTCGCTAAGTTGACATATCGCCTGTAGGCTGATATAGTATACTAGTATACTGCTCTCGCTAAGCTAACATATTGCCTATAGGCTAATATAGTATACCATCCCAACCATTTTTTGAATATCCCACCAATTTTAACAGCCCATAACATATTTTTGGTACTATAAACCGACACCCAATAATTTTCCCCATTAATTACCAAAATTAATCAATTTAGGAATAAAATCCTAAAATCATCTTTAAATCAATTTAGCACAATTTAACACTCAAATAAATAAAGAGATCACATCATCATGATTAGCATAAAATTTCGATCGTCGGCTATCCCAACCTAATTTCCGGAAAATAAATAATTTTGGAAATTATTAACTAAATGCAATAAATCCAATTTAGGCCCGTAATGCCTGATTGGAAACTGAAACGGACCCAAAAAAAATTCCAAGGTTCGTTCAATAATTAATAACATGAGTCTACTTGCTAACTACACTAAACATTTGCCTAACATGCATTGATAAGGCACTAATCTAATTATTCTACTCTAATCTATCCACCTAATTGTACTTAATTAAATCTAATCAACCCTAAGCATCATTAGCCTACTAAGAGGGGTTTAGTGAGTAAAACTCACTTGCTTAAAGCAAAGACCGGATCACTGTGACGATAGCATGACGGGGGCCGAACTTGGACTCGCGACGACACCCACGGGCTTGGACAGGGCCTTAAACTTGGCCCAACAAATCTCAGCCCAATCTGAGATTTGTTTCTGAACGGGCTGGGCCACAAATAGACTGACACAGGCTTTGAATGGGCTGTCTTCGCGGGCTTCAATTGGTGGGCTGGGCTTGATTGCAATTGGGCTGATTCTGGCCGAACTTGGGCTGGACTAGAAGATACGTGGGCTGCTGCTTGGAGAGACGTGGACTGAGCTGGGCTTGGGCCGAACTTCAAACGGACTGGAGCTCGCTGGGCCTTTGCTGCTGAAGGAGCTGCTCCGTGGAAGCCTCACGCGAACGGTTGGCCAAGCTTGGAGAGAATTCGGACGAAGAAGCAGCTTCGGTGGAAAGAAGCAGCTTGGTCGCTGCTGGTCGTGGGGCGCACGAAGAGGAGTAGCACACGGTTGGGGCGTTGAAGTCGCGTGGACACGGAGTCAACAAACCAATTTTTTTTGGACTCTTTCGTTGGCTGGGCATGGGGATTCGGCCATCGGTGGGCAGAGAACGTGGGCTGAAGATGGTGATGGCTTGATGAGAAGAAACAAACGAAAACGAAAAGCAAAGCAGGAACTGAAAATGATGGAGGAGAGCTGATGCGTGCGGAGGAGCCGCAGGTTCGTTCAACAAAATAAAGGAGAATGAAAGTAGATGCTGGCCGTGAGAGAGAAATTCAGCAGAGAGAGAGAGCTGTCGACGTCCACGCAATTGAAGGAAAAATCAGGATGGACAAAGCCGGTGGAGGAGGGACGTTGACAGGAGGCCAACTGGTTTGATTCAACAAAAAGATTGGGAACAAGGCTTAAAGTCCACAAATATTATCCATTGCATTAACTTCATGTCCCCTAATACTTTCCCACTTATAATTTCTCTAAATTAACCAATTTTGAAGCCTAAAATTGCTGCCCCTTGCAAAGCTCCGAATTTCCATTTTTGGTCTTCAATTTCCTCACTCAATTCCCCAAATTGAGGTCCAATTTCGATGAAGAAAAATCCCGAACAATTTTCTACAAGTCTGACGACACTCAAAGGCTCGCTTCTAAGTCCAAATTTCCTTTAATTGGGCCCGTCTGAATTTCCGTTAATTTTCCATAACGTCCGAACCGATTTTCCGTAAAAATCTCGGAATCTCTGAAAATTTTCTGAGGATGAGTTGACGTTCCTAAAATAGATTGTGACATGACAGAATTTTTAATTTATTAAATCAGACTCAAATTTACAGTTAATTTCCATTTGCCGTGTTTTTAGCTTGAGTTAGGCTATCGGGTAGTTTTCAAAAAATTTTAGTGCAAATGACCCATGGTCAATTTTCTTCGAGCCACAATGAACCCACTCGACATTGACTTTCGATTGTCGTGAAAATCTTGAGCATTCAAATACGGACACAAGGTACCAAAACAATATAAAAATCAGTCTAGTGTTGGCCGATGAGAATTTTCCAATTTAGTGGTGTCACCCACGATTAGCCACACATCTCAATCGAACCGACTTATCTATGATCTCTAATCAATTTAGTGTCGTAATGATTTCGGCAGATGAACACAATCGAGCAGCCGATTCCTAGTCGAATTCTCAAGTCTATTAGCCTTAAAATCCTTAATGGCTTTCCCAGATAGTCTAGTTATCTCGAGAGTGATCAGCTCTGAGAACAGTCCTACAGACGCGTCAATGAAATGCCCGATTTATTTAGTAAAAAATAGAAAAGAAAATATAGGATGTCACATCTTTAGTTTTCGCAACCATTCGCGTATGTACGCGTGTGAGTGAACCAAACATGTTGCGCACATATTTTTTTTCCTCTAAATGTATAGAATGTGCACCACACAATATCAAATATTTATTCATAAATACTATTTAATGGGCACCTCCTGTTGAGTGCTAACATGGTGGGTCACGATTAATGGAGCTACTAAGAGTATAATAATTTTCTTTATCTGAGTTAAGATATATCATTTGGTGTGGGGGCTTGTACTACTTGATAAGGAAGAGCTTTAACATTGACAAGAGTGAGTTCTTTAGTTTTCGCAGCCATTTGCGTATGTACGCGTGCATGTGAACAAAACGTACTTTGTCGCTTGCACACATTTTTTAATTCCAAATATACAAAATGTGCATCACACGATATCAAATATTTATTCATAAATACTACTTGACCGGCGGCGTGGCTGCACTTGTTGGGCGCTAACATGGTGGGTCACGAATAATGGAGCCACTAAGAGTATAATAATTTTTTTTATCTGAGTTAAGAGATATCATTTGGCATGGGGGCTTGTCCTACTTGATAAGGAAGAGCTTTAACATTGACAAGAGTGAGTTCTTTAGTTTTCGCAACCATTCGCGTATGTACGCGTGCATGTGAACGAAATGTGCTTTGTCATTTACACACAATTTTTTTTTTTTTAATTTCAAATATATAGAATGTGCATCACACAAAATCAAATATTTATTCATAAATACTATTTAACAGGCAGCGTGGCGGCGCCTGTTGGGTGCTAACGTGGGGTCACGAATAATGGAGCCACTAAGAGTATAATAATTTTCTTTATTTGAGTTAAGAGATATCATTTGGTATGGGGGCTTGTCCTACTTGATAAGGAAGAGCTTTAACATTGACAAGAGTAAGTTCTTTAGTTTTCACAACCATTCGCGTATGTACGTGTGCATGTGAACAAAACGTACTTTGTTGTTTGCACACATTTTTTCTTTAATTCCAAATATACAGAATGGGCATCACACAATATCAAATACTTATTCATAAATACTATTTAATGGGCGGTTTGGCGGTGCCTGGTGGGCGCTAACGTGGTGGGTCACGAATAATGGAGCCACTAATGGTATAATAAATTTCTTTATCTGAGTTAAGAGATATCACTTGGCGTGGGGGCTTGTCCTACTTGATAAGGAAGAGCTTTAACATTGACAAGAGTGAGTTCTTTAGTTTTCGCAACCATTCGCGTATGTACGCGTGCATGTGAACGAAATGTGCTTTGTCATTTGCACACAATTTTTTTTTTTTAATTTCAAATATATAGAATGTGCATCACACAAAATCAAATATTTATTCATAAATACTATTTAACAGGCAGCGTGGCGGCGCCTGTTGGGTGCTAATGTGGGGTCACGAATAATGGAGCCACTAAGAGTATAATGCCGCGCCTGTTGGGCGCTAACGTGGTGGGTCATGAATAATGGAGCCGCTAAGAGTATAATAATTTTCTTTATTTGAGTTAAGAGATATCATTTGGCATGGGGGCTTGTCCTACTTGATAAGGAAGAGCTTTAACATTGACAAGAGTAAGTTCTTTAGTTTTCACAACCATTCGCGTATGTACGTGTGCATGTGAACAAAACATACTTTGTCGTTTGCACACATTTTTTCTTTAATTCCAAATATACAGAATGTGCATCACACAATATCAAATACTTATTCATAAATACTATTTAGTGGGCAGTGTGGCGGTGCCTGGTGGGCGCTAACGTGGTGGGTCACGAATAATGGAGTCACTAATGGTATAATAATTTTCTTTATCTGAGTTAAGAGATATCACTTGGTGTGGGGGCTTGTCCTACTTGATAAGGAAGAGCTTTAACATTGACAAGAGTGAGTTCTTTAGTTTTCGCAACCATTCGCGTATGTACGCGTGCATGTGAACGAAACATACTTTGTCGTTTGCACGCATTTTTTTTTTTTTAATTCCAAACATACGTAATGTGATTTTTTTTTTTTGTTGGTTCTACTCTACTTCTACTTTAACTCTCACTCTTAGACTTTTACCCTACCTCCTTGCAAGATGTAGGAGTCGAAATCTAGACTTGAAATTAAATGATCTCCACCCTAATTCTAGAAAATGTGGGAATTCGAACTCCTCACCTCATCTTTCTATGTTAGAAGGTAGCCACTGGGGCAAACCCCAGTGGTTCTACCACTTGATTAATGAAGTGGCTAATCAAGCATTTTCCAATTTGAGTTGCAATAAAAGTAAGGAAGATGAACAAATTTGGGTGCCTTGTGGTGTCATGTGATTGGCTCAAGGCAAGAAAATAGTTGCCGCACATCATGCTGGTGGACAGAAAAAAACACAAAACGTTTGCTATCTATTTTGAGATGGATCTGATGAATTTGAAACCGACAAACGATTGAACATATCTTACTTTGAACTTTATCTGGAGATTGTGCACAAATTATACCGATTATTTAAGTTCTGTTTATCGAGATTTCTTTGAGCTGCACGTGTTGAGCTCGGCAAAACCTCTGCTCTGTTTTTGCTTGCAACATCGATTGTCCAACGCAGAGAGTCATGTCTTTGGTTATCTTTGGCCAAAAATGACAGAGACTTATATGAGACATAAAAGCAATCGTAACCCCACTTTGTTTGTCCGTATATTTCAGCGATTCCAGTATGGAAGGTGGATTTATAAAAAAGCTAATTTTCCTTCACAAATAGAGTGCGCTCTTTTACAGAGTATTTCTCTCTCACAAGTTTAATCTCTCAATAATTTTGATAGCAAAGTGTGGGCAAGAGTTTTTAGCAAGTGTAAGTAATAAATTTATAATGCTTAAGGCAACGGGCTACTCTACTTATGAAAAAATAAGCTCAACTGGTCATTACGAACATTTCAATAGTTAGAAATTCGGCCATTGAGTTTTCAGAGTGGTTGAACAAAAGGGCCCGGACACTTGCTGAAATGGGTGAACTAGATTCAAATTTGAACTACAGGAGCTAGGTATTTAGAGATGAAGTTGCCAAGTACCTAGCCTGTTCTTCATGGGGGCAGTCTTTTTATTCCCTTTCGGAATCTCCATCCCATTGCAGACCATTGGAATCCCTCCGAAAGACAAGAAAGCTCCGTAGAGAGACCTTCTCCCGATGGATAATTGTCATTTTCATCATCGTTCCCCGATGATGAAAATGACAATGTGTAGTCCCTAACTACATGTATGTGTAAATTCTTATTTGCATAGCATCATTCGTTTGCTTTGCATTTGTAATTCACATGTTTGAATTCCCATCTGCTTAGCATTTTTTTTTTTGACAGAAAAACACATTGCAATTAATAAGCAGTGAAAAGTAACTCCAAACTAGAAAAGTTAATCTTCGGCCTTTCGATAGTAAACAAAATTTCTATATTAATATTAACTTCCTCACCAATAAAGTAATTTTGACCCCATGTCAATAAAGAAAAAAATTGACCTTTCTCAACAAATTACAGAAATAAAGAAATTTTATGTGGTTAGTAACTTTTCGTTACTAGTAATGTTCATGTGTGATGAGTAATCTTTTTTATATATATCAAAATAATTTCGAATACATGTACGTGGGGGCAACTTTTTATTCGATGGAAAAAGTATGATTCAGACTCACGGTTGCAATTGGATAAATTTGTCTTAACTTTTTTGGCTTGATTACATATAAAAGGTGCATTTGATCCGGCTGAGTGACTGTTGGAAATGTTAAAAGGAGAAGAGCAGCTCAAAACTTTCGTAAAGCTAACGAACCGACGAAACAAATGCAAGAGCCATGACTTTGAGAAAAATGCGTGCTTTTGTTTTTAGCAACCATTCGCGTTTGTAGACGTACGTGCGAGTGGACGAAACGTGCCCTGCCAATTTGACATAGACCGCCAAAGAAAACGCCATTGACTGCAGACCAAAGCCAAAGGAAAAATCTCTCTCTCTCTCTCTCTCTCTCTCTCAACTTCTATGTATGTGAACATGAGCGGCGGTTATTGGTTCACGAATTCTGGCCATTTCATTACTTCAAGTTCTTTTCCTCATTTTGTTAATCATCTTGTTTCTGATTGGTTAGTTGCTATTTTAGATACTCTTTGGATAATATTGTCAGAGATATTATCTAGTATTCCTTTATTCTCAAGAATATCTAATTTTCTTGTTAGGTTGAAATATCTAACTTTCTTGTTAGATTAGATCATATCCTTTTTGACACATATTGTTCAGGTAAAAATGCCCGTCAATCGTAACACATTCAATGAGTGAAACATAGCCTTCGACATCTTAGAATATTTGCATATATAGCAAGACATTCTCATTGAATCTGATCTCAAAATATTGACTTCCATTTGGTGTACGTGAGCTGTTGGAAAATGCACGGGCAGTTTTGAGCTTAATTAGGTATGATACTGCCAGTAGGCTAAACCAGTAATGTATGCTTGTTCTAGTCCAAATTTTTTCTTTAAAATTGAGCATTCTTGTTGCCCACCTTAGAGATCTCTCCGTGAATATACAAATTGCTGAGTTTTGTTAGATCACTTCCCACATGGAATTTCCTTTCTACATTGCATATAAACTGCATGTGATGTCAGCATGTCACAAAGCAAATGAAGGCCCTTCATGGATGTTTCTACCTTAATATTGTATCTAGATTTTGCATAAAGGAGGATCGCGATTTCATATTAAAAGAAATGAAGTATTCGTGTTGGCATAATTAGGTACTGTTTAGTATTTATATATTGTTGCATACTAAGATAGGACTTCATAATTTATTTGCGCACATGATAGATTTCATGATTATATTTTGCATCCACGTTTAGACTGGACTTGCATGTCTATTTTATACACTGTTCGCGGGGATCCTGACCCGGGACGTTATTACAAGGCTTAAAATAATGTCGCCTAATACAGCTCGGGCTCTTTTCCATTCCTAATTTACTCGTTTGAGCATTTATGCATTGACATTTAGATGCATGTTACAGAATAAAGATTGAAAAGATTGCCTGAATGTTAGGATTCAGCGCACAATCACAAGGACATAGAGAGTAAAAGCGAGAAAGAGAAGTTGAGACACAAAGTTTTATTCTCGTTCATTCTTAAACTAGGGCTACATCCAGCAGAAAATTTTACTATAATTAACATCCTGTACCTCTCTATTAATTTCTTAATTATAAGAGAAAGAGAATATATATACCCAATATACCCAGTAACTATTTATAGGCTCAAATCCAAACTAACAATAAAATATATACTCAAATATAAAAAACCTTAGACAAAAAAAAAAAGAAACTACAAAAGCCTTTGGTGGCTCGAAGGTGCTGCCCCTGCGAACCCCACTGGGCTAGGACCTCGTATCTTCCTGTTGATGGGGAGTATAAACTACACCCCGACACCAAATAATCTATTTCACGAGAGACAAAGAGGTGGCAATAGGCAAATATAGTGTAAGCAAGTTTCCAAACTGACAAATATCTGGTTTGCAGAAGTAAAATGGGTCTCTCGTATCTTGCTTGTCTCCCAACCGGCAAAGAATAGATAAGAAAACCAAGATGCCCAAGTCAAGCGCTAGAAGAAAGGAAATGAGAGAACCGTTAGCAGTTCGCATTGACGGCATTAACAGAATCGGAGAAGAAGAACTTAACGTAGCTCGACCCTCGAGCTTGGGAAGTACGGTCAGATTCATAGGACCAAGACTATCTCAGCTCATATTGGCTGTTTTAAGCCAACTAATAGGCGAAGAGCGAACACTTTTCCTAAGCCTAAGATCCGTTCATAGCCACATTTCTTCTTTGATTTCTCATTGAGTTCCAGGGAGTTCTTTTGGGGGCATAAGGTGAGGACGCTAGTTTAGGCTCCACTTGACTTCCATTAGACTGGATTAACAGAGGCTTTGGTGTTCCCGAATAGACATGGATTTCACCTTTCTTTTCTATAATGAACACTTTCAGAGAATCCAAGTTTTCTTTTCTTGTAGTACGAGTGGAGAGGAAAAGACTGACTAGGGATACCTAGGCTAAGGAAAGTTTCAAGGCATTTCTTCGGATGAGGATAGGAAACCTTTCAAAGGTCACTTGGAAGCTTTCAGTGTTCAATTCAAGTTGGAAAATTCCAAGAATTCACTTAGCTCCTGAATAAGCTTCTTTCTCTTATTAGAATAATTAATATTCATTTTTTAAAAAAGAAGAATCCTATTCTATTCAAAGGGAGGAATCTCCTTGGTCTTCTTTTCCGATTAGGTAAAGAAAAGCTTGTTCGAATTGAGGGCCTACGAAAACGCCACCTCGAAAGCGGGTTATTCCCACCCGCTTCGAACTCCATCAATCTCTTTCGGAGTTCACTGCAGGAGGATTGCAGCGACAGTTTAGCTGCATTTCCTTCAAGGGACATCTACTCTGCAGAACGTACAAGTAATATTCATGTGCGATTAGTAGTTTTTAATATATATTGAAGTAATTTTGAATAGTTGTATATGTAAGTATCTTTTTATTCGATGGAGTGAGTTTCATTAAAACTCATGTGAGGAACTTGTCATAAATAGTTCAAATTGGATATGGATGGAGACCCGCTTAAGAAGCCCCGAACTTGCCTAAAAAGTTTTTCATCCAATCAGTATGAAAATTGAAAGTCATCTTCCGTATTTTTTCCTTTCAAATGACGGAAAGTAATGATCTGACTTTTGGTTTGACTGCAGATGAAAGCTAAATTTGATCCAAAGAGGGGTTGAATCTGTAAAAGGGGAAAAATAGCTCAAGACCGTCGTCAAGTCAGTTTTCGCAACCATTAAAGTTCGAGCAGCTTTACTGTTGGAAGCACGGCACCGCAGATCTTTCGGTGAAACAAACGTAAGGGACGTAACTCTGACAAGAACGCATACTTCACTTTTGCGCTACCATCAGGTCTCATCCTCTTTTCTCAACTTCTGTGTATGTGATATGCGCTACCATCAAGTACTTTTCGTCATTATTCGTTAGGTGCAATTTTGGACACTCTGTAATCGTACCGCTCTCAGGAAGCAAGTTAGTGTATAGCCTGGAAGTAAATTTATAGTTATTAAAGAAATTAGAAATTATTGTTAAAGAGATTATTTGATATAACGTCATTTCCTAGAATAACTAATTTCCTTGTCAGATTAAGATAGCTAAATCTATATTCGTTCCTATACAAATTGTTCAGTTGTAATACATTATAAAGTTAAGTTATTGATTAAGACGCAATTTTTGAATAATTTATATATTCCTCTCTCTTGGATATCTCAAAATATTTATATATAGCAAGCCATTCTCGTTGAATTTGATCCCCAGATAATGAATTTCGTTCTTCGAATGTTATAAATTGGAACTCTCATATCAGTGTGTAGTCATAGTGGGAAAAAGAAAAGGCCTCCTTAAGCCTTGTTGACCCATCAACAATTCTGGTGAAAATTCCTTGCTTTGATGAAGGAGTGACATTAATGTAAATGTCAATTGCCTGATATTTTAGTGCAGGGGTTTAATTATTGCTTGGCGAAGATGTTAAGGGAATAAGTACATGCTAAAACCTTAAAGATCTGTGTGCATAGACTGTGTTCTTGTTGTCAATAATGTGACTATTGAAAATATCATTCCCTCTATAATTCACTCTTCGTTTGTGTATATAGGCTAGGGAAGTCGACATGGGCAAAAAAAGAGATCGATTTTGGGAACATGCAGAGGATCTAGATGGCAAATTTAAGTGCAATTTTTGTGGTAGAATATTTTCCGGTGGTGTTCCAAGAGTTAAATCACATTTATCTGGAATTAAATGCCGTGGTATAGACAAATGCACCAAGGTGCCCGATCATGTTCGAGTTGCCGTTGCTGAAGCAATTTCCGATCCTAACAAAAGAGTCAAGGCTGAAGCCTGCTCAAGTAAGACTGAAGAGACTTTGCCCAAAATTCTTATTAGTAAGGAGGGCGTTATGCTGGATAAATTGCTCGCCAAGTTCATTGTGTTGAATGATGTTGATGCCGATATTGTGCAAAGGTCATCCTTTATTAACTTGTGGAATGGCGTGGCTAAACATGGTTCCCATTACAATATACCCCATTATTCTGTAGTTAAAGCAAAGTTAGTGCCTGATTTGGAAAAGGAAAGTGGAGAGTATGTGACAAAGGTGAAGAAATCATGGGAAACAACCGGCTGCACAATTATGTCTGATGTTTGGCGTAATGAGGAGAGATGCTTTGTTAATATTTTCGCCCATTCTATTGAAGGGATGGTACTATTGAATGCGTTGGACGTCCACAAAGATGTGTTAACAGGCACTTTGCTGCAGGAATTTATATGTTTTGTGAGTGAAGAAATAGGGGCCAACAACATTGTGCAGTATATAACCAAGGATGCTCAAAAAGAAGGGTTACATGAGGATATTTCCATTGGCAATTATCGCCACATGTACGGGACTAAATGTGTTGCCCATGAAATACATTTACTCTTTGAGGATATCTACAAGGGAAGCGAGTGTGTTCGAAAGGTATTTGATGTTGTCACTGAAATTCACAATCATGGTGACATCTTATCATCAATGAAGCAGTTCACAGACAACTGGGAGTGGAAACAATCATCCACAAACAGCTTTTACACGAACTATTATAAGCTCCGATTAATCATGGGGGCTGAAAGTGAGATGCGACTTGATTTTGAAAAGGATGAATCAGGTGTAGAATGTTGAATCTTGCGGAAACGTGGTTCAAATATAATTCACAAAATATAACTTTCACTATTACAATAATTTCTCACACCACATACAATACTCAAACAACTCTACACAATTCCTCTCACACTCACGTGCATATATAGCACACTCTACTCAACACACTCTCAAGACCCCTACACACACACCCCCTTGGACTTCCTACTTACACACTCTTAGTTTGGACACACAAATGAGGAGCAAGTTGCTCCTATTTATAGGGTGGAAAGTCGGTGACTTTCTTAACTTTCTATACTATTCTAGAAGTATTATTTTATTATAGCCTAACAACTAGATTTCTATGGAGAAGTCTAGAAGTGGCGCAGCTTATGGATTTTGCTAGAAGATTCTAGAGAAGGGAGAGTTCTAGAGAAATCAGGAGGAGTGAGATATGGAGAACTCTAGAGAAAGTTCTAGAGAACTCCAGGAGAGAGAGAGAGAGAGAGAGGCGGTGATCTTCAACACTCCCCCTCACCGACTACTCTCTCTCAATATAGTAGCCATGCTGATATTGTTTTTGGACTCTTCAACCGTCTTCCTCCATTCAGCATATTACGAAGCTTCCTCCGATGTGGATGGCTCTATGGCTCTATCTTCAGTTGCTTCTCTTGCTGCGACTTTCCATTGAGTTTTGTGATTCTTGAATTTTTGTAATGACAAATTCTGTCATTTAGTCTCCTTTTCCTTCTTCTTACTCAATTCGGTCTTCTTATTTAACATTTCTCCTCTAAGAATTTTGAGATTGGAACTCATTCGAGCAAGCCTCTCATTTGTGACTTTCATTTCGTGCTTCAACCGATTCAGTCCCATCCGAAGCACTTTAGTGGAGATGTCTTGATCCTTTTTCTCATAAAATTTCTTCCCCTTGATCTTATTCCACCGATCCTTATACCATGGGATGTAGGGTTTAGATGGCCTCCTTTCCTCAAAGAAAACTTTCTTCTTCTCCTTCATGTGTTTGATATCTCTCTCAGTATGACCAATTGGGAACATCATAGCGGGCTTGAGATCCTGAAACTTCTGCAGCTTCTTGAACTCACATCGGAACTTTTCTAGCTTCCTTTCCTTTGCCTTGAGCTCTCCATCCTTCTGCCTTATCATCTCATCCCTTTTCTTCAACATATTCTCCATCTTTGCCGTCTCAACTTTCAGCTTCTTTATCATGTCTTGCATCTCATGCAATTTCTTTTCTCGACTGTTTGTTGGCATTTGCTTCTTCGAGTTCTCCCTTGGCTTGCTCTTATTCGGGGTCGTGATGGAACCTGTCGAATTATCCAACTCAACTATACAAGCTGTTGCAAGCTCTTCTCGTTCCTTTATTGCAACAGGCACTTGAAAGTCCCATTCTTCTTCGCTTTCAATCTCCTTTTTGCAAGAAGTGACGACATTTCCTTCTTTTCGCCTGTACCAACAGAATCTGGCAATATGTCCTACCTTGCCACAAACGTAGCACCGTTTGCTACGCCTTGTGTTGCTCTTATCTTCGTCGTTGTCGTCGTCACGATCTTGACGAGCTCCCCCTGGCTGATAACCCTTCTTTTTGGGTTGCCTCCACCAATCTCCATGATCTTTCCATGGTTTGCCATCTCTTGCACCCACTCTATTTCTATTTTGGCCCTTGAACCCTCTTTTATTACTGAAGAGGGCACTTTCATCCTCCTTAATTGAGACCTTAGGGATTTGTTTATCTAAGGCCTCTTGATTGGCCAATATATTTTCCAACTCAGTTAGAGTTGGCTCATTTGCCCATCCACGAGTGGCCGTAACAATACCATTATACTCCGGCCTTAACCCATGAATTATTATTCTTCTCATTCTTGTCTCAGAGATGGCATTCTCAGGATCTAATTTTGAAATTTCTTCACAAATAGATTTAACTTTAGAAAAGTATTGACTTACCGTCATACTTTGTTGCGAAATTGAGAGGAGCTCGTTCTCTAGGCATTGTAACTTGGCATCGTTTGTCCTTGCAAACAGCGTCGCCAAGTTATCCCAGGCCTCCTTCGGGGTCTTCGCACTCTTTATGTGTGGCAATAATTCATCATCAACAGTCACGGCAAGAACGTAAAGAGCCTTACCTGACTTGATGTTCCACTTTCTTAAATCACTATCATTTGTGGGTGGTGTAGTATTGTTGCCGCCAACAATATCCCATAAATCTTGTCCAAGCAAATAATACCGCATGCGGGTACTCCAATTATTATAATTAAAGTCATTGAGCTTCTCCATCCCGTTTATCGGACTCGAGAAATCCACCATGGTGACTTGAATATAATGCCCCGCACTATACCAAGTAAGCCTGGTCCGGACCAACCGACTTCACAATCCCAGATTGTGCACTGGTAGAACTCCGATGTCCTTCGCTTCTTCGCTCCTTGGCTCGACGATCCCTGACCGCCTTGCTTACTTACAATGGTCCCCGACCACTGTCTTCGCACGGCCTCCAATGACCTGCTCTGATACCACTTGTTGAATCTTGCGGAAACGTGGTTCAAATATAATTCACAAAATATAACTTTCACTATTACAATAATTTCTCACACCACATACAATACTCAAACAACTCTACACAATTCCTCTCACACTCACGTGCATATACAGCACACTCTACTCAACACACTCTCAAGACCCCTACACACACCCACACACCCCCTTGGACTTCTTACTCACACACTCTTGTTTGGACACACAAATGAGGAGCAAGTTGCTCCTATTTATAGGGTGGAAAGTCGGTGACTTTCTTAACTTTCTATACTATTCTAGAAGTATTATTTTATTATAGCCTAACAACTAGATTTCTATGGAGAAGTCTAGAAGTGGCGCAGCTTATGGATTTTGCTAGAAGATTCTAGAGAAGGGAGAGTTCTAGAGAAATCAGGAGGAGTGAGATATGGAGAACTCTAGAGAAAGTTCTAGAGAACTCCAGGAGAGAGAGAGAGAGAGAGAGGCGGTGATCTTCAACATAGAACTGGGTGGAATCGTTCGCAATTCTGAATTTTGGAGTGAAGGGAAAGAAGTCTTGCGTGCACTAAAATCGATATTTCAGGTACTTCGTCTAGTTGATAGCTACAGCGCTACTTCTGGGTACTTGTATGCAGCTGTGAAAATGGCAGATGAGGCTATTAAAAAAATATATGACACTGATGTACGTAAGTATCGGGAGTTAAGGGAGATTTTCAATCTATGGCAGAAGAAAGTCATTAATCCAATACATGCTGCTGCAGCTTTTCTTAACCCTGCTTACATGTGTAGCGAGAAGTTTGTACTGGATCCTGCAATGAAAAAGGGGATGAATATCATACTTAGCAACTTGGTAGGCAGTGAAGAAAGGGTAAAATTTACGGAAGAAATGAAGCTCTACCGTACCAAAGGGTCACAGTTGTTCACATGTACAGCAATAACAATGTTACAAACATCTCACCCTTGTAAGCATCTATTTCTTAACCAATTAACCGTGTTGATTTAATTTCATCTTTTATTCGTTTTCAATTTAAAAATTGTATATTAACAGTTGTTTCGTGTAAAGGTGACTGGTGGGAATTTTGTGGCGATGTCGTTCCTGTATTAAAGAAGTACGCAATTCGAATTCTAAGCCAACCCTGCAGCACTTCGTCCCGCAGGCGGGGTTTGACTGCTTTTGAAACCGCTCAAATCGAGAAGAGGAGGCCATTGGTGCCTGCAGTGTTGGACAATTATCTATATTTGAGGACAAATGCGTTACTGATGGAGAATTTCAACGAGACGAAAGAAAAAATTGGGAAGCCACTTGATCTTGGGAAACTCGACGAACTTCCTGAAAGTACGGAGTTTATCTATGGCAATTTTCCAAGTGATCTATTGAATGAGACCAAAGTTCCTTTGTTAGACGGAAAGCTAAATTGTTGGTAAGAATCTTTATTGTGATACTTTAGAGATGGTCTCCATTTAAATGCATGCCAAGCTGATTTGTCACCAACAATGTGGGATGATTTACTAGAGTTAGAATCAATTATGACAGTTGTGAATGGTAACGTCAACCACGTGTTTTAGCTTCTTTTTTTTTTTTAATTAATCTTTGGCCAGAATTCACCTTAAGTTCTATTGTAATGCTGTTTAAACTTGCGAATTTCTTCCAAGTATATTTCTATGTATCGATGACAGAGACAAGGACGGCATCATTTCTTTTGATCATGAGTATTAATATCTGTGCTTCTTTTCCATACTTTAAAAGACTAAGTGAGATCAATGTGTTCAAGCTAGTGATTGCTAAAAGGCCGTAGGTTTTGATGGTCAATTGATTCCGCTTATTATGTCAATGTGAATGACCTGCTAGAATGATTTCATATGTTGGATTTGGCCCTCCACTTGATTTTGTTTTTTTTTTTTTTTTTGGGTATAACTGCTGTTGGCAAGAATGCTGTCCTCATAGTGGGTGTACCGGGGACTATCTTCTGCAGTGTTGATTCTCTTGGGCGAATCGTTAAATTTGTATTTCTATTGACAGGTCTGCATCAGCGAGAAAAGATGGTGAGAGGGAAAAGCATTTACTTCTTCATTTTATAACTAAACTACCGTCGAGCCTAGTTAAAGGTAATGAGGTTAAGGGTGAGAAAGGAGATTCTATTCATGTCATCTTGGTAGATTCCAATACAGGTTGTGTTGTGCGATCTGGACCCCCGTCGGTGCTAGAGTTGGCGGTGACAGTGATTAGAGGTGGCTTTGCTGAAGAAGCTGGTAAATATTGGACCAGAGAGTTCTTTGAGAGAAATGAAATAATGGAGCGAGAGGAGAAGATGCCACTCTTGAATGGTGCTCCCCCTATAATCCTTGATAAAGGCATGGGGACATTGGGTGCTATAACTTTTAATGACGTATCAAGCTGGACAAAAAGCGGAACATTCAGGCTTGGAGTCAAAACTGCGTTGGGTTTTTGTGAGGGAATCCGTGTCCTTGAGGGCACATCTAATGCCTTCAAGGTGGAAGATGGTAAGTCATTTAAGTTTAGACTCTTGATAACATTATATGCTCTTATGTTCTTTTTTCTTGGCAGTCATTGTTGAAGATGGGAAGTCATGATTCAGGTTTAGACACTTGATGACAATTACGTTCTTCTTTCCTTGACACGAGACATCTGGAACCATATAAAAAGATACAAAGACTAGGCTAAGAGACTTACAACAACGGCATCTTGTTTAATCAGAATCTGGTATACTTTGATTTAAAAAAAAAAAATAGAGCAAAGCGGATTCTGCAGTTATCTAGATTTCAGGTTTGGTCGCTGTCTGCAGAATCCACAATCCTGGAAATGGATGGAGTGTGCTTGAAAGAAACAACAAACGAATGAGCAGACGATGCATTGCCAGTTTGAATTTCCTAATTCTGTGAAGTTGAACTGGTGAAACTTAGTCACAGCAAACAAAATAGATTTGGAGTTTCTGGGGTGCTTTCTGAATCAGTTGCTTTAGCAATAACTTTTGAAAATGAGATTACTTTGACAGCATTCGTGGCCATTGAATTGATGTGACTTTTGCTTAGAGGAAGCTCTCTTTTGTCACTCTAGAATTTTGAGAGACCACTGCCAATTAATTCAAACTTAAGTTGATAGATGAAAGCTTGATTTATATTTAGATAGTATAGCCCTCCCTACCCCCACTCATGAATAAGTTGGAATGTGACCTAAGATAAGAGCGTGGGAATTGATTATTGAAGAGACAAGTAAGAGGCTCGCAAAGAGTCAGACAATGGACCTGATGTTATGATGTCATGTGGAATTTTGTTGGGTCATTACTAACTAATTTAAAAGCTTAAATTATTTGATGAATGTGTGGTTAATATGTAAACACTGTAACAATCACCTGTCTCCAATTAGCTTTTTGATGCATACAAGCAGCAAATATAGGAGTAAATAGAGTCTAATCATTTGAATTGATCAGTAAGCAATTTACCCGAGCATGCTTTTTTTCTGTGTTCTCAGTCAGCAGGGCCGATCCAAGTATTTGTGGGGACAGAATCTGGACGTTGAATAATGCACCTGTAGATGGTGCTGGTGCTATCTCCCTGGCATCTTCCTCGAAAGAATTTGTGGGAAGCGTAAGGATTTTTGCCTCCACAATCAACTGCACTCTCTGTTTCCTCATTCCTCCTTCATCCTTAGTCTGTGAACATGTCCATAGTTGTGTTGTTTTCTTGTCAGATATTGACATTCTCTGTGGCTCCCTAGAATTTAATATATATATCTATATATATATATATATATAGATATATATTGTCACTGAGATTCTCGCTACTTGCAGCTACTGGGGACATCTTTGGTTGAACCATTGACGTTATCGTTAAGGCCACATTGCCAAATTTGGAACGTGCCTGTGCAAGTAGCAGCTGCTTGCAGCGGAGTGAATGATGGATGTCTGCCTGCCATGGACCTGAGAAGGAGCTTCAGTGATGCGCAAGAAGATGCTTGCAGCAGAGCGAATGATGGATGTCTGCCTACCATGGACCTGAGCAGGAGCTTGGGTGATGCGCAAGAAGCAGCTGCTTGCAGCAGAGGGAATGATGGATGTCTGCCTGCCATGGACCTGAGCAGTAGCTGCAGTGATGCGCAAGAAGCAGCTGCTTGCAGCAGAGGGAATGATGGATGTCCGCCTGCCATGGAATTGAGCAGGAGCTGCAGTGATGCGCAAGAAGCAGCTGCTTGCAGCAGAGGGAATAGTAGCAGAGGGAATGATGGATGTCCGCCTGCCATGGAATTGAGCAGGAGCTGCGGTGATGCGCAAGAAGCAGCTGCTTGCAGCAGAGGGAATAGCAGCAGAGGGAATGATGGATGTCTGCCTGCCATGGACCTGAGCAGGAGCTGCGGTGATGCTTGCAGCAGAGTGAATGATGGATGTCTGCTCTCCATGGACCTGAGCGGGAGCTTCGGTGATGTGCAAGAAGCAGTTGCTCGCAGCAGGGTGAGTGATGGATGTCTGCTTCCCGACGATACTTGTTTAGACGATCTGCGTCTTTGGGATTATTGATGCCCTCTATGTTGCAGGTTTATAGTAATTTTTTTTTTTCGAAAGGATTATAGTAATTTTTTTTTTTCGAAAGGATTATAGTCATTTGGAATGGGAAACTTGTTCGTACGATGCATAGAAGCATACGTACTTTCTGGCATTAACAAATAATTCCAACTACTTCTTGGCTTGTACCCTAGCATTACATTTGACTCCGCAGCAATTAGCTTTGACATGAAACTGGGCATTCCCTTTTTTGACTTTTGAAGTAGTAATCGACCCTTCTCTCTCGCCGGTAGTTTTTCTCTCTCTCTGGCAGAGCTTCCCTCTATCCCTTCCATGGGTGATAGTGATAACCAAACCCTAAAACCCCCTTCACATTGTGTTGGCTTCTTCCCAAATGGATCCGTACTTTATCCAGCTCTGTAAAGAAGACCACCTTCTTCGCAACAAGCCCCCTTTCTTCCTGCAAATCCACCCGCTGAAACCCTAACTCGACAGCGACTGAATCGAGAATGCTCCAGCCCGCCCCATATCCTCTCCCTTTCCCCTTCCTCTCCAGTCATCTTTCTTCTTGTACACAGGTCCTTCGTCAGTAAACCACTTGAAAACCCTCCATTTCGCCAACCCCTCTTGAAAACCCCTTCTTTCTCATCACAGAGATCCCTTCAATCTACACTCATCCTTACCTCCAAACCCGCAAAAACACAAGTTAACAGGTACCAGGCTCTCGGTTCATCTTAGAGCAAACTGAAGTTACTGCAGGGGTCGAAAACATGAAGCCTCTCTCCACTGGACTCAGCTCCCAATAGTGTTCCTGCAAAAGAAAGAAATGGAAGGTGAGACAGATAATGAGATTCGAATAGCAGCCTTTTAGTAAAGCTTAGGCCACTTATGATCGAAGGATGATGTTGTAGAAGCAAGGAGGGAAATCCCTTCTGATAAAAGAATGGAATGCAGCCGTACTCTATACAGTAAGCTATTCTCGAAACTTAATGTAAACTTTCAAGCATTTCTCAACGCAATGAAGAAGGTTTTGGAATTGGATTCAGTTGTATAACCCCAAAAGGAACCAGGTTTTTTCTCATTTGTTTTTGAATCGGAAGATGAAAAAGAGAGTATCACAATCAGGACCTTGGTCCTTTGGTAGCAATCTACTTGTCCTCAAACAATGTGAGTTGGAAATTGGTCCTTTGGTAGCAATCTACTTGTCCTCAAACAATGTGAGTTGGAAATTCTAGAGCACTGTTATGACTTCTCCCGATATGCATTTTGGATGTAAATAGTTGGGATACCTCGTGGGTGGGTTTTGGAGGAAGTATATTTTGTTTTGGATGAAAAAGTGGGCAGGGTTCTGGAAATTCAGTTGGATTCCAAGGGAGATGGATCCTACAAAATAGGGAAGGTGAAGGTAGAAATGGATTTATTAGCTCCACTAAAATCTAGAGCTATATAGTGAATCTCAGGGAAAAATTTAAATATGAACGCCTACCACATTTTTGCTACTCGTGTGGGAGAATCGGTCATTATACTCCCATTATGCATCATATTGTGAAGAAGTCTCGTATAAACAAACAAATTGGGCTGAAAACAAGGTAGGGAAATACGACCCTTGGTTCAAGGTGGAAGTGCGAGAACATAACTCTCATTGGGAAGCTTTATATGGTAAACTAGCTACAAATATAGAGGATGAAGAATCAGTCCCTAAAACACCAATTTCATCATCCGACACGGAGATTGTGGTCAGGAATGCAATCGAGACTAATGATGTCCCCATTCAAAAAAAAAAAAAAAAAAAAGGGAAGAAAGTCTCTTACTGAGGCTATGGAATTGGATGGTATGGAAGCAACACCAGTAGTAAAGAGGGACAATGGGAAACGGCTAATGTGCCTAGAACTAACTATCTCAGACCTACTGAAGGATGGAAATTATAGCAAGAAAGGACATGTCGCAACCCGACCCCTTCAGGCCCCCTCAAGTGGGGAGGAAAAGGCTGAGTTGAGGGGTACCGAACCATGAGAGTTCTCTTATGGCTCACATTCCAAAATATGTCATCACCTCACCTTTCGAGACGAACCCTTGCGAATTCCCTCATACACGATCGTGAGCTCTCCCAAGCTCATATCTCGTGTGACAGCGGACGGTGTCGTGATCCGTACCCACATGAGCAACACACCTCAAAGGAGGAGGTTAGGTGTGGATATCGAATTTCGAGTTACCTTTACCATGGTAGCCCTCCAAATAGTATTCGCTCTCCATGAATGGCATCACTTCATCCACTAGGAATTTTCCACAATGGGTATGCTAAACCATGATGAGCCTCGTCGAAAACCAAACCTCTTACGATGAGTTTATTTTATTATCAAGTTGTTTAAAATAACCTAATAAGGATGAGATTTGCCACTAACCTCGTTTTTGGAAGTCGGCTAGAAAACCCAACCAAGGGTTGAGAGTGGTCCCTAGATTTTTATGCAACTAGAGATTCTAAGTTTAGAGACTTGGGTTACACTAATATTTTTATTAGCGCCATTTCGGTACCTAATAGTATGTTATGTTTCCTAAGGTGTCAATATATTTCTTTTTACTTTTTTGAGTCAATAACACTAACTAAGTGATCACATGTTGGTGGTTGTTTTCATACAATTCTATTTCTAAAGACAAAGAAAAGAAATCACACAATTGAAATTTAAGGACATGACATTAAGTAAACAATCAAGTAAGCAATTTAAGAAAAGCAGTAAATTTAACATGCAATCCTAATTGACGAACAAAAATAAAGCAGGAGAAACAAAAACCCACATCTCGCGGGTGTTTATACAACATGAGGCAACTCGAAACATATATTGGGAACAAATAGTACAACAATATGGTCGGATAGGACATCGACCTTCCATTGTCTTCAAGTCTTGACAGGCCTCCACCTCCAAGGGCCTAATCTAATCCTAATCAAAGGACTACGACTAGGTACATACAATAGGAAAGAAACAACCATTTCTAGCAATCATGAAACAAATAGAAAGAACCAAACAATTGAAATGAGATTCAAAATGGGCCTCGGGGTCGGCCTACGCAATTCATGCGTCAACCCCTCTAGACACTTATCCCAATTCATTTTTATGGTTTATAGTCATTGGCTACCACTTGTGTTCTCGCATGATAACCAATGCTTATAAACCCCTAAATCATGTTATAAGTGCATCCCAAGGTTGTCTCACGGAATTAGGCATCGAACCTAAACATACATAAAAAAATCCATAGACATTAGCAGGAATTGAACATATAGGCAGGCCCTTGAGCCTTATTTCCCAAACAATCAAACAATTTCAGTGAGCCGACAGTTGATCACTTATTCATTCAATAGAGGCCAATCACATTTACAAGAATTTAAAAAAGTAAACAAGTCAAAGATGATTGGAATTCAAATGATACTCAAAAGACATTTGAAAAGCACTTATTAGTGAATTGTGAAACAACATGCTAATGGTATAGCAAGGTATAGCAAGGATGTGTCATAGCTATGGAAAATATTGAGCCACCAAGGCTAACTAGGGTGCAAAAATGGGCACTTCGATCGAGCTTCGTAGGTGCCCTAATTACAGTCCAAACTTTAGACGACATCAATACTAAACTAGAAGCGTGATTTGAAAGTTTGGAATCTGAAGACAGCATTAAAAGTGTGTGCATGAGCATCAATTGAACTAAAATCAGTTCGAATAAACCAAAACAGGAAAGTTCAGACAAGTTCATATCATTAGGGAGATCTGAAAAACATTCAAAAGTGCTTTTTTATTTTTAAATTTTTTTATACAAATAGTTCAAACAAGGGACGAACAAAGTCCATGAGACATGTGAGGTGAATTCAACATGCAAATTGACCTAAAAAAGTCTAGAAGAAGAACACAGCAGAAAGTTGTAATTCAACATTACAAAATAGGGCAAAAAAATCAACAAAATTGAAAAGGAACCCATGGACAAATTGTCTTTAAGAAAATTATACAGCATATAGAACATCATGAGGAATAACTTTTGTGAAGAAAGTTTTTTGAAACGAGTCACGTAGGCATTTTTAAAAATTCAATGAAATTCAACATTGTATCAGAAATTCAGCAGAACAGCAAGATATCTAGACACAACAATAGAGATTAGACCTAGTAAAAGAAGTCTGAAAAATTCGAAATTTCACCAAAACGTAGACAATAGAGTGACAAACAAAGTTCGTTAAGGGTCTGACTTAAGAATCTCTAACGAAAAAATCACACGAAAATAACAAAAATCTGACTAAATAAGGGTAAAACAGGGGTTCCGAATTTTACCTAAATCAAATTTCTAACCTAATTTGGTAAAAATGGAAAAGGGACCAAATGATAAGCAAATCGCACAAACTCAATGGCATTGGAAAGGTCTAAATGAGTCCTACAACTTCCTAACAGGGTTCGAATCCAATCGATGTCAAATTGATGTTTGAAAATCAATGCTCGTGAAGACATGCGAATCAACCATTTACAAAATAGAACATAATGCATGTTTAATAGTTCAAAAGACCACTTAAACAATTTGTAAATAGTATGAAACTCACATACGACAAAGGATTGAATGTGACAATGATTTGGGTAAAAAATTTGACCCTAGATTGGGATGCAAAGAGATCACACGATTCATCAATATTGCAAAATAACTTAGAACGAGTAATGAAATGTTTGATGAATTTTCAATTGCAATCAGCTTAATTGATGCACGATTTTCACATACTAAATGAAGTTCAAATATGATATGCCGTATATGGATGCAAAGCTTGTAACACGTACTTCAAAATCAATGAATTTTAGTAGGCCCGTGATAAGCTCTTAATCTAATATAACCATCAGAGAACATGCTTAATCTCAATAAACTAATGAAGTATAAAAATCTCAAGAAAAATTATACAGACAGAATGCGACAAGGATAATATTTTTCACGAAGACATCAAAACATAATTTAGATCACAAAATCCTATACAAAAATGGGAAAACAGAGGCATTTTATGAAATGCACTAATTGCAATAGTACCTAAACAAATTCAAGCATGCAATTGACATCTCAAATGATGCTCAAATCATGCGAATCAAACCTCTTTAGAACACACACGACATGTATTACAAAACTCATGAAGGATGCGAAGTCAAATGGACTTACAACCTCAATTCCACACAAATGCAATTTAGACCTAGTGTAGGGTAGGCAGACCGACCTAGGTCAATTTTAGATTATTTTACTTAACCAAAACACGTTAAAAAATTCTAAAAAATATATATGTTGTAAAAAAGACAATTTCGTGCAAACTTTATGAAGAGAGTTTTTCCAGAATCCAATCACAAAATTCAATACAAATATAACAAAATAGAAAGTTGAAACAAGTCAGAATACTAAATCAACCTAAAACTACTGCATAATCGACCGCTTTCGGAGGCGTTTTTCAATGACCAAAAAATTTCCATTCAGGACATGCAACCTATCAAATTGAAGCTCGAGAAGTCTATTTTCTATGTCTAGGAGGGCTCAAGGTCAGAGAAGCTCATTTACTACCTCATTCAAGCCAAAATATAAAGTCACTCATAGAGACACAAAATTGCAGATCAATAAAGATTAAGTTCAATCAATCACAAGTTCATTGAACATCAGACTGTAAAAAATCATCCAATAACATCATCAATCTCAAATCTAAGCTTATTATATAAATCTAAACTTGAATCCTAATCCCGATCGGTTAAGCCAATCTCGCCTCGTCGAATTTGAGATTAGAACGTTTACTTTTTGCATTTTTCTTCGAATCTAGACGCAATCATATGAAATGGACTATGCCGGAACACGATCAGGACTCCAAGGGATTGGACCGGATCACCTTGGGGTTGGATCGGGACTGGTTGAAATTCGGTTTGGACTCGAGTTGGAGAATCGGTTCGATTTGGACCGATTTCGATCGCCAGTTGAGAAGTGGCCATCGGAGGCTGATCGGAGAAGGATCCGTCGGTCACCGACCACGGAGAGGTCGGGGATGAGATCACTGAACAATTGGCAGTGATTGTTCTACGTCCGGACCGTCGCTAGTCGCCGACGATGCAAGGAAATCCGACTGACGTAAACGCCAATTTAGTGGCCTGACCATGAGGAAGCTTGGATGAGTCGATCGGAACAGCTCTGGCCACTGCTATGGCATCGAAGGGAGCAAGGACGAGGCGGAGGAGGTCGACGAAGATGAAGGACCATTGGTGGGGGCGTTGGCCGGTGGCGATCGATACGATGATGAGGGAAGGCAGCCGCGGGTGGAGAGAGAGAGAGGAGAGAGAATGGTGAGAAAGAGGAGCTAAAGAGAGAGTTTTCTATGGGTTTTGATCTGAAGAATTAGCAAATGAGCCCCCCTTTGCATTTCGGAAGGAAAAAACCTTTTTATATTGAGGCCTAGTCGTCAAATCTTGGCGATCGTTTCAATCCTATGGTCAAAATTTTGATTGAATGGCCAAATTACGTCCATTGAAGGCTAATCACACTTAGAGTGTGTCTCATGGCCAATCGGATGAGTTCGATTCGCAAAAATTAGGGTTTAAAATGAGAATTGCGATTAAGGACTAATTAGGGGCAAAATCGTAAATTCATAAAATTAAGGGGTTATTTTGCAAAATCTTGAAAATGTAAGGGCATAGAGGTAAATTATGATGGCAAGGATCCCAAAATTGGTCACCAGCGAACTAGAACTAGCGAACAAGTGGCCGAACTAGCTTGCTTCATTGGCGGTCGATCGGATCGGTTAAATCGGTTCACACCGGTTCTTGATCGGGCAATCCTCAAGGGCTTATAATTTATGCAATTTGGTCCTTTGAAGAGAAAATTGCCCAATTTGAGGATAAATTGTTTGATTTTAATCAAATTAAGCCAATTAAACCTCATAAATGTAATCTATTGGCTTTTTATTGACTTAATTGAATTATTATTGTGAAAAACAGTGGACCTAGACCGTGGGTGCATGTAATTGAACCTATAAAATAGACAATTTTGCAATTCCTTGTTCGGATTCACAAATTAATTAAAGTTGAATTCAATTAATATTGCAATAAACCTATTCGATTAATAACCCATGCTTAAGATAGTCTATTGCATTCAAATTGACCTTGAATTGAAGTCATGAGACTTAGGCTAAAAATAATTGAAGTCTAATATCAAAATTGGACAATGATTGATTAAATTAAACCTTAATGATGAGTGGATCAACTTGAATTGGGAATTTCTCAAATTAAATCCAAGAGAGCAAAATTTCTCAAATTGGGAATTTCTCAAGTGGATTTCTCAAAATAGATCCCGGATGTGAATTTATCTCAAGAAAATGAGTGAAATACAATTATTCATTCGCAACTCATGAAGAACTGATTCAGACTCTTTAATTAGAGCTTAAAACAGCAATTCACCCTTCGACATGATAATTCCTGAAATTCAATGAATGAGTGGATTACAAATAGTCCATAAATCAAATGTTGTAAAATGAACTATACCTAATTATGACTAAAACAAAGTAACTTTATTTTTGGTCGATTTAAAAAAAAAAGTATATTTTTGGTCGATTTTGAATCTAAAATCGAAAAATTCGGAAAATAAGGTTCTTAATCAAATTTTGCAAAATTTTCGACACAATCATATTGACTATATCTAGTTTACTTTTCCTAAAAAGTTGATTTTTGAATCAAAACTTTGAAATTTTTGGAAATTGATTTGACTTAAGTGAAATTAAAGCCATTTGACATCTTTTTGGGGACGAAAAGCTAACTTTCGACTCGGGGTTGACTTTTGGTCAAATGATTGTCAAAAAATTCAACTTATTTGACTTTTCAGGTTTTTCTTGAAAATGACTAGAAAATTACTTTAAAATGACAATGTAAAAGAAAGAAATGAAAATTTTTTTTGTCAAGAAATGGGCTCTGTCATGATCGGAAGCCCTAATTTCGATTTTTATCTTTTGTGACGTGTCGACTAAAAATCAAGTGTTAATAAGGTAGAAGATCCAAGGGACGAAAAAAATAAAAAAAAAAAGACAACAAACTCTCCCTCCTTAATCCTTAATGATATGGAGCTTTTGGAAACCCATATTCAAGTGCTAAGAGAAGGAAATGATTGGATTTTGATGGTTAGCCCTAATAAGCTATTGGAGACGATATGAGGATCATTAGCTAGAATTGTTAGGGGCTAGGCAACCCCTTGATGTTCTAGAAGCTGAGAGCTCTAGTAGCTCATGAAAGGCCTAACCTAGTTTTCTTGATGGAAACCAAGACTAAGGAGATGATGGTAAAGGGCGTTAGACAAAGCCTATCCCAAACATGTTCTTAGAGAATTCGGAAGGAATTGTGGGAGGATTAGTTATCATATGTGTTGGTGGCTAACAACACAACATAGAGGAAGGTGAATAGGTTGGTTTTTTGAACTTTGATGTTCTTTTGTAGAAATTGGCTAATAGCTAAATAAAGATTAGCTGAACCTAATGTTTAAGAAAACCTTACCTAGCTGTATGCCAATATATGTAAATGGAATGTACATAGTGGGACATATAGAGTTATAATTGTGACATCCTAAATTTCAGGTTCTATTTTCAATTGAATGAATCGGGTTTTTCATTGACGCGCCTATAGTTCTATTCTCTAAGCCGATCACTCATGAGATAACTAGTCTATCTGAGGAAGTCGTTAAAGAGATTTTAACATAATAGACTTGAAAATTCGACTAGGAATCGACTACTCGATTGTGCTAATATGTAATGGTCATTACGGCACAGTTAAAAATTGATTAGAGATTAGAGATAGGTCAATTCAACTGAGATATTTGATTAATGTGTGGGTGATTCCACCATATTGCAAAATTCTTGTCGATCGACAATAGACCGATTTTTCTATCGTTTTGGTACCTTGTGCCCATATTTGAAATATTGAGATTTTTATGATAATCGAGAGTCACTAATGTGTCGAAAATGTACATTGTGGCTAAAAAATAATCGACCACGGGTCAATTGCACTAAAAATTCCTAAAAACTACCCAGCAGGCTAGGTCATGCTAAAATCACGCAAGATTGAAATTAACTGTGAATTTGAACCTAATTTAAGAAATTGAAAGTTTTGTTATGTCACAATTCATTTTAGGAACGTCGACTCATCCTCTGAAGATTTTTCTGCAAACCGAGATTTTTGGCGAAGATTCAAAGTAGGGTCGTTTTTTACTGGAAAATTCAGAGGACCATTTTTTATCGCGTTTTTTGGGATGCAAGTTGGTGCTATTGGCAGGGAAAAATGTTAATTTGGTTGAGGACATCTTGGTTGGATTTATGGGGACCAAATTAGGCTCAATTGGAGAGGAATTAGGTTTTATTTGGGGGGAAATGTATCAAAATTCGTAGGCCATGGTCACCACAACATTTGGACCATTTCATTGGCTTGCTAGGGAAGATCGTGGGCTGCAATTTGGCTGAGGATAGAGCTAAAATAAGTGGGGGGCCATGCAATGATCAAATAAGAGATATTTGTGGCCAAGGGGACCCTCAAAGTGCAGTTGCCTTCATCCCCTTCAGCAGGCCACCTTTCTCCATTTTCATTGTGTTTTGAAGCTCCAAAGAATCAGAGGAAACCGCTAGCTTGCCCCTACCATTGCAAGTCGCCCGCCAAGCCACCAAGATTGCCGCATCGTTGTTGCGCCGCCCGTGAGCCTCGCGTCGCTCGTGAGCCTTGCGTGCCAGCCTGCACATGTCCCGCTTGTCCCGTGCCGTCTCGCCATCCCCCGCAATCCCTAGGCTACTATCGAGCCTTTGTCCAGCCGCCTGAGCCGTCTCCGTTGCTATCTAGTCACCGTCGAGCATTGCTGTCACCCGCTACAGCCATCACCGCCCATCCTCGATGTTTCTAGCTCAACCCGTCGCCTGGTTCACCCTCTCGGCCCAGCAACCAAAGCCGAAGACCAGTAAGGGTCTTTGGGCTTCAAGGCCCGTTTTGGACTACTTTCGGGCCTTGTCGGGTGTCATTGCTAGGAGGTTTATCACTCGTCTTCGCATCGCCGCCATCGTGGACTCATCAGATCGCAAAATCGGCGAGTTTACTCACTAAACTCTGCTTATGGAGTTAATGATACTTAAGGGTTGATTAGTTTATACTAACTATGGTTTAGGTGGTTAGTTAGAACGGATTAGCGATTTAATTATTCGATTTTACATGTTAGGTGATTAGAATGGTTAGTTAGGGACTAGATAAGTTGTATTATATATCTAGATTGGTTCGGGAATTTTCTAGGCTCGTTTCAATGTTTAATTAGGCATTTCCGACCTAAGTTTCAATTTTTGGCATTTAATTGCATTTATTTAATTATTTTCGATATTTATTTAATTATTTATTATTTTCCGGAAATTATACCGGGATAGCCGGTGACCAGAATTTTGTGCTGATTGCAATGGTGTGCTTGGTTTATTTAATTGAATGTTGATTTGTGTAAATTGAGTGGTAATTGAAATTTTGGGTATTTATCCCAAAATTGTGTAATTTCGGTATTTAATTAGAAAATACCAGGGCATCAGTTTATAACGCCAAAAATGATTTTATGCACTATATAAATAGTGGGATTTTTGAAGAGAAATATATTGCGTTTTAAGCTTAGGCCAACCGTATACCCACACACAATTATTTTTATCGGGTATTTTTAACACGGTGAAACGTCAGCTTGTGAGAGCCTTTTTACACGTCAACTTATGAGAGCAGTATACTATATCAGCCTATGAGCTTGATATGTCAGTTGTGAGAGCAGTATGATATATATATATAAGCTTATGCGAGTTACTATCTATCTATATTAGTTTGTAAGAGCTAGGCCATCTATTTCAGCTTGTGCGAGCAGTGATTGTATCGATTGAATTGATAGATGGTGTTGAATTTATAGATGGTACTAATGGATAGACGATATTGATGGTGTCAAATTGAGTTGATTGACTGATTGGATCGATGGTCTGAATTGAATGGATTTGGTTGAGTATATGAATTATACCGACTTATAGGAAGGAGCCAAGGCAAGGTAAGTCCTCTATCTTATGTGTGCATAGACTGCCTTTAGATGTATTTCCTTTCTAATTGAAGTTTAGGGGGTGAACTTGCTAAGACATTGTCTCACCCCATCGTGAGCTAAACCTTTTCAGGTCCTTGGATGGAGATTCCTTCAAAACATTTGGGCCGGCCCATGAGGGTTACCAAGCGGGTTTTTAACTACCCTGATCCCAGAAGTCACTAGGTTTATGAACTTGTGGTGACCATTGTCTGGGTTGAAGGGGACCTACCTCATAGGGTGCCTCGTCGATTCAGAGCATGGTTTCGCTACGGACTTAATGGATTCAGGGTGGGTCCCCTCAGGGGTTTTGAAATCCCCGTTGTGGTTGTCAAAGCCACTCTAGGTGAGAGTGCAGCTAACCCTCTCGATGGTGTGGTGGAGGACCCAACACCCTCAGAGCCTGTGGAGACCGAAGAATTGGCGAATGAATCTGGCTAGTTGATCTTAAGATAGCTTCGTTTTGAGAGTCGCCATTTTGTAGACTTTTGTCTATAGACTAATATTGCAAATAAACTAGTTAGCTGTGTATAAATGTGTGTTATGGTTGTGCAATTGTGGTCCTACTTTTCTATCCCATCTTTGTGCTATTTAGGGATTTATTTATACGCTTCTGCATGCGCATTAAAATGAATAGGTTGGCGACGCATCCTGGGACATTGCAATTTAATTGACCATTAAGGGATGGGCACGCGCTCGAGGATCGGGGTGTGACAATAATGGTTTGGCTTTATCCACAAGCCTGTGTCCACTCTTCAGACTAACAACCTCAAGACGGACTAGATTCCACTAACAATATGCTTGGAAAGTTACAAATTGCCAGCACTGATCCTTGAACCTCTACAAATTAACCAAAAATGGCAACTATTGCTGTTTTCTCACTTTAGTCTCTTACTAACCTATCAGACCATTTAGCTACTCTGCTACATACTTTATATGGATTTTGTTGTTGTGTGAATCCAAGTCTTTCAACGGCTACTTAGCTAACTCAATGAACATCATTAGATGTACTTGGTTGTACATCACTATTGACTTGATCTTTACAACTTCGATATAAACATTATTAACAGCTGATTTATTAGGTTGACTGGTGCTATTTGTCATAACAAGACATTAGTGAACTTCTTTCCAATGTATCACACCATGGATGTTGCATAATCCCTTGGTCCAAACATTTGCATGCATTATAGTATATAATATACTAAGGATAATTTGGACATAATCAAAATCACTTGAAAATATTTTCTCAAACAATCTCCCCATTTTTTACGATGACAAAACTATTCTGCAGATGTGAAAAAGCGATAAATGTTGTTTGAAAGAATTTGCATAATTTAAAGTAGGATCTACTCAGGATATTTTGCAGTAATGTTTTAGAGGTGTGAACTAAGGTAATCTTTAAAGAGATAGAGCATAGTTGTACGAAAGATCTTCTACCCAGAGTATGTTATCAAGTATTTTTGGGATCATAGTGTAACCGTTGAATGCTCCCCCTATTTTGATAAGTAGTTCAATTTCAAATAACTGTAATTTATCAGCAAAACATTACGAGAAGATATTAGCAAATTTGCAAACTATTTGCAAACATCATCAGTAGCAAATGTTAGTAGCAACTGGTATGAGCATGTTTCACATCAAGTAACTCTCCCCCTTTTTGTTATCAAGCAAAAAAATAAAAACTAAGTAGCTTCATTGATGGCAAAAGATAGGTTGATATATGAGAATGACCTACGCAATGAACGATGAGAATTGAAATGGCAAGAGCAAAACATGAGCACATAAACTTTTGAGCATGTGTAGGTGCCAGAGTGTTTATGCCATTGAGACATCGTGGGTGGTTTGAGTTCGGCAGTCTCGAGGTTTGGGCATATTAGGTTGTAGCAATCCAAGCTAAGGAGAGTACACTTAATCTTTACCATGCATCGAGAGCATCTGCACATAAAGTTTTGAGTATGTTTAGGTGTGAGAGAGTTTGCACTACTAAGATGTTGTGGGTGGTTCAAGTTCGGTAGTCTCGGGGTCTGAGCGTATTGAGTTGTAGCAATCCAAGCTAAGGAGAGTACGCTCAAACTTCACCATATCAAGTCAAGGATAGGAGGGTGGTCTTGATTTCCTTATATATGCTTGAAGTTGATTAAGCCTAGCAGGAGAGACAGGTACGTCCATAGCATGTGAAGGTGATTTTTCTGGTCTAGGTTGACGAGGGGCCTTGGATGGTGCCAGTGCCTTAGTATGCTTGCATTTGTCTGGTTCAAAGAGTTCAACGAGTCTTTCTTGGAGTTTTGCCACAGTTCTATCTGTAAATGCTAGTATGAACACCTAACAGGGGGTGAATATGTTTGAAAACAATTTTTATGAAGAACAATAAGAATATTTTACTTTTGAAACTGAATCTGAAGAGCAACAGACTTTGAGCAAGTTCAGACTTTGGCAGTTAAATAGAATTACGAAAAAAATAAAGAAGTTCAGGGAAGAGAATATGAACACACAATTCATAGTGGTTCGACTTAGATCAAGCCTATGTTTACTCTCTCATACTGACAGCCTTCTGGCTGATTTCCACTATGAATCAAAAGAGAATATACAATTTTGCGATCTCGACTTCACAGTGAAAAGTCTCTACTACTTTCTCATGATGTCACACTATAAGTCTCTCTCTTTTGAGTACAACTTTGAGCTCAATGTAAGAAGTAACAAGAAAGTGGGAAGCTTCAGATTTGGAATTTTTCTTTCACGTGCTCTATCGAACTACTAGAGACTCCTCCTTAAATAGTCCTTCATGTCTTCTCGACCGTTGGTACTTTCCAAAGGAATTCTTCCAATCAGCCCGTTGGATAGAATCAATCAAGGATATCTCGAGCCATTTGAAGATTGTGATGAAAGCTCGTCAATCCTCTTCACCCATACAATCAGGATCTTGGTTTCTATAAGTAGATTCTTTCCAAATTTACTTGCCTTCCAAAAAGATTTGATGTATCTAAATTGATTTCAATAAAGATAATCAATCTCGTAGGTGTGATCTCCATCCAGCATGCCATATATAACCTTTACGAACCAAACCCTTGAAGAAAGATATATAATCTTTTATCTGGATAAGTCTTCATTCTTCACTTGTGTTTAGTCTGGAATTTTTCAGAGTGAGCAGACTTTGACACAAAGTCTGGGAGTCTTCGACTTTGACACAAAAGTCTGGAATTCTTCATAATAGACTTTGGATAAGTTTTGTCAACTTCAAAACATCAAAGGAGTTTTTCTCCAACAATCTTGCAATTTTTTATGGTGATAAAACTTCTCTGCAAATTTAAAGATTTATAACCTGCAAAACAACTCTTAGCAGTACATGATATCTTATAAAAATAGTTAGTAAGGATTTGGATAGCATCATTTTTTCAACCACATAAAACATGTTAATCTTGAAAAATTATACAAACATCAAGATTTAAACATCCACATCCATAAACATCACCACAAAAGTTGCTGTAGAGTATAAGTATTCAAAACATCAAACAAACTTAAATCAAATCAAAGAGTTAAGTTCAAAAGTTTAAATCTACACATTCTCCCCCTTTTTATCAACAACAGAAAGTGGAGAAAGTCAAAATAGAAGAGAGATAAAAAGAATCAAGGTTGTCGAGGAACTCGAACTAGTTGGAAATCCCCATGGATTGTACTGACTCCTCAACCTTCTGGCATTGGTGATGAACAGTCTCAACTTGAGTCTGAAAAGTCTTGAGAATTTGAATGGTCTGAACATGCTTGGCCACAGTCTAAGATACTTGTTGATTTAAAGTTTGTACTTGAGTATCTAAGGACCGTACCTTTCTAATGTGAAAATTAGAAGACGATCTCAACGCAGTATGAAGTTTTCGAATCTCAATCTCCATGGTGTATTGCTGAGCTTTAACATCCCAAAGGAGCTCAATCATCCTTGGATAGTCAACATTTGGTTCAGTTTGCGCACTAGGTTCAGTGAATTGAGTTCATGGAGAGTTCAGAGACAAGAGAACATCAACTTGTCTAGCACCATGACTTGGAATAGATTCTTCAATGTTAGCTTCAGGAAGTTGAGAAGCATAGACATCTTCTGGGTGTGCAAGAGATCGACTTATACCATCACTTGCAAAAAGAGGAGAAGAAGTCCCTGTTTTCTCAACAACTCCCCCTGTTTCTGTGCCTATAGGTGGAGAATGGATTCCTTCTTCTTGTGTCTTCTCGTTTTCAGAACGAGAGTGATGTTCTTTCTCTGTACGTACTCCTATTGTTCCACTCCTAGTTGCTTCTGAATCCTCAGATAAAGATATTGCAATTGTCGCCTCGTAGGAGTCATCCTCATGACCTTTTTCTTCTTCTTCTCTTGCTGCTTCTTCTCTTGCTACTTCTTCCTTCTCTGTTTCTTCTTCCTCTTTTGGCTCTGTTTCTTCTTTGTCTCTTTCTTCTCTTTCCAATGGTTTCTCAGAACCAACAAAACCTCGAAGATTCTTTAAGGCAATGGCAGAAATTGTAAGATCATCTTCATCCTCTTTGTCTTGCAGGATAAGTGATCTCCTCTTCTTTACAGGTTCATGCACAACTTCTTTGCCTTTCCTCTTTCTTCTAGCAGAATCTTCCTTGGTTTTGCTTGACGATTCCTTCTTCAAGTGCTCAATAGCCTTGTTCAGATCTTTCAACCTCATCTTTGAAATCATATTTAGTCCTATTACCATAGGAGCAATAGTTTGAGAGCAAAGTGAGATGGGAAACTTGATCTAAAAATGTCTGAACAATTTTGTAACCAGCGCAGAATAAGGCAGTTGTCCTTTATCATTCATAATTGTCCCGTACATGTGGATCATGATAGTATGAGGGAGTGAAAATCTCATACCATTGCAGATAGCAAACATGAGCCTTGCTTAGAACCTAGAAACATCTGTTTTTGATGCAGCCTTCGGTTTGATGTAGTTAATGACAACTTTGTGCAATAGAGCATTTAAGGTTGACAGTCTAGAGTAAGTGATGCCTCCTTCTAGTAATCTGTCATTGACAAGAAATCTCATTACTTGACCAAAAGAGACACTAATTGGTTGAAAACCACTCATTTCCACCCTAATAATGTCTGCCAGTGTGTCAACATCCACCACATAGTCCTTTTTAACACACAGTAAACTGGATTCGATTATAGTCAAGAAAAGACAAATTCGAATAGAAAAATGCAGTCAACTCTGGATAAGCAATAGTTGTCTTAGAACAAAAATTCTCGAGTTGAAGGAAGGCTAACTTCTCCCTCAAGTTAATCTTGATCGAGTCTAGGAAATCAAAATCAATAGATCAATGGTTCATCACCCCTATCTTCAGCAATTGTGAGTAAACCTTTTTGTGTTCCTTAGAATGAAACAATCTCGTTCTCTCTCCAAGAACATCAGCAGCAACACCCATTATGGGTTGAAAATTCGAATAAAAGTGGTCATCATCATCATTGCTTTCAGGATGATTAGAATTGAGCTTAGGATATGCAAGAAAATAAAGAAAGGCATTGTCCGCCGATCCTTTCGGCGCTCTACTCAACTATTCCATCCTTCTTAAGAACAGAGTCTTGTTCTTATACCATTTTTCTCTTAGAAAATCATTGATAAAAGTCATAGGAGTACCACCCTGTTTCAAATGAGTGTAAAGCTTACAAAGAACCTGGGGTCTCGAGGCTTTGAGAGGTTCTGCGTCTTCCTCGATTTCTTCTTCTAGAGGTTGGCATGGAACATTCTGTGTAAAGTGTTGCAGTGAGTTCTGTGGAGATTGCTGTGGAGAGTTGTGCGAAGAGTCTTCGTCAGTGAGATTGAAATGTGTCTACCCTTCTGGCACATTCCGAGGCCTTTTGCTTGCAATCCGGGAGGATTTCCTTTGGTAAGACATGTTTGCAGGCTTGGAGGATTTCATAAACAAGTTCGAGTGAAAAAGATGGAAACTTGCAGAACAAAATTGAGAGTAGAAATGAGAGAGTAGAGAGTTTGTATTTTAGGGTTTAAAAAAAGTGCTCGAAAGAAATACAAGAGGATATATACAAAAAATAAAAGGTCACAAAGAAAAGAGGTAAATGATTCGTCATAAGAAAAAAGAAAACTGCATTTTCGAAATAAAAGAAAGATTGCCAAAAATTCAAAAATTTGAAAAAGATAACTTCTAAAAATAAATTAGGCAAGCAATGATTCAGTTAATCATATATTTTCATTCCAAAAATAAAATACCTGGATTCGAGACATTTTCTTACTGAAGTAGTGTTTGGAAATTCGAGTCTGACCAACTTCAGACTTTATTCCAAAATAGAAATAATATTCAGCTTGGTGCGAATAGATTCAAATAGATTTTTCTCCAGGGGCTTCGTGAAGATGTCTGCTAGCTGATTCTTTGAATTAATGAACTAAATCATAATCTCCCAATTTTGGACATGATCTCTTATAAAGTGATGTCAAATCTTTATATGCTTTACCCTTGAATGAAGAATTGAGTTCTTGCTGAGATTAATAGCACTTGTGTTGTCACATTTGATCTCGGTACATAATTCTTCAATCCCAAAGTTTCTCAGTGGTTGTCTTATTCAAAGGATTTGAGAGCAACAACTCCCAAGAGCAATATACTCCGCTTCTGTTGTGGAAAGAGTTACGGTACTTTGCTTCCTTGAGAACCAAGATACCAACATATTTCCCAGCAGTTGACAAGTGCTAGATATGCTTTTTCTATCCACTTTACAACCCTGCTAAATCAGCATCTGAATATCTAAGAAGAGTAAAGTCTCATTATTTTGGATATCACAGACCTAGCTTTGGACAGGTCACAACATATTTAATTATGCGTTTTACAGCACTTAAGTGAGATTCTCTAGGATTAGACTGAAATCTAGCACAAATGCAAACACCGAATAAAATGTCAGGTCTAGAAGTAGTAAGGTAGAGAAGTGAACCAATTATGCTTCTGTAGAGCTTCTGATCTATTTTCTTCCCTTCTTCATCCTTGTCTAGTTTCGAAGAACTTGACATTGGAGTCTTTGTTTTCTTGTAATTCTCCAACTCAAATTTCTTGATGAGATCTTTGGCATAATTTTTCTTGGTGAATGAATATACCTTTCTTTGATTGTCTAACTTGCAATTCCAGAAAGAAAGTTAACTCACCCATCATGCCCATCCCGAATTCATTCTGCATAGATCTTGAAAATTTCTTACAAAGACTTCCGTTAGGAGAACCAAAAATAATATCATCTACATAAATTTGCACCAGTAGAAAGTATTTTCCTTCTTTCTTTATAAACAAGGTTGTATCAACCTTTCACTTTTCAAAACTATTTTGAGTTAGAAAATTACTTAACCTCTCATACCAGGCTTGAGGTGCTTGCTTGTTCATACAAGGCATTTTCCAGTCTGTAGACTGAGTATGGCTTTCTTGGATCTTCAAATCCTAGTGGTTATTTCACATAGACTTCTTCTTGTATGAACCCATTTAGAAATGAACTTTTGACATCCATTTGGAATAACCTGAAATTTTTATAACAAGCAAAAACAAGTAATAATCTAATTGCTTTTAACCTCGTTGTTGGTGCATAGGTCTCATCATAGTCTATCCCTTCTTCCTGTGTATATCCTTTTGCCACGAGTCTTGCTTTGTTTCAAACCACTTTACCATTCTCATTCATCTTGTTCCTGAAACCCATTTTGTTCCAATAATGGATTTGCCTTTGGGTTTTGGAATCAGCTCCCATATATCGTTGATGCTGAATTGTCTGAGTTCTTCTCGTATAACTTCTATCCAGCTTTCATCAGACAAGGCTTCGTTTACACCTTTTGGTTCTATCTCAAAAATAAGTGCTAGAGTATTGGACTCTTATCTTCCTTTGGATTTGGTGCGAACTTTTTCATCAATGTTGCCAATGATGAATTCTTTGGGATGACTTGACTTGTACTTCCAGTTGCTGCTTGGTTTGAAAGTCTGTTGATCCTCTACTTCGGTTGAATCTTCTTGTTCTGCTTGATGCTATTCTCCAGAAGTCTGAACCTTTTTGGGGGAAATAAACTTTATAAAGTCTGGAACAAGTTCAGATTCTTCAAGTTGAGTCTGGTTTGGTAGATTCTCCACGTAATCTTGAAACTTGACATTCATAGATTCTTTCACGGATTGAGTCTTCTTGTTAAAAACTCTGTAAGCTTTGCTTGAAGTCGAATAGCCAAGGAAGATTTCTTCATCTTATTTCACTTCGAACTTTCCGGATCGATCATTTGCATTCTTCATAATAAAACATTTACAGCCAAAGACATGAAAGTAGGAAACATTTAGCTTCTTTCCTTTATACACTTTATAAGGAGTTTTCTCTAGAATACGCCTCAAGAATACTCTGTTGATAATATAGCAAGCTGTATAAACTGTTTCTGCCCAAAATCGAGAGGATATTTTGCTCTCTATCAAGAGAGTTCTGGCCATCTCCTGTAAGAATCTATTTTTCCTTTCCACAACCCCATTTTTTTTACCCCATTTTTTTTGGAGTGTATGAAGAAGATACAATATGCCGAAAACCAGATTCATCATGGAACTTAGCAAAGTCCCGATTCTCAAACTCATCTCCATGGTCAATTTGTATGCTCGAAATAGTATAACCCTTTTCCATTCTGAACCTTTTTGGCAAACTTCAAGAAATGAGAGAAGGCTTCAGACTTACTTGCCAAAAAGTAAACTCAAGTGAAGCGAGAGTAATCATCCACAATTATTAGACAATATTTCTTTCCACCAATACTTTGAGTTTTGGTTGGGCCAAAAAGGTCCATATGAAGAAGCTGCATAGTTCGATTGGTAGAGACTTGATTCACAGGTTTAAAGGAACTTCTCACTTGTTTTTCCAAAACACAAGGAGTGCACAACTCATTCTTTTGGTAAGCCAGATTAGGTAGTCCTTGAACAAGCTTCTTAGAAGAAATCTTGGCAATTTGCTTCAAGTTAACATGACCGAGCTTCCAATGCTAGAGACTTGCTTCATCTTAAATGGAAATGAGACACTGAGAACTTTCTAGGTTTACATCCAGAAGGTAAATGTTGCTATGCCTTCGCCTAGTGAAGGATTGAGAGAAGTCTTGACTCGTTTCAGAACAAATGCCTTCTTGGAAGTTTATTCTAAAACCAGTATCGCAAAGCTGACTTATGCTCAACAAATTGTAGTTCAAACCTTCCACCAAGGAAACGTTCTTGATAGTTAGGCTTCTAATCTTCACAGCTCTTTCCTTTGTTGTTTCCTCCAAAAAAGATATTTTTCCTCTATTCAGTCTAACAAGCTTTATAAAGCAACTTGAGTCTCCTGTTATATGCCTTGAATAGACATTATCTAAATACCATTTGATCTACCTTTTGATAGTGGCATGTGATCATAAGAAAAATTCAAACTTTCTTTGGTACTCAAATTTTCTTGGGTCTAGGAGGGTTAGTATTGAAAACAGTCTTAGCCCAGTCCTTCTTAATTGACCTCCAAACCTTTGGACATTCTTTCTCGAAATGTTCTAAGCTATTACACTTTGAACATCTCAGTGCACTTCGGCCAACAGGTTTTACAAAAACTTTTTGAAAATGATTTTTGTAAAATGCCTTTGCAGGTATTTGTTTAATTCTTTCTTTTACTTTGGAAAAATCAATTAATGTAACAGTTTCTAAAGTCATACCCAAACCAAATTTGTTAAAGTAGGATATTTGAGCTGAAAGAATTTTTTCCAGTTTCTCGAATCCTTTTGAAAATCTTTTTGTTAAATTTGAGATATCACTTTTCAAAAAAGTATTTTCCTTTAAAAGAGAATCAGAATTTTTTTTTTCAAATTATCAAAACTTGTTTTTAGACTTTCAAAATTTTCTTTCCAAGAAACTTCCCATTGCCCGAGCTTAGAATTCTCCTTTTTAGTTCATAAATCATTTTAAGAGAGGATTTGAGATTGAGACAAAGTTTATCTATGTATTTAGAGACTTTGATAGGAATTTTTGAATCACAAACCTCAATTTCTTTGTCTGAATCTGAATCAGAGTCTATTTCTGATTATGAGTTTGATTCGGAATGAGCCATTAGACATATGTTGGCATATTCTTCTTCGCTTTCCTCACACTTGGTGTCACTCCAAGTTTTAGCTTTGAGTGCCTTTTCGTACTTCTTATTTTTTCCTTTCTTCTTCTTCAACAGAGGATAGTTAGGTCTGATATGCTCATTTTTCTTGAATTCAAAGCATATCACATCTTTGCTGGTTTCATTGTCCTCAGTTGGTCTCTTCTGAAAATTTTGCGTGCTTTGTTTCTTCCAGTTGAATCTTCTTCCATTTCTATTTAGCTTTATGAATTTCTTGATCATGAGTGCCAGCTTTTCGTCGTCCATATCATCTTTTGAGTCTATATCATCGAATCAACGTTAGACTTTAAAGCAATTGACTTTTTACCTTTAGGATCTTCTTCATCATTTATTTGTTCCACTTTGTATGATTGAAGCGTGCCTATCAGTTCGTCAACTGATAGAGGCATGATCCTCTGGATTTTTCTAGTTGAAGTCTTCACATGATTCCAGTCTTTCGAAAGCCCACGTAGCAGTTTATTAACTTTCATTGGTCCTGAAATTGGTTGACCTTGATAAGCCAGGCCATTTACAATCTCTGTAAAGCGACTGAACATATTAGTAATAGATTCTCCATGCTTCATTCTGAAGGCTTTATACTGTCCGAGCAGAATGTTTATTTTGGTTTCCTTCACAAGGTCAGTTCCTTCGTAGGTAATACATAATCTATCCCAAACTTATTTGATGTTTCATAAGAAGAAATTCGGTTATACTTAGTAGGAGATAAGGCACAATATAAAGAGTAGATTGCTTTCGCGTCAAGAACTTGTCTCTTGGTAAATTCATCTCATGTTGCTTCGTTAGCATCAATGACTTCTTTTCCTTGGTCTGAAGTTGATGTTGCTTTAGGATTGATCCCTTTTTCTAAGACATCCCACTCCAGAGGATCTCTAGATCTAAGAAATGCCTTCATCTTGTTCTTCCAGACATTGTACTCCTTTCCATCGAAGTAAAGAGGTCTGGTATTGCTCTGACCTTCAACCAAATCTGGAGCCAAAATACTACCCATAGAGGATCTTCAGCTTAGAAGTAAAACACTTCAAAAATTAAGCACACAGGCTCTGATACCAATTATAAGTGCTAGTATGAACACCTAGAGGGGGTGAATAGGTGTGAAAACAATTTTTGCGAAGAACAATAAGAATATTTTACTTTTGAAACTGAGTTTGAAGAGCAATAGACTTTGAGTGAGTTCAGACTTTGGCAGTTAAATAGAACTATGAACAAAATAAAGAAGTTCAGAGAAGAGAATATGAACACAGAATTTATAGTGGTTCGGCTTAGATCAAGCCTACGTCCGCTCTCCCACACTGACAGCATTCTGGTTGATTTCCACTATGAATCAAAAGAGAATTTACAATCTTGCGATCTCGACTTCACAGTGAAGAGTCTCTACCGCTTTCTCACGAAGTCACACTATAAGTCTCTCTCTTTTGAGTACAACTTTGTGCTCAGTGTAAGAAGTAACAAGAAAGTGGGAAGCTTCAGACTTTGGAATTTTTCTTTCACGCACTCTATCGAACTACTGGAGACTCCTCCTTAAATATTCCTTCATGCCTTCTCGACCGTTGGCACTTTCCAAAGAAATTCCTCTAATCAACTCGTTGGACAGAATCAATCAAGGAGATCTCGAGCCGTTTGAAGATTGTGATGAAAGCCCGTTAATCTTGTTTGCCCATACATCAGGATATTGGTTTTCATAAGTAGATTCTTTCTAAATTTACTTGCCTTCCAAAAAGATTTGACGTATCTAAATTGATTTCAATAAAGATAATCAATCTCGTAAGTGTGATTTCTATCCAGAAGGCCATATATAACCTTTACGAACCGAACCCTTGAAGAAAGATAGATAATTCCTTATCTGGATAAGTCTTTATTCTTCACTTTGTGTTCGGTCTAGAATTTGTCAGAGTGAGCAGACTTTGACACAAAGTCTTGGAGTCTTCAAACTTTGATACAAAAGTCTGGAATTCTTTAGAATAGACTTTGGATAAGTTTTGTCAACTTCAAAACATCAAAGGAGTTTTCTCCAACACTATCATGGTCTCCATGACCATTATGGATGACTTCTCCTCAATAATTGACCCATCCGTCTGGTGTCATTTTGAGCATTATTTTGTCCGAGATTTTCTTCCCAATTTCCAAATTTGGCATGACAATTGGTGGTACTTTAGAGTAGTCAATCTTGAAATGCTTGAAGATGTGTGTGACCAAAGCACCATAGGGCAATTTTTCTATCTTTCTCTTGGTCATGCAATACATGTGGATAAAGATCATGTGGGGGAAGGAAAACTCATCAAACTTGTTGAGAATGGCCTAGATGACCCTTATCTCGTAACGAGAGACGTCGTTCGTAGAAGATGTTTTCGAACGGAGGCATAGAGTGAAATTTTTTTTAATGAAATTCATTTTGAGAGGGAGAAGGCTCAAGGTACAATTTCCCTCGAACTACGCGAGAAGTTTGGACTTTCTAAAACAAAACTGTAGGTCTCATTAGGCTTTATCGGAATGCCTCGATTGTAGAAAGCATGGTTTGCAAGTTCATGTTCTAGTGACAGAAAGAGATTGGATTTAAAATTTTCGTCCTTTTCAAAACCAACAGTAGGTTCAAAGTTTTGAAATATCCAGCAACGTCATCTTCCCAATGCTTGTCTCCTGAGACTTCTTTAGTTTCCTTCGTGGCTTCACTTCCTTTGGGCTATGAGATGATTGGTTCAAGAATGACTTTGGCCTCTTCAATGACTTGTTTGCCTTTGTCCTTGGCAATGACGGGTTCAGATGTGCCTTATTCTTTGGCTGAGGATTTTTGAGGTGAGGATTGAGAGAGCTAAGGCTGATTTTTCTTAAGCCGTTAATGCTTGTTCAATTTGCAAGGCTTGTGAGCCTGTGGCTTCGAACTTTAGTAGCTTCTTTAGTTCTGATCCATGGGTTTCCATGAAAATGGCTAAACCTTTCGGCAAGTCTCCTAAAAGAGATTGAGTAGGAGATGATGGTGATGGAGCAGTTGTAACCAATGGTGCCTTAGGTGGTACAACACCCGTATCCTTTTCTTCTCACAACCGTGATTCTAGTGTTTTCCTTATAAGTGTTTCCTTGTCTGTCGTTGTGGGTAGTGGAGTGCTAGTAGTAGTTGATCCACCAATTTGAGCCACACTCTAATTTTGAGTGGCCTCAAGTGATCCTTCTTGCTAGGTAACCTCCTCTTTAGAGGTTTTGCATGTTTGGCCAGTGATATGAGAGGATTTCCTCACGACCTTGGAAGTAGGGTGAGCTTTATTCGAGGAGTCAAAATGTGCAAAACGAATCCCACACTAATATCCTCAATCACCAACTCTTTCAAACTTGTCCAACAAATTCCTTTTACGCCCCCAGCATATTTTCAAATTCAAGTATTCAAGAATAGGGCTGCCCATCATAATTTTCGGAAGCACATCATTACTCACGTCCATGTAATAAATGAATAAGGAATTAAGTGAACTCCAACTAATATTTTCACTGAATGAGAAACAACAGCCACTCAAACATAGCTTAGTCAACGAAGAGCAGTTATAAAGCAACGGAGACAATGGGCAATCCACCCACCAAATATTTAAGTCGAGAAGAAGTTCTCCCACTTAATGATCAATCGCAAAGCTAGCCCATGAATCAATCTTAGAGGGGTAGAAGTGCTTTACATTGATGACAAGGTGGAACTTCCTCACCTTACCCAACCCATATAGCGTTAAAATCCTATCTACAAACGAATCATCATAAGAAGAGATGGAGAATCTGAGATCTAAGACAGTGGTCCAAACAGACTGCCACCTTTTCGACAAAACACAAGCTTTAATGACATCCCTCATGCGCAAAAAGGAGAAAATGTGGTGGATTAGGCAATCGGGCAACAGACTGACGTAATCCTCATGATCTTTTTGGCCTATGATCTGCTTCGAAGCACCTGCCATGGCTTCTATTATTTCTTTTCTTTCTCTATTCGGTGAAGCCTGGGCTTGTGTTTAGATTACTTTCTTATGTAATGGCTTAGGCTCGTGGCAGGACACCGGCAGAGGTTCGAGTTTCCCTACTATGCTTATCTCATAAATTTCCTTTTCCTTGCAAATCCCCCAAAAAAGGAAAAATTATCTTATGCATCTCATAAGAATCTAACATGGTACGATCAACTATTCGGACTATTCCTTGATATACACCATCCTAAAGGTTTATCTTATTGTTATATTGTACACAATATATTTAAAGGATGGGGATATTTGCATATCGTATGTGATTTAATCCATTGCATATTCACCAAATCACCCTATTTGAACAATTTCCTGCAATTAAGTTATTTTCCTATTTTGGATTTTCTTTGAATTCAATCATATTTCTATTTACAACATAAAATGTATTCTTGACTTCGTCATTACTCTTACCACAACTGATACATCATTCGTTAGTGCTACTCCAAAGACTCATTTCTTGTTGTGAATTTGTTATTCTATTAGTCTCCAAAAAATATTGAATCATTTATTCATTACATCAAAGAATTAGTGATTCTTTTACCCCCATCATTGAGACACCTTCACACATAGCATGAAAATATGTAGTTACAAGAGTATCTAAAATACACTAAGAACAATAACGTAAAGCAGTAACAAATTGTGAGGCACCTTAATATATATATTAATCACATTACTTTTTCTTGATCCAAAATGAATGAACTTCAACTAACACTTCAATTTTTTTTTCTTATTTTATGTGAATTTTTTGTATAATTAAATGTTGTAAACTTTGTCTTAGGTCCAAAAATAAAAAAAAACTTTGTCTTAGGTATTTAATTGTGATTTGATTTGGAAAATCTTCGAAGGGCTTTTTGTTTTGTTTCATTTGGTCATCCTATTATGTTTGTATGAAAGACATTTGATAAGAAAAGGTTCGTAACGATATGCACAACAAAAATAAAAGGTATAAACAAGTTGCACTATGTTGAAGCATTGTTCATGTTCAAATTTTTCTAGATTCTACTCAATAATGAATCCATAAATTACTCGACAACATCCAAAAAAATCCATGTTTCATGAAATTTCTCCCTGTGAGAAAGCTCATTATGAAGAGGTAAAATCTAAAATATAAAAAAGATATAGTCCTTTGATATGCATGGTAATATCCACTTATAAACTGAAAAAAAAAAAAAACCACAAAACGTATGATATTCTCAATTATGACAATTAGTACATTGAATTGGAAAATACTAAGAAAGAAAGAAAGTGAATAAAGTTGGGGACCACTACTTAAATTTCAATTGAATGATTAAGGGTTGTTATGTCTTTTTAGGGAAAACTGATAAACTTAGTTGTGTGGGAGTGGAAAGACACCCGCCCTATTTTAAATTGAGTGTGAAAATAATCGATCATTATATGTTTTATCTATTATTTATTATATATTGTGAAAATAAGGATTGTTTTTGCCACATCGTCCTAATTTAACTAATAAAAATTTACCTAATTGATCCTTTGTTGTGGCACCCCTCGACATGGCCCCCAATTCGTTAGGGTCACCACAATTCGCTTACCTTTTACTTATCCTAATAACATGTCACTTTGATACCATTTAATTATAGTGGGTCCATATGTTCTATGTCACGCCCCGATCTTCAAGCACGCGCACATCCCTTACCTTGGTCGATTTTAAAATGCGATATCTTAAGACTACATATCGCCGACCCTTTCCTTTTTATTTTATAGTATATGCGGAAGCAGTTATTAAAATCCTCAGACAATAAAGCAATGGGATATACAAGTATGACATAGACATATATAAGCCATATTAAAAGGTCGGTTTCTACTTAAACAGGTTTTACAACAAAGGTCATCAGATAGGAGTGGAGTCTCAGTTCTCATCAAGATCTTACTTTGGATCATCCTCGGGGTTTTCCTCCAAATACTCATTTTCAGGTTCTTTCTCCTCAGGTTCCTCATCAAGGTCTTGAAATGTTGTCCCACAACCGGGATGAGATTACGTCTCAGCAAGTTCTATCCCCTAAGACCCGATTAGTAAACTAATACACCTTAGGGCTGCCTATGCACAACATGAGTCAGAGAACTTATCTTGGCCTCAAATTCCATCTACATATTAGCACATATCAAATAGGCACCCAAGCAATCACATCATTGATCGAAGCATCAATCAAATCGACATAATCGATTACACGCCAACAAGACCACTCGCGGTCATTTCCATTTAATCACAACATCATATCAAAATAATGATCAATCAACCTAGTCGATTACCTCTTAATCAACCATTCACCGATCATTCCATTCAATCAATCAATTCACAACATCAAATCAAAGCAAAGATTAATCGACCTAATCGATTACATGTCAGTCGGACCATTTCTAGGTCATTCACTCCATCCCACATAACGTCCAATAGTACACTTAGTCACAAAGCTCCATTAATACTCTCGGGCATCATTTTCTCCAAGGTGACATAAGTAACAAACGGTCTACGTGCGTTTTTTAAGGTGCCATTTTCGCACAGTCATATTCCTCATCACCGAACCACGCCCGTCATAGATCATAGACAGTCTATGTGCGTTCTTTAAGGCGCCATTTTCGCATAATGATGTCCTTCATCACCGAACCACACCTGTCACAAGTCATAGGCAGTCTACGTGCGTTCTTTAAGGCGCCATTTTCGCACAGTGATATCCTTAATCACCAAACCACGCCTACCACAAGTCATAGATAGTCTATGTGTGTTTTTTAAGATACCGTTTTCGCACAGTGATATTCTTAATCACCGAACCACGCTTGTCTATACTTTGTACCTGATCAATCTTAGCCAATAGAATTCTCAGTTCACTCTCACTATTCTTTCCGCTTTACAACTCATAAAAGCATTATAAAGGTTAAATAACCAAACTCGGCCATCTACTGATCAATAATTCAATTCCACTCAATTTCAATCAATTACGGAATAATTCCTCAAATTGCACAATCAATTTAATTAAGCACAATGTGGAGCTCAAATAAACAAACGGATTACACCACGACAATCAGCGCGAAATTCCGGTCACCGGCCATCCCGGTTGAATTTCGAGAAACTAAATAATAAATAATTAATTTCGAAAATTTATATAAATAAATACAATAACTTTAATTTTACACAATATAAAGCTCAATTAAATAAACGGACTGCACCATGATCATCAGTATAAAATCCCAATCACTAGCCATCCTAGTTGAATTTCCGAAAGATAAATGAATAATTAAATAATTCGAAAATTAATAAATAAACACTAAAAATCCAATTTAGGCCCGTAATGCCTAATTGAAGCCCGATAAGGGTCGAGAAAAATCCCGAGATGCATTCAATAAATACTATAGACAATTCTCTAGTTAAGTACACTAACCACCTATCTAATATGCAATGCAATGAACTAATAATCGTTAATCCATTCTAATCTAACCACCTAATTGCACTTAATTAAATCTAATCAACCTTTAAGTATAATTAGCAAACTAAGAAGGCATTAGTGAGCAAAACTCACATGGGCAAAGCGAAGACCAGAACACCGCGACAACGACGTGACGGCAGCCAAAATCGGGCTTTCGACGACACCGGCGGGCTTGGACCGGGCCTTAAACTTGGCCCAACAAATCTCAGCCCAACTGAGATTTGTTCTTGATTTTGGGCTGGACCCAAGTTGGGTTGGGCCTGCTGCGAATTGGGCCTCAAAAACTGGGCTGATATTGCTGAAGATGGGCCGAGCTCCACACGGGCTGAACTACTGGATATTTTTGGGCTTCAAATGGATCAATCCCGTGGGCTTGCTGGGCTGCAGCTGAAGTAATTCGATTGGGCTTGAAATGGCCCTCAGCTGGACCGAATTTTACTGGGCCAAAATGACTGAAAGTGCTGGGCTGAAGACACTGGATCTCACGGCCTGCTTCGTGGACTTTGCTGGTCGATGGATTGAACCGAACGGAGAGGGAGAGATGCAGCTTCGGACATTGCTGGCAGTTGAAGGTAGAGACGCGAGGCTGAGGAAGACGCGTGGATGCTTGGACGACAGAGCTGGCTTGCGGTCGATGAAGGAACAGTGATGCGGCCAAGGTCAACAACCGGTTGAGTTGCTGACCGAAGGGAGACGCGAGCTGGCTGCATCACGGCGAGCTGGCAGCACGAGGGGACGCCTTGGTTCTTCGGTGGGGTTGCACGCGGATGGAGAGAAGATGGGCGTTCGGTGGCTTCGCTGGCAGCTGCTGCTCGTGGATGGTGGAGACGCCTGGCAGCTCACGCTTCGCTGGATGAGGCTGGGTCAACAAAATGCCTGTGAAGAAACGAGGTTGACTGATGTGCTAGTAGGAGGGAAACCCAGCGGAGAGGGGGCGAGCTGGCCGCGTGAAAGGGGGCAAACGGGCGAAGGGAGAGTGAGATATCGTGGGGCTGTGTCTTCGGTGGGATGGCAGAGAAGGTGGACGTTCGGTGGACTGGAAACTTCGCTGATTCTGCTCCGCTTGCTGGTCACGCATGGGTTGGAGAGAAAGAGAGAATGGAGGGTCCCCCTTAGCTTGATCTTTCCACCAAATATCTCTCACACTCACTCTAGGCCAAGTATTATGCCTTGGCCCTCATGAGGCCACACCAACATCCCTCACAATTTCTCAATTGGTCAGTTTTGGGCTAGGGAAATGTGAGTTGCGAAATTGCAAGCCATCTCTTCCAATTGGATCATCACACTCACTTGATTGAGTCTTAATTGGCCTCAATAAATTCAATTGGCCATCCATCGACCATCTCGGCATTTTTCCTCACCCGCATATCCATCATGCTTTCAAATTTTGCCATCAAAAACCACCTCAGCTTTTTCTGCACAAAAACGACCCGACGACGACTTTTTTAAAAGTCTCAGGTTGTCGAGAAAAAATCTTCGAGATCGCGACATTCCTAAAATTTATTATGACAAGACAAACTCTTCAATTTCTGAAATTGGATTTAGATTGGCAGTTAATTTCACTTGGGCACGGTTTTCGTGTGACATAGGCTACCAAGTAGTTTTCAGAACTTTTTAGGACAAATGACCCTTGGTCGATTTTCTTTGAGCCACGATGAACCCACTCGACCCATTGGCGATTCTCGATTCTCGTGAAAATATCGAGGATTCAAATAGGGACTCAAAACAATAGTAAAATCAAATTAGTGCCGGTCGATGAGAATTTTCCAATTTAGTGGAGTCACCCACGATCGATCATTCATCTCGGTCGAATCGACCTATCTCTGATCTTAATTCAATTTTTAATTGTGCCGTAATGATTTCTAAAGATGAGCACGGTCGAGAAGTCGATTCCTGGTCAAATTCTCAAGTCTATCTACCTTAAAGTCCTTAATAACTTATCTAATTAGTCTAGTTATCTCGTAAGTGGCCAACTTGGGGAAAAACACTGTAGTCACATCGATGAAATGCCCAATTTATCTAATCAAAATCAGAACCCGAAAATCTGGTTGTCACATTCTGGGGGTTTATATTATATTATTCAGTCCCAACACAGTTCATATAACGGAAGCATATTTGACATCTTCCTACCCCATGCTCAACAGGATAATGCATTACACACCAACTACACATTTTATATAAGTTAGAGTCGAACCACTTTTATTTACATAACTATGATGGATATCACGAGTCGGTACTGTTGGAGAAATCTTTCTGGAATATTTTGAAGCTGACAAAACGTTTCCATCAGTCTAGTATGAAGATTTGCAAACTCTACTATTTAAAGTCTGAAGACCTCCGAACTGCCAGACTCAAGACTCAAAGTCTATTCTCATTGACAGTTTCTAATCCGTTGAATAAAGTCTATCCAGAACTGTGTGTTTCATTAAGGATTTGACCTTATCAACTAGAGAAGATCTCTTGGCTGGACATGACATAACGGATTCATTTATTCGAATCAAGATTGATTAAGGATCCGATGATTGCCAAAGTATAATTGGAATGTTCTACTTATGGAAACCAAGATCCTGATTGTATGGGCGAGCAGGATTGATGGGCTATCGACATGTTCCTTTAATAGCTCGAATGATCTTCCTAATTGATTCTGTCCAACGGGAATATTGGAAGAATTTCTTTGGTAAGTGCCAACGGGTATGATGGCATAAAAGAGTATAAAAGGAAGACGTTCCAATTGTTCGAGATAGTGCACGATAGAAGAATTCCAAAGTCTGAAGCTCCTTGATTCTTAGTCAATTCATTTAATGAGCGAAATCTTGTACGCAAAAGAGAGTTTATATTTTGAGATATCTTGAGGAAGTGTGGTAGAGTATCTACACTATGAAATCAAGGGAAAGCATTGTTGTAACATCTCTTTTGCTCATAGTGAAATCCAGCCGGTGAGCTGTCAGTGCGGAAGAGTGGACGTAGGCTTGAAATAAGCCGAACCACTATAAACCTTGTGTTCATTTCTCTTCCTTACTCTCTGCTTTACTTTGATCATAGTTCGTTTTGAGAACTTCTTTTCTATTGTTTGCCTAGTATTACTTTTGTATCTCGAGAAATTGATTTTACACCTATTCACCCCCCTCTAGGTGCTTATACTAGCTATATCAATTGGTATTAGAGCTTGTGTACTCACTTGGTTTGAAGTGTTTTACTTTAGAGTTAAAGATCCATAGCTAGTATGTTAGCTCCAAGGCTAGTGGAAGGGCAAAGCAATACCAGACCACTATACTTTGATGGAAATGATTACAACATCTGGAAAAACAAGATGAAATCATTCCTAAGATCAAATGATCCTCTGGAATGGGACGTTGTAGAAAAAGAAACTGTTGAGTCTAGTGAAATGACTTAGGAAGAGATAATCAAGAGACAAGCTCTTGATGGAAAATCAATTTATTCTTTATATTGTGCTTTGTCACCTACTGAATATAACAGAATATCTTCTTGTGTTACAGTGAAAGAAGTCTGGGATAGATTACATAGTACCTATGAAGGAACCGATCGAGTGAAAGAGACCAGAATCAACATTCTCCTCGGTTAATACGAAGCCTTCAAAATGAAATCAGGAGAATCTATAACGGACATGTTTAGTCGTTTTACAGAAATCGTGAACGGTCTTGAAAATCAAGGTCAACCAATTTCTGATCCCATGAAGGTAAACAAGCCACTGCGTGGACTCTCCAAAGATTGGAATCACATAAAGACCTCAATAAGAGAGGCACAAAGAATCATACCACTATCTGTCTATGAGTTGGTTAGGACTTTTCAGTCTTATGAAGTAGAACGAATCAATGAAAACGAAGATCCTAAAGGTAATAAATCCATTGCAGTAAAATCCAATGATGATTCTGATGTTACAGATTCTGAAGACGATATGGATAATGAGGAGCTTGCTCTCATGATAAGAAGATTCAGAAAGCTGAACAGAAAAGGAAGAAGATTCAATCCAAAGAAATAGAGTTTTCAAAAGCAACAGACCAAGTCTGTTGAGGATGATGAATCAAACAAAGATGTAGTCTGCTTTGAATGTAAGAAAAATGGACACATCAGACCCAACTGTCTTCTTCTAATGATGATTATGCCAATATATGTCTGATGGCACAATCGGATTCAGATTCAAACTTCGAGACAAACTCAGATTCAGACAGTGAATTTGAGGTAAGTAACTTTAAAATCCTTGTTAAAGTTTCTAAATACATTGATGAACTGTGTTTTAGTCTTAAGACTTCTCTTAAAAGGATTTCCGAACCTAAAAAAGGAAATCTCGCACTAAAACAACAGGAAAATGTTTTGAAAGAAAAGTTGAATTGTTTAGACATGAATGTTTCTACTCTTAAAGAAAGAGAAGATAATCTTTTGAAAGAAAATGCATTTTTAAAAAATGACTTATTAAATATTTCAAAAAGATTTTCAATAGGATATGAGAAACTTGAGAAAATTCTTTCACACAAAGACTTTATTTCAATAAATCTGGTTTAGGAATGACAACGAAACCATTCATTTAATTGATTTTCCTAAAGTGAAGGAAAGAATTAAGTAAAGACCCACAAGAGATGCTTACAAAAATCATTCCAAACAGGTTTTTGTAAAACCAAGAGGGTCGAAATGCTCTCAGATGTTCAAAGTGCAATAGCGCAGATCATTTTGAAAAAGAATGTCCTATGATTTGGAAACCTGTTAAGAAAGTATGGGCAAAAACCGCATATCATACTAACACCAATGGACCCAAGAAAATATGGGTACCAAAGAAAATTTGAGTCTCTTTTTTAAATGCAGGTCACTATCAAGAAAAAGGTAAAATGGTATATGGATAGTGGATGCTCAAGACATATGACAGGAGATTCAAATTGCTTCATAAAGCTTGTTCAAGTAAATGGTGAAAAAGTCTCATTTGGAGGAAACTGCAAAGGAAGAATTGTGGGATTTGGAACTATAAAGATTGGAAACCTCACCATAAGCAATGTTTCCCTAGTGGAAGGACTCAACTACAATCTGCTCAGTATCAGTCAGCTGTGTGATACTGGTTTCAAAATCAACTTTCAAGGGGGAATATGTTCATGAACCAGTAAAGATTTTACTCAGTCATTCATGGGTCGAAGACATGGAAATATCTACCTCTTGGATGTGAAAACCAAATGAATCGCAATGTCTAAAAAGGTTGAAACCTTCTCTTACTTTGAAAAGTTTGCTAAAAAGGTTCAAAATGAAAAATGGTATGTTATCTCAAGTATAAGAACAGACCATGGAGTTGAATTTGAAAATCAAGATTTTACAAAATTTTGTGATGAATCTGGTTTTCAGCATATGTTCTTCTTTCCATATATTCCAGAGCAAAATGAAGTTGTAGAAAGAAAGAATAGATTGCTTCAAGAAATGGCTAGAATCTTTTAATTGAAAGTAACATCTCTTCACGATTTTGGGCTGAAGCAGTTTCAATAGCATTTTATATTATCAATAGAGTTTTTCTAAGGCCTATTCTGGAAAAAACCCCCTATGAGTTATTCAAAGGAAAGAAGCCTATTGTTTCATATTTTCATGTGTTCGGATGTAAATGCTTTATATTGAAAAATGCAAATGATTGAGTTGGTAAGTTTGAAGAAAAATCAGACGAAGGCATCTTCCTTAGATATTCTACCTCAAGCATAGCCTACAAAGTCTATAACAAGAAGAGTCAATCTGTGGAGGAATCAATGAATGTCTGGATTCTATGCAAAATGAATCTATTCAGACTCATCTTGAAGAATCTGAACCTGCTCCAGACTCTACAAAGTCTAAATCTCAAGAAGCAGCTCGAGACTACGAAAGACCGATTAATAAGTGGTTATTGAAGATTCAAATGAAGGAAGTAATCATCAACCTGAAAAATCAACCAAAGTAACTGGAAGCATAAGTCCAGTCATCCCAAAGATCTCATCATTGGTGACATTAATGAAGGAATTCGCACAAGATCCAAAAGGCGCGAAGAGTCTAGTGCTATGGCTCTTATTTCTGAAATAGAACCCAAAATCATAGAAGAAGTTTTATCTGATGAAAGCTGGATTGAAGCTATGCAAGAAGAACTCAGACAATTCAACATTAATGATAGGTAAATCTATTATTAGAGCTAAATGGGTTTTCAGGAACAAGATGAACGAGAAAGGAAAAGTCATAAGAAACAAAGCAAGACTCGTGGCTAAGGGATATATGCAAGAAGAAGGGATAGACTATGACAAGACTTACGCACTAGTAGCAATGTTAGAAGCAATTCGATTATTACTTGCTTTTGCTTGTTATAAGAATTTCAGGTTATTCCAAATGGACATAAAAAATGCTTACCTAAATGGATTTATCCATGAGGAAGTCTATGTGGAACAACCACTTGGGTTTGACGACCCAAGGAAACCAGACTCAGTATTCATACTGAAAAAGGCCTTGTATGGTTTAAAGCAAGCACCTTGAGCTTGGTACGACAGGCTGAGTAAGTTTTTAATTCAAAACAGCTTTGTCAAAGGATGAATTTGAAATGAGCATGATGGGTGAACTAACCTTTTTTCTTGGACTTCAAGTGAAACAATTGAAGGAAGGGATTTTTATTCATTAAGAAAAATATGCTAATGATCTTGTCAAAAAATTTGGACTGAAAAATTGCAAAAAGTCTGATATACCAATGTCAAGTTCTTTGAAGATAGACAAAGATGAAGTAGGAAAGAAAGTTGACCAGCAACTATACAGGAGTATCATCGGTTCACTTCTTTATCTTACTGCTTCTAGACCTGACATTTTGTTTAGTGTTTGCATTTGTGCTAAATTTCACGCAGACCCTAAAGAATCTCATCTAAGTGCTGCAAAGCGTATTATCAAATACATTGCTTCAACTTCAAGCCTCGGCCTTTGGTATCCTAAAAAGGGAGACTTTACTCTTTTTGGATACTCAGACACAGATTTAGCCGGTTGTAGAGTTGATAGAAAGAGCACCTCGGGTACCTGTCAACTACTTGGAAGTAGGACAATGTCTTGGTTTTCAATGAAGCAAAATACAGTAACTCTTTCTACAACAGAAGCAGAGTATGAAGCTCTCGGAAGTTGTTGTTGACAAATTCTGTGGATAAAACAACAGTTAAGAGACTTTGGAATTGAAGATTTATGCACGGAAATTAACTGTGACAACACCAGCGCAATCAATCTTACCAAAAATCCAATTATTCATTCAAGAGCAAAGCATAACGAGATTCGACATCACTTCATTAGAGATCATGTTCAAAATTGAGAAATTTCGATTCAGTTTGTTGACTCAAAGAACCAACTGGCGGATATATTTACAAAGCCTTTGGAGAAAAATCAATTTGAAATCATCTGTTCCAGACTCAACATCTTGAAGCTTGAAGAAGTTAAAGTCTAGAGACTCTCAGATTCAGACAAACATGGTTCGTGACTGTAAGTTATTTTATTTTCTCTTATATTAAATCTCAAAAAGGTACGATCATCTATTTATAATTGATTTATGCTATCTTAAATTTCCGTGAAATGTGCAATTTTTTTTTCCTTTTCAAAAAGAGTTAATTTTTCTTTAAAATGGTAGTTATCTATTTTTGAAAAAGGCAGTTATTTTTTAAAGAGGCATCTTTTAACTTTCCTTTACGACGTTTAGAATTCCCCCCTTTCGACTGAGCTATATACAGTCGGTTCCTCTTCGCTTAACTCCAAAACCCTAAAAAGCATCCATCTTCCACTCCTGTCTCTTTTCCTTGTTTAATCTTCGAAAAAGTTGTCATCTTTCTTGGGAAAGTCAAGTTCGGAATCTTTCAACGACTGCAAAAGATGTCGTCTTCAAGAAAATTTTCGAGGATTGCAAGCGGGACCACGGTGAATGAGTAAGGGGCCTACTCATTTTGATCTCACCAAGGAAAAGGAGTCACCCAATCAGCAGCATAGCCCACAGCATTCTCAGCAGCGTCATTCACCACCAACTAGTCCACAGGGTGTTGGTCATCAACAAGAGGAAGAAATAGTTGAAGGCGCAGATCTTGTAAGAATTCAAAAGCCCTCTTTTATTTATAAGCTCTACCATGCTTCAAAGAGGACCGGTACTCCATTGAACTACATTGATGAGTTTCTTAAGGACAAGGGATATGGGAATGAGTACATCTTTTTGCGAAATATGGAGCGTTTGGGAATTGCTCTTAAGAGGTTGGCAGAAGAAACCCTTGCAAATATCCCAAGTGATCCGCGTGTTGGAGGACTAAATCCGATCGATGGGAATGATGATGACAAATTGTACAGCTAATTTCAACCGAGAATGGGTGTTACGACAAAAATCCGGGGAAAAATGACAAAGTTGTTTAGATCGAAGGAGCATAATGATCTATACTCCAAATTGTTGAAGCGTGGGGTGATAAACTCTAGGAGTGTGGATTTTGATTTCCTTGATGCTGTGAACGTCAATTTGAGAGAAAAGTTCAGTTTTCTTCAACTTGAGCAGTTCTGCTCTGACTCTACAGAAGCCTATGCTGAGCTAACTGCATATTTCTATTCGAATCTTAGTTTCTTGGATGCAAATAGAATATCTTTCAGTATCCGAGATCAGGACTTTGTGGTGGATATGGATATGCTGGCAGATGTGATCGGGGTTGAGAGAGGGAGATATCAACCCATCAATGTCTCTATTGCTCGTGCCACATTAGAACTTGTTAAGGACAGAAGGACAGATGGAAGGATTTCCTATTCAAGGATGTGTGCGTTCAACATTCTGCTTTACAAGATTGTGATCAATTGCCTCAGACCGAAATCTACTTCCAAGACTAATGTTTCAAACTCAGAGGCAAAGCTAATGTACGCCATCAATGCGGGGAAAAAGTTTTCTCTTTCTCACACTATTTTGTTCCATATGTATATAGTAGTGGTGAAGGACAAGGGTCAACTTTCTTATCCAGATCTTGTGTCAAAGTTATTCAGACATTTGAATGTTCAGCCTCCACAAATTCTCCATGTTCGATCATGTGATAAAATGATGGTAGGACTGAAAATGGTGTCCAAAATGCATCTGAAAAAACTCGACAAGGCGTTGGAGAAATTCAAGGAGACAACCCCTGCCAAACCTCGTCAAGCCTCTTCGGCAGCGAAAAGAAAAGGGAAGGAGCCCATGGTTGCTCCATCCAAAAAGAGAAGAGTTCTCATCATTAAGGATGAAGATAATGAGGATGACCTCACCATTTCTGCTATGGCATTGAAGAAGCTGAGTCGTTTTGTTCCAGAATCAATAGAACGACAGGAGAAAGAAGCAGAGGAGAGAGAAGCAGAGGAGAAAGAAGAAGAAGAGATAGAAGCAGAGGAGAAAGAAGAAGAAGAGAAAGAAGAAGAGGAGAGAGAAGCTGAAGAAAGAGAAGCAGAGGAGGAAATGATTGAAGAAGGAGAAGAAGAAAGAGGAAATCAAGAGGAAGGAGAGCATGAAGAACACTCTTCTCCACCTGAAGGCATGGAAACAAGGGGAGATGGTGAGAAAAGAGGAATGTCCTCATATCCTGCTACCAGTGAAGGAGTTAGCTGCTCTCCAGTAGATCCAGAGGACATCCATACCTCTCAATCTGCGTTACTATGCTGATGTTCCATCGTCTGCCTTTACTCCATTTGATCGTGCCGAAGCCAGTACGCAGACTGATAATTCAGTAGATTTTCGCAAAATTCTTGATGTTCTCTTGGAAATGCGGGGTCAGATATATGCTTTGGAGTGCGAAGTTTAGAACTTGAAGAATGCAAGACAAGCTTCTTCTGTTTCCTTGACTAATCAGATCCAAGCCCTTGCTCTTCAGAATCAAGCAAATGCTAAGAGTGAAGAGGTGGCTCAACTGAAGGAAGATTTGAAAAAGCTGGAAGGCATCATCCAGTTAATGGGAGGTTTCCAGCTTGTTCGCGTTCCCAAGCAATCTTGACTTCATTCTATTTCCATCTCAAACTTTTTTTATGATGACAAAAAGAGGGAGAGATGCGAGATTTGAAATCTTTGAACTTTGAACTTAAACTTGTTGAACTTTTAGTTTGTTTTGATGATTGACTTGACTTGTGTGTCTAGATGTGGACTGAATTTGCATTTGGACTTGACTGCTTATATTAAGTATTATTGATATCTTAACCTATTTTCTGTGGTTGCAGATTCTAGTGTTATCATTAAGCCATTAATCTTTATGCGATATCCATATTTGCTTGAGTAATGTTTTGCAGGTCAAAGTTATTCAAATCTACAGGAAAGTTTTGTCACTATCAAAAAGGGGGAGATTGTTGGAGAAATCTTTCTGGAATATTTTGAAGCTGACAAAATGTTTCCATCAATCTAGTATGAAGATTTGCAGACTCTACTATTTAAAGTCTGGAGACCTCTGGACTGCTAGACTCAAGACTCAAAGTCTATTCTCATTGACAGTTTCTAATCCGTTGAAGAAAGGCTATCCAGAACTGTGTGTTTCATTAAGGATTTGACCTTATCAACTGGAGAAGATCTCTTGGCTGGATATGATATAACGGATTCCTTTATTCGAATCAAGATTGATTAAGGATCTGATGATTGGCGAAGTATACTTGAAAGGTTCTACTTATAGAAACCAAGATCCTGATTGTATGGACGAGCAGGATTGATGGGCTATCGACATGTTCCTTTAATAGCTCGAATGATCTTCCTAATTGATTTTGTCCAACGGGAAGATTGGAAGAATTCCTTTGGTAAATGCCAATGGGTATGATGGCATAAAGGGGTATAAAAGGAAGATGTTCCAGTTGTTCGAGATAGTGTACGATAGAAGAATTCCAAAGTCTGAAGCTCCTTGATTCTTAGTCAATTCATTTACTGAGCGAAATCTTGTACGCAAAAGAGAGTTTATATTTTGAGATACCTTGAAGAAGTGTGGTAAAGTATCTACACTGTGGAATCAAGGGAAAACACTGCTGTAACATCTCTTTTGTTCATAGTGAAATCCAGCCGGTGGACTGTCAGTGCGTAAGAGTGAACGTAGGCTTGGAATAAGTAGAACCACTATAAACCTTGTGTTCATTTCTCTTATTTACTCTCTGCTTTACTTTGATCATAGTTCGTTTTGAGAACTTCTTTTCTATTGTCTACCTAGTATTGCTTTTGTATCTCGAGAAATTGTTTTTACACCTATTCACCCCCTCTAGGTGCTTATACTAGCTATATCAGGTACAACAAAAGGCCAAGGCTTTAACTAAGCTCGGCTATAACCCAAAAGTACCTGACTTCACATCAGACATGTACATCAATCCATCATCTAGTGTCGGCTATCCAAAAAGAGTCATCCTCTACCAGTCACACGCATAATCACACCTAGCCCGATGCATCGGCTGGTGGCGGCGGCATCATCCCCATCATAACCCCGTCGTGATGAACATGCACGGATAGGAACTCCTGGACTACAGGGCCATTAGGTAGACCCATATCGTACATAACTAAAACTCGAACTCAGATAAACACCAGTCCACGAACACCAACATAGGTGTGCTACGAGCACTCGACCTCAACATTGGACGGTAAGCCATAAAAAGTACCACGGGTGACCGGTAACAGAGGCATCTCTCAATCTGAAATGTTAGTCCCCAAAAGGGGTGAGTACAACCATTCAGTAGTAAAGATCCATCAAACTATACAATGCAACAAGTAAGACACCCAAGATTTCATGTGAAATGCACATATCATCCATGCAATCATGCATATACCTCCATGAGATCCATTTAATGCCTTAATGACCACACTTCCAATGCCAAACAATACCAATTCAAGTTCATGGACAATTATATCTCATGCCACATGCACACACACATGCGCATGATTCAATTCCTAATTTTAATTTTCAAAAGGATCTCATTTTTCTTCTAGGGATCAGTGTTTGCATCCCTCATATCGCTCGCACCCAACCTGGCATCTCGAGGAACCTCCGGCACACACCTCCGGGCATCTCGCACCCCAACTAGCATCACGAGGAACCTCCAACACACACTTCCAGGCATTCGGCACACACCTCTGGGCATCTCGAAGCTCCTGAGGACATCCGGCACACACCTTTGGGCATCCCGACACTCCCGGGGCATCATCGACTCAAGGGTCCGACGATATCATCAACATCACATTGATGCAATAATGTCAAAGGTTTCAATCACTTTTGATGTCATGTGATATGTTAAATGTCACCACATATGCTGCATAATTAACCACCCAAGATATCATATCTCATAGAGCAATTCATTTGTTTTTTCAAAATAGAACATTTTCAGATAAAACATAATGCTCTTCTTTAATTAAAATTCTAGAAAAATTAATAAATGATCTTAATAAATTCTGAAAATTTAACATGTTATAAATGAGATCTAGAGAAAAGGTTTTATGAAGAACACCATGTCAAGAAAGTTTCATATAAATCACATAGGTCCATGCACCACAACAAAAGAAATTCCAACACCACTTTTGCACAGTTTCAGAAATAATTTTGATTAAGTCCTTAAATAAATTCAGAAAATTCTGATATTTTAATATGTTATAGTTAAGACTTATAGGTAAAATTCTCATGAAAAAATCGAAGCCGATTCATTCTGGATTAAAAGCTATAATTATTATAACCCTCCCTAATTCTCGGTACAGTTTCCAGATCTAACACTTTCAAAGAAAAATCACTTTACCGACCAATACTTGTCCGTTTCTTCTCAAATTTTAGTACGTTACTCCTCAAGATGTCATCTACAACTTTTATCAAGGAGACAAAGTCAAATTTCAACTGGATAATTTTATAAAATTCACGGACTCGCAAGAGGTCATGCTGTGTTTCCATAAAACAGTTTACAAATCCTAAAGAACTACTCCTACTTGTTCGAAACTTCAACATATAGCATCAAATTTATGCATCCTCAAGTCCATTTACACTTCACACACCCACATCAAGCAAAATGTAGGCTAACGGACTTTACTTGCCTTAAGTTCAGCGAAACCAAGCAAGCAAACGGCAACTCGGGGACTTCGGGCGCGGTTCAATTGACAGTGGAGTTAGGCGGCATCGACGGTGGCTGCTGGTGCACGCACGACGGGGCCGGTCTCCTTCCTCACTCCCGCTCGAACTCTCCTCTCTTTCTCTCGGATTCTCTCTCGCTCGCCCGCTCGGTCTCCCTCTCTCTCGCGAACACTCTCTCTCTCTCTCTCTCTCTCTCTCTCTCTCTCTCTCTCTCTCTCGGTTGCTGCCTCGTCCATTCCGCCCCTCTCTCTCTCTTTTTCTTCCTTTCACCCTCATGATTAGCTAGTAATCATGAGATTTTGCATGACATTGGACACTTGGCTTCAAAGGAAGGACATGTGGCTTCTTCCATGGGACAAATGGAGAGGGTGGCGTGGGGCTGCTCCATCCGGTTTCTCCTCCTTCGGACGACAGCCCTTTGGGCTTCTTGGGCCGGGCCTTGGTCGGCCAAACGGTGGGGGGTTGTGGGCTGGTTTTGGGCCTTAAGAAATCAGCCCACACCTTCTTTTAATAATCCTCCTTAATCTCCACTTATATTTACTTAATTACAATTATTCAGATGGCCATAAGATTCTACAATATTAATAGATGGTAATCCAACTTATAGAGTACATGGCCATGAATAGAAAATTTCTCATCAATTCATCTTTTAGCACAACCTAGATCATTCATGAGCATATGCTATATTCCCAATCAAAACAACAGTCCACTCAATGCTCGGCCTTATTTAATTGAAATCCGTTGGTCTAATGACTATAACATAGTCCAATGGCGCTTCTATCACCTATTCATGGGTCGCAGTGTATCTAGGGATTGTTATAAAATTTTAGGATGCCACATTTGTTCACCATTTTTTTATATATATTTTGATTTTAAATTGAAGATAAAATATCTCAAAATATTATAAAATACATGTTACTTTGAATAAAGCGTATCACAATAAAATAACATATAATTTTAAAGGTTTTCTTTTTTATTTGAAATTCGAAATAGATGCATAAATAATAAATATCTTTAATAAATATTATGCTACATTATTTTGAATAGGGTGCCACAAAGAACCCTAAATTATACACACTTTGACATAAAATCCTGAACTTTATTTATGTTACTAAAAACCATAAGTCTACCAATTGTGACACAAAGTATCCCAAACTTTCTTTTATGTCATAAAAAACCTCAAACTTATATTGATGTGACAAATATATCCCTAGAAAAAATTGAAATTATAGATTATATACATAGCTCATATATAAGTTTGGGCTTTTTCATGACACAAAAACAAGTCAGAGGCATTTGTATCATAGTGACAAATTTAGGGCTTTTGGTGATACAAAAAAAGTTTAAGATATTTATGTCACGGTGGATATAATTTGAATTCCTTTATAGTATTTGCCCTTTTGAATATAACTCATGATAGTGAGATTATCGATTTAATTTAAAGTTGAAGTAAAGCAGAAATGTACCTAATTACGTCAAAAGCATTGATAATGTAGGTTATTCAAAATATTACTAATCATAGTAAACTATGCAATTACCTAAATAATATATGTAAATAGTAAATATATTTGAAGTATATTTATTTCATTTTGCTATTTACTCAATTTGAAAAAAATACGTTAGTAAAAATTATAAGAAAATTAACGTTACATATTGCTTAAAAAATTCAAAAACCATAACATGTAATAATATTCATTAACTTGATTAAATATATTATCTTTCACTACATGATTGATATTGTACTTAACAAATAAATTCGCTTCACTTCAAGATGATAGTAATGTAATAATATTTGTGGTCGATGTTTCTACAAAAACTATATAAAATAAGTATACCATAAAGTAATGCCTGCTACATTATGTGATAAAAATCCATTTTATAATAATATTATTCACTTCATTTAAAATCAAAGCTAAGTTAAATTTCGCCTACTGTAGTTTTAGCTTTTCTCTCTGCGTCACTTGCAGCTTCGTCTCCACTTCTATCAACCCCCCACCAGCAGCCGCACCTCGCACGACCGTCAGCCAACCACCAAACCTGACCACCGGATACAAGCACTGCCAGCCAAGCCTCTGCCAGCTCCAGTACTCACCCTCTGCTTTGCTTGCTGCTGCGGTCGAGTCTCGAAATATTGCGCCAGCCTTGAGTCTCGTACTCGGCCGCACTTGACCAGAGCCCTAATGTCGGATCTTGGGCTCGCTCGACGCTGGATCGAGGTCGATTGGGTCAGTGACGGCTGAAGAACGGAGGCGGGCTCGCGGACCCAAGCCGTGGGCGATGCAGGGTAGGTGGGAGTTCATTGCCATATGGCATGAGATTGTGGAGGATGGCTCTCCTCGCTGTTCCATGGAGGCTTGGTCTTCTCTGCTCGAATTTCAGGTAATCGGACTGCTGGGTTTTGCTGGGTTAATCCGACTTCTGAAGTGAAAGGCGTGGCGGCGGTTGCTCGTGGAGCCCGGCGTTGTACTCGCCGGAGATGGTGGGGTCGAGCGGCAGCGCAGTGGAGGCAAGGCAAAGAAGACACGGGGGTATAACTAAAATTAGATAATTTAGTGAAGGCAAAAAAGAAAAACGAAATTATTAGTGTGGGTAGTCGAGTTAGAAGAAATAGAAAAATTTCATTAAAGAAAAATTCACCGCAACCATTCAAATTCTTCAGTATTGCCAACTGCTAGGCCCAACCAGGCGAGAAAGGACAAAATAATTCATGTTGTAAAAGCTATACTGATTGACAAACGAAAATTTTCTACTTTCAGAAGAAAAACATGAATAAAATGTTCTTAAAGAAAATCAAAATCAGACGTCCTTCTACCATGCCGAAATTTTTTTGAGGAAAATAGCCGGAAGAAGCTATAACTGGCTGTAGATAGAGGTGGCAAATGGGTGAGTCAGGTCGGGTCGGGTCGGGTTAGGTCGAAAATGGATCGACCCATATTTGACCCATTTAACCCGTTTTGACCCATATTCTTGTAGTGTAAATCATATGACCTATACCCGACCCGACCCATATTATCGAAACACATTTATATTTAACTCAATTTAGTTACTTAAATAAGAACTTCACACCAAATTTAAAAAGTAACTAAAATAAAAAATTTGAAAAGCCTTTAAATTAAAATACTTTTAAAGAACTCTTAATAAGAAAAAGTTTGATGAGCTAATAATTGACATGAAAATAATATTTTTTTAAAACAAATCTTCTTGAATGCAAGAATGCATAGCTTCTTAATTGTAATTGTTTTTAATTTTGGTTGATTCATTGATTTTAGTTCACCAAGTTAGAAATTACATTATGATGTTTTGAATTTCTATTTATCAATCTAAACAGCATCGAGCCTTGTCTAAAAGTACTTCTCCAAAGTATGGATATCTATCTACCAAATATCATTAAAAAAAAATCGACTTTTTTATTACTTTATTTTTTTTGAAATTATTATTATTATTATTATTATTATTATTTATTTTATTTTCTTCTTTTCTTCTTTTCTCTTTTCTTTCCTTTTCCTCCTCCTTCTCCATTATTACTCCATCAACGATGACCGGCCAAGCCGTAGTCTAGCGAGATCAAGGCTCCGCCGTTCGGGTGAGCCCAAGTTGCCAAGCTCTGTCACGGTCGGTGAGCTTGGGGCTCAGCCGATCTAGGCGAGCCCAAGCTTCATTTCGGCCGGCGAGCTTGCGGCTCGCCAGATCCAGGCGACCTCGAGCTTGGCCATGGCTAGCGAGCTCACAGCTCACTCGATCCAGGCGAGCCGGAGCTCTGTCGTGGCTGGCAAGCTCGCAGCTCGCTCGACTCAAGCGAGCTCGAGCTCCGTCTCGACCGGCGAGCTCATAGCTTGCCAGATCCAAGTGAGCGCAAGCTCGCCCATGGCCGGTGAGCTCATAGCTCACTTGATCCAGGCGAGCCCGAGCTCTGTCGTGGCTGGCAAGCTCGCAACTCACTAGATCCAGGTGAGCCTAAGCTCGTGGCTCACTTGAGCTTCATCGAGGCGAGCCGCGGCGGCGAGTGGTGGAGGCAAGCAGAGGAGGCAAGCGGTGGAGGTGGATCGAAAATGGATCACTGTCACTGACGAAGCCGAAGCACAGCTGTCTGTTGAGCGTCGTTGATATGTTTTTACTTTTTAGGTTTTGAAAATGGGTCGAAAATGGGTCAAAACGTGTGACCCATTTTCGACCCATATAGAATTGAAGTTAAAATACTTTGACCCATTTTAGCTGGGCCATTATTTCTTCATGACCCATATACGACCAATAAGTGAAAAATATGGGTCTAAAAATGGGTCCATGACCCATTTTGCTACCTCTAGCTATAGACTATGGATGTCATGTGAAAGCTAAAAGTTTATGGAGCAAACTGAAATCGGAAAAAAGTTTAGCAGTCTTTCGTGATTTCAATTATGCTCCGATTGTAGAAAGATGCTTTGCATACTAAAATAGGGGGAGACATGAAAATTCTTGAGTGTGGAAAAATCTGCAACACTAAGCAATTAATGAGCAATAATTTGCAATTTATCACATGTATGTATGGCATAGACTTTTTTCCACCAAAGAATTTAGTTGACAGTGGCAGTAAAAAAGAATGTCACAGAAATCTCACCAAGGCATGTGCAATGTCAATAGCTTAATGTTGCCACTAGCCAGCAAGGGCTTGGCAGCCCTCAGTCAGTGGCCAGTGGGGCTCGCCGGTCACTACAACAAATCTAAGGAGGAAGAAGAGGAAAATAAAAAGGAAAAAGGAAAAATAAAAGAAAAATGACTGAATTGGTCTAATTAAAAGTTTATGACTGAATTGATACCAATGTAAACAAATTTAAGACTAAATTGGTCCAATTAAAAGTATTAGCAGATATGCTCAAGAATCCATTTTGATTATGATTGTGCACTGAATCATTTAGGGATTAGATTGAGATTGAGATTAATTAGATTGAGATTAAGATTGATTTGTAGAATATATCATTGCCATTTACTATGTACGTCTAGTACTATATTTATAGAGGCTTGTACATTAGAGAAAATCGAAGAAATTCAAATTTTTTTCCCCTAAACTCTCTTCCTCTAGTCATGATCTTCTCTGTCTTCCTTGCTCTTTCTTGCTTCCTTTCATGGTACTAGAGCTTCCAAGTTCTTCATTTAGCTTCCGCTTCGATTGCCTGCCAACGAACTCTGACCTGCAAAATAGAGTTAATCCTACACGTGGGAATTAGCTTTTTGAAAAGGAAGAATAAACAAGCGAAGAAATTTTTCCAATCATGACCAACCCATAGAACCTACGTTCTGCTTTTGACGAACAACCTACAAGAGAAGTCACAAATGTTGCCTCAGAAGCTCAAGATCCACCTATGGAATTTCCTACGACCCAACAACCATACACTTAGGCCGAACATGTGCAATGGCAACCCATCCAAGCTCAGTCTAATTTGAGGTAGCCTATTCTAGGCCAGCTCATCGCGTGCTATCCTTACCAATGGGTACCTTATCCATGGTACCTTGGGCCAAGCCCAAAACCATCATTGTCAGGAATCCAAGGCTACCAAAACAACATCCAACTCGATGGGAGGCCACCAACCAGAAGTGGGGCAAGCCCACCTATTGGGTCAGATCAAGTTAATGTGAAGCAGACGAGTGGGTCGAACAAATCAGGTATGGGAACAAATCCCTACTTGGGATTTTTCAACGCGAGTCATGGAGCTTGGTCAAGCAATTTGGGTATAAGGACAAATCCCTACTTGAGTTTTGTGCACGGTTTTCTACCATTTCCAGTCACGGCCGTCACTGGCCATCCAAAGCCCGGTGAACTCCTGTACGTGTCGATCACCGACGGACTAGAATTGCGACTCATTAGTCTACAACTGACCAAGCCAAATAACTATTCCAAGTGGTCACAGGACTTTCGGCGGGCCCTCGTGACAAAGGACAAAGACGATTTTCTAGATGGAGCTGTCCCGATTTCCTTCGACGAGTGCTTGGCCCAACACTGGAGAAAGTGCAATCAACTCTTTCGGATATGGATAGGTAACTGCATATCTCTAGAAGTCGCGGCTAGTCTCCCATTGACAAACAACTCGAAAAGCATGTGAGAAAACATCAAAGAAATGTACAGCGAATTAGATCGAGCGAAAATTTTCTCTCTCATACAAGAACTTAGCAAACTCAAGCAAGGAAATATGACAATCACGGCTTGTTACAACAAGCTGTCATCGCTTTGGAGCAATCTCCAAGCTATTGAGGAGAAAATCGAGGGGCCAGAATAAACCCTAGAGCAATACATATCCATGAAAGAAAGGGAAAAGGCTACTCGATTTCTCCTAATTTTGAACAAATCTTACCTAATCTTCCATTCATAGATCCTAGTCATGGAACTGGTGCCATCTTGATGTGAATTTGTTGCGGAAAGATCGTTCTATGAAGGGTCGGATGGTGCAAATTGCGAACCTCGACCTCCAATCGAACCTGTGATTAGCAACCTCGGTGTGAACATAAGTTGTTGGTGAACCCGTGTCAACCAACCAACATTATAGATGTCACGAGTGAAAGAATTCGCTATCTCGCCCAATAAGTCAAATCGACCGCCACAAGGGAACCTTGATAAAGTCAAATCCTCAAAAGAACAATAGAAGAGAACCTCTCAATTTATTATTATTATTATTATTATTATTATGATTATTATTATTATTATTATTTGCAATAAAAATAACGTCATTCACAAAGAAATTTGGCCAGCCTTTAATATAGGCCTTCTGGCCACCACACAAACTCTAAAACCAGCCCTAGAGTTTGGCCAAACTAGCCCCTAAAACCCTAATTTAGTTTGGTTACAATTAGGAGATCTAATGCTTCTTATTTTAGAACATGCCTAAATAGGAAGACAATTTTATTAACTTGGTTAAATATTTGGTAACCAAATAAAAATAAAAATAAAACCAAAAATAGGAAAAACTAAGGAAATTAAAGTCATAGCCAGCCATGCATGTTCTCCATGCACATGCGCACATATTATCGGTCAACGGCTCGAGTCAATAGCTTAGTCAATGCTACGCAAAATAATCAAATTGCACTAAGATTTCCAAGATTCTTCAAGACTCGATCCAAGGTCATCTCCATGCTAATATCACGAACCATGATGCCGACAGCTTGCCTGAATTGCTTGGCTCGCACTTGAGTAATTAGGCCAATCAAAATAGATAACGGGTCCCTAGCACCTCATCCTCAATATGGCTCGATGTCTAAACCATTCCCTCCCCCATGCAAAGGATTTACCCTCAAAGCATCACCTGCATCGAAAAGAATCAAGTCAAAAACATCAAATGTAGCACTAACGTCATATTCCCCTGGAAGATCAAGCTTGTAAGTGTTATTGTTAACTCTTTCCAACACTATGAATGGTCCATCCCCTCAAAGTAATAACTTAGAACATTGTTGCTCAAGAAATCACTCCTTGTGCATATGAATCCAAACCCAATTGTCGGGTTCAAACATCACTTCCTTGCGTCCTTTGTTGGCTTGCCTTGCATATTGCTCAGTCTTGCACTCAATATTCGCGCGCGTCTATATGACACCTTGACAAATTCGGCTTTCTTTACTCCATCTAAATGCACACACTCATCAATAGGTAAAGGGGTTAAATCTAACAAAGTTAACGGATTAAAACCATAGATAACCTCAAATGCATGCTCCCATTATATGCAAACTTAACATGTGGTAGACAATCTTCCCATGATTTTATATTCTTTTTAATGATAGCACACAATAATGCCCCTAAAGTTCTATTAACTACCTCGGTTTGACCATCAGTCTATGGATGACAAATAGTAGAAAATAACAACTGTGTTTCGAGCTTTTTCCACAATGTTTTTCAAAAGTAGCTACAAAATTTAGAATCTCAATTTGAAACAATTGATCTAGGCATGCGATGCAAATGTACCACCTCCCTAAAGAGCAAATCAACAACATGAGATGCATCATTGGTTTTAAGACAATGTATAAAATGAGCCATTTTTGAAAACCGATCAACAACCACATAAATAGAATCTCTACCACGCTTAGATTTAGGCAATCCTACCACAAAATCCATAGAAATATCAGTCCAATGATGCACTAGAATAGATAATGATGTATATAAGCCATGCGGTTTAGTTGTAGACTTAAACTACTTACAAGCAATGTATTTCTCATAGAAACGTGTGATATCTCTCTTCATATGTAGCCAATAAAAATGTTCATACGGCACTTCATAAGTCTTATTAATGCCAAAATGCCCCCATTAAACCACTACTATGCACTTCTCACACTAACAACTCACGCAAAGAACACTTAGGCAAACATAGTTTGTTTTCACGGAAAAGATAACCTTCATGCCTATAGAATTTAACAAATGCGGTGTGTTCACATGCTTCAAACACTCTCCCAAAGTCATCATCATCAATAAATAAATCCTTGATATGCTTAAAACCTAGACATTTGGCTCCTAAAGTAGTTAGAATCGTATACCTTTGAGAAAGTGTATCGACTACCACATTCTCCTTACCTTTCTTGTACTTGATCACATATGGAAAAGTCTTGATGAACTCCATCCATTTGGCATGTCTTTTATTCAACTTTTGCTTCCACTTCAAGTACTTCAAGGTCTCTTGCTCAGTGTGGATCACAAACTCCTTTGGCCATAGATAATGTTGCCAAGTCTCCAAAGCTTGCACTAAAACATACATCTCCATATGTAGGTAGGATAATTCAATGTTACTCCACTCAATTTCTCATTGAAATAAACTACGGGACGCCCTCCTTGCATCAACACAACTCCAATTCCTATACTAGAAGCATCGCACTCTATCTCAAAAGTATCATTGAAATTCGACAAAGATAATAAAGAAGCATTAGTTAACTTATCTTTTAGCATATTAAATGCCACGCCCTGATCCTCGAGTGTGTGCTCATCCCTCAGTGGTCGATAAAATTGCGACGTCCTAGATAGAATCACCAACCCATTCATTTTAATGCGCATGCATAAGCGACTTGCTAATCCCCTGATAACAACAGACATGGGATAGAAAAACAGGACAACAAATTTCAAATTAAATGACACAGCTTTTATAAACAATCTGGTTTACAAACAAAGGCCAACTATAGAGTCTAAGTACAAGAGGTCTATCTCCAAAGAGAACTTCCAAGACACACATGCTCCTGCCCTTCTGCCTCAAGCTTCAGGTTCTTCACATTAGGGATTAGAAAAGTTAAGCCCACGACTGGGTGAGACAATGTCTCGGTAAGTTCACCCCCTAAACTCCAACTAGGAAGGAAACACGCCTAAAGGTAGTCTGCACACACAAGACAAAGAACTTACCTTGCCTCAACTCCTTCCTGCAAATTAGTATAATTCATATACTCAACAAAATCCATTCAATGCACACCATTGATCCAATCAGTCAATCAACTCAATTGGACACCATCAATACCATATATCCATTAGTACCATCTATAAATTCAACACCATCTATCAATTCAATTGATATAATCGATACTCACACAAGCTAAAATAGATGGTCATAGCTCTCACAAGCTGATATAAATGGTCATAACTCTCACAAGCTGATATAGATAGATAATAGTTCGCACAAGCTGATATAAGGATCGTTGCTCTCATAAGCTGATAAACGATCATTACTCATACAAACTGATAAGATATACTACTCTCACAAGCTTACGTACCAAAGCACATAGGCTAATACAATATACTGCTCTCACAAGCTAACATGCAAAAGGGCTCTCACAAGTTGATGATAAATGCTCTCACAAGCTAATGATAAATGCTCTCACAAGCTGACGTTTCACCGTGTTAAAAATACTTGATAAAAATAATCGTGTGTGGGTACATGGTTGGCCTGAGCAAAAACTGCAATATCAAAAACTAATTATATAGCGCATAAATACATTTTTGGCGTTGTAAACCGACGCTCGGTATTTTTTAATTAAAATACCGAAATTCCACAATTTTGGGATAAATACCCAAAATTACAATCACAACTCAATTTACACAAATCAATACTCAATTAAATAAACCAAGCACACTATTGCAATCAACACGAAATTTCAGTCACCGGCTATCTCAGTATTATTTCCGAAAAATAATAAATAATTAAATAAATACCAAAAAATAAATAAATAAATGCAATTAATTACCATAAATAGAAACTTAAGCTGAAAATGCCTAATTAAACACCAAAACGGGCCCGGAAAATTTCCAAACGAATCTAGATAAATAGTACAACTTATCTAGTCCCTAACTAAGCCGTTCTAACCACCTAACATGCAAAATCAAATAATTAAATTGTTAATCCGTTCTAACTAAGAACCTAAGCCATACTTAGTCTAAACTAATCAACCCTTAAGTATCATTAACTCCCTAAGCAGAGTTTAGTGAGTAAACTCACTGGTTTCGCGATCCAGTGAGTCCACGATGACATCAACATGGAGATGGGCAACAAATCTCCTAACAGCGGCACTCGACAAAGCCCGAAAGCGGCCCAAAATGAGCCTTGAAGCTCACAGATGGCCTGAGGACTTTCAGCTTTGTCCTTGGGCCGAAAGAGCTGGAACCAAGGCCAGATGGCACGGGAACTGTGAGGGACGGACGAACAGATGGGCTACAGCAGGCAACAACAGGTGACGACGGCTGCTAGACGGTGTCAACGGGGCTTCGGCTAAGCCTTGCGGCGACCAGGGAGGCTCGGGGGACGAATTGGGCTCGTGGAACAGGTAGGACGAATGGTGAACAAGCGTGGGCTCGCGTGAGGGCGTGATGGCGACGTGGTGGTCCTTGCGACTCGGCGGGTGGCTTACGATGGTAGGGGGTGTTGACGGTTTCCTCTACAATTTTTGAAGCTTCAAAATGATCTACAATGGGGAAAGGTGGTCTACTGAAGGGGAAGAAGCCAGCTGTAAGGGGGAGGGGGCAACCAAACCTTTTGGATGGCTCACTTGTCCCCTTTGTGCCCATCCAATATGCCCCATCTCTTCAGCCTTGACCAGCAGCCCTTATCCACTCCAAAACTTCCCCAACACACTTGCCAAATGGTCCAAAAGGTTGTGCACCAAGGGACCTACGAATTTGACATAAATTCCCCCAAATAGAACCCAATTCCTCTCCAATTAAGCCTAATTCGGTCCCCATAAATTCCACCAAGGTGTCACTAACCAAATTAATATTTTTTCTCATCAATAAAACCAACTTGCATCCCAAAAACACGATAAAAAATGGTCCCCTGGATTTTTTGATTAAAAACGGCCCCATATTGAATTTTCGCTAAAAATCTCGGTTTGCAGAAAAATATTCAAAGGATGAGTCGACATTCCTAAAATGAATCATGACATGATAGAACTTTCAATTTCTGAAATCGGGTTCAAATTCGCAGTTAATTTCAGTCTAATGCGATTTTAGTGTGACCTAACCTATTGGGTAGCTTTTATGAATTTTTAGTGCAATTGACCCGTGGTCGATTTATTCCGAGCCACAATGTACATCTTTGACATATTGGCAACTCTCGATTGTTGTAAAAATCTTGAGATTTCAAATGTAGGCACAGCGTACCAAAACGACGGAAAAATCGATCTAGTGCCGATCGACGAGAATTTTGCAATCCGGTGGAATCATCCACACTTTAATCACATATCTTAGTCGAATCAACCAATCTCTAATCTTTGATCAATTTTTAACTGTGCCGTAATGGCCACTGCAGATTAGCATGGTCGAATAGTCAATTCCTGATCGAATTCTCAAGTCTATTGCATTAAAATCCCTTAACGGCTTCACCTGCTAGACTACTTATCTTGTGAGTAATTAGTTTAGAGAATAGAACTATAGGCGCGTCGATGAAAGGCCCAATTCATTCAATTGAAAATAGAACCTAAAATTCCAGATATCACAATTCTCCCCCTCTTATAAAAATTTTGTCCTCGAAATTTAAACCATTACAAATCTTTAAACAAAAAGGTAGGGGTACAATCGTCTCATCAAATCTTCACTTTCCCAGGTTGCTACTTCTTTGCCGTGGTGTTGCTAGACCACTTTCACTAATAGAATCATCTTGGTGCGTAGAACCTGTTCCTTGCAATCTATAATTTAAACCAGTCTTTCCATGTACGACACTCGGTCGTCTAAGTCTAATTCCTCAAAATTTAGCACATGGGTTGGGTTAGGTTCATACTTCCTCAACATTGACACATGAAAGACATCATGCACTTGCGCCAACCTCTGCAGCAATGCAAGACAATCCTTATTCTTTCTAGAATCTCAAAGGGACCTATGTACCTCGAATTCAGCTTCCCTTTCTTGCCGAAGCACAAAGTACATTTTATTGGTAACACCTTTAGAAAGACGTGCTCACCAACTTGGAATTCCAATGTTCTCGTGCGCTTATCTGCATAGCTTTTCTGACGGCTCTAAGCGGCCTTTAATCTGTCCTTGATGACTGCAACTACATCTACTGATTGCTGGACTAACTCTAGGCTTGTGATCTTTCATTCTCCAACTTCGTCCCAACACACTGGCATTCTGCACGCTCTGCCATGCAACGCTTCGAAAGGAGCCATCTGAATGCTCTATTGGTAGCTATTGTTGTAGGCGAACTCGGCAAGATGAAGCTGTTCCTCCTAGCTTCCCTTGAAAGTCAACACGCAAGCTTGCAGCATGTCTTTAAGAGTTTGAATCATCCTCTCAGATTGGCCATCCATCTGAGGATGATAAGCCGTATTATACTACAGCTTCGTTCCTAAAGTAGTCTGCAAACTTTTCCAAAATGCAGTTGTGAACCTCGGGTCTCTATCAGATGTAATCGTCATCGGCACTCCATGTAGACGAACAATTTGACGTATGTATAATTCTACATGCCTATCCAAATCTAGGTCCTTCCTTACTACGATGAAGCGAGCCGACTTCGTCAGTCTGTCAACAACTACCCAAATGGAATCATTATCCCTCTAACTCCTTGGTAAGCCTGTCACAAAGTCCATTGTGATATGCTCCCATTTCTACTCGGGAATCTCGAGAGGTTGCAGAAGTCCTCCCGGCTTACAATGTTATGCCTTCACTTGTTAACACATCAGATACTTGGCGACATGCTTGGTGATGTCCGCTTTCATACTAAACCACCAATAATGTTGACACAGATTCTGATACATCTTCGTACTACCAGGATGAATGCCATAAGTGCTACGATGAGCTTCTGATAAGATCTCTTCTTTAAGCTCTACATCGTCAAATACACACAATTGTCCTCAGAACCTTAGTGTTTCGTCTTCAGAAATTTGAAAATCAGCCTTTCTTTTATCGGTATCCTCTTGCAGGATTTTCTGAATATCCGAGTTTGTCAACTGAAGCATCTTGATTCTGATTTGAACTTCCGACTCAATTTTGAGGGTGGCCATAAAGTTCAAAAGGTGGCCTACCTAAAATTTGAAAACCAAATCTCGAGCTCTCTCGAGTAAAACCCATTCCTTAACCATCATCTGTGCAACTAAAGACTTCTGACTCAAGGCGTCTGCAACTCTTTTCACCTTCCCAGGGTGATACAAGATATCACAATCATAGTCCTTCAAAAGTTCCATCCAGTGACGCTATCTCATTTTCAACTCCTTTTGAGAGAATAGATACTTGAGACTTTGATGGTCAATGAAGATCTGGAATCTTTCTCCACACAAGTAATCTCTCCAAATCTTCAAAGAGAAAATGATTGCTGCGAGTTCTAAGTCATGCGTCGGGTAATTCAGCTCGTGAGGTCTCAACTGACGAGATGCATATGCAACAACCCTATCATGTTGCATTAGCATGCAACCTAGTCCTCTAAACGATGCATCACTATAAATCTCATATCCTTCAGGACCAAACGATATGGTCAGCACAGGTATGGTAGTCAACTTTTGCTTAAGCTCTTGGAAATTACGCTTGCACTTGTCTATCCACACGAACCTCTCTTCCTTCTTCAATAGTTGAGTCAATGGCAATGCTAATGCTGAAAATCTTTCCATGAATCTTCTGTAGTAACCTGCCAAACCTAGAAAGCTTATGATCTCTGTCACTGTCGTCGGTCTTGGCCAACTAATAACTGCTTCAATCTTGGACAAATCCACGAAGATTCCTTCTCCTAAAATCACATGACCTAAGAACGCTACACGAGTCAACCAAAACTCGCACTTACTGAACTTGGCGTACAACTCATGAATCCTCAAGGTCTAAAGTACCATCCTCAAATGACTCTCGTGTTCCTCAGAACTTCTCGAATACACCAGAATATTGTCGATGAACACGATCACAAATTGATTTAGGTATTCTTTAAACACTCGGTTCATTAAATCCATAAAAGCAGTTAGAGCGTTCGTCAAACCAAACGGCATTACAATGAACTCATAATGACTGTATCGAGTACGAAACACTAACTTCGGTATATCCTCAATTCTGATCCTCAACTGATGATATCCTATCCTCAAGTCGATCTTTGAAAATATCGACGTTCCTTATAACTGGTCAAACAAGTCATCGATCCTTAAGAGTGAATACTTATTGTGACATCCAGATTTTTTGAGTTCTAATTTCGACTGGATAAATATGGCCGTTTTGGCCGCCTTCCTGAGCCCGGATGCTCGGCTTGCTTTGAGGAAAGTTGATCCTCGCGTCGAGCTCATCGTTTTGAGTGAGTTTTACTCACTAATGCCTTCTTAGTGTGCTAATTATACTTAAAGGTTGATTAGTGTTAATTAAGTGTAATTAGATTGTAGATTATAATTGATTAGTGATTATTAGTTAATTGCTTTGCATATTAGTTGTGTGATTAGTGTAATTAGATAGAGAATTGCCTATAGTATTTATTGGATGCTTCTTGGGATTTTTCCTGTCCCTAATTGGGTGTTAATTAACCAAATCAGGCCTAAGTGGAATTTTTAGGAATTCAATATTAATTTTTGAAATTAATTATTTAATTATTTATTTCCCGAAAATTCAACTGGGATGGCTAGTGACCGGATTTTATGCTGATGATCGTGGCGCAGTCCGTTTATTTAATTGAGCTTCATATTGTGCTAAATTAGAATTATTATGTTTATTTATTAATTTTCAAAATTAATTATTTAATTATTTATTTTCCGGAAATTCAACTGGGATGGCTAGTGACCGGAATTTCGTGCTAATTGTCATGGAGCAGTCCGTTTATTTATTTGAGCTTTAATTCGTGTCGAATTGATTTAATGGTGCATTTTTGAGTTATGTTATTAAATAATGAAATTTTGGCCTTATGATTGAGAATTGGTCGGGTATCGGTTGTCAGTATTGAATGTGAGTTGGTAAATCACCTAGAGAATGCACGTGGCCCAGTGAATTGGAATGTCACTTGGGAAAGACACGTGGCTCGGTGATTAGATATGTCATCTTGGCAAAAAGGTAGCCTTAGAGAATGCACGTGGCTCGAATACTCGGTATGTCTTCCTGGAGAATGCACGTGGCTCGGTGACAGAGTATGGCATCGTAAAGAGGGTCGAGTGGGACCATAAAGCAACTAAATCTTGAAAAGGTCGGGTGAGACCATAAAGCCACTAAATCTTGGAAAGGTCGGGTGGGACCGTAAAGCCACTAAATTCAAGGAATTGCTTGGTGTGGGATGAATGACCTAGAAATGATTCGACTGGCTTGTAATCGACTAGGTCGATTGATCGATGATTCGATCTGAGTGTGACTTGATGTGATTCATTACCTTGGTTTGATGTTGTGGATTGAATGATTGAATGGAAATGACCGTGAGTGGTCTTGTTGGTACGTAATCGATTAGGTCGATTGATTGTTTCCTTGATTTGATGTTGTGGATTGAATGATTGAATAAAGATGACCGTGAATGGTCTTCTTGGTGTGTAATCGACTAGGTCGATTAGATCGATGCTTCGATCTATAATATGATTTCTTGGGTACCTATATGATATGTGCTAATATGCAGGTGGAATCTGAGGCCAAGGTAAGTCCTCTGACTCATGTTGTGCATAGGCAGCCCTAAGGTGTATTAGTTTACTAATCAGGTCTTAGGGGGTAGAACTTGCTGAGATGTTGTCTCAGTGGTTATTGAATAACCATTTCAGGACCTGGATGAGGAGCCTAAGGAGCATGAATCTGATGAGGAGATCCCTGTTGAGGAACTCGAAGAGGAGTACGTGGAGGAGGACCTCGAGGATAACCCCGAGTACGACCCGGATAAGGACTGAGATCCCGTCCTGTCTTGTCAGACCTTGTGTACATGTGAATAGATGTTAGACCAGAGTTGCGTATATATAGTATCGTAGAATACTATGAGAAGCATGTAAAAATGTGTGGTTGTAAATTTTCAGTATGAAAAATATATGGCCTGCTTTTCTATCCCATTGCTTTATTGTCTGGAGAATTATAACTACTTCCGCATGTGCATATATAATTGAAAATGGTCGGCGATACATAGTCCTGGGATATCGCATTTTAAAATCGACTGAAAGTAAGGGATGTGTGCGTGCCTGAGGATCGGGGCGTGACATCCCCTTTTGTGGTATCAAAGCAATGGTTAGGTATTGGAGTGAGAAGGTGCAATGACCTATGGGATAGTAGTAGGAAAGGCCTTTAAATTCATGACCGGTGCATGACTTTGATAGCTGATTGGTAGAATTGTTTGTTATATGTAAATCGCTTGCTTTTAATTATTGTGGATTCGGAAGGCAGAGTGTTGACTCTGGCCAGCTTGAGCGTAAGAGTGCCATTGCAGGTTGGTACTAGTGTAGCAGAGTTGAATGATCCTAAGTTTAATAAGATTGATTTGATGCAAGTGTTTCTTGGGATCTGGATGAGCCAGTAAGATCAGAATCAAGTTGTTGTTGTTGCTACCTTTGTTGAGGTCCAACCTGGAAGGATAGCCAGGGAATAGATTTCGATATTTGAATCAAGATTCAGTGCAAGCAAATTGGGAATTCAATCAGGGTAAAGATTGATGTTGAGAGAATGGTATTCTATTCCACCCAATAGGAAAGGTGGCATAGTCAGGTCAGTATTCAGATTAACGGAGCATGTTGTTCTATGGAAGATGGTATGAATCAATCTCGTGTATTTTGAGGATAGGAAATTATGGTAAGTGTCGCCAGTACGGACAATGATTTATGGTGTAGCCGCATAAGTAGATGGAATCTCGACAACGATTACTGTTGTCACTGATGATAATACAGGTCAGAAGAAGTGCACCATAGAACACACAGTGGAGTTTTTGGAACAAGCCTCCAGTACAAGCAAGAGGGTATGCTATCACCTGACATGAGATAGAGGACTCACTAGGTGAGTGCCAAAAGTATGGAAGGAATGCATGGATTAATCTTGTGTTCGAGAATGACTAGAACGTGCTTTGATGGTAGTGAGCACGGCCATCAGGTGAGGGATTATCAGTTGGAGTTCAGGAAGAACACCAACATTGCTACTACTGATAGAATGCAACTAGGATGGTGAAAGAGACAGGAATGAAATCGACTATGCACCGAATAGAAAAATAATGTCTTGAAGTAATTTTATCAGAGTAGTGCCTCAGAGTTTCAGGGATTAAGTTATGAAATTTTAATATGTGTGTTAATGTGGTAGGAGAAGAACCATTGACTAGAGTTGTACTCGATTGGCTATTGGTGTACAACTCTATCGTCAAGTGTGGAAAGAATTGGCTCTGGAGCATTGTGTAGTGATGAATTGTTATAGTGGAGTAACCCAGGTAGAAGTGCCAAGTTTTATTGAGAGTCGAGAAGGGATCTTGACTTCTTTAACCTCGTCACTTGAGGCAATCCGTTTGTTAGACGGAAGTTGCCTAGGTTACTTGACAATTGTAAAAAAATAAGACAGATTGAAGAATTGAAAATTGAGGACTCCTCAGTAGTCCAAGAATTTCTGGAAGTGTTGCTAGAAGGATTGTCAGGCCTATCGTCAGTGAGTGAGATAGAATTTACGATCAAGCTAGCACCCGGAACAGAACCATTCTCTAAAGTTTCTTATCAGTTATTGTTGCCTAAATTAATAGAACCAATGGTGCATATGTGAGGATTGATGAATGAGGAATTCATGCCTATCAATGCATCACTTTATGGAACATCAGTTTTGTAAAGAAAGAAAGAAAGATGGTTCGTTGCATTTATGCATCAACTATAGTCGACTCAATCAAGTGACAATCAAGGATAAGTGTTCATTGTCAAAGATCGATGAATTGGGCGACTTGTTATAAAGAGTGTTGATATCTTCAAGGATCGACTTGAGGACAATTTATCGTCAGTTGAGAACCAGGAAGGAGGTTATATTGAAGACAACATTTTGCACTTGATTTAGCCCTTGTGAGAATAATGTAAAGCCATTTGATTTGGCGAATGCTCTAGCAGTTGTCATAGATTTGACAAACTGGGTGTTCAAAGAATAACTAGATCAATGGTGATCGTGTGGTGTAGCGACATTAAAGGGTGTTCATTAAGTGTTGAGAATCATGAGATGCCCTTAAGAATGGTTGTGTGGTTACAGGTAAAGGAATCTTCATGGACCAAGCCAAGATCAAATCAGTTGTTAGCGAATCGAGATCGACAACAATGTCAGAGATCAGAAGCCGTGGGGATTGGGCAGATTACTATAGAAGGTTCGTGGAAGAATTTTCGGCATCAGTATCATCGCGGGCTTGACCTCTTGAGAAAGAAGAGAAATTCATCGGCATTGACAAGTATGAGGATAATTTCCAGAGCTTAAAGGATGGGGTACATATTGATGCAACATGAGAAGATTGTTGCATAACCGTTCCACCAGTTGAGACCCAATAAGTGGAATACGAAGCGGTGTCGTGAACTAGAATTTTGGCAGAACTATAATAGTGATATCGGGTATCACCTTGGAGGAACGAAATGAGTCATTAATGTGTTGAGCCGAGAGTTTTCAATTGTGCATAGACTGGCTAAAGTATAGACTTTACTTGAAAATGGTTCGAAATTTGGTTTTCAAAATTGAGGTAGGCTACCTTTTGAATTTTATAGCCACCCTCAAGATTGAACCAAATGTTCAAGTTAGAATCGGTGCCTAGTTGACAAGCAAAGATGTTCAGAAGATCTTATAAGAGGATACTGGCAAGAAAGAATCTGACTTTAAGATTTATGAGAATGGAAAGTTCAGGTTTCATGAGTGATTGAATACACTTGATAGTGTAGCACTCAGGGAAAAGATCTTGTCGGAAGTTCAGTATAGTATTGCAGTTTTGACCAGATGGTGCAAGTAAATCAGAATCGGCATCAGCTAGATTAGTAAACTGATATGAAGATAGATACCGTTGAGCAGGTTGCGAGTGTCAGAAGTGTCAGTAAGTGGAAGCTCGGTAATGCGAACCGGGAGAATTTTTACCATCACTTGAGAGTCCCAAGTGGAAATGGAAATATATGGCTTACTAAAGATTCAAGGGATTACTAATACCATTTGAGAATAGTGGTTGATCGATAGATGGAGTTGGTCCACTTTGGTACAGTACGAATAGATCTTGTTTTGAGTGTGTAACATCCAGATTTCGGGCTCTAATTTCGATTAGATAAATTGGGCATTTCATCAACGCGATTACAGTGTTTTTCTCTGAGTTGGCCACTCATGAGATAACTAGACTAGCTGGGTGAGTTATTAAGAACCTTAAGGCAAATAGACTTGAGAATTCGACCAAGGATCGACTTATCGACCGTGCTCATCTTTAGAGATCATTACAGCATAGTATAAAACCGATTTGAAATCAGAGATAGATTGGTTCGACTGAGATGAATGACCGATCGTGGGTGACTCCACTAAATTGGAAAAATTCTCATCGACCGGCACTAATTTGATCTTTCTGTCGTTTTGGTACCCTGTGTCCATATTTGAATACTTAAGATTTTCACGACAATCGATAGTCACCAATGGGTCGAGTGGGTTCATTATGGCTCGAAGAAAATCGACCACGAGTCATTTGTCCTAAAAAGCTCTACTATCCAATAGCCTAGGTCACACTAAAAGCGTGTCGGAGTGAAATTAACCGCCAATCTAAGTTCGATTTTAGAAATTGAAGGTTCTATCTTGTCACAGAGTGGGTATACCGAAGTGTGTGTACATCAGATAATTCGCCGGCATGGAGTGCCGGGGATGAATTATATTTCGAATCTAGATCAGAGATTATAAATTTGGCAAAGTTTTCAGAGGGTTCTTTCTTAAGCTGTGTATAGCAGAGGGTTCAGAATTTCAATTATGAAAAGAAAGTGAATAAAGATTTCAGACTAGAGTCAGCTCAGTAATCAGTGTTTGCAGTTGTTAGATCAGTGTCAGAGTAAAGACTGTTCAGAACTGTCAGAAATTTTGAATCGTTGAGGTTTGAAGGTTTATTAGGGAGTTGAGAAAAAGAGATCAGATGTGGATGACAGAGTGTCTTATGTGAGAAGCTCAGTTCAGTTGTTGGTTCAGAAAGAGCAGAGTTTGTGTACTAAGATGATCTCCTTAGTCAAAATGGTCGAACAACACCACGAGACCAAAGGATTAGCATGGAGTAGTGAGACTCAATGAAACGACAATACCCTCACCTTTTGTATGAGGATTGGTAAAAGTTTAAATTTCGAGAACGAAATTTTTGTAAGAATGGAACAGTTGTGATATCTAGATTTTTTGAGTTCTAATTTCGACTGGATAAATAGGGCCGTTTTGGCTGCCTTCCCGAGCTCGGATGCTCAACCCACTTTGAGGAAAGTCGATCCTCGCGTCAAGCTCGTCGTTTTGAGTGAGTTTTACTCACTAATGCCTTCTTAGTGTGCTAATTATACTTAAAGGTTGATTAGTGTTAATTAAGTGTAATTAGATTGTTTGATTATAATTGATTAGTGATTATTAGTTAATTGCTTTGCATATTAGTTGTGTGATTAGTGTAATTAGATAGAGAATTACCTATAGTATTTATGGAATTTTTAGGAATTAAATATTAATTTTTGAAATTAATTTTTTAATTATTTATTTCCCGAAAATTCAACTGGGACGGCTAGTGATCGGGATTTTATGATGATGATCATGGTGCAGTCCGTTTATTTAATTGAGCTTCATATTGTGCTAAATTGGAATTATTATGTTTATTTATTAATTTTCGAAATTAATTATTTAATTATTTATTTTCCGGAAATTCAACTGGGATGCCTAGTGACCGGAATTTCGTGCTGATTGTCGTGGAGCAGTCCGTTTATTTATTTGAGCTTTAATTCGTGTCGAATTGATTTAATGGTGCATTTTTGAGTTATGTTATTAAATAATGAACTTTTGGCCTTATGATTGAGAATTGGTCGGGTATCGGTTGTCAGTATTGAAAGTGAGTTGGTAAATCACCTGGAGAATGCACGTGGCCTAGTGAATTGGAATGTCACTTGGGAAAGACACGTGGCTTGGTGATTAGATATGTCATCTTGGCAAAAAGGTAGCCTTAGAGAATGCACGTGGCTCCGAGACTCGGTATGTCTTCCTGGAAAATGCACGTGGCTCGGTGACAGAGTATGGCATCGTAAAAAGGGTCGGGTGGGACCATAAAGCCACTAAATCTTGAAAAGGTCGGGTGGGACCATAAATGTGGCACCCGAGAATTTCGCAACCCATGATGTGCGACGGCAGTGACTGATCAATAAAAGCATCGCCAAATGGTATTATTAGTATTGTGCATGAGCATTGTTTGATTCCATTGATGGACCGATATCTCATGTTTATTAAGGGTTCAATCATTGAATAGATCATCGACATATATTTCTTTTGATGACTCGACACAATTATATCACTTGAGTGCACATGAGATAAGAAAAGAAATTGAAACACCAAGACCATGGGACCGAGAATGCTCCATATTTGTGCAAGTTTAAGGATCAGTTTTTATTTATTTATTTGGGCTTTGTTATGGAGGGACTGCACGTCCATTAACTTACTAACCCAATATAATCCGAAGACCTCATTAATAGTCGACAATTAAGTCAACTAATTAGAAGAGAAGTTGACTAAAGCATGGCTGAATGATGACACGTTGCTGGTGTATGGGTAGCCAGCGAAAATGTAAGGGAAGACATGCTGAAGACACATCCAGCCCAGCTGTCCATTTCCCTTGCATCCACCGAAACATGCATCTATTTCGTTTAACTGGTTTTAGCAAAACCAGTGGCCGTGTGCTCGTGAGAGTGAGCGAAACTTGAGAGAGAAAGAGAGGGTTTGAGCGAGAGAAATTGTGAGTGAACAGCAGAGGAGTGAACGGCGAGAGGAAGAGGAGACCGCCCTCTGTCGTGCGTGTGAGCTGCCGCCGTCGACGCCGCTTGTCTTCGCCGCCGTCAGGCCGCATCGCCAAATCGAACTCCCTAGCTGTTGAACTCTAGGACTTGAGGCAAGTGGATGAAAGTCCATGAATCTATATAATGCGGTGCTGTTATTGTCTAGTATGGTGCAATACACTTGGAAACAATTGAATTCTGGAATTAGAATGTTAAATTGTGAGTAATCAAAGTAAAGCGGGATCATGAGATTGAGGAATTACGTTGGTTTTGTGTATATCTTGATCCTGTTGATTTATTGATGAAAGGCTGATTTTTAGTAGACTTGTGGAAGCAAGATAGTTACTGTGGAAATGGAAATTTATGGGATTCGCTTAATCTAGTGCAGTTTCATGTGTAATCTTGTAATTTGGTGAAATTTTATGAAGAGTTCTAATATGAATTTGATCTCGATTTCTTCACGGAAGTTGTGAGGAATTGCGTGAACTAGAGTATATAATTTTATCAGAACTTCTTGGAATCAATACAATGGCTTAAATATTTGTTAATATGCAGTGCTTGCTGTTGAATTTTAGTCTGTGATAAAAGAATCCGGAACTGAATTGTGTGAACTACTACTCATTATACATAACGAATCTGGCTTAGTGTCCTTAAAGAAATATTTTCGTCTAGATCTCAATTATAACGTGTTAAAATTTCAGAATTTTTCATGATCATTTGATGGTTAATTCGAAGTCCCTACTGAAGGTGTGCATTCTGGTTTTTACACTGTTTTGCTATGAACTGTTCATTTTGTTCTAAGAATCATTGTATCTTGAGTTATTATTTGTTATTCACTTGATAGATGCATTGATATTCAGCATATCACATCACATTGGAAAATTTGATAAAGTCTTATAAATCCATGGAACCCATGACGTCATTGCATCAAAATGTATTTGGTAATGAGATGTATATTGTGATGTGAATGATACCGTCGGAGGTGTGAGCCGACGATGCCCCGGGAGTGTCGGGATGCCCAAGGGTCGAGTGAGTCGATGCCGTTGGATGCCCGGAGGTTTGTGCCGGAGGGTCCTCGGGAGTTTCGGGATGCCCGGTTGTAGGGATTGTACGTAAATCCGGAGGGAAGGGGCAACCATTTTCATGGCGAGCCCTGGATATACCTCGTGATGCCAGGTGGGTTGCGAGATGCGCAGGGGTGTGACGGAACATGCTCTGGATGCCCGGAGGTTTGTGCCGGAGGGTCTCGTGATGCCAGGTTGGGTGCGAAAGCCCGGAGGGATGCAAACACTGGTCCCCGGGGAATGAAACTTTTCTTTGAACGTTAAAACCGGTGCATTAAAGGAGTGCATGTGTGTGCATGTGGCATGATATGAGAATTTGTTTATGAAATTGAGTGAGTTTCACCCGGTACTGAAAATGTGTTTGTTATGGCATTAAATTGTTGTTATGAACGTGGTGCAAGTAAAATAGATCCTTGATGGCATGCATATATATTTAAATGATAAGTGTGTTTTGTATGCATCTAGATGATTATAGTTTCTACATAATATAGTGTAATGGATCTTTTATTGCTGAGTGGTTGTACTCACCCCTCTTGGGGACTAACATTTCAGACTAAACGAAAATGCCGCTGCTACCTGTGACTCCTGGCATATTTTACGGACTCTTGATTGACTTACAATGGGAGTGGACCGAGCACCGTCATCCTGGGGTGCACGGGCTAGTATTCGAGCACGTGAGAATCTTTCTGACTTTTGAGGTAGGCCTCTCTACTGGGCTTATCCACCAGGAGTACACGTCAGTCCTTGTCCGTATGGATGGCCGCCTTCTGAGGGTGCTACCACCACCGCCGGCCAACGGACCTGACTGGATATGATCTGGAGTCGAGGGTAGCAGGAGATGCATTTTTGGACGCCGACACATGAGTGATGGACGGATGCAGATGATATCCAAGGATAGAAGTTGGTTTTCTTTTGGGTAATCGCCAGGCACGAAAAGACCTCGGCATTTTTTTGTACCAACTATCATAGTCCATCCCTTATATAAATAAAAGTGTTCGGCCTAAATTATGAAAGTTTTAGTATGGTGTGTGTCACTTTATATCTTGTTGAAGGGTAGTCGAATTATGCTTCCGCCATATTGATTGCGCAGGGACCGGAAAAGAAAACAAATGAAAACCCCCAGATATTATAAGATATGATTAAAATTTCTTTGGTCTCAGAGGTATGCTCCAAGAGGACGTAATCGTGGCGTCCCCTAACGGATCGGGGGTCGTTTCGGGGTGCCACAATAAAGCCACTAAATCTTGGAAAGGTCGAGTGGGACCGTAAAGCCACTAGATCATGAGAGGGTCAGGTGAGACCATAAAGCCACTAAATCTTGGAAAGGTCGGGTGGGACCGTAAAGCCACAAAATTCAAGGAATTGCTTGGTGTGGGATGAATGACCTAGAAATGATTCGACTGGCTTGTAATCGACTAGGTCGATTGATCGATGATTCGATCTGAGTGTGACTTGATGTGATTCATTGCCTTGGTTTGATGTTGTGGATTGAATGATTGAATGGAGATGACCGTGAGTGGGCTTGTTGGTACGTAATCGATTAGGTCGATTGATTGTTTCCTTGATTTGATGTTGTGGATTGAATGATTGAATAGAGATGACCGTGAGTGGTCTTCTTAGTGTGTAATCGACTAGGTCGATTAGATCGATGCTTCGATCTATAATATGATTTCTTGGGTGCCTATATGATATGTGCTAATATGCAGGTGGAATCTGAGGCCAAGGTAAGTACTCTGACTCATGTTGTGCATAGGTAGCCCTAAAATGTATTAGTTTACTAATCGGGTCTTAGGAGGTAGAACTTGCTGAGACGTTGTCTTAGTGGTTATTGAATAACCATTTCAGGACCTGGATGAGGAGCCTAAGGAGCATGAATCTGATGAGGAGATCCCTGTTAAGGAACCCGAAGAGGAGTACATGGAGGAGGACCCCGAGGATAACCCCGAGTACGACCCGGATGAGGACTAAGATCCCGTCCTATCTTGTCAGACCTTGTGTGCATGTGAATAGATGTTAGACCAGAGTTGCGTATATATAGTATCGTAGAATACTATGAGAAGCATGTAAAAAAGTGTGGTTGTAAATTTTCAGTATGAAAAATATATGGCCTGTTTTTTCTATCCCATTGCTTTATTGTCTGGGAAATTATAACAGCTTCCGCATGTGTATATATAAATGAAAAGGGTTGACGATACATAGTCCTGGGATATCGCATTTTAAAATCGACCGAAAGTAAGGGATGTGTGCGTGCCTGAGGATCGGGACATGACACTTATTCTTGATCATCACCTAATTGAATTGGCGATAGTTGATGCACAGACGCAACGAACTATCTTTCTTCTTCACGAACAGAACTAGTGCTCCCCAAGGTGACACACTGGGACATATGAATCCTTTATCCAACAATTCCTGCATCTACACCTTTAGTTCTTTCAACTCTGATAACGACATCCGATAAGGAACCTTAGACATTAGCTCTATTTTGGGTGCTAACTTGATCACAAATTCTATCACTCTCTCTGGCGGTAGGCCTAGCAATTCTTGCGGGCATAGGGTACCAAAACGACAGAAAAATTGGTCTAGTGCCGAACAACGAGAATTTTGCAATTTGGTGAATCACCCACACTTTGATCATATATCTCAGTTGAATCGACCAATCTTTGATCTCTGATCGATTTTTAACTGTGCTGTAATGGCCTCTATAGATTAGCACAGTTGAGCAATCGATTACTAATCGAATTCTCAAGTCTATTGCGTTAAAATCCCTTAACGGCTTTGACTGTTAGACTAGTTATCTCGTGAGTGATCAGCTCAGAGAATATAATTATAGGTGTGTCGATGAAAGGCCTGATTCATTCAATTGAAAACATATTCTGAAATTCAGGATATCACATTAAATGCTTTCTCTTGCTCTTCTCCCCACGTAAAACCCACATGCTTCTTGATAATCTTAGTCAAAGGCGTTGCAATAGTGCTGAAATTCCTCAGAAATCGTCAATAAAAACTCACCAATCCATGAAAGTTGCGCACCCCTCTTACGGTCTTAAGAGTTGGCCATTCATGAATTGCTTTGCCATTTTCTTCATTAACCTATATACCATTGTCACAAACAACAAATCTCAGAAATACTAATTTGTTAATAACAAAAGAGCACTTCTTTAGGTTAGTGTATAACTGCTTGGCTCTTAAAACCTACAAGACAGCTCGCACATGCTCAATATGGTCATTAGGGCTTCGGCTATATATTAAGATGTCATAGAAATAGACAACCACAAATCAAGCAATAAAAGCATGCAAAATATGATTCATAAGTCACATAAACGTGCTCAGTGCATTAGTTAATCCAAATGGCATGACTAACCACTCATACAATCCATACTTGGTCTTAAATGCAGTTTTCCAATGATCACCTTCTTTCATCCTAATTTGATGATAGCCACTTTTCAAATCAATTGTAGTGAATATGCAAGAACCATGCAACTCATCCAACATGTCATCTAATCTAGGAATATGATGTTGATACTAATGTTATTGATTACTTGTGGCACCCCTAAACACCAAAGGTCACCATAGGTACCTATCACTCCACCAAAATGAATGCCAGTTACATCACTTAGCGGAAGCACCGTAGTTCATAGACATTTTTTTTTTTTGAAAAACGGTCCCAGCGTAACTTATTAGCAGAAGCGTAGACGAGTCTCACCATTTCTCCCTCTAATAACCATAATGCAATGCACACCAACTACGCACCATAAGAAAAGATAAAGTTAAGCCACTTTTATTCATATTTTCATGATGGATTTCTCGGGTCGGTACAACAAAAAAGAAAAGCCAAGACTTTAACTAAACTTGGCCATAGCTCAAAAGAGAGTTATCGACCCCCTATATCGATCACGTGTCATCCTCCATCTACAAGTGTCGGTTATCCCAAAAAAACGTCGGCTCCCACTCCTCACGCGGGCCATCACACCCATCCTGGTGTAATGGGCGGTGGCGGCAGCAACATCCCCAGCATCACTCCGTCACAGCGAACGTGGATAGACAAGAACTCCTGGATGACTAGGCCCTCAGCCAGGCCCATATCATACATTACCAGCACTCGAACCTATATGAACGTTAAACCAGGGATGGTGACACTATCAAGCTCCATACAATCGACCTCCACGTTAGATGGAAGGCCGTAAAAGGTATCCCGCGTGACCGGAGGGAGAGGCATCTTTCTAATTTGAAATGTTAGTCCCTAAAAAGGGTGATTACAGCCACTCAGCGGGTAAAAGATCCATTAAACTACTCAATGCATCAAACAGAACAATCAAGACATGATAAACAAAGCACATGTCATTTTCATGCATCCACACAAAACTTACTTTGCAGTCATGCATATGTCATCATACTATAGGTGCATACACCATCATGCATCATCATCAAGCATTCATGCACATGACATCATGCCATAGGTGCATATACAACCATGCACTCATACATATCATATCATACAGCCATACATACGTGTCACCATACCATGCATGATTCAATTTCAACATTTTATCTTTCAATTTGATCATCATATCTTTCTTTCCTAGGACCAGTAATTGCATCCCACATTTTATCCCTCGCACCCCACCTGGCATCGCGAGGAACCTTCGACACACACCGCCGGGCATCTGGCACCCCTACATTCTGGGCATCAAGTATCCCAACTGGCATCACAAGGTATCCCCTCGGCACACACCTCTGAGGCTTCCGGCACCCCCACATCCCAGGCATCTTGAAACTCCCGAGGACATCCGGCACCCCCACATCCCGGGCATCTGGCGGTCCCCTTACCGGGCATCCGAACACTCCCGGGGCATCGTCGGCTCACCCCTCCGACGGTATCCTCATTTATCATAACTCATATTCACAATTTATGTCTCAATATCAACATGGCACATGATGTGATGGCAACAAGGTCAATTTCAGCTTTTGATTTTATATGTAATGCCAAATATCATCACATGTGCAGCAAGATTCCATCACTTAAATCAATACAATATATAGGGCTCATACAAAACAGAATAGTCCATACATTACAGCTTTTGAAATTGCACAATCCAGCTTGCACAGTTTTATAAAAAAAATTATTTAAATACCCAAATGACTTTAAAAAATTATGAAATTCAAACATGTAATAATCAAGACATAAAGGCAGATATTTCATGAAGAAAACTACACCAAAAGACCCTCATACAATTCGGTATAGACCATGCATCACAGCACTTCTATTCTAACAATTCAGCTTGCACATTTTTTGAAACATTTTTGGTTAAATAGGAAAATGAAATTAAAAAATTATGAAATTTGAATATGTTGTAGGGAAGACATAAAGAGAGATATTTCATGAAGAACACATTGCCAAAAGAACCTCATACAAAACGATATAGTCCATGCATTGCAACTGACCAAGTCCGAACATATCAGATTACACGGTTTTAGAAACATTTCCGATTAAATACCCAAATGACCTTCAAAATTTATGAAATTCGACTATGTTGTAGTCAAGATCCTAAGGTAGATTTTTCATGAAGGAATAAAATTCAAATTCGTCCTAGGTGATTAAATATAGGCGGTTAAATATTCTGTTTCAGTACCGAAATTTCCAGATCTGACTACCTCCGAAAAACCACGATTTCACCTACCTATTCTTGTTGGTTTTCTCTAAATTTTTTATTTGTTAAACCTCAGGATGTCCTTTACATCCTTTGTTAATAAATCAAAGTGAAATTTCAACAAAGAGATAGCCTTACAGTCCATGCATTCATCGAAGGTAGTTACCGAAATCTCCAGATCCAGTCACTCCAAAGAATAAAGATTTTACCCACTTATACTTGTTCTTTTTGCCCCAAATTTTAGTATGTTATACTCCAAGAAGTCCTTAACAACTTTCATTCAGAAGTCAAAGCTAAAATCCAACTCAAACATCACATGCAAGCCACTAGAACATCCAAGGTCGAGCTGTTTTCTCAAGAACAGTTTACTAGTCTAGAACACCACCCTTAAAACTTCAGTTTTTCACACCCTAAACAATCCGAAATTTATCACCACTCACTCACACACTCTAGGCACAACATGCAAGAGTAGATCAAGGATCTCAGTTGCCTCTAAACCAAGCAAGCAACAAGCACAACGGCGAGACACGGCGGCGACGGACGATGGATGCACAACAGACAGTCGACGAACGGTCCTCTTCCTTCATCTCTTCCTTTCTTCTTTCTCTTTCTCTCCTCTCTCTCTTTCTTGGACGAACTCCCTCTCTCTCTCCCTCTCTCTCGCTTAAACCGGCATCATCTTCCTCTAATTTTCTTCCCCTCCATCATTAGCCATCATTTGATCATGCATGGAGGACACTTGGCAATCTCCCTGGGACAAATGGGGGAGGCATGCAACCGGATCCCCCCCCTCCTTTGCACGTCAACAGCCCCTCATGGGCTTGGGCCAGCCATGGGCTGAGCGACTTCTCCCTCTCCTTGGGCTTCGTGGGCTAGCCAAAAGAATGGGGGTGAGGCTATGGGCTGGTTTGGCTTTTAAATGGCCAGCCCACCATCATCCTAATAATCCACCTAATCCTCAATTATATAAACAGCTAATTGGAATTTATAATTCACAAAACTTTGTGACCTAGTTTAATAAATTCCAATCCATAATTCACATGACTAAAAATAAAATTTTCCTATCAAATAATTACCCACCAATTGCTTGGCCAAAATCTCAATGCAAGACATGAATTAGAGCACCTCTAAGGGCTGACAAGAAATTCTAGGATGCCACATTACTCGGCAATCGACATACATTTGCCAAGTTCTATCCTTCTTTGGCACCAACAAAAAAAGGGTGGTTCACGGGCTAAGACTCTCTCTCACATACCCTTGCTCCAATAGTTCTCTAACTTGCTGCTGAAGTTCCTTTGTCTCCTTGGGATTGCTTTGATATGCGGGTCAATTAGGTAATGGCGCACCAGGAATCAAGTCGATTTGATGTTCTATGCCTCCAATCGGTGGTAACCCTCTAGGAAGCTCATCAAGAAAGATATTCAAATTCCTGCAATAAAGACACAATAAAATTGGGTCAAGATTGTTAGTAGAAAACAAAACCTCATTGTACAAAAGTTCAAACATTAGTTGGTCTAGAACTAAAGCTCTCCTCACCTTACTTGATTTTGCATAAAAATTATTTTGCCTCTTTTCTTTCCTCTCTTTTTTTCCCTCGGTTTTTACTACAATCTTCCTCTTGGCCTCTACTTTTCCTTGTGTCTTGGACACACCATACAAGCCCTCGGATTTCTCGCCTTTTTCTGTCTCTCGGCTTCTCTTTTTGCTTATCTCTCAACCTCGCATTGTAACTTTAACTGATCTTGATACACCTCACTAGGTGTCATTGATACTAAGGTATAAGTCTTTTAATTCATCACCAATAAATAACGATTAGTATACCTATCATGATGTACCTTTCGATCATATTGCCACAGTCTTCCAAGTAAGATATGGCCCATTGCATAGGTACAACATTACATTCTACCCCGTCCTTATATCTGCTTATCTCAAATGGGATTCGAACTTGCTTCGACATTTTCACCTTACCACTATCATTCAACCATTGAAGTCTATAAGGTCTAGGGTGTTTTGTCGTCTTCAAACCCAACTTGTCCATCGTAGTACAACTTGCCACATTCGCACAACTACCTCAATCAATTATCAAACTACAAATCTTATCATTCATCACACATATTGTATGAAACAAATTATCTCTTTGTTAGTGATGCTCCTCCTCTTTTGCTTGTATACTAAGAGAACGCATAACCACCAATAAGTCTCATTTTATAGCCACTTCTCCATCACTACAATCCTCCAACGGTGGCATCTCATCATCCTCTTATTCCCTCTCACTTTTGGACTCAACATCACCATGTCTAGTCATGATCATCACCCTCTTATTAGGGCATCGATTCGCCATATGACCCCTACCCAAACACATACAATATTTAATCTCACAAGTTCTAGTGTTAGAGTTTTTGGTTTTACCTGAAGCTAGATTCATTTCAACTTTACTGTCTTTCTCCTTCTCCTTTGAGGTTTCGATTTTGGTGTTGTTTCCTCTCCAATTCAGCTTCTCATCTCTCTTCCAATTGGATCTCCAATTCTGATTTGAATTTCATCCACTCTTGTGATTTTCATCCAACTTCAATTGCCACTCAACTTTGATAATTTTGTCCACCAAATCCTCCAACTCAACATAGTATTGTAGCTCCGTCACCCTTACCGCGTCTCGGCTCAAACCACTCAAAAATCGTGACATTGTGGTCTCATGATCCTCCACCACATTAGCACGAATCATGACAATCTCTATCTCCTTGTGATACTCTTTCACGCTCTTATTGCCTTGTGTGAGATTTTGTAATCTTTGAAACAAATCTCGATGGTAATGACTTGGTACAAAATGCCTCCTCATCACCACATTCATCTCATCCTATGTCTCTATCGGTCTCTCACCATTACACCTCCTACTAATTACAAGTTTATCCCCCTAAATAATAGTATAATCAGTAAATTCAACAGCTACAATTTTTACCTTTTTAAGCTTAGAGTATCATTGGCAATCAAATACCATATCCATGCTTTTCTCCCACTCTAGATACGCATTAGGATCATTCTTCCCTTGGAATGAAGGAGTCTTCATATTGATGTTACCGACTTCATCATCTTCTCAATGTCTAAACCCTCGGCCTCCATTCCACCTTCCAAATCAGGCATCTTGTTCAAACTCCATGTCAGCCTCACATCATCATAATGCTGCTTCCATCTAGGTCGTGTTCTAGAGGCATCTTACTAATGTTGCGACCTTCCCTAGGGTAGCTCTCGGTCACCGTCAACCCTCATGCTATTACCCATCATTCGGCTACTAAGCTCCTCTACTACAACCCTTAATTGATGGATGCTTTCCACGAGCGCTTCATCCCTTCTTTTAGAGTCAACCTCCATTTGATTCACGTTTTATTTGCGTGACATATTTCAAACCTGCAAGCAAATGTTAGTCACAAAAAAATTCTCACCAATCGCACCTCACGTGTTTCTCTCAAGATGTTTGTCACTCCCCTCGTGTTTAACTCAAGTCTAGACTTTTTCCACCCTCAATTAAGCTCACACACTCTTACCTTTTTCCTCTCATATTCTCTTCTTACAAGCTCTTTATCTAACTCAAACCGGTCTCTCAACCCCCTCACAACAATCAATCAAATCAATCAAACAAGATCAGGTCAATTCAGCAAGTAACAATCTTAAACCAACAAGTGCAACTTTCGAAAATTCCAATTGAAACCCAAATCACTATAGATTTTGTTTCAATTCGGTCCACTAACAAACGAGTTGTCTTCTTGATTCTTTTCTTTTCTCTTTTTATTTTATTTTCTATTTTGCTTCGGCTATTTTCCGTTTTCTACTGAATCTGTATTTTTTTCTCTTGCACACTTTTTTTTGTGCGGTTTTTTTTATCTTTTTGTTTTTTTTTGACGTATTCAAATACAATTTAAGATGCTAGGACTGATTGAAATTAGAAAAAAAATTAAAACTAACAACAAATAAATACATATGGAAGCACAAAAGTAATCGGAATTCTAGATTGGCTAGAATTGAAACCCTAGCCCAATAAATCTCAAATTGTCGAACATAAACAGAATTTAAAGATAAATAGACCTTGTAGAAGCAGTTTTTGATACCAAATGACGTGAATTCGTAGTTGAAAAATCGTTCTACGAAGGCTCGATGGTGTGAATTACGAACCTTGACCTCCAATCAAACCCGTGATTGATAACCTTGGTATGAATGTGACTTGTTGACGAACTCGCATCAACCAACCAACATTATAGACGCCACAAGCAAAAAAAATTTGTTATCTCACTCGATAAGTGGAATCAACCGCCACAAGGGAACCTTGATAAGATCAAGTCCTCAAAAGAACAATAAAAGGGAACCTCTCATTTTATTTTATTTTTTGCACTCAAAATAACGTCCTCCACAAAGAAATTCGGCCAGCCCTTAATATAGGCTTTCTAGCCACTACACATATCCTAAAACTAGCCCTAGAGTTCGGCCAAACCTACCCCAAAACCCTAATTTAGTTTGGTTACAATTAGGAGATCTAATGCTTCATATTCTAGAACATGCCTAAATGGGAAGACAATTTTATTGACTAGGTCAAATATTTGGTGACCAAATAAAAATAATAAAAAACCAAAAATAGGAAAAAGCAAGGAAATTAAAGTCATAGTCGGCCATGTATGCTCTCCATGCACACGCGCACATGCTATCAGTCAATAGCTCGGGTCAACAACTCGGTCGATGCCATGCCAAATAATCAAATTGCGCCATGATTTCCAAGATTCTTCAAGACTCAATCCAAGATTATCTCCACGCCAAAAATCACAAACCATGATGCTAATAGCTTGCTTGAATTGCTTGGCCCGCACTCGAGTGATCGGACTAATTGGAATAGACAACGAGTGCCTAGCACCTCCTCCTTAATATGGCTCAATGTCCACACCACATCTCTCGAGTGAGTCTTCCAATTGGCTATTCAAGAAGAGAGCCAACGGTTTGCGACTCCGGAGTATGTGAAAGGAGGCGAGAGTATTGCTCTTGCATCCTGCAATAAATGGTGATAATTGGGCATCAAAACCCTAAGCTTGGAGAGAGCGTCGAGGGGGCTATGGTTCCATGGTAGTGGAGGCGGCAACATGCATTCCCTTTAAGGGAAGGAACGAACGACTCTGATCATATGCGTTGATCAAATGACTCATGGGGGCCTAATCCATTAGTTGAATCGAATGGTTGGCATGACTCCATGGCTAAGACATCGGATGGGCAAATTTTTTCCATGTCATCAAAATATTATGGACAAGATTCAATAGGGAAAGGAAAATTATATTGCAAATATTGCAAACGCTTGCACCATACAATTGATAATTGTTGGAAATTGCATGACAAGCTCAAAGAAAAAGGAAAAAATGAGGGAATTTTCTGCAACTTACCAAGTCACTAGGCTTATTGGTCCGAATGCTAATCGACTCATTACATATGGGCAATATCAACAGCTGATGCAGGTATTACAAAAGTTGGATACTTTCAACAAAGGAGGAATTTTTCAGGTATATGTCACTATCTGATGAATTCTATTTCAAGAAAGGCATGGATAATTGACTCAGGAGCAAGCGATCATATTCTTTACGAAAATGGATTTTTTTTTCGAGTATGCATAGGAAATTGGATCTTCCTATTTCTGTGCAATTGCCAAATGGAAATATTACTTACCAAATTTAGTCCTTAGATTACTCTTCAAAATGTCCTTTATGTCCTAGAATTTCAATTTAATCTCATTTTCGTGTCTCAAGTTCGCAAGGAAAATTCCTGAGGAGCATTCTTCGATTCTAACACTTGCTTCTTTTGAGCCTTTTCTACTAGTAGATTGATGGACTTGGAAAGTCTTTCTGAAGGGCTTTTCTTTTTTTTTGGACTAGTTTCCCAAGTAATTTTGATTTGTCTTCTATTTCCTTGTATAAAATACCATTATGTAATATGACTGCCAATGATAAAGATTTTCTTATACATTCAAGAATGGGTCATATTGCTTCATTTTCTTATTCTCAATGTCACATTTTCCCTCTTGCAAAACAATCGTGTACTCCCTTTCCTTCTAGCAAAACTCATGCCAGTGACATTTTTTTCATTAATTCATGTGGATGTTTGGAGACTTTATCACACATCGCATCATGATGGATTAAGTTACTTTCTCACAACTGTGGATGATTACTCTCATGCCATGTGAGTCTTTCTGATACAGTCAAAAGGTCAAGTTTTCTCTTGTTAAAAAATGTTCATCACTTTATCAAGAAATCAATTTGGAAGATCTATTTAGCGAATCCGCACTGATAATGAGAAGGAGTTGTTCAACCATGATTGCACTTCGCTTTTCACGTCTCATGGCAACCCACAACAAAATGAGGTGGTGGAACGTAAATATCGCCATCTTCTGGAAGTTGCACGGACATTGAAATTCCAGGCATCCATTCTAGAGAACTATTGGGGAGACTGTATTTTTATTGCAACTTGTCTTATCAACCATATGCCTACTTGGATACTAGATGGAAGAACCCCCTTCAAACTACTTTTCAAGAAGAACCTAGCACTGGACATTGAAGGGTTTTCGGCTAGTTATGCTACGTTGCTATAGTGGGCCCTCGGGACAAGATGGGTCCCCATGCTTGGCGATGTATATTCATGGGCTATCCCAACTTAAAAAAGGGATATCATGTCCTTGATATCGACATGGAAATTCTTTATTAGCAAAGATGTTATTTTTCACGAAGATGTCTTCCCATTTCATGCAGAAGAATCCTCAAATGAAGGCTTAGGCATCATGAACAATCCTCACCATTTCTTATCTGAGGAAGATCTATCTCCTGAATATGTCCTAACAATGTGACATCCAGATTTTCAACCCTGTTTTCTATTGAATAAATCGGGCATTTCATTAACGCGTCTATAGGGCTATTCTCAGAACTGATCATTCTTGAGATAACTCGACTATCTGGGGAAATTATTAGGAATTTTAAAGCAATTAGACTTGAGAACTCGATCAGGAATCGGCTTCTTGACGGTGTCCATCTTTAGAGGTCACTACGGCACAGTTAAAAATCGATTTGAAATCAGAGATAGACTGGATCGATAGAGATATGTGACTAATCGTGGGTGACACCATTGAATTAGAAAATTCTCGTCGGCCGACACTAGACTGATTTTCTTATTGTTTTGGTACCTTGTGTTCGTAATTGAATCCTTAAGATTTTCACGACAATCAAGAGTCGCCATTGAGTCAAGTGGGTTCATAGTGGCTCGAAGAAAATCGACCACGGGTCATTTGCCTTTAAAAAGTTCTGAAAACTACCCGATAGTCTAGGTCACGCTAAAAACGCGCCGAATGAAAATTAACCGCCAATTCGAGTCCGATTTCATAAATTGAAGTTTTGGCCATGTCACAATAAATTTTAGGAGCATCGACTCAGTCTCAGAAGATTTTTCGAAGATTCGGGAAATTTCACGGAAATTGGGTTCGGACGTCGTAGAAATTTGGCGAAGTTCAGATTGGCTAAATTAATGGGAAATTTGACTTTCGGGTTGAGCCTGTGTGTGTCGGAGATTTATAGAAAATTTCTTGAGATTTTTCTACATCAAAATTGGACCTCAATTTAGAGAGATTGGAATTGAAATTTAGTTTGAACTTAGTTAAAATCGAATCTTAAGATGGGGTGTGCAACATTGGTATCAATTTGGATTTTTGGTGGATTCTTGAATGAGGAAAAATGCAGAGACGATCAATGAATGATCAATTGAATTTGTGAGAATCAAATCGAGATTAATTCAAGAGACAAATTGAATTCATTTAAGCCAATCCCCCTCCCCAAATTCGTGTACCCCCACCTAGCCACAACATTTGGACCATTTTGGCTTCTAGAAAAGTGCATGAGTGGTCCATTGTGAGCCAAAGAAACTATACATGGCTAAGAGTGGTTCTTGGGGAGATATTTGTGTGAGAATTAAAAGCCAAGGCCCCACCTCACTCCTTATCTTTATCTTCTTGCCTTCTCCCATCCACCGACCACCCCTTCTCTCCCGATTCCTTCGTGCGACACCAGCACTAGCAGGGGAGAGAAAGGAGCCCAGCTTCTTCAATCTTCGGTCGGCTTGCACCAAAAGAAAGGCCACGTCTTCCCTCCACCAAAACCGCAGCTGCCAACGTCCCACCGAAGCTGCCCTTAGTCCCGAAGCCTCCTGTAGCTGGCGTTGATCCATCAATTCGTGAGAACCCGCAGCTCCTTCGCACGCCTGCAACCAGCCCCCCTTGTCCACGTTTCTCTCCACTTATTCTTGTCTCCTTACCGTTTGTTGACTGAAGACCATCGAGCGAAGCTCCACCGGGTGCAGACGTCTTCAGCCACGCGTCTCCACTGAATCAAACTCACGCGGTCAATCTCCAGCGAAGAAGACCACCTTGCTGCATCCGAGCGGCGCTGCATCCACCTTGGTCGGCCACTCACGCCAGCTCCACACCCCACCAAAACGCACATCTCGCCAGCATTTCTTTCCCCACGGAGTTGACCGAAATCCTTGAAGCACCAACGTTGACCCTTGCTCAGCCAACGTGCGACAGCTGCCTCTTCTTCGGCCATCACCGCAGTCCATCGAAGACCAACAAAAACTGCCGCGGGCTTCGCCGTCACGCGTCCGAGTCTGCTCTTGGCTCGGTCAACAGCGGCAGCAACCGAAGCTGCTTGGTTGACTGCAAAAGCCCACAACCGTGCAGCAGCTCCTTGGACCACCGAAGCCGCAAGCCCAGCCCAGCGTCTCTTGCGGATTTCCTTGTTCAGCCAAATTTGGACCACTTGACTCCACGCAAATTCTAGCCTAGTGAATTTCTTTTGGGCCGCAAGTTAGGCCGAGCAAATTTAGCTCCAAAGCCCAGCAAGGTCAGCAGTTTTCAGCCCAAGAGATCAGCCCATTTTCAGCTTAGTTCAAGTCCAGCAGCCCGCGAAGCTCAGTCCAGAACTTTCTTCGGGCTTGCGAAGTTCTTGGCCCGGCCCAAGTTCGGCCGCCATAGCATCGTTGTCACCGTGTCCCGGTCTTCACTTTGTGCAAGTGAGTTTTACTCACTAAAGCTTTCTTAGTTTGCTAATTATACTTAAGGTTGGTTAGATTTCATTAAATGCAATTAGGTGGCTTGATTAGTTTAGGTCAATTAAATTAGAGACTTAATGATGCATGTTAGGTGGTTAGAAATAGACATTAGCAAGTAGACATGCCATGTTATTTATGGAACGATTCTCGGTAATTTTCCGGGCTCGTCTTGGTGTCCAATTCAGCATTACGAGCCTAAATTGGATTTTTCATAATTATTTATTTAATTTTCGAAATTAATTATTTAATTATTTATTTTTTCGAAAATTCAACCGGGATGGCCGGTGACCGAAATTTCGTGCTGATTGTCGTAGTGCAGTCCGTTTATTTATTTGAGCTTTATTTGGTGCTAAAGTAATTTAGGAGTGAATTTAAGATTTATTCTTAAATTAAATCTTGAGAGGGTCGGGTGGGACCGTAAAGCCACTAAATCTTGAGAGGGTCGGGTGGAAATGTAAAGCCACTAGATCTTGAGAGGGTCGGGTGGGACCGTAAAGCCACTAGATCTTGAGAGGGTTGGGTGGGACCGTAAAGCCACAAATCTAAGGGATTGCTTGGTGTAGGATGAATGACCTAGAAATGGTCTGACTGACATGAAATCAACTAGGTCGATTTGATCAATGCTTCGATCAGTGATGTGATTGTTTGAATACCTATTGAACTGTACTAATATGCAGATAGGATCTGAAGCCAAGGTAAGTCCTCCAACTTGTGCCGTGTTTAGGCAGCCTATAGTGTATTGGCTTTCTAATCGAGCCTTAGGGGGTAGGACTCGCTGAGACGTGGTCTCATTGGTTATTGAATAACCATTTCAGGACCCTGAGGAGAAGCTAAGGAAGAGGAACTTGAAGGGGAGAAAGACTTTTGAAGAAGAGGATGATCCAGAGAGGGATCTTGAATATAACCCGGATGTGGACTGAGATCCAATCCCTTTTGTAAACCCTATCTTAGCGTAGATAGGTGTGAGACAAGTATGTTGTGAATAGTATTGTAAATATTCTATGAGTTGCGCTATTAATGAAAGTGTGGTTGTGAATTTCAATATGAAAAATATGGCTTGCTTTCCTATCCCATTGTTTTATTGTCTGGGGATTTATAACTGCTTCCGCATGTGCTTAATGAAAAGAAAGGGTCGGTGATACATAGTCCTGGGATATCGCATTCTAAAATTGACCAAGTAGAAGGATGTGCACGCATCCGAGGATTGGGGCGTGACAAACAACACCTCCGGAAAAAGATCATTCCTCCAGCAATAGCTCTAACTTCTTATGAAAACTCGACCTCGAAAATTGTTATAGAGCCTATGCCTGAGGACATGCCCAATGTGGAAGACAATCCTATAATCTCACCGAAACTCATCATTGAGGAAGCATTAGCATCTTCTACTCCACCACAAGTAGATCTTCCACGACTTTTCGATTGTGCTACACGCCCACCAACATGGAAAGGACTATGTTTGTGCCTCACTGAATTCGCCAAGTATTCACTATCTGATCTCTTCTTATATTTCTTTCCATAAAATTTTGTCGGAGAATAGATGTTGCAGCAGTTGCACATCAGAAGAAAGGGAACCATATAGTTATGATGAGGCATTTAGTGATCCATGGTAGTAGAAGGCTATGGCAGCAAAATTACAGGCACCGATCGACAATCAAACGGAGGATCTAGTCACCCTACCCCCAAATAGAAAGCCAATTGGATACAAGTGGGTATATAAAATAAAGTATTGTGCTAATGGATCTATTGAACGTTACAAGATTTGTTTGGTGGCTAAAGGATTTATTCAGTGAGAAGGTTTCGATTATCACAAGACCTTTTTCCCAGTAGCCAAAGATGTCACAGTTCGCTCATTCTTATAAGTTGCAACTATCCATGATTGGTCGTTACACCAAATGGACGTGCACAATGCCTTTCTTCATGGTGATTTGGATGAGGAGATTTACATGGATATTCCTCAACGCTTACGAAGATAAGGGGAGAATAGAGTATGTCATCTCCATAAATCTCTTTATGACCTAAAACAAACTTTTAGGCAATAGTACATCAAGTTTGCCAATGCTCTCACAACTGTAGGCTTCAAACAGTCCAAATATGATTATTCCCTATTCACATGGACTAAAGATATGTCGTCTATCTACTTGATGATTGTTGACGATACTCTCATCATAGGAAATGATAAACTGCTATAAAGATTTTTAAGGAATATCTACATTCCACCTTCCACATAAAAGACTTGGGAGCATCTAAATACTTCCTTGGGATTGAGATTGCGTGATCCAACCAAGGAATTTCTCTTAGTCAAATGAAATTTGTACCGGAGATTATATCATAGGCAGGTCTATCAGGATGCAAATCAGTAGTTATTCCAATCGAGCATAACACCAAACTAACTACAGCAAATTACAATGTGGGAATATCTCAAGATAATGATCCCATACTCAAAGATCTGTTGAGTTATTAGAAATTCATTGGAAAACTCATATATTTGACTATGACTATGCCTGATATATCATATGTGGTGCAAACACTTAGTCAATTTATGCACAGTCCGAAGTAATCTCATATGAATACTGCTCTGAAGGTACCAAAATATTTGAAAAAAGTGCCTAGGACTCGGGATACTCCTATATAGGAAATGCAATATGAAAATGACTACATATTGTGATGCGGACTACACAACTTGTCCCATGAGCTGAAGATCCATCACTAGCTTCTGCATTAAATTGGGAGAATCTCTTCTTTCATGGAAGAAGAAAAAGTAGGCAAGTCGTGTTAGTATCTTCAGTTGAAGCAGAATATCGAGCTATGAAAAAAAACTACTTATGAGATTGTATGGATACGAGGCTCACTTCGGGATCTCAGAATACAGCCGAAAGGTCCAACAAAGTTATTTTGTGACAATGATGCAAGCTTGCAGCAAATCCTATTGTTTACGAAAAAACTAAGTATATAGAAGTGGATTGTCATTTCAATCGACAAAAAATTCGAGAAGGAATAATCAAGACAAGAGGAATTGGAAGGACAGAACAACTTGTGGACATCTTCACCAAACCTCCATGCCAAAGACAATACGCATATCTATTGAACAAGCTAGGCGTCTTGGGTATCTACAAGTCACCAACTTGAGGGGGAGTATTGGAAGATATGCTCAAGAATCCATTTTGATTATGATTATGCACTAAACCAATTAGGGATTAGATTGAGATTGAGATTGATTAAATTGAGATTAAGATTGATTTGTAGAATATATCCTTGCCATTTATTGTGTACATCTTGTACTATATTTATAGAGCCTTGCACATTAGGGAGAATCGAAGAAACAAAATTCTTTTCCCTAAACTTCTTCCTCCAATCTTGATATTCTATATCTTCCAGCCTCTTTCTTGCTTTCTTTCAAAAAGGTTTATCACCGAATTGGTACCAATGCAACAAGTTTACAGAATTTTTAGGAATTTTTTAGTACTTTTCCCCTTGTTACACCACTATTACTGATCTTAAAGCTCCTGAAGAAGGATTTTCCTAGAAAAATTCCAGGACATCCTGGATTAAATTGGGTGATCCGAAGTCTGGCTCCTTTTTCATAGTTGTTAAAGTGAGAAATGCCAAGAATATTGCCAGACTGCTATACAAATCCAACGGTGAGAGACTTGAAAGAGTATGATTATATAAAAGAGGAAGCAATTTCTTTCTATGTGGGTCTTCTTGGTAGGAGTGATAGTGTAATGGACTTTTAGGGGAAGACTCGAGATCCATCTTGAACTACTGTTTTATCCCAGAAGCACTTTGATACTCTTATATCCCTTGTCGCAGCTGGTTATGTCAAAGAAGCAATTTGGTCAATTAAAGTGGACAAGAGTCCTCGACCTGATGGATACACTTCTTGCTTTAAGAGCCTGGAATGTTGTTGGTGCTGACTTTAACAGGGCTTCGCTTGATTTTTTTCTCCTCTTCTACGCTTATTGGTGCTATTAATGCAGCAAGAATTACATTAGTGCCAAAAGTGCTTTCATTGACGGAGAAACGTTGTGGATAATATTCTTTTAACCCATGAAATTGTGAAGCAATATCATTTAATTGGAGTTTCCGATGCTTTATTAAATCTATGATATCAAGAAGGCTTTCAACTCTCAGAATTTGGATTTTACTCTTAGAGGTCATTGGGATCACTGCAACTTTCGTTAGTTAAATGCAGGCTTGTGAAACAAATCCCATGCTTTCTATAGCTGTTAATGGTTCTTTGGAAGTAAATTTCCTAAAAAGAAAGGGCTTAGACAAGAAGATCCCATGTTTTTATCATTTTGTCATGACTATGCAAGTATTCTCATGCTTGTTTCTGATGCTGCAGCTAAAGGAGAAATTCATTATCATCCTCTGTGTAGCGAGATCAAGCTCACCCATGTATATTTTGCAGATGACCTTGTTATATTTTTGGGCAGTAAGGTTGAGGATCTTTGAGTGGTTTTGCAGATATTGGAGAAGTATCTGCTGTCGGGGCTGAAACTTGATCCCATGAAGACTGAGCTACCCAGGAGGTTCATCTGCAGATGGCTTATATTTTGGCTGTCTCTGGATTTGAGCAAGGTTCTCTACCCATGAGGTATGTTGGGTTCCCTCTTGTTTAAGGCAAGCTTACCGCAATGGGCCTTTTCAAAAGCTGTCACATGCAGGAAGGCTCCATTCAAATTCTTCAGTATTGCTAAGCATATCTAATTACTGATGTAATTTTTTTTATTTTTTGAGAAAATGATTATGGAAGTTTAGCATAAATGTACTTCCTTACTTTGGAAAGGGTCACTCATACTTGAGGGGCCAGATTAAGCTGGGAGACAGTCTTTATTCCCAAGAAAGAAGGTGGCTTGGGTTTAAAGAGGCTTGCTTACTTGGATATGGCTTGCATCTTTTAGATACATGGCCGACGATGATAAAAGCTAACTTAGTGTGGGTAGCCTAAATAAAAGCAGCCTCTGCTGTCATCAGAAACATAGACTGGGCTTGGCTGAGGGCTAGATCTGAGGATTTGGTGATTGTCCCATCTGCTGTCCGTGGTGTCCTGTTTCCTAATGATGCTACTGATCGAGTTGTTTTGATTCCAGCTATAGATGGGGCATTCTTTGTTACAGTGCATGGAATGAGCTGAGAGTTAAAAGAGATCGAGTAAAATGGAGTTGCTTTGGTTTCCCTTCAATATACCTAAGCACTCTTCATGGAATGCTTCAGTTGATCCATAATGGTTCTTGTGTAGAGACACTGATGAGTCAAGGGGACATCTCTTTGTTAAGTGCCCCTTTGCCAGGGGTATTTGGCTGAAGATTCTTCATCTATGCCACATACATAGGACAATCGGTACTTGGAATGTTGAGCTGGAATGTGCTCCTATGCACTTCAAAAGCAAGTCATGTTTGGCGAGCCACGAACCACAAAATTCATTCTGTGCAAAGTGCATCTAGTGTGCAGGCATTATTTGCTATCAAAAGTGACGTAAGATGTAGATTGTACAAAGATGTTGACGCCTTAATTTTATTTAGATTTTCTTTTATTAATTAGGTTTTCAGATAATATTTAAAAAAAAAACAACAAAACAACCAAAAAAAAAAAGAAAAAAGGAAAGAAGAAGCCCGCAATTGTTAGGGCTGGGCCTTCAAGCCCAGCCCCTCCCCCCTTTTTTCTCTACCTCGCGCAAGCCCCCACGGCATAGCCCACGCAACCTAACCCTTCCCCCTCCTTCTTCCTTCTCCTTCCTTCTTCTTCTCTGTGCCTCTGTGCATCACGCGCGGCGGCCGACAACGCGCTCAAGGGCAGCCTATGGTAAAGAGGAATGGAGGTAGGCCGCCGAAGGGGAGGACGACGCACATGCGCCTTCAATGCGCGCCTTTAATGCTGAGATGAGACGTTGGTTCAGCCACACCAAGGCCGATCGGCACACGGAGGATCGGCAGCCAAACCTCTCCGTCGACCGGACTCCCTCGCCTGTAAATAGGCCGACACCACCTCCATTGAAGAACACATGGAAGCAGCAAAAGATCGAGGGCAGTAGATCTTCGAAACCTCCCACTGAGAGACTTCAGAAGGGGGGCCGAGGACGAGCAAACCGAGATCTGAGAGCTCACGGTCGAAGAGAGAGCGATCGAAGGCGGGCAACCGTCACAAGCTTCCCTCGAGAGACTTCAGGGGAGGCCCGAGCGCTCGCAAGCCCAGATCTGAGCGGAAGGGGCTAGGCAAGAGAAGAATCGGAGGAGAGAGGGTCGAGATCTGGGTGCAGATCTGGAAATCCGCCGTGTTGAGTCGCCCTAAGCCAAGCCGCGGCTGTCCTCGACGTTGCGGCACCAGATCTCCGCTGAAGCCAGGCTGCTGCCGTCGCTCCCCTGTCACCGCCACCGTTCACCGCCTCGTCGTGCCGTTGCTACGGTCGGGTAATAGCCACCATTGCCACCGGTGGTCGTATTGTCTCTCTCGAACCCCATCTACCACCGAATCTCAATCTCGGGAGGATGGAGCCTCCCCGCGTATTCTGTCGCAGCGCCACAGGTCTCGTCGTTGATCCAATCGAGGAGCCGGCTGCCGGCTGCTACGTTGCCGTCGTCGAACACTAGGCTACCGCTCGATCACCCCCCCAAACCCTCCAATCAACAACACAGATAGACGAAGGAGAGAGGATCGCAAAAACCGGGTTGAGCCGGGTCGCGCGTGACCCGGTGCTCTAGGGTTTTGTCAAGTCGAGTCGCGGCTGCGATCCGGTCGGCAGGTTGGCGTTCGAGTAGGGTTTCCGGGTCAAGCCCGTGCGCGTGGGCCGGGTAGTCTTCGGGCTAAGGTTTTTATAAAAATGGGCCAAAATGGATTTAGGCTTTTACATTTAAAAAGAAAAGCAATAAAAAAATCCAAGTCGCAGTTCGATGACCCGGGTCGGCCCCAATCCGGGAATCCAACCCGAAAGTCGTTTTTTATATTATTTTAATATAAAATAATATTTTAATAAATAAATAAAAATAAATAATTTATTTTAAAAAATTCAAAAAATCAAAAAATAATTTATTTTTGAAAAATATTTAATAATAGTAAATAATATTTTATTTTCCGAAAAATTAAAAAAAATCAAAAATATTTCATATTTTTGAAAAAAAATGCTAAAAAGACTTGTATTTTCCAAAATACCAAAAAAATCAAAAAAAAATCCCTTTTATGTCAAAAAAATAGAAAAAGACTCAAAAATGTCTTTCCTCCCTACAAATGCATAGAAAATCCCTGAAAAATCCAAAAAGCCTTAGGGTTTAAACAAGATTAACTAGTGTAATCAAGTCCTCGATCCTAATTTCTCTGGTTGTGCAAGAGCGAGTATTTCTCCCGATATTTCGCATGAATTTCTAATCAACCCACCCCAAATTGATTAGTGGCGACTCCGTTTTAAAAATTAACTTACAGGTTAAAAGCTTGAACCATTAAGTCGCGAATTGGTGACTTAGGAGAGTCCGGGCATAACTAAATTCAACCGAGCCATTAGCCTCCTTAGGTGCACGTACCCGATCGCGAGCGCAGAAACATGAGGTCGCGACAGCTTGGCGACTCCACTGGGGACATTTGAGGACTTAGGCCTTTTTGTCTTTGTTTAAATGCTTTACCGACTTGGGTTTTTTTTTTTTTTTTTTTCTTTTGTGCAGGTTAGTATCTTAGATTTTCTTTTTAAATAAAATGTCTTGTGATTATAAACTACTATGCATGCTTTACTATTTTAACACTACACGTGGCACACACAACCTGACCACCAGACCTGGGCCGCCATAAGATTTCGAGGATGGTGTTAAGAAAGATACAATCTCGAACGCGAGATTGCAATGTAGAGGTTGCCTTTCTTTTTCCCAAATTTCTTAGCTGAGGTTAGGAGGGTATACTGCTAACACAAGACTGCAACGGGCGGATATCCTTTTAATTTCAACAAACCTTCTTGGTTAGAAATTGAGCCGCACATATCATGCGCATGTCTATGTGATTGTCATCAATTTTCTCGCGTGATGTATGTTTTTTTTTCGTGTACATTGCAATTTACTTACCTTCCTACATATATTGAATGGTCCATGATTAGTTTAGGATTTAATACCACGGTCAATTAAATTTGGAAGTAATTGTCATAAAGTTTTTTTTAAAAAAAAAAAAAACTTTTGCAAAAGAAATTACTTTCAGTTAATGTTTTTATTCTCAAGCATGTTAAAAAGTTCTCTTTCGCAAGAATTTTCATTTGCCTCAAAAAGGGATAGAAATCTTTTTCAAAATTTGTTGCAATTCATACTTTCTTTGCCTTTCAAATTAAATATCTTTTTAGCCCATGCTAACATGTCACATGCCCTTTTGCAATACATGCTTAGGAAATCGTCTACCTTTTCATGAATAAACGAAATGAGTAGGATTAGGTCGTCATCATGGACTGACTCCCTATCTACGCCTTGTATTCACACACGCTTGCTTATTCATGGCCAGGTAATCACGGAGCGTCAACGTTCGCCGATCTAGACTTGCTCAAAAGCAAGAGCAAGAATGGCTTAAGAAAATGTACCAAGCCATATTACGGTTGTAGAAAGCGAAATGAAGCAAGTCTTGAATGTGCTTTAACAACTTTCAAAGCAGATAGACTCCATCCAGGGCAAACTTACTCCCACCCTAGCCTCAGTCGAGGTATTGTTGCCACAATCATCTATCAGGGGTGATCAGGGTGGAGATACCGACGATAACATGCTCGAATTGGAAGATGATCCGCACCAAACCGCAATTGAGAAAGCGAAGCCAGATAGTTTGTCTAAAACTGAGCATGACAAACGCCTCGAAAAGCTTGAGGAGAGGTTGAAACAACTACAAGGCCTCTAAGATCCTACTTTGACGGACATCTCCATTTATTCCAATGTCAAAATGCCGGAAAAATTCAAAATGTCTGAGTTTGAGAAGTACGATGGCATGACTTGCCCTAGGGCTCATTTGCAAATGTATTTGGTTCAAATGACCCAATACGTTAATAATGCACCATTAATGATCCAGTTGTTCCAATCAAGTCTAATAGGCCCTACCCTGAGGTGGTACATTACAAAGAACATGAATCTCCTCGAAACATGGAGTGAAGTGAGTGAGGCATTCCTCAAGCAGTATAAGTTCATAATGGACATTACCCCTTCTCGTGAGGATCTTGAGCGTATCGAAAAGAAAAAGCACGAATCGTTCAAAGAATATACTATTAAATGGAGAAATCCGGCCGCCCAAATCAGTCCTGAACTAACCGATTTCGAGCTGAGAAAGATGTTTATCAAAACCCTCCCCTACGAGTACCGCAGTCGAATGGTAACCATGATCGCTGAATCATTTAATCAACTCATTCTAGTTGGGGAGCAAATTGAGATAGGGTTGAGGGATGGTTGGTTCACTGAACCTGCACCCACGGGCAGGTTTAGTCTAAAGAAAGATAAAAAAAAAAAAACCCCTGGTAAATGTCAATGCAACCTACAATCATTCTCCAACAATTCAGACAAGTGTAAGATGGCAACAGACCACCAGCCATCAGTCGTCCCAACGTTACAGCAAGAGAAGACAATTTACTTCTCTTCCTGGATCTCCATCACAAGTACTAGCAATGCTCTGGAAGAATAACCTTCTTTCGATTGAGCCAAAACGACCCAACGCTGAAAGTTTTTCTAACTATGACCCGTCAAATATGCGACTATCACATGGAAGAAGTGGGACATTCGACTGATGAGTGCTTCACCCTCAAGAGTCGAATCCAGAACCTATTAGACACTAAATCTTTCTCATTCCAGAGCAACCCGCTCCCTGATCACACTGACAAAGTAAACGCGGTATTCAGTTCTGAAGATAGTCAGAGCAAAAATGTCGAAGCACATACTGCTGACATCTATCAAGGGCTGGTAGAGGTCGAGTATTATTCAGGCAATGAAGTGCCACCCTTAGCAACAGAGAAAGAAGGGCCAGATGACATGACCACCATGTTTGGAGACCTTTTCATGGACACCATCAACGAAGGACCGTAAGGGGAAATGGGTGCAGGCCCACTCAAGTAGAACCCTTTTTAATTTCCTTTCGTATTCCCCTACATGGGAACGTGTACAACTTTCTTAAGTCTGACTTGTTTTATTTTCAATATCAGTTTCGCTTGAGGAACTAACTTTTGAAATCACTCTTCCAAAATGTAAATCCACCTATTAAATAAAGTTGAAAATATTTTGAGAGATGAGGCGGTATACCAAACCAGCCCGGTGATGCTATCCAACCATAAAAAAAAATTAAAAAAAAATATCATCTAAGGAGAATACTGAGGGCTGGGCTTCCTCATGCTTTCTTTCCCCCAAAGATATATACTTTGGAAAACAAAAAATGTTTCAAAAACTTTTGTCAAAACAAGATGATTAAATCAGGTTTGTCTTTCTAACTCACTCACTTCATGTCTTAGAATATCATCCCCATCCCCCTTGACTTAATGTGATAGGGGTTTGAATCTGGCGCATCATGTGAACTCCCCAAATTCAAATACACCCTTCCAAGAAGGCAGTGGGGCAAATAGAAGATAGCATCCCACTTCAAAGAAGGTAAATTTTATTCTTTAAATATAATTTTGAAAATGATGTCCTCCCTCTTCTATTTACAGGAAACAAAAGATAGGACGTAATAGGTACAAGCATACGGTTGAAATCAAGCCATCCCCAGGAGCTCTGTGCACTCCACCTCGTTCCTATCCAACTCCTTCTCAAAACGAAACAGCATCTTCTTCTCTCAACGTGCCCGAGCAACTAGATGTTGCAGTTTCATCAATGGGATTTCCGGCTTCGACAAGCCAAGAAGCGCAGAAAATGGACCTTTTCTCTTTCCTTGAATTGGCTACTGTCAGCAGGGAGGAAATCTAGATAGTTGAGACAGTCTCTAGCCCCTTATTTCAAATGATGAATAAGGGCCTAGAAACCTCACTTCGTGCTCTAGATGCATGCTCTCCCAAGAAGTGATTGCCATCAGAGAATTGGAAGTTTTAATTGTCCATCTCAGATTCCATAGAAGCTTGAAATACATGACTTTGCTCAATGCTGCCATAGTCAAAGACAAAAGAGAAATTCCACAGAAGGAAGGCATTGAAGATGAATCAATGACCAGTAATCATGCATACATGGTTTCAAATGAAGAAGGCCAATTGAAGGAAACATTGAACTATGCCAAGATAAAGAGGCCATAATCGACATTCAAATATCTTTAGGAGCTAGCATAGACAAACTCTGGGGAAGGGTAATTTGGTATCGTTTCCAATACTCCCACTATCTAAACCCGCTTTTGACGTATTTTCCCTATTTGATAGGGAGCATTACAATTCAAGAACCAAACTCAATGGTTATGTTTGACAAATCAATACTGGCCAAGCTAGTATACGGAAATGACATGCATCGAATTCACTTGACTTTGTATAAATGGACGTGCTATCCATAAGCCAATTAAGGAGAATAATTGACCTGATGAAGTGGAAGACACGAGACTTCATGTCCTCCTTGTACTCTAGGTCCACTTAATCGTTTGCAAACCAGTGAAGGGTAATGTTGTATCGCTTCCAGTTGTTTGACTTCTAAAAAAATTTCGTGACTAACGCACTCTCTCTTGTCTTTTACAGGATCACCTAACCGTCAAAGATGAGAAAAACAAATCAATGAAAGGCATGTCAGACTTTGATAAGCTTTCCCAAACAGAGTATCATCAAAGCAAATGACAAGAAAATCTTCAGGCCTCAACTCACATTTGATTTTGGCCAGACTAATTGATCTACTTGTATATCTTCTCTTCTACAGGGGCAAAAGCAGAGATGCCCGATCAGATTTCCAATCCTTGGCTGATCATTCATGTGTCATATCCCTAATCAATAGGGACAACCATCGACACCCATTTGTGAATAACCCTTTTGATGTTCAAAACTTAACAAAACTATTTTGTTGACCCTCAAAGCTACCAACAAGGTCTTTTTAAGCAAAAACCATTCATTTGTTCTAAGAGTACAAACTCCATCACATTTAAAATACCGCATGCCTTTTCCAAATGGATTTTGCATGATGATTTTGTCGGTCTAAATCACTGATTCCATTGAGAATTATTAGAATAGACAGCTAAGTGAAGAATGATGAAAGGCAAGCCATATCCTACACATAGTCCCCTATCTATACACTTGTGAGATGAGTGTAGAAGATTCCATGGCTGTAGGGTAAAGAGTTCTCTCGCGAATGGTACAATAACCAAAATAGTGAGAGGCATTGAGCTCCATACAATGATGAAGTTTCTGTCCTACCCCCCGTCAAGAACCACCCCACACTGGGGCAAATCAGAGGCAAAGCATCATCACAAGGTGAGAAGAGGGATAGAAATTTTCTTACTCGCACTTGCATCAATCTTCGAGTGTCTTTATTGCATACGAACGCTCGCGTTAATTTAAGTGTCATAGAATGACGAAGAGCAATTCTTTCTGCACTTTTATTCATTGTACAACCTAATTGAGCATGTAATTTCATCATCACATGGAGGCAAAACAGAAGTTACTGCCATTTAAGTAGCATAGTCTAGAGCGCTAGCTGAAGATGAAGACTCAAAAGTCTAACAACAGTGTCGTGATTGAACTTGCCTAGGCTAGTTCCTCTAACGACAAGAATGAAAAACAGGGGCATAAAAAAAGCAGTGTACCTGGTAAAAGCAAGGTCAATGCCCATAAAAGAAAAACTGGAATAAAAAATAGGGGCATGAAAAAGCAGTGTTCCTAGTAAAAGCAAGACTAATGCCTCCTAGTCAAAAATACAGCCAAGAAAAAGTTGTTGTTGTGGTCCATAGAACCTCCATTTGACAAGAAAGAATAGTGACAAATGCCAAGACAATCACCAACTCTCACCTTCTTACATGTGAGCCAAGTCTACGTGACATTCCCATTGTAAAAGTCTCTTCAGACTAGGGGCGCTTCAATTAACATAGGATTTCATATGTGCATAAGCATCGCTTGAAGAAGTACGAGCAAGACTACTCTATCTCTCTTCGCAGGATTCTTGACTTGCAAACGCGAAGATGATCGTGCAACACTTCGTTCACGAGCCTTGACCTTGACGGTCCCATTTGATGAGCCGTTGACTAAGTCTTCATCACAATTTCATCAAAGACCTCTCACAATGGTAAAGTCGTACCACTTGCAAGAATACTCAGACCCCTGTTGACAAGATGACAGTGAGATAGTGTGGTCCTTATATATCTTGTATTAATGGTCAAGATAGCATTTTCCAAGAGAGTGAGTGAAAAGTCTTTTCAAACTGAAAGTCCCTCATCTGGCATGCTCAAGACATCTACATTCTAAATTAATGTTGTCTTTAAAAATCTTTCCCAATGGAAATCAGAGGATGCAAAACTAACAAAATTATCATGCATGAATCTCATTTGAACTCATGAATTTACAGCATATACAATCATGTGTGCATATTGTGCAAATAGCAGACATACTCTTAGAGATCAGAGATATTGACAGGTAAGCATATCTCAATCCCCATTTGTCTTAAGGTACCTATCATTATCCAGGTACTCTCTTATTGACACTCAACCTATTTGAGTCGTCCTTTGAGTTTAGATGCTTACTGTTGTCTAGGTATCCCCATTGTCTTTAAATACCAGCTACCGTTCGGATACTCCCTTTTCCTGACACTCGACCTATTCGAGTTGTCCTCAAAGTATTGATACTTGTGACTGCCAAGTATCTCTTGGAATACCTACTGCTGTCTAGGTATCCCCATATCGTCAAGTACCCACTATTGTCTAGCACCTACTCAGGTATGCTTTCTTACAATTGGACCAACTAAGTGGTCCTAGGTCGTATCATTAAATACTTGTGTTCATCCAAGTATTCCAGTACTTTGTACACTTGCGGCTACCTAGGTGTTCCACCCTTTTTAAGTGCCTACGGCAATCCAAGTAAACCTCATACCACATTCAAGTTTATAATACCAGGAGGTGAGAGACCTTAATGAATATCCAAGGTACATCCTCGATATTCCCAATTACCGGGAGGGGAGAGACCTTTACGAATATCTCAGGTTCGTCCTCGATATTCCCAACTACCAGGAGGTGAGAGACCTTCACGAATATCTCAGGTACGTCCTCGATATTCCCATTACCAGGAGGTGAGAGACCTTCACGAATATCTCAGGTACGTCCTCGATATTCCCAATTACCAGGAGGTGAGAGACCTTCACAAATATCCCAGGTACGCCCTCGATATTCCCAACTACTAGGAGGGGAGAGACCTTCACAAATATATCAGGTTCGTCCTTGATATTCCCAACTACCAAGAGATGAGAGACCTGCACGAATATCTCAGGTACGTCCTCGATATTCCCAATTACCAGGAGGTGAGAGACCTTCACGAATATCTCAGGTACACCCTCGATATTCCCAATTACCAGGAGGTGAGAGACCTTCACGAATATCCCAGGTACGTCATCGATATTCCCATTTACTGGAAGGTGAGAGACCTTCATGAATATGCGAGACCCATCATCAATATTTCTACATATCAAGAAATGAGAAACCTATACAAATACCCCAGGTACCTCTTCGATACTTGTGAACATCCAGGTATCTTCCAGAATTGATGCCGTGAGAAAGGTCGACGCATCTCCCAAGAAAGGTCGGGTACCAACCGGTGTCTTTGACTGAGGTCAGACACCCCCAACAAATCGATGCCCTGAGAAAGGTCAGCGCATCTCCGCGAAAGGTCGGGTACCAACCGGTGTCTTTAACAGAAGTCAAACACCCCAACAAATATGATGCCCTGAGAAAGATCGGCGCATCTCCCGAAAAAGGTCGGGTACCAACTGGTGTCCTCGATACAGATCAGGCACCCATAAATAGATGCCCTAAGAAAGGTCGGTGCATCTCCTATTACGGCGACCGAAGAAATGTTTGGGTCCGAGACAAACCACTTACTGCTCTGATAGGCGATCGAAGAATGGTTCGGGCCCTGGAAAAGCATTTTACTGTCACAACGACTGAAGAAAGGTTTGGGTCCGAGGCAAATCACTTATTGCTCTAGCAGGCGACCAAAGAATGGTTCGAGTCTTGGAAAGAGAATTTCCCGTCAAAGCGACCGAAGAGAGATTCGGGTCCTAGACAAATTATTGATTGTTTTAACAGGCGACCGAAGAATGGTTCGAGTCTTGGAAAAGCAATCTCCTCATATCACCAGGTAAGATGACGCCTTGATACTTGCCAAACTCGGGGTTCACACCCTATCTCACTCACTCCTGGCAAGTAACTACAGGTATCTTCTTATTTGTCTTAGTATATGTAAAGTTATATTACTCTTTTTCCCCATAGAATAATAAGTCCCAAATAAAATATAATCTATTGCGCATGCTGGATAAAATTTAGGCATCAGTTTGTCTTTGAATGCAACCTCTGCGAGCTCACCTTCAAAGAGGGGCAATGCTGTTGACGCCTTAATTTTATTTAGGTTTTATTTTATTAATTAGGTTTTCAGATAATATAAAAAAAACAACAAAACAACCAAAAAAAAGAAAAAAAGAAAGCAGAAGCCCGCAACTGCTGGGGCTGGGCCTTCAAGCCCAGGCCCTCCCCCCTTTTTTTCTCTACCTCGCGTAGGCCCCCACGGGCCGGCACGTGCAACCTAACCCTTCCCCCTCCTTCTTCCTTCTCCTTCCTTCTTCTTCTATGTGCCTATGTGCATCACACGCAGCGGCCGGCGACGCGCTCAAGGGCAGCCTATGGTAAAGAGGAATGGAGGTAGGCCGCCAAAGGAGAGGACGACGCACATGTGCCTTCAATGCGCGCCTTAATGTTGAGATGAGACGCCGGTTCAGCCGCCCCAAGGCCAGTCGGCACACGGAGGATCGGTGGCCAAACCTCTCCGTCGATCGGACTCCCTCGCCTATAAATAGGCCGGCACCACCTCCATTGAAGAACACACGAAAGCGGCGAAAGATCGAGGGCTGCAGATCTTCAAAGTCTCCAACTGAGAGACTTCATAAGGGGGCCGAGGATGAGCAAACCGAGATTTGAGAGCTCGTGGCCGCAGAGGGAGCGATCAAAGGTGCGTGAGCGTTGCAAGCTTCCCTCGAGAGACTCCAGGGAAGGCCCGAGCGCTCGCAAGCCCAGATCTGAGGGAGGGAGAGACATCCGAGTATAAGGGGCTGAGCGAGAGAAGAATCGGAGGAGAGAGGGTCGAGATCTGGGTGCAGATCTGGAAATCTGCCGTGTCGAGTCGCCCTAAGCCAAGCTGCAGCCGTCCCCGACGTTGCAGCACCACATCTCTGCCGAAGCCAGGCCGCTACCTTCGCTCCCCTGTCACCGCCACCATTCACTGCCTCGTTGTGCCGTTGCTATGGTCAGGTAACAGCCGCCATTGCCGCAGGTGGTCGTATTGTCTCTCTCGAACCCCATCTACAACCGAATCTCAATCTCAGGAGGTTGGAGCCTCCCTCACGTATTCTGTCGCCGCGCCACAAGTCCCGTCGTTGATCCAGTCGAGCAACCGGCTGCCGGCTGCTATGTTGTCGTCATCGAACACCGGGCTGCTACTCGATTACCACCCCAAACCCTCCGATCAACACCGAGATAGACGAAGGAGAGAGGGTCGCGAAAACCAGGTTGAGCCCGAGTCGGGAACGTGACCCGATGCTCTAGGGTTTCGTCAAGTTGAGTCGCGGCTGCAATCCGCGTTAGGCATGGGTTGGCGTTCGGGTAGGGTTTCCCCGGGTCGGGCCTGTGCGCATGGGCCGAGTAGTCTTCAAATTGAGGTTTTTATAAAAATGGGCCAAAATGGGTTAAGGCTTTTACATTTAAAAAGAAAAGCAATAAAAAAATCCAAGTCGCAGTTCGATGACCTAGGTTGGCCCCAACCCGAGAATCCGACCTGGGTCGTTTTTTATATTATTTTAATATAAAATAATATTTTGATAAATAAATAAAAATAAATTATTTATTTAAAAAAAATCAAAAAATCAAAAAATGATTTATTTTCAAAAAATATTTAAAAATAGTAAATAATATTTTATTTTCTGAAAAATGAAAAATATCAAAAATATTTCATATTTTCCAAAAAAAAATGCCAAAAAGACTTGTATTTTCCAAAATGCCAAAAAAATCCAAAAAAATCCCTTTTATGTCCAAAAAAAAAAGAAAAAGACTCAAAAATGTTTTTCCTCCCTACAAATGCATGGAAAATCCCTCAAAAATCCAAAAAGCCTTAGGGTTTAAACAAGATTAGGTACCGGAAGGGCATTAGTGATTAACTAGTGTAATCAAGTCCCCAATCCTAATTTCTCTGGTTGCGCAGAGCGAGTATTTCTCTCGATATTTTGCATAGGTTTCTAATCAACCCACCCCAAATTGATTAGTGGTGACTCAGTTTTAAAAATTAACTTACAGGTTAAAAACTTGAACCATTAAGTCGCGAATTGGTGGACTTGGGAGAGTCCGGGCATAACTAAATTCAACCGAGCCATTAGCCTCCTTAGGTGCCCGTACCCGATCGCGGGCGCCGAAACAAGAGGTCGCGACAAAAGAGAAGAAAACTGCTGCTTCTATTGTTTCTTGCAGTTCCATTTGGTTGCAAACTGGGGGATTGAAAGCGAGGTTGGTCCACTCGCATATAGTTTGATTCAATGAGATACAAAGCATACTAATCTATTTAAAAAAAAGAATATCGCAGAAGTATTTCAGAAGGATTTCCCTGAAAAGGATAACAACACATGATGAGATCAAACAAAGAGTTAAGATCTACACATGATTTCAAAAGGATTTCCCTGAAAAGGATGGTCAATGGTGGGTTTACTCTATGTGATGATGGGCCTAAGTGGGCCCGTCTGCCCATGTTGGGCCTAAAAGCCCGGCCCGTAAGATAAGGGCCCATGAAGGAACGGTTGCGATGTGAAAAACTACGTTGTTTAGATACGAGGGGTTATGTCTTTTGGAGGAATATTTTACGTTGAACAGATACGTCTTTTGGAGAAGACGTGAGAGAGAAAAAGAAAAAGGGAATGTACCTTTTGGAGTATGTACGTTGTTTTCAGTCTCTCTCTCTCCCTCCAAGTAGCGTAAGACGCTACGCTCCCTAAAAATAGAGTTTTCTCCCCCTAACAGTAATAGTACGCTCCTCGGTAGAACGGGATCAAGATTCTTCCTCAATATTCAACATTGGTGTTTAATTTGTGGATAATAAGGTACGCTCAATTTCGTGGTATGTCTTTGATCGGTGATACATGTTTGTTCTTAGGCTCATCTTCCGCATTCATTTTAAGAGTTCGATTTAGTATTGAATCCGTTTAAGGGAATCAGTAAATCCCAACATTAGTATAAGAGCCGTAGTTCATGTTTCTCGATCCCCTTTTTATGTTATTAAATTATTTTTTGTGGTCAACATTCGAGAAAAGCCGCTGCCGTCGATCGGGGACAGAAAAACCCGACACTGGCATATTGTTCATCACGTTTTGTGATTTTCTACAAGTCGAAATTTGTTTTTGATAGCACAAGGTCGAAGCTCTCGTCGATACGAGAAAAACGAGTCATGGATCACTGTCGAACGCACCTCCACACGTGGCTGGAACGAAGATGGGTCATCATTGCACGCGCCAATTCGGGCCCCCTCGGGCACGTGCGTCGCACGCACTGTTTCGGCCCCAAGCGCGTGCGATGCACACGCAGAGGCCTGGTGCGTGCCATGCACACGCCAGCATAGTGACGACAGCCAAGCACGTGTGTGGCACATGCCGGTCAGTTCGTCCGACTGGCCCAACCGACCCGACCGGTCCAACCGGACCGACCCGACTCGAAGGCCCGTTGACCCCTTTGACCATTGACTGTTGACCATCGTTGACCACCATTGACTGACGTTGACTTGTGTTGACCACCATTGACCGGCCAAAAAAAAAAGGAGGAAAATTTTGTATTTTCCAATTTGTTCGTTATGGATTGTAAGTAATCTATTTTTTTTATTATGCATTTATTGCATGAACCATGGAAAATTTTGTATTTTCCCTTTTGTTCATTGTGGATTATAAGTAATCCATTTTTATTCTGCATTTGTTACAGAAACTATGATGCGTTATGCACACATACTTGCATTTCCGAGAACGGATGAAAAAAATGCAAGACTTAAAGGGCTAATGACGGAGTTAGCTAATTATCGGTGGAATAACGGTGATGTAGTATCACACATGGTTAGGGTCAATCCTATGCCGGATTTTGAGAATGGGCCGGCTTTAATGAACACTCTTCCACTTGAATGACAAGCAGTGTTAGATCGCCTATGGGAGGTCAATATGGTCCTGGATTATAGGAGGCTTACAATAGCTTTTGTAAAAGAATACTATAGAATCAAGTTAACCAAAACTTCAACCCTTAGGATGAGTGCCACATGGCTCAAAGTGAATGTGCCTTGGAGGTGGCATGAGAGCTCTCTAAAAGTTTTTCCATGGTTGGCCAATGTGCCTTCAGAATTCTTAGAGAATTTTACTGATAGATTATAAAAGACTTTCCCTATTTAATTTTCAGATTAGTCTGAGATGCTTTTAGTGTTAATATCTCTTTCTATGTTGATATTTTCCTCTGGATATATTACTTAGTGTAGTGGACATGATTAATAATTGAAAGTTCAATGTTATTTGTTGTTGTAAATAGTATGTTAATTTACAATTAGTTGTGGGAAGTTCAAGAAATTTTTAATGACTTTGCTGAACTTATTTTGCATAGAAGATTATATTAATGATAGTTTTAAGTTATGATTTTTTGGATGATGATTGGAAACAAAGTGACTTTTTGATTCCGAAACCATACTAAAAATTATTCATTAATATGATGGGTCTGTGCAAAATGGATGCATAAACGATAAACATTAATAATTCGTGCATGTGTCTGATATATTCAAATCGATGGCTTCAGCAACTAGGAACATAATTACTGATTTAAACAAAAAAGACAAAATGAACGGCAAGAATTGTGAAATATTGAATATGAAAATTCAATATGTGTTTGAAAAACAAGAAGCACTAGAAGCTCTTGATCATGTTATGGAAGAACTTGAAGATGTTGTGCACCACCTTGAGCTAGCAGAGGACTGCCTCAAGGCATTTGAGAAGGAAACACATATTTGCTATATTGCTTCCAAGTCAGAAGGAGCTTCGAGCTCTAAGCGCAAGCGCATTGATTCGTTCAATATGTAGAAATGCAAGGGATCAAGTCATTCTTACAAGAAACCAAGAGCTAACCAACATAATAGATGAAAACGTCCTTGAATGAAGAGTATTTCAAGGGTGAAGTGTTACAATTGTGACCAGAATGGTCACTATGCTCGCAACTGTCGTGAGTCAAAGAAGGTACTCAACCCTTGTACTCTTAAGAACTTTGCTAATGTGTGAAGTTCTATATTCATAGCTAAATCTAATCCTTTGTAGACTGTAGATTCGAAGGCAACAAACTATGTAGCGAAGGATAAAGAATCCTTCGTGAAATTCCGATGAGTACCAACTAGAATTAAGTGGATTTATGTAGAAAACAATTCCATAGCAAAAGTAAAATGAATTGGCACTTGTCAACTGAACATACGTGGTGGACGCACTTTGTTCCTACATGATATATTGTATGCTCCGGAGATTCGTCGGAATTTAATGTCTGTTTTAGTGTTGGTTAAGCTTGGTTTTAATATAAACTTCCATAATAGTGGTGTGAATTTGTATTTGGATACAAATTACTATGATTGTGGTTATTTTCTAGATGCTTTCATTGTATTAAATATTGATTATGGTAATGCTAATGTTTGTTATTCCCTTTTCACGTCTCTTAATTCATATGATAATGATATGAGTGTGTGGCATGCTAGACTTGGTCATATTGGCCAACAATGTATGAATAGACTAGCCAAAGAGGGCTTGTTAGGCAATATTGAAAAAATCGATTTGCTCATATGTAAGCATTACCTAGTAGGGAAAACGACAAAAAAAACATTTGAAAAAGGTAAAAGAGTTGAATTTCCTTTGCAATTAATCCATTTCGACGTCTGTGATCCAATGAATGTGAGAAGAAGGCATGTGACTGTTTATTTCATCATATTTATAAATGATTATACTCGATTCGTATATGTTTATTTGATTTCTCATAAATCTGAAGCATTGAGTTATTTCAAAAGGTTTATGAACTTGGTAGAAAATCAATTAGACAAGAAAATAAAAGTATTGAGATTCGATCGAGGTCGAGAATATTTGTCTGATGAGTTCAGAAAGTTATGTGATGAAAAAGGAATAGAAAGACAGTTGTCTATTCCATATACTCCTTAACAAAATGGTGTTGCGTAGAGAAGGAACAGAACCCTATTGGAAATGGTTCAGTCCATGATGGCACATGCTAACTTACCTATCACTTTTTGGAGTGATGCGTTATTAACTGTTGCCTACATACTTAGCCGGGTACCTTCCAAATTAGTTACTTCCACTCCATATGAGTTATGGACAAGTAGAAAACTGAACTTAAGTTTTCTTAAACCATGTGATTGTGCTACTTATACTCATGAGCCATCTCACAAGTTTGGGAAATTTGGTCCCAGAGGAAATAAAAGTATTTTCATAAGATACTATGAATACTCGAAAGGGTATATATTCATAGGTAAGCAGGAAAGTGGAAGTATAACTGAATTCGAATCACGGGATGTCACATTCTTGGAGAATGAATTTACTAAGAATGGTGAAATAGGTGAGGATTACTCCTTATTTGCAATCTTGGATCAAGATAATGAACTTAATGGAGTTCGTCCAAACAGGAGTAACATGAGAAGTGATGGATTTAATTCAACTCACTCTCAATTACAACCACATGATGAGATGATATCGTCATTATATAATCCGAGTGAGAGCATGATGGAGAATGATGTGCAAAGTGTATAATCTCCCATACGACGAACAAGTCCCAAAAGTATTCCCCATCGACATTTTGACATTGAAGGGGAAACTTTTATGGTTGCTTCACAAGATGAGGATGAGCCAAGAAATATTAATGAGGTTCTAAATTACCCTAGTAAGGAAAAATGGATGCATGCAATGAAAGATGAGATAGAGTCAATGAAGTCAAGTCATGTTTGGGAATTGGTTGATCTTCCAAAAAGATGCAAAGCTATTGAGAACAAATGGATTCTCAAAATAAAGCGTAAAGCCGATGGCTCGATAGAAATGCATAAAGCTCGCATTGTGGTGAAGGGGTATAATCAACAGGAATGAATTGATTATGAAAAAGCATTTTCTCCTGTAGTGAGATTTACCTCAATTCGCATTATTTTGGTAATAGTGACAAGTATGGATCTTGAGTTACATTAAATGGATGCAAAGACTGATTTTCTCAATAGAGAATTAGATGAAGAAATATATATGGAATAACCTGCTGGTTTCATAATGAAATGTCAAGAAGAAAAGGTACGTCGACTTTTGAGATTGATATATGGCCTTAAGCAGTCGTCAAGACAATGGTATATACATTTTCATAATGCCATAATGTCATATGGTTTTACAATGATTAATAAGGATCATTGTGTATATATTAAAAGATCTAAAGATCAATTTATGATCATATCATTATATGTTGATGATATACTAATTACCGTAAGCAATATGGAGTTTGTTAACACTGTCAAGAGTTGGTTATCTTCCAACTTTGAGATGAAAGATATGGGTGAGGTTGCATACATTCTTTGAGTTAAGATTTCAAGAGATCGTTCGAAGAGATCGTTATCTCTTTCGCAAGAAACATACATAAATAAGATTCTTGAACCATTTTATATACAAGATTGTAAACCCATAGATATTCCCATTACAAAAGGTGAAGGATTGAGCCATAGACTGTGTCCAAGGACTCCATAAGAAAATGAACAAATGAAACATGTTCCTTATGCTAGTGTTGTTGGAAGTTTGATGTACGCTATAATGTGTACAAGACCTAACATATGTTTTGTAGTTGAAATGGTGAATAGATACTAATCCAATCCAGGTCAAGCACATTGGAAGGCTATTAAAAGAATACTGAGGTATCTTAAGGGAATTGTTGATTACAAGTTGAATTAACAAGGAAATGATCTGCGACTTGAAGGCTATTCGGATGCTGATTAGGGAGGAGATTTGGATGAAAGGAAATCTACCTCTAGTTTTGCTTTCTTACTAAATAATGGTGTCATATCTTGCAGCAGTAAGAAGCAAACATGCATAACTTTGTCCACAATGGAAGTTAAGTTCGTGGCATTATCAGCAGCAATACAAAAGGTGTTTGGCTTAAGAGATTTTTGGATCATTTAAGTATTATTGAGTATGCTACAAATCCATTATTGGTTAACTGTGATAGTCAAGCAGCTATAGCGTACACCAAAGATCCAAAATATCATGGCAATACCAAACATATGGATACCAAGTATAAATTTGTCAAGGATATGGTTGCACGAAATGATGTGAACTTACAGTACATATCTACACATAGAATGGTAACAGATCCTATGACAAAACCAATACCTAGAGATGTGTTTTGTGGCCATGTGAAATCTCTAGGATTCTGTAGAGGCTGATGTGTTGAATATTATAATTTCCCTGAAGTGTTCACATTTAATGAATTTGTATTTTTCATTATTAATGCCTATGAATCTTTGTTTGACGTTTATGCATATTAATGCTCAGTGCATTATATTAAGTTGAGAAAGTATGTCGGACAGATAAAAGATTAACGCACTCACACGGGTAATCACTTATATTTACTATGTGATAAATAGAGATGAAACGATTTTTAAGCTTATTATCTAGGTGATAATTGAGAACTCAAGCTTAAAATACATAAGTCACCTTAACTGAGTGTTAAGATGAGAACATAATATTTACTATGTCCGAAAGTAAAATAATCTACATATTTTACTTTATCTGTCTATGATACTAGATGTGAGTTCTGATAAATTTTGTAAATGAGTAGACGTGTGAATTCAAGTTAGATATTATGTATGTCTGAACTATCATCTGTACGGTATTAAAGGTGTAGACATTCGCTCCATGTGAAATGAATTAAATATCGTAATACGTATTTCATACTACGTATGCATGAGACGACCAATAAGAGTGGCAAAAGTTTGATCTCAACTTTTATACCGTGTGAGACTCTTGAGGAAAAAGGTTCCTCAATTTAGTGCCCTCATAACTCTTACTTATTATCAAGATTTCTATTTAATGTTTGCTATATTAGGATGTTGCCAATGATCATGAATTGATTCGATCTAACAGAACATTTCTAGAAAAGCAAGCCAAACTAAAAATTGTGAGTTTGAAGTAAAGAGGAAGATCGAATTTAGAGAATCACATTCTAGTTTTGTATTCACTGGTCGACCAATTATGATTGTTTTTGGGATAATCATAATTGTGAATACAATATATCACTGTTTAAAAAGAGATCAAGAAAGAGATATAAATGTGATCAATCGATCAAGGGTACTACATACTAAATCTACTCAAAGTGTGATGTCCATTATGAGCTGCTATATATTCCTAACAGATGTATGGCAACGTGCTCTCAAAGTACGCTGGTCGCACGGATTATTCATTGATATGAATGTTGCAGAGAGGTAAAGAGGATCATGTTCGACCCACCATGTGTGAGTGGGAGATTATGGGTTTAGTCTATGTGATGATGGGCCTAAGTGGGCCCGTCCGCCCATGTTGGGCCTAAAAGCCTGGCCCACAAGATAAGGGCCCATGGAGGAACAGTTGCGATGTGAAAGGCTATGTTGTTTAGATACGTAGGGTTATATCTTTTGGATGAACTTTTTACGTTGAAGAGATACGTCTTTTGGAGAATACGTAAGAGAGAAAAAGAAAAAGGGAACGTACCTTTTGGAGTATGTACGTTGTTTTCAGTCTCTCTCTCCCTCCATGTAGCGTAAGACACTACGCTCCCTAAAAATAGAGTTTTCTCCCCCTAACAACAACAATACGCTCTTCGATAGAACGAGATCAAGATTCTTCCTCAATCTTCAACATTGGTGTTTAATCTGTGGATAATAAGGTACACTCGATTCCGTGGTATGTCTTTGATCGGTGATACATGTTTGTTCTTGGGCTCGTCTTCCGCATTCATTTTAGGGGTTCGATTTAGTGTCGAATCCGTTTTAGGGAATCAATAAATCCCAACAGTCAAAAATAACTTAAGCATTTTGAGAAGCTCTAACGAGGCTTAGAACAACTCGGGCTACTTCAAACAGTTTCCAAGGATCTAGTTTTTCCAACAGACTTTGGTCCATTGGCGAGGATCGCCATTTTATCCAACACGAGTGAATTTCCAAGGAGAAATGTTTGAACAGCAACTACAATTTTTGGACTACAAAAACAACACTAAAACTAACAATCGTGACATGCTTGAGCCTAGTCACACACTCAACTAAGTGCAGGACCTTAACTGTGGAATTATGCCATATGAATATTTATGTAGTATTCAGTAATGTAATTGCAAAACTATTTATAATATTACCAACAAAATGGTTAATTACCGGGTTGAATTGCACTGCTGTGATAGATAACAAATACAAGCACATACATACATACATACCTTGCCATCGATGCAAATCGGTTCTGAATACCAACCTAACAATTTTAATCACGAGTCATGTCTATCAATACCTGGATCCAAAAGATCTAATACAAGAATTGTCTATATCATGTATTTCGGCTAAATTTATTAGCCTTTTGAAGAACATAATAGAACGATCATATACTCCTTTTATAGAACCTTTGCAATAGCTCGCGACTTCTATCTCTCTTCAACCATATATTTTTTAAGCTTAAAAGTGCATAAGCATAACCAATCATTGAAATTAAGATTTCGTTGAGTTTATAATGTTTCAAGCACATTCTTCTTGTATCTTCTCTTTAAGGAATTATTTACCCCACGTTGTTAATGGTTACTGACAAATACCCTCCGAGATATAACAAAATCTCGATGAGAATATCAACAAGCAACTCTAGTACTTCTTCAAAAACTCTAAAAGGGAAAACAATTAAAAAAGATGGGTGTACAATTTTAGTAAGAAGAATCGAAAAAGTGAAAAATTGAGATGTAAATTACGTGTATATATAGTGAAGTTATGTCTCAACAGATATGCTCTTAAAAATCATTTTAAAAATTCAGAAAAAAAATAATAATAATATATTTTTAAAAAATTTTGAAGCTTAAAAGTGCATTGGCATGATCAATCATTGAAATCAACACTTTGTTGAATTTATAATGCTCCAAGCACATTCTTCTTCTATCTTCTTTTTAAGAAATTATTTGCCCCACAACATTGATAATGATTACTTTTTAAAATCCTCTGGGATATAACAAAATCTTGATGAGAATACTAAATAGCAATTCTAGTATTTTTCTAAGAACTCTGAAAAGGAAAACAATTGAAAAAGATGATTGTATAATTTTAGAAAGAATAATCGAATAAGTGAAAATTTGAGATGTAAAATTATGAATAGATATATATATATATATATATATATATATATATGCATATGTATGTGTGTGTGTCTATATATATAACAGATCTAACAAATCGGAGTACTACAGTAAGAGAACAAGGAAGTATAAGAGATCTAACAGATCTATATGAAATGTATAAGAACAAGAAAGTAAAGGACTGTATAAGAACTTAAATAAAATTGTGAGAATTAAAAATAATATAAAGAACAAAAGCAATATAAAGTATATAAAGTGAGAGTATGCATAAATAAAAACCAACCATGAAGGTGGTATGAACTTGTATTATAAGAAACTAAAATTACATGTATTGAATGATGCAGAAACTAAAGCATCAAGTCATCCACTAGGGCGATAATCCATACTCCAGGGAGTATTGATGTTTATATTACAAAAAATGGTTAACCACTATCATGTAAGTTGGTAACCCTGTATAAAACTATGTATTGAAAAAACTTACTTCGAAACTAAGGGGTATAAGGTAAGAAAGCTTGAGGCTTGAAAGGATGAGGGTTTACAAGAGGGTGAGGAGGAAGAGAGAAGAGAGATCTGAAAATTTCAAGTCCCCTTCTTCTATGTCAAGAGAGTGTATTTATAGGAAGTGCTACAATGTTTGAACAGTGTAAAGTGAACAATACTAAGTGAACAATATAAAGTGAACAGTACTGAGTGAATAGTAAACAGTGTATAGTCTTTGGGCCGCTGTAACAATATTGGCATGTGATGTATTGGCTTTAATCTCTGTCTAAGTAGATCCCGTAGCAATCATCTTTATAGGTGTTTCCACTGTGATGTGACTGTGAGAATCCGCCAGGATTGTCTTGAGATTTAAAATATCCACATTGTGATCCTTCCGCTTCGGGAAGCATTGTTCTGAGGATGTCGCGGTATTCTTCCTTGCTCTGGACTGCAGCTAGCGCTGCACCTGCTAAGGATTTCTCTTGTAAAAAAAATGTATTTGATGAAACTGTGGTTATTTGATTTTTCTGGCTATTTAGCCATATTTTAACCGCAACCTCATATCCTTGTTCATGGCGTTTGAATACATCCCACCATTTTGTCTTGTATTTTCGGACAAGTAAGGGTATCAGTTTGGAGGATGTAGTGTATTCAAATTCCCAAACTATTACCCATGAGATTTTGAATATTATGAAAAAATGCATAAGGCATGGGAACCTTAGACCATGTTGAACTGATTCAAAGTATTTATGAAATATTTGGTATCCTTGATTGATTGTGGGGTGCAGTATTATATCAAAGGACCAAAGAAATCCCACTATGGTAGGCTTTTTCGTGGAAAGTTATCTTTGAAGAATACTAGCCAAGTATGTTGGAAATTTGTATTTTGTCTATAAACCACCAGGCTTCTTGGTAGTCCCAGTAGGTATACGAGGAGGAGTAAGGTAGGATTTGGGTAAGTCTGATTTGGAATTTTTTAGGTGTATGAGGTGAATCTCCCCAGTGTGAGAGGTGTATGACTTTACTGATGGATATAGTGGAGTATAGGATGTTTTCTGTATTGGTTTTGTCAGTAAAGTGAGTAAACCTTGCCGATTCTATCTCCACTAAAATTTGCTCGTAATAAGCAAGGGTTTTATTTGCATTATGTGGTTTAAAAAACCAATTTTTTGGAAAGATGTATTTTGCAAATTTGATTGGATCTTCATCGTAGAATCCATCTTCTACAATCAGTATTTTTTAAAAATATGTTTTGGGGAAAATTTTTTATATTTGAGAATGAGAGGTTGCCTATGGCCTAATGACCACCTCATTCAAAATTCTTTTGTATTCCGCTTGTTTTTGTGTAACAAGTGGGGAGGGATTGTTGCTTACCTCAATGGCACTAGATGGCTCTTTCTATACTGTTTTTTGTAAAGTTTGGGCCAGTAATAGTAGTGTTTATTTGGGTAGTATGGCAGCTAGATGGTTAAAGGCTTATGTGGGTTCTTCTTTTAAAGGTGTATTTGGTATTGGGTGTTGTTGTAGAAATGACTGGTTGTTTTCTGCCATTTGGAGCCATATCTTGATGGGTGTCAAGCCTATTGGCTTTGGTGGTGTATTGGAAGTTTCGGCAATGAATTTGCCTTTGTCTTTTTTTTTTTTTTGGATCTTGGCATGATGGTATCCCTTGTCAAAATTCTCTTGTGAGAAAATCAGGTAATAAATTTGAAGAACCATTTATAAATTCAATGTCAAAGTCAAATACTGAAAGTATGGCTTGCCATATGGCAAAAATTTGTTTTGATGCAATATTTAATATGTCTTTTTGTGAAATGTCTTTGGTTGATTTGCAATCAATCCTCAAGAGAAATGTTTTATTCAATAAATCTCCTTGGAATTTTGATATAGACAAAACTATAGCAAGTATTATTTTTTTTATTGTTGAATAATTTTGCTGGGTGGAATTCCAATGTTTTGATATAAACTAAACAACTTGTTCTTTGTTGTTGTTGACTTGTTTAAGAATGCCACCATATCATAATTCTGAGGCATATGTTTCTACTATTTTGAAAGTAGAAGGGTCAGCAAGGTGTAGGCATGGTATATCTTTCACATGAATCTTTATTTGTTTGATGATGTCTGTATGGACTGAAGTCCATGGTGGAGGATCCTTACGTAACCTTCGGTGTGAAGGTTTGCAAAGAATATTTATATTAGGAAAGAAATTTATAATATAATTGAGGCTTCCTAAAAACCTTTATAATTGAGTTTTGTCTTTAATCTCATCAAGAAATTTGTTTGTAAAAGATATTGACCTTTCTATGGGAGTTCTGGTACTTAAATGGATATAATGACCTAGAAATATAATCTTGGTCTAGAAAAGTACAATTTTAGTAGGAGAAGGTATTAGAGCCAATGGGAAGGTTATAGATAGTCTTTGTAAGACCATACTCACAGATCGAGAGCCATTCATTGGCATCCTTCTTGCTTCTACAGAGTGGTCCAAGCCGTAAGTCCCTGAGTGGTTGTTAAACCGTTGGTTTAGCTTTGTAACGGTTCTGAAGAAGGAATAGTTTCGATCTTAAGTATGAGCTTACTTAGAAGATCTACATCTTCCTCTAGTTCTCTATCACAAATGAACTCAGATACAAGTCATATACATAGAGAAGAAGTAAGGATAGAAGATTTCAATAAATCTATAGGAAATTGTGAAATTCCTAAAATTCAGCTTAAAGAAATATACAAACAATCAAAATCGAAATTCTTCAAAAAATCAGACTATGTCATAGCCACCAAAGAAGGAGATATTCCTCTTTCTAATTCTTATGAAAAAATACATCTTTTGAATCAAGAGTCTATCAAGAAGCATAAGCAAAAATGCAATTATATTCATATAGGATTAGTTCAAGTAGGAATCAAACCTCTTACAAAAGAAGGTCTTAATACATCCATTCTTTTAGTTTTACGAGATTCATGTCTCTTGAACTATGATGAATCTATTCTCGGTACCGTGGAAACAAGTCTCTGCAAAGGTCCTATACATTTTGATTGTTACCCCAATTTCTCAATATCCCTCAAGGATAAGAACATTCTTAAAGCCCTTACACTCCAAATAAAAATCCATAATTACAAAGTAGCAGATGGATCCATTCCTTTAACTCTTGTCTATAGGATCCATTATAAAGCCATGGCCTCTGCCTTTGGAGAAAATGCTTTCAGACATAGTCCAAGAGGAGAAACACTTCTCCTCCAAACTACATTTCTAGAGCTTATAGAACAATTCCTAGGTCTATTAACTGAAATCAAGTCACTCTACCTAAACAATGGGAATTAGAAAACCAAATTCCTCAACAAGTTGTTCAAAATACTAGTCTAACCAATGTTATTCAACATCCAGAATGAAGGGTCACAATTAGGTTTCCTGGAAGATATTTTGATTCAAGATCTAGTCCTTTATTTCATTCATCCTATTCAAGATCAGTAGATCTAAATCACAATCTCCCACCTATAATTACCATTCCTCCAAGTACGCATAGAGATAACTCCATTAGAGAAACAACACATTTACCTCCTAATACCAATAGAAATAATCATGAGACATCCCCTGAACCATAAATTAGTGATTTAGATAATAGATCAGAGATTTCCAAGCTAGTTTTCCAACATAACCAACCTGAACCAGTTCTAGAAAATACATATTCTCCTCATCATTTTCCTACTTATTCACAAATGATAGATGCTGAGCTTAATGTTTTGGAAAAACAGTTTGAACCAAACAAAGCATTCCTTAATAAAGAATTTAATTCTTAAAACAACAGATAAATCAGAAAAATGGTTCTTCAAAACCTTTGCTGATAAAGCAAAAAACATCAAGCAAATATATTATGACTACATATATGAATATGAAGTCCATATATTTTTCTTTGATTGGTTAGAAGAACAATTCCTCGAACCAAAAGAAATAGTTATTTTAGATCATTATTATAAGTGGAAACTTGATAATGGTGAAACCATAGAATCCAATCATCCACCTCTTAGGAGAATAAAAATACAACATGGAGATAGTGAGGTAACAGCTACTCTTTTTAGGCTTGCAAACAAAGGACTCTTTACACTCACAAGGTTATTGAACAAAACAATTATACAAATCAACATTTAGTTACCATAGGAAAACAATTGAATAGGATAGAATCCACAATTCAGAATCCTACTCAACTCATCACACCACAAGTCAACACACTCAAAAAAAACCCATTTTTAAGGCTTTTGAATTTCCAAGATATCTTAAAACCTAAGTTTGCTAAGGCCTTAGAACAAAAGAAAAAGCTTTTAGGAAAATCAAAAATAGAACCTACACTTATACTAGACACTCCTAAATTCCAAGGATTAATTATTAATGACACCCCAGACCAACCTACCATTAATATCTTGATTAAACCCTCTAGTAACTCTGATAATGAATCAGTCGCTAAGGTAAACAGACTTAATTGGAGACAACCTCTAAAAAATCTATTATAATAGAGCTACCCCACCTAACATCGCAAATTTATTACCTAATGCCATTTATGAATGGAATATAGATGGTGTTACCGAAAGCAATATCATGAATATTTTAAATAACATGGTAATGCTTGCCAATGCTTACAAAACACAGCAAGATGTTTCTGATCATACTGTTGCTGATCTTTTAGTAGCCGAATTTACTAGACAATTAAAAATTTGGTGGGATAATTTTTTGACTGATGAACAAAGAATACAAATTTTAACTGCCTATAAAATCGATGACTTTGGCCAACGCATAGATGATGATCAAGGACACCTCATCCAAGATGCAGTGAATACTCATATATATTCCATTTCACAACACTTCATAGGAGACCCTTTACATATTAGAGATAGGAACCAAGATCTCTTATCCAATATGCGCTGCAAATCCTTAGGGAGATTTAGAGAATACAAAGAACTCTTCCTTCAAAGGGTTCTTATTAAACCTAACTGCAATCAACCTTTTTGGAAAGAAAAATTCTTAGCTGGTTTACCCCAAATAATAGGTGACCAAGTTAGAGATAGATTTAAAGAAGAATACAGTGGCCAAATTCCTTACGATCTTCTTTCTTATAGAGAAATAGTCTCTTATGTTTACAAACAAGGAACACAAATGTATAATACAATCAAATTACAAAGACGGCTCGAGGAAGAACAATATCTGACCAATAGAAGTTTAGGAGATTTTTGTGCTCAATACGACCCCTCTTATAATGAAAAAACAAAACCAAAATGTAAGGAAACTTGTCCTTATGAGAAAGAAACAAAGAAACATCGCAACAAACCTCATCCTTGTAGGAATAAACAAAGACACCAGAATAACCAAAATAGACCTCATACCGATAAGAAAAATTTTAAAGACATTAAATGTTACTCTTGTGGTAGAAAAGGTCGTATTTCAAAATATTGTAGGATTAATAAGAAATTAAATGAACTTTCTCTAGATGACAATACTTTTAACCAATTAAACAACATCTTCATAGAAAATGGTGATACTTCTTCTGATGAACTTCTTGAGGAAGAAGGTCTTCAGATTAATGAAATAGAAACCTCTTGCGATTCAGATTATGAAGACGCCTCTCCTGACAAACCTATTCCTAAAATAAATATGTTAACAAAAGAAGAAGAATTTCTTCTTAGCACAGCTGACAAAATAACCAACCCCGAAGCCAAAAAAGAATACTTAAATAGACTTCATTCCTCTATGAACATTATTACTAATCCCAATACTTCTTACAATCTAAAAGAAATTAAAAAAAAAAAAAAAACCCAGTCTAGACCCATAAATATTAATGACCTTCAAAATGAAATAAAACAACAAAAAATAGAAATACAAGCTCTAAAAGCAACACAGTTAGAAATGAAACAAGAAATTTCTGCTATAAAATCCCTTGTCATAAAAGGAAAGACAAAATTAGAAGACCAAAATGAAATCACCAATACTTGACACTTCGGACCCAGTTTTTTTTATGTTACTAACAGAAATAACATCTAGAAAATGGATAATAAATATTATGATAAAAATCAACAATGAGTTCATTATTGAAACAACGGCACTCTTTGATACAAGGGCTGATCTCAATTGTATCAAAGAATGCCTTGTTCCAACAAGATACTTTGATAAAACATCTAAATCCTTAAAATCAGCCTCAAGAGACAAATTAAATATACAATACAAATTACCGGAGGCCTTAATAGTAAAAGATCAAATGTCCTACAAAACATCTTTTCTTCTAGTAAAAAATATGAGGCAACGAGTAATTCTTGGAACACCTTTCATACAATTAATCCAACCTTTTTACAGTTACTAATGAAGGTATTGAAACCCATGCTTTAAACAAAAAAATTACCTTCAACTTCATAACAAAACCATAGAAGAGAAGCTTAAATATTTTACAAGAACATTCTATTTCAGAAATAAATTGTCTTATAAAAGACAAATAAAACCAACTTGAATTCTTAAAAGAAGATTTAGATTCAAAAGAACAGAAGAAAATCTTATAAAACCAAATGTTATAGAAAAAATAGCTTCTTTACAAAAACACATAAGAAAAAACATATGCCCTACCTTACCCAATGCTTTTTGGAAAAGAAATAAGCATATTGTATATTTACCTTGCGAACATGATTTTTCTAAAAACAAAATACCTACAAAAGCTTGTCCTACACAGATGAACCAAGAAGTTCTAAAATTTTGCCAGACAAAAATACAAGACCTCTTAAATAAAAAAAACTCATAAGGAAAAGCCAATCACCATAGAGTTGCTCTGCTTTTTATGTCAATAAAAATGCTGAACTAGAAAAAGGAGTTCCCAGATTAGTTATTAACTATAAACCTCCTAATGCAGCCCTTAGGTGGATAAGATATCCAATACCCAATAAAAAAGATTTGCTTAACAGATTTGCTTGACATGAAGTCATGATTTTGGCAAATACAAATTAGTGAAAAGGATAAATACAAGACAACTTTTACAGTCCCTTTTGGCCAATACGAATGGAATGTTATGCCATTTGGCCTCAAAAATGCTCCTTCAGAATTCCAAAGAATTATGAATGAAATTTTCAATCCTTATTTAGAATACGTCATAGTTTATATAGATGATGTTCTAGTATTCTCTTCCAATATAGAACAACATTTCAAACATTTATCTACTTTTATAAAAATAATCATACAAAACGGTCTTGTAGTCTCTCCTACTAAAATATATATATATATATATATATATATATATATATATATATATGTCTTTTTAGAACCAAATGCAACATTTCTGAAGAAGTTATGTTTGACCAGATATGCTCTTAAAAAACATATCGAAAATTTGGAATAAATAATGATGATGATGATGATGATGATGATGAAGACGACGACGACTTACGACGACGACGACGGTGGTGGTGGTGGTGGTGGTGGTGGTGGTATATTTTAAAATTTATTTTAATTCCAAACTTCATAATTTATGAAAATTTGACCTTTCAAGAAGGAGTTATGTTCGAATAGACACAACTCTTCAAATGTTAAGAGATTATGTTCAAATAGACATAATTTTCCTAAGGTTGTAAGACCACCTAACCATAGTTAAGCAAAGTAATAAAATTGAAAATTAAATAAAAAATAACCGTAATTCCTAATAAGACAAAGTAATTATTTTATAATAAAAAATTGGAATTTTAATAAGAAAAATAATTTCAATAGGGACTTCCTTACTAAATCAAGGGCTGTAGAAGGAGAAGCTACAACAATACGTTGCTCAATCTTGTAAAACAATTCCGAAACAAAATGCTATCTTATGACTTGCTTTAAAACACTTTAAAAAAAAAAACTTCCATGAGACAATACTAGCAACAGACCAAGCTAGTTGATATTGTAGCTTATAGTATTCCTATTCTAATCAGGCTTCCTTATGGTTAAATGCGCTTACATTTTGTTGTTACTCTTAACTCCTTTCTTCCGCCGCTTTCCATGCTCTTCTTCTAGAAAATTGAGTATAACTGCAGAATGCTTAGAAGCTCTGTGGTAACATTTAAGTTGTTGGGCCACTTCATGCAAATCGTGTGAATTGACTACCTCAAAATGTTGTGATCCCTTCATAACTTTCATGACCATACTTTCCAGCACATATGCATGTCCATGAAGAAACTTTACCAGCTTGAGCACTTCCTTATATTTGTATCTTAAACAACCATAAAATAAAAAAACTCTCAACATTCTTGAAATGCCGAGCCCAATGCTTGAACTTCTTCTTTATATGCCAATGGCTTGTGTGATCAAAATTGCTGGAGTAATCAAATTTACAGAAGTCTAAGTTTGAATTATACTGCACACGGATAAATAACAGAATGAACGTTCCAAATAAAACACGATTTTATTTCCACAATTTAATATCTTGATCACCGGAAAGAACAATCATCTCTTGTCAAATCAGATGTGTAGTCTATAGTAATGAAATTCGAGGAAGTCATAAACGAGGGAAACCAAAATTCGGGTACCCAAACTCATTAAATGCAAGCTCAATCTTCTAATCGTCACCATCATAGTGGCATTCACAGAGAGAGAGAGAGAGAGAGAAGAATCCAGGAGATTGTCGTGAAACTTTTTGGATCATTATGGAGGGAGCATTTGAAACATAAGCTGTGAGGGTCTTGAAACTTCCAGAGCATTATACTAGTTTCACTTATTGATGGACTCAAGGGGACAAAAGAAGGGAGAGACTTTGGATGGTACATTCTAGTGAATCCTTTGATTTATATCTTAACTTGCGAATTAGAATTTAGGGAAAATACCTCGTAGCAATCATATAGCTTAAAAATTATAACCAGCTTTTCCAAATTTGGTGTAGTTGCTAGTATGTTTGCTATAGGGGGAAAGCCGAATTCGGAAATGGCCACGTGCAGGTTCAGAGACTTGCAATTCGGCAGCGAAACCTGCAAGTCTTCTATCTGAGCCCGCATGACCTACCAAATAAAAAGGTAAAGTCAGATCACCAAGAAATAAAAGTTTCGGGTCACATTCTTGTATTTGTTATGCTAGCAAAGTATAGCTCGGAATGATAGAACATAGATTATGCTTCTCTCAAATACATCACTATCCGGTACTTTTTTCCTCATAGAATATTCATCAATATAACCCTTATACGTCCACTAGCTTTGGCAGATTAATGTCCCCTATCCTAAGTGAAAACCTGCAGGAAAAGATAATGTCCATTATGAAGCAAGATGACCATACTCACCTCAACGCACACACGGACCGAAAAAAACTCGAGTAGCATTCTGCGGGTGGGAAAGCATTTTCCTTGGCCGGCAGAAATCTGATGCGGTTGGACCATCGAAATCTAAGTCCGCTTCAAGCAAGGATGGTGCTTCAACAATTCTTATTATCTCATCAAAATAATAACCTCTCACACACAATGACAGTAATTGAGGAATGTGTAAGGGGAATTCCACACTAATGTTATCAATGACCAACTCTTTCAAACTTGTCGAACGAATTCCTTCTACATCCCAGCAACTTTTCAAACTCAAGTATTCAAGAATAGGGCTGCCCATCAAAATTTTCTTAAGCACATCATCACTCATGTTGGGATATAATACACAGAAACGATAGGATCTTACAATTTACGTCAACGCGAAATTACCAGAGAAATAAATGAGAAAAATAATGACACTAGAAATTTACGTGATTCGGTCTGAGTATTGATACCTACGTCCACGAGGAGAGCCAGTAACAAATAATCCACTAAAATCGGAGAATTATAATTTATAATCACTCACACACTCAAGTGTTTTCCACACCTAAATTTAACTCCAAACCCAATGTTAAACAACTCACTTGAAAATAAATTCACGGCACAAAAATACCATGCGTTTAAATCGCATGCCAAAAAGAAAATTTCAGCTTCTCTTCGGTGGACGTGCGGCTTCTTACGTTTGGCTTCGGCGGAATCCTTTTCTTCACAGGGTTTTTGAGCCGCGGGCACAAGAAAGGACGTCTTCTAATATATATGTGCCCCAAAAGTCAAATTCTTGACTTGGGTCCGCCATCCACGTGCAGACTTCGCCCTTTAATTCCATCTACGAGAAGGAAACTCAGGTGTGGAATATGTGTGTGCCCAAAACTCTTGGGCCCCACCACCTTTTATCTTTTACGTGCAAGGACTCCTTCCTTCGCCAAAGGAGTTGTGCGTGTGTGCCTAGAGTCAACACTTTGACTTTGGGCCCCACAAACCAATCGCCTTTTTCGAATTATACAATAAAGAAGAAAACTTTGCTCTCTATTTTATTTTTATATTTTCTCTTTTATGCAGCTTCAAGAATTCAGTTAATCGCATTTTGTAAACGCTCAAACTCGAAACATAATTTAACAATTCTTCACATTGACTCGATATTTGAAGCCAAGTTATAGTACTCATCATCCATGCTGCTCTCCCAACGCCCTGACAGGCGCTCACTCTCCACAGACGCCAATAAAGCTCAAGCATAGTTTCAACTTCGCCAAAGGAACAGACTTAATCATAATGTCTACCAGGTTATCTACTGTAACAATTTGGTTAACAGTAACATTATTCTTAGCTAAGACATCTCAGATAAAGTAATACCTGATGTTGATATGCTTCGTTCGCTTGTGATAAACTAAATTATACGCCAAATATATCGTGCATTGGTTATCACAATGTATATCCACACTTTTCTGTTCTAACCCAAAGTGCGAAAGCAAACTTTGTAACCATATTGCCTCCTTCGCTACAAAGGTTAGTGCCATATACTCTGCCTCAGTCGAAGACAAGGCAATGTGATCCTGTAAGGATGCTTTTCAACTAACTACACCACCCGCTAGCGTAAATACGTACCCTGCTAAAGACCTGCAATCATCCAAGTCACCAGCGTGATCTGAATCCACAAAACCAGAAATCTCACTACCATTACTGTCCCTCCAGTACACTATATCCATGTCTGTTGTCCCCTTCAAATATCTAAGAATCTACTTTACAGCTTCCCAATGAGCTTTACCAGGATGCTTCATGTAGCGACTAACCACACTCACGACTTGTGAAATATCAAGCCTAGTGCACACCATAGCATACATAATACTACACATGGCACTAGAATAAAGAACACAGGACATATGCTCCTCCTCCTCCTCAGTCTGCGATGATAATTTATCTAAAAGTTTAAAGTACTTCGCTAAAGGTGTACTTACAGATTTTGCTGACTGCATACTACAATGTATCACAATCTTCTCACTATATTTCTTTTGAGATAGACATAAAACTCCTATAGCCCTGTCACGCAAAATCTCCATACCCAAAATTTTCTTTGTAGCACTTAAATCTTTCATCTCAAATTCAGCATTTAACTACCTCTTTAGCACATCAATATCAAACATATTCTTAGTTGCTATCAGTATATCATTAACATATAAGAGTAGATAAATCAAATAACCATTTTTCCAATCTCCTAAAGTAAATGCAGCTATCCATCTGACTTTTTGAATAGTTTTGACTAGCCATGAAAGCATCAAAACGTTTATAACATTGCCTAGGAGACTGTTTCAGCCCATACAAAGATTTCTTCAACAAGGAAACATGATCTTCCTTATCCGGAATAGCAAATCCCTCTGGTTGCCTCATGTAAATTTGCTCTTCCAACTCATTGTGAAGAAACGCAGTTCTCTAGCTCGAGATCCTGCGAAGCAACTAAAGCAAGTAAAACATGAATATAAATATGTCTTACCACAGGAGAGAACACCTCATTGTAGTCAATGCCCTCACACTATGTATACCCTTTCACCACAAGTCTCGCCTTATACCTCGATGCCTCGACACCGGGAATGTCCTCTTTCCGTTTAAAGACCCATTTACTTCCGACAATCTTTTGACTCTATGGTACTTTGACCAGCTCCCATGTCTGATTTTTATGGAGTGATTCCATCTCTTCACTCATAGCCCCTACCCACTACGATGACTCCGAACTAGCCATCGCCTCAGAGGAAGACGAATGCTTATCTGTCTCCACCTCATCACCTACAATCAAAGCATAAGCAATATATGTATAACCATAACGTACCGGTGATTTAATGTGCCTTATCTGTCTATCTACGGCTATAGTGTGCTGTGGCTTTGCTTGCACTATCACCAACTTCAGGAACTGCGGCTTCATTTGCAGTCTCAATTTCAGTTACCTTCGAGATCTCCGGAGTCTCCACATGAAGCTCCACCTCACTCGAGACATCATGATCTATCTTCTCTGCTGATTGTGTCTCATAACTCCTTTGATGAAGCATTGCAGTTTCGTCAAATATCACATCTCTGCTAATTAGAAAATCGGGTGATCTGGGATCAATGCACCACAACCGATAGGCTTTCACTCCATGTGCATAACCCAGAAATATGCACTTCTTCGCCCTTGGCTCAAGCTTACCATCACTCACATGAGCATATGTAAGACATCCAAATATACGTAATCCAGAGTAATCAACAAGTTTTCTCAACCATACTTCCTCATGAGTCTTCCACTCGATAGCAGACGATGGAAATCGATTAACCAAATAATATGTCATGTTTATTGTTTCGGCCCAAAATTCCTTACCAAATCCTGCATGCAAAAGCATGCATCAAGCTCACTCAAGCAAAGTTCTATTCTTTCGTTCTACCACGCCATTCTGTTGTGATGTCCCAAGTACCGTGCGGTGTCTCACAATACCTTCTTTATCGCAGAACTCAGTAAAATCTTTACTACAAAACTTCATGCCATTATTGGTTCTCAGGCACTTGATTTGTTTATCCGACTGCTTCTTAATCAATGCCTTAAATTTCTTGAACTAATCAAACACATCATATTTATACTTCAGAAAGTAAACCCATACATTCCTTAAATAGTCATCAATAAATGTCAACATATATCGGCCACCTCTTTTCGAAGGAACTGAAGATGGGCCCGCTTGATCGAATGAATAGCTATAATAAACTTAACTCGGTGCTGCTTCCCAAAGATGCAATGCTCACATAAGTCTAACTTCCCTGTCTTCTAACCCTTCAATAACCCCCTTTCACTCAGCATCGTCATACTTGACTCACTCATGTGCCCTAAACGCATATGCCATAATTGAGTCAAGTTAGAATCTGACTCACCTAATGAAACTACAGCGGTTCCAGTCACGGTCTTTCCTAGTAGATGATAGAGAGTATTCACTTTCTTCCCTTTCATCACTGTCATGGCACCTCAAGAGATTTTTAGTACTCCACCTTCAGCGGTGTACCTACACGCAATGTCATCAAATGTCTCTAGAGAAATAAGGTTCTTCTTGAGCTCCAGTACATGCCTCACATTTGTCAATGTGCGCACTAGCCCATCGTGCATCCGAATCTGAATTGTCCTTATCCCCACAGCCTTACAAACTATATTATTCCCCAAAAAAAATCTACCACCATCTACAATCTGGTAAGTAATAAAGCAGTTCTTATGAGGCATCATATGATAAGAACATCCCGAATCTAGCACCCATTCGTCTCTTGACGAAGTAGCAGTCACATATAAAATCGCTTCTACATCACCAGTGCTCACATCGGCAACGTTTGCCACATTGATTGTAGCATTCTACCTATTAGTTTTATTCATTCGCTTTGGACAATCTTTCTTGATGTGCCCCTCCTCGTGACACTCAAAGCACTTCACGCGTCCCATGGACTTTCTATGGCGTGATTTCAATATGCTTTTACCTCTGTTGCTACTAGACCCTCGATATTGTTCTCTACCTCTAATCGTCAATGCTTGCTATGCTCCTTGCGCCAAACTGTCATCTCGCAACTTTCTCTACCACTCCTTAGATAATAAGGTGGACTTTACCTCTTCTGAGGTAATTGTAATATGCCTCTGCAACAGTGAATCAGTAAAGTGCTCCTATGACTCTGGTAAAGAGGTTAACAACATCATGCCATGTTCTTCATCATTAAATATCTTACCAACGTTCTTTAGATCCAACATAAGTTTATTAAATTCTTATAGGTGGGTTCGATAGACGTATCTTCGTACATTTATGTTGAAACATCTTCTTCAACATATACAAGCGATTGTTCAAACCTTTCTTCACATAGAGTGCTTGAATTTTTGCCCATAATGCTGCGGCATCCTTCTTCTCAGCAACATCTATTAAGACCTCATCCGATAGATTTAACAAAATTATGCTCTTTGCTTTTTCTATTAACTCTATCCTCTTTGAGGCTTTCATTATAATTAGCAACTCATCTTCACCATCTAATGCCTTGGCCAAACCTTGTATTGTCAATAATGCCCGCATCTTCATGCTCCATAACACAAAGTTGTTGCTCCCATTAAACTTCTCAATTTCAGATTTCCTCTCAAACATAATTGTAATAACAAAATTTCCAGATAATAATTAGATAAGCAAAAGCTCCAAATCACAATCGAGAAATCCAACTCCAAGCTCTGATACCAATTATTGGGATATAATACGCGAAAACGATAGAATCTTACAATTTACGTCAATGCGAAATCACCATAAAAATAAACAAAAAAAAATTAGAACATCAGAAATTTACGTGGTTCGATCCGAGTATTGGTATCTATGTCTATGGGGAGAGTAAGCAGCAAATAATCCACTAAAATCAGAGAATTAGAGTTTACAATCATTCACACACTCAAGTGTTTCCCACACCTAGATTTTACTACAAACTCAAAGTTAAACAACTCACTCGGAGATAAATTCATGGCACCAAAATACCACACATTCAAGTCACGTGCCAAAAAGAAAAATCTCCAGCATCTCTTCGGCGGACGTGCGGCTTCTTACGCTTGGCTTCGGCGGAATCCTTCTCCTCGTAGGGTTTTTCAGCCGCGCGCATGAGAAAGGATGTCTTCTGATATATATGTGCCCCAAAAGTCAAATTCTTGACTTGGGCCCACCATCCACGTTTAGACTTCGCCCTTTAATTCCATCGACCAGAAGGAAACTCAGGCGTGGAATATGTGTGTTCTTAAAACTTTTGGGCCCCACCACCTTTTATCTTTTACGTGCAGGGACTTCTTCCTACGCCAAAGGAGTTGTGCGTGTGTGCCCAGAGTCAACACTTTGACTCTGGCCCCCACAAACCGATTTCCTTTTTCGGATTATACAACAAAGAAGAAAACTTTGCTCTCTATTTTATTTTTATATTTCCGTGCAATGAATGGACAAAGACTTAAGCGAACTCCAACAGATACTTTCGCTAAATGAGAAACAACAGCCATGCAGACATAGATTAGTCGACGAAGAGCAATTACAAAGCAATGGAGACAACGGGCAATCCGGCCAACTAATGTTTAATTTGAGAAGAAGTTCTTTCACTTGATGATCAATTGCAAAGCTAATCCATGAATCAATCTTAGAGGGGCAGAGGTGCTCTGAATTGATGCCAAGGTGGAACTTCCTCACCTTACCCCACCCATATAGCATCAACATCCTGTCCACAAACGAATCATCATAAGAAGAGAAGGAGAATCTGAGATCCAACACAGTGGTCCAAACAGACTGCCATCTTTTCGACAAAACACAAGTTTTGACAACGTCCCTCGTGCGCAAAACGGAGAAGATGTGGTGGATTAGGCAATCGGGCAACGGACTGATGTAATCCTCATCGTCTTTTTGGCTTATGGTCTGCTTCGAAGTACCTGCCATAGCTTCTACTGTTTCTTTTCTTTCTCTATTCGGTGAAGCGTGGCTTGTGTTGAGATAGCTTCCTTACGTGATGGCTTAGGCTCACGGCAGGACAACGAAAGAAGTTCGACGTTCCCTATTATGCTTAACTCATAAATTCCTTTGTCCTTTCAAGTCCCCCAAAGAAGGAAAAAATGTCTTATGCATATGGTAACTAACATGGTTCAATCAACCAATCAGACTATCCACTTGATATACACCCTGCGCAAGTTGTATCTATTGTATATTGTACATAATATATTTTGAGAACGGGGATATTTCCATATCGTGACTTAATTTACTGCGTTTTCAATAGATACACACTTAATGATTTTCCTGTTTAGACAATTTCCTTCAATTAAGTTATTTTCCTATATTAATTTTTCTTTGAATTTGAACATATTTCTATTTAGAACATAAAATTTATTCTCGACTTTCTTATTATTCTTACTACAACTCATACATCATTCGTCACTCCTACCTCAAGGCTCACTTTTTGTAGTGAATTTGTTATTTGATTAGTCTAAAAAAATATTGAGTCTCTTTATTTATCACATCAAAGAATTAGTGATCACATTACACCATCATTGAGACACTTCTGCACACGAAAATATGTAAGTTATAATAGTATCTAAAATACACTAGCAACAATAACGTAAACGGTGATGGATATTGAGGCACCTTAATATATATTTTTTTTCTTGTGACCACTATGTGAATAATGAAATTCAACTATCATTTCAAATTTTCTTTATTTTTTTATGTGATTTTTTTTATTAATCAAATTATGTCTTTTAAAACTTTGCCTTAGGTATGTAATTGTGATTTTATCTTTAAAATCTTTAAAGAGTGATTTTTTTTTTTATCTGGTTATTTGATTATGTTATCTGAAAGACAATTGATCAGAAAAGTTTCGTAGTGATATGCACAACAAAAATAAAAAGTTTAAACATGTTGCACTATGTTGAAATGTTGTTAGTATTCAATTTTTTCTAGAATCTACTCAACAATGAATCAATAAATTAGTTGACAACATAAAATAGAACTATGTTTTGTGAAAAATTTTCTCTGTGAGAAAGCCTATGTATTCAGAGGTATAATCAAAGTTATAAAAAAGATATGCATGGTAATATCCATTTATAAATTGAAAGATAAAACAATAAATCGTATGATATTCTCAATTATGACTACTCGCATATTGAAATGGAAAATACTAAGAAAAGAAAGAAAGTGAATATATTTGGGGACCAATACTTTAAATTCGAATAAAATTATTAAGGGCAGTTATGTCTCTTTAGAGAAAATTGAAAAATTTATTTGTATGGGGATGGAAATTCACCAACAATATTTCAAAATAAGTGTGATAATAACTGATTATTATATGCATTATCTATTATTTATTATATATAGTGAAAATAAGCATTGCTTTGCTTGTCGTCCAAATTTAATTAATAAAACTTTACCTAATTGATTTGTTGTTCACCAGTTCTTTTATGTATTTTGATTTTAAATCAAAGATAAAACATCTGAAAATTTATTATAAAAATAAATGTTACTTTGAATAAAGCTCATTACAGTAAAATAAATAAATGATATAATTAAAAAGTTTTTTTATTTGAAATTCGAAAAAGCTACTAAAGGGAAAATATCTTGAAAAAAATTCAGCTATATTATTTTGAATATAACTCATGATAGTGAGATTATCGATTTAATTTAAAGTTGAATTAAAGGAGAAATAGATCTACTTACGTCTAAATTATTGATAATGTAGGTTATTCCAAATATTACTAATGATAGTAAACTATACAATTTCAAAGATAGTATACGTAAATAGTAGATATATTATACATGATTTGAAGTATAATTATTTCATTTTGCTATTAACTTGATTTGAAAAATACATTAAAATTGATTATTATATATATTGTTAATAAATTCAAAAACCACAACATATAACAATATATATTAACTTGATGAGATATATCTTCTTTCAACACGCGTTTGATGCTGTGCTTAACAACTAAATTCACTTTACTTAAAGATCATAGGAATGTTAAAAGATGAGAAGCCCCATCTTTAAAAGTAAACTAGAAACATATAATACATGTTGCGAATTAAAAAAATAAGTATGACCTAAAGTAATGCCTGTTATATTATGTGATAAAATTACATTTGATTAGGATATTCACTTTATTCAAATAATAAAATATAATGAACAATAGAAACGTCAATCATATGATGCCACTTGACTTGAATAATATGATTTAATTAATAAAAACAAGATCAACCAATTCACTTCATTTAAAATCTAACCTAAGTTATAAGATAATTTCATCTCTATACTTGCAGCTTTTCTCTCTGCTTCACTTGCAGCTTCGTCTCCACCAAACCCGACCACCAGCACAAGCACCGCTAGCCAAGCCTCCGCCTGCTCCAGCTACGCTCCATACGGTATCACCGAAACTGGGTTGCGACGCTGAGCCCTTCTCTTTCTTCCGCTTTCTACTCACCCCGCTGCTTCGCTTGCCACCGCTGTCTCGAGTCTCGCACTCAACCGGGCTTGACCAGAGCCCTAATCTCGGATCTTGAGCTTGTGATGCTGGGTCGAGGAAGATTGTGTCGGCAACGGCCAAAGAGCAGAGGCGGGCTCCCAGACCCGAACCTGAGATTGGAGGTTAACTCTCCTCGCTGTACCATGGAGGCTTTTTTGCTCAAATTGGACTCGCCGGAGGTGGTGGGGGTCGACTGGCAAGGCAGAGGAGAGAGGGGAGGAGAGAGCGTGTAGGAGATGTGGGTAAAACTGAAATTAGGTAATTTAATAAAGGCAAGATAGGAAACCGAAAATATTAGTGTGAGCAGAGTCATAAGAAAAAGAAAAATTCATAAGGTTTCGTTTGTTTTGCAAAAAAAATAAATGATTTAGAAAATATTCTTCTTAAAAATGATCGTTTGTGTCATGTAAAATAATTAGTTAACGAAAAACGTTTTCATTATCTATAACAATTTCTGTTTAAACATTTTCATGAATGCTAAAAACATTTATATTTATTTATTTTCTTTGACAATATGAACGATCATTTTTTTAGGAAATTTTTTTTTTTCACATCGATCATTTTTTGTGAAAGAAAAAAAAGAAAAACACTCTAAATTAATGCTGGGTAGAACTTGCGTCGGGTAGGACTTGGGAAATGTTGACCTTGACTCCAAACCCTTTAAAGTTGTAATTCCAAATGCCTCAACTTCCATAGAAAGGCTTTTAGGTCAAAATCGCCGAACCGAATGCATCATAAGAGAGAAGCTCTTTACTCTTATAAAATTTAATTTAGTTTTGTAATGGAGAAAATTGATCAAATGTAGATAGTCAATTTATCTGAAAAAGAAATTAAAATAATATAAAATGAAGATATATGGTATGTAAAAAGATAATCAATAATTTTTTTATAAAAATTTATTGCTTTAATGTTTTTGAAATGAACAAAGAAATCCACTTAATTTGAATTACAATGTAAAAATTAATAAATTGTATCTATTGAAATAAAACTTATCATATTTCTTAACCTTGATATTAAATATTAAATACCGACCAAACCTTGATATTAAATACAATAAAAATATTTTAAAATAAGTTAATCTATTTATTATAAATTTGCGATTCATCTCAAACTTCGAATACATAAGGATAGTCCTAAGTGTTAACTCAGCCAGTGAAAAATTGAGTGAAAGTTTCGCTAAAAGAATAAGATATGTGTAAGGACATCAACCTCCTATAAAACAATTTGTTTTTTTCAAAGGTGCCAATATTTCTCAAACTTTTATTTTCTCAGATTTTTCTATCATATGTCCATTTTGACTAAATTTTAACTTTTATGCAGGTTTTTGCCTGTTTAACTTCGCAAAATTTTTTCCTTTTTGGGTATTTGTGCACATATATAAGTCCGAACGCAGATTTCATGGAAATAACATGATAACATCATTGAGATGGTAAGTGGTAACATATTTATGCCTAATTCATACATAAGTCATCTGTAAAAATATCTTTATATAAGAAGCCATATATCCAAATATGCCCACGCAAATCACGAGCTGTATGACTAGTATATAATTAAAGTCAAAAGCGAGAGTACGAGCCTTGCACTTGAAACATTACACTTGACTTTCTCTTTATATATAATTGTGTTGTGATAAGAAAAGGTGAGCATAGTTTAAGTGGGCGGTTCTCACCTTAAAACTAAGAATTGTCCATTGATTCTATAGATCCACTTGCAAACCTAACCACTGATCCGATCTGATTCCCTAGTGGGTCCATGAAACTAATCCTTAATTATTGACATCTAAATTTTGGCTATCTATTTAGGGTTTATTTGCAATGAAAATTAGGGATTGATTTTTAACCCCTCAGCAAAAATACTTTTCATTAAATTGCGTAGCATATAGATTTTAGAAGCATTTGCATTAATAGTGATAGCATTAATTAAAATTTGTAAATTAAAATTTTTTTTAAAATAGAAAGAAAAAAAGTCAATTGAAACCCGATAATCCCTACTATATGTTGCTCGGTTTTGCTGAAGTCTAGAGTATTCAACTTAGCCAATGAACTCACAAAGAAATTGTTGGGAAACAAATTCCCAAAATGCGATCTGATACTCAATCGAATACCGAAAAAACGAACGCGGAAAACAAGCCCAAAAAACATGTTACACCGATCATAAGGTACATTATAGAGTCGAACATACCTTATCTTTCACAGATTAAATACCGTTGTCGCAATTTGAGGAGAAATTCTGATACTGTTCTTCCAAGGAGCATACTATTTTGGGGAGAAACTGAGAGTGCATAAAAACCAAGAGAATGTGTTTTCTTTATTTTAGATTACGTAACTTCTACAATAACCAACTGCTTCGATTTTCCCCTTTATTCTTTTATCTACAGTAACTGCCTCTTCTTCTATGGGCCCTTCATTTAAGGGCCAGGTTTTTGGGCCCAACATGGCGGATGGGCCTAAGTAGGCTCATCGAACATAAAAACTCATCATCTCCCACTCACACATGGTGGGCCAAACAGAATCCTCTTTATCTCTCTACAACATTCATACCAGTGAATAATCCATGCGACCAGCATACTTTGAGAGCTCGTTGACGTACATTTGTTAAGAATATATAGCAGCTCATGATGGCCATCACATTTTTTAGTAGATTTAGTATGCTGTACCATAAATCGATCGATCACATTTATATCTCTCTTGATCTCTTTTTAAAACAATGATATATTGTTGACACCTAAATTTTGATTAGGTTTTTAATTGGACTTTAGTTTCTTTATCTATGTATTTTGCCTCTTTTTTGGATAAATAGATAATAACAAGAGAAAACAACAAAAAAAAAAAAAACAAAAAGAGAACAAGAAAAAAACAAATGCAACCCGTCGGGCTAGGCCTTCGAGCCCAGCCCCTCCTTTTTCTCGCGCAAGCCCCCCACGGCCCGGCCCGCGTGAATCGGCTCGGCCCCCTCTTTCTCCTTCTTCCTCTTGTCTTCTTCTTCCTTCCTCCTTCTTCCACCTCTGCAAGTCACGCGCAGCGATGAAGACACGCTCAACAACAACCTACAACAAAGAGAGGAACGTAGGCCGGTGGCTAAGAGGACGCAACATTGAAGGCGAGCATGCCTCTGTGGAAGGGGGAAGATTTAACACTGATACGGCCGCACCCAGGGCCGATTGGCGTGCGAGGGCCGACGGCCGAACCTCCATCGACCGGCCTCCTCCTCGCCTATAAATAGAGGAGCACCTCCGTCGACGAAAACACACAGAGAACTGAAGAAGGATCGAAGGCTGCAGATCCTTGAAACCTCTCACTGAGAGACTTCCAAAAGGGGGCCAAGGACGAGTAGGTTGAGATCTGAGGTCAGTCGGAGTGCTTGAGGCGAATCCGAGCGTGAGGGGTCAAATCTGAGTGTGAGAGGGCTGAACGAGAGAAGCTGGAGGAGGGAGGGTCAGATTCGAGGAGAAAGGAGGTGCCGTCGACGCTACCCGATGCCATCCCTACACCAAATCGCCACTACTTTTGACGCCCCGACGTCACCACTGCAACAAATCGCCATTGCTGCTCACCACTCGACAAAGACGTCCCCACAGCCACCTTGCTATACCCTCGGTTCGAACAGGTAAAGGCCATGCTCGCTCACATCGTCACCGTCGCTTCCCCCTACCTGAGACCCTAGTCGCGTCTACCGATTCCCCCCGACACGAGCCTCACTTGCTGCTGCTCTACCGCAACGTTGCCCTTGTCGAACGACCTATCATTCAACGCAACACCATCCCCGTCAAGCGGCCAGCTGCTGTCCTCAAGCCTGTCGTCGCCATCATCGTCGCCATTCGATCACCCAATAGCTCCTCGGCCACCCTCAGCAGTGTCGCGAAGACACGAGCAAGGAGAGGGGCGCCTGTCGGATCCAAACCAGGTAGGGTTTGCCCCCCCAATCGAGTCGGACCCGGATTGGCGTCCAGGTAGGGTTTCCCCCGTTTTGGGCCTGCGAGTGTGGGCCGGTTAATCCTTGGGTTGGTTTTTCTTAATGAAGATGGGCCAAATCAGTGTGCTATGCTTGTGTTTTTTTTTTTTTAAAAATGGAAAAAACAAAACAAAAATCCTGGGCCAAGCTTGCATTGCGAGGCCCATCTCGTGTCTTGGGCTCACGGCCCGGGTCGGACCCAACCCGGAGATCCAACCCCGGTCTTTTTTCTTTTAAATATATTAATATATTATAATATAAAATAACCTTTTAATAGAAAATCAAAAATAATTTATTTTTCAGAAAATCAAAAAAATCGAAAATATCCCATATTTTTCTTAAAAAGCCAAAAATGTCGGAAAAAGCCAAAAAATGATTTATATTTTCAAAAAAAAAGACCAAAAAATCAAAAAATGCTTTTTATGTCCAAAAAATGAGAAAATGTCAAAAAATGTTTTTCATTTACAAAATGTATGGAAAACTCCCCAAAAATCCAAAAAGCCTTAGGGTTTAAACAAGATTAGATACCGAAAAGGCATTAGTGATTAACTAGTGTAATCAAGTCCCCGATCCTAATTTCTCTGGCTACGTAGGAGATAGTATTTCTCCCGATACTTTACTTGGGTTTCTAATCAACCCACCTCAAATCGATCAGTGGCGACTCCGTTTTAAAATTAACTTACAGGTTAAAAAACTTGGACCATTAACTTACAGGTTAAAATAGACATAGCCAAACCATTAGCCTCCGCAAGGCGCCCGCCCCCAATCGGGCGCCGATAAAAAAAGAGGTCGCGACATATATTATATTCACAATTATGTTTATCCCAAAAACAATCATAATTTATCGATTAGTGAATACAAAACTAGAATGTGATTCTCCAAATTCGATCTTCCTCTTTCCTTGAAACTCTCAATTTCAATTCAACTTGCTTTTCTAGAAATGTCCCATTAAATCGAATCAATTAATGATCATTGGTTAAGGATCATTGGTAACATTCTAAGATAGCAAACACTTAATAGAAATCTTAAGAATAAGTAAGAGTCATAAGGGCACTTAATTGAGGAACTCTTTTCTTCAAGAGTCTCACACGGCATAAAAGTTGAGATCAAAACTTTTGCCACTCTTGTTGGTCATATCATACATACGTAGTATGAAATACGTATTACGGTATTAACTTATTTCCCATGGAGCGTATGTCTACACCTTCAATACTGTACAAAATATAGTTCAGATATACCTAATGTTTGACTTGAGTTCACATATCTACTCATTCACATAATTCATTAGAACTCACATCTGGCATCATAGACATATTAATTAAAATATGTGGGTTATTTTACTTTTGGACATAGTACCATCCACGACAAAAAGAGGTCCCTACACTAACAATATGCCCTTACATGATAGCGAAAAAATAGGTCGCCACTTTGATTATTTGCCTTCCCTTTCCTTAAAATATTAACCAAAAAATAGAGGTCTCCATGACAAGCACAGGTCCTCACAACATCCATTTCAACACTTCAATTTAAAAGAAGTGACTAGACATCCCCACAACAACCACTCTAAGCAGTCAAAATCGTTGTCGCACATTACATTTCACATCTAACCCCTAAAAATCGCCATCGCACATCACAATACCACATCTAAGCTCTAAACACACATCATAGTAGCACCATTCTAAGTCACACATCACAATAACACCACATCTTCAAGGTCGAGCTCTAATTTTCCCCTCGTCAAACCCTACATTTCGAGGCCAAGCCCTAAATTGCCAATCTGAACTCCTATTAGGGTTCTAGTACCACTTCTGACCCCTAAATCGCACATCAAAGTACCGTCCGAGCCGACCTCCACATTTACCCGCCGAGACCCAAATTTTCCATCAGAGCCCTAATAAAAGAATTCGAGCCCTAATTTCATCACAAGGGAGGGGAAGAAAGGGCCGAACCTAGAGGAGCGACGATGACGAGCAGCGACGACGAGCAACGATGTCGATTGACAATAGTGACCGATGACCACCTCTGGGCATGAATGGCGATGGAGAGAAGGCCTCAAATCTAGTGTGAACGCGAGTGAACCGGGAAAAAGGGCGACGGCCAGGTCTGCTTAAGCCAAAATAACCTTAATGACCTCATTTAGTACCAAGGAAAAATGACGTTTAGGTTGGCTAAGCCAGCGTGGATAGACGACGTCATTTTTGTCATCCACGTATGCTTTTTTTTTTAAAAAAATGTTTGCCACCTCAGTAAAAGATGTCGCCGGAAAATGCCACGTATGCAATTTGGCTAGATTTTCTCGCTGATGGCCCTTAAGTGATTCATTTTGCTCTAATTTTGGCACTTAAGTGCCACTTTCGTAACTTTTGGCACTTCAGTGTCCATTTGTACCAACTTTTGGCACTCCAGGTGTCCCGGTGTCAATTTATTACGATGGGCTTTTTATGGCCTAGGATGGACATAAGCAAAAAATGACTCTTATAGAGAGAAATTGTCGCGTGGAATCACGACTAGTTCTAGTTCAAGGACTGAATTATTTTGAAGGTCAACCATATCTTGTTGAATGTTCGGGCTCGTTACTAGTGGCTTGCACGATAATGGGTGAAGGGTATGGACCCGGAAAAAATATCCGAGTTTTCGAAGTTGATTTGGAGAAGGGAACTCAAGAAGAGGTCAAGAGGTTGGGAAACGCGTCTCTATTCTTGAATGACAACTCTTCCTTCTTGGTGAAGTTCAACGCCGAGTCTTGCCTGTTAAATGCAAATTGCGTAATCCCAAGATCTCCATAACTAGAAAAAGAACATACATCCAAAGAGTAAAAGATTAATGCACCTGGGATCCATTGTTCTTGAAGCGGAAGCGGAAACACAATGTTCCACGCGCAAGTCATTCTCCTCTATTGCCCTCCGTATCACTGGCTCAATGAGGCGGCCCTCCTCACGTGTAGCGTTAGGTAAACGCCCTTAGGTGAGGATACAGGTGAGAATTAGGGTTAGAGGAGAGACTTGAGCACTATTTATAGAGTTTCCAGCCAGTCCCTCTCATTACGAGCTAGACTCAACTCGGCCCACACTAGCCAGCCCATATTAGATTAATTAAGAAACCTTCTATCTCACCTTAGACCAACCCTGTTTTACGGTAACCGTAAAAACAGTAAATTACAATATCAATTAATTTAGTCCACATTAGAAAAACTCTTACATTCTCCCACTTGGACTATATTAATTGAAATCGTATTGTATGTGCGCACATTTGGTCCAGAGATAATTCTTAATAGTCAATCTATCCCATAAAGTCTTAAACACCGAATCATGGCGATAACCGCATGTATACACACGAGCCTTCCATGGTCACGAATGTTCTCAACTTTATTGATATGGATTAAATATGGTAGTGTGTCAAATGGATAACATCTCTCATAGAGAGATCCCATTTGTTAGTCACCATTCTCTTACTTTAGGTGTCACAAAAACTTGTGCCACTAGAGAATGCTTTATGGTTCAAATGAACCTACATATGTCTTGTTCTTATAGTTAACCTTTCTTTATGTATCATAAGACATATGCACAAGGCTAATAACCGGATGCCCGGATGCCCCTAGCCTTCACTCAAGGTTTATACAATCCCTTGAGAGTTTATCAATATGTATTCAACATAATAACAATACATTCAAAAATATTTTATTGAATGCAAAAGTTGATACATATCAAACCGTTACCAAATGTAACAAACCACAGATGTGAACTTTATCAAAGTAAAGCCAAAATAGCTCCCACTAAACAACAGTATTCGAAGATACTCATAGGCCCATGCTAATGACATATCACTCAAATACACATGGGCGTGGCCTTTAGTTAGTGGATCTGTAACCACATCATCTGTGAAAATATATTATATTATAAGTCACATTTCTGTACCGTTTCTTTATGGTCAAAAATTTTAACCACCATATATTTAGACCCCTTGAGACCTCTGTAGTAAATAAATAATACTACAAATTTGTTATCTCAATACAACCGTATGGGCCTATCCATCAAGTTAAAACAATCAACTCCATCATGAGGTTCTAGAGCCTAATAGCCCAAGTAACAACTTAAAAGAATGTTACTAACAATGCATACATAGTAGAAGATAACATAGAACTTTATTTACTGTACTTCTTACTAACATAAATCTTTATCTTGTTATTGATATTATATCATCCTAACAGCCAGCAAAAGTTTACATCTAAATACCCTACTAACTGCAAGAATTGAATATGTCTGTAAATTAGCATATAATCTCTTGTCTTCTTTAAGTACCTTAAAATCTTCTTGACAGCAACCTAGTGATCATGTCCTGGATTTGACAAATATCTACCTAGAGTCCCGTCACAAAGACAACATTTAGTCTAGTGCAAATTCGAGCATACATTATACTTTTAAGTGCACTGACACAAAATACATCATTTAATTAGATTTTCTCAATATTTAAATAAGAACAATGTGATAGATTTAGTCCATCACCCTTTAACAATAGGAGCAATTCCTGGCTTGCAATAATGTATATTGAATATTTCCAATATACAATCAGCAAATGTCCTCCAAGAAAATCTAATATAATATAGCAAAAACAATTCTTACAGATCTTAGTACAAATGATATAAGATGTCTCAAGGTCACAACTTGTAAGCAAAATATTATATACATAAAATATGAGAAAAAATAAATTTCCTCCTACTGACCTTGCAGTATATTGAATTACTTTGCTCCAAATTGAACAAAAAATAACAACACTATGAAACTTTAATAATATTGTCTAGAAACTTGCTTAAGACTATAAATAAGACTTTTTCAGTCTACACATAAGTTTACTTGAAACATTTATTGCAAAATTCTCCAATTGCACAATATAGATTTTGTATCTATTTGGCGTAACTCTATATCAAAATAAATTATTAATGCAATGTTCACTCTGAAAGAATCTTTAAAATACTAGAAAGGAAATATTTATTTATTCACTATAAACAATCCACCCCTCTTTCAGAGTGAAAACTTTAGTTACCAATTTGGCTTTAAAATTCCACAATCTTTCTTTGAAATTCTTTTAGTTTTGTACGCCAATTTGCAGCTAATAAACTTGTAATCTTTAGACAAGTCAGTAAGTTTCCAAACATGTTTCATAGATTGTATATTGCCTTTTATGGCATCTAATCACATACTTGATTGAGGATAAGAAACAACATTTATTTATGTCGCTAAATCAACCATATAGTGGATATTATAGTCATGCTCTCACAAATAGACTATATAATATCATGGAATAAATGATCGTCTTTCCCTAACAAATCTCCTTAATAAAGTTACCACCATTTCTGTGACATCCAGAATTTTCGGTATTAATTTCAATTGAATTAATCAGGTCATTCCTATGCAATTGGAGCCGGGGATTAAAATGGAATACAAAATTGAGATGCGAGATGAGCTATTGGATGAGGAGAATATTCAATTGAAGCATTGAGGCATCACTTGGATCTATTGAGGCCTTACAAGGTTAAATTGAGAAGAAATGAGTGATCAATTGGAGGAGGTACCAAGCAATTTCGTGTGCCCCATCCCACTAGCCATTTGGACCAATTCACATGTCCAAGAAAGAGCTCAGGTGGTTGATCAACGACCGAGGATAAATACTTGGCCTAGAGTGAGTGTGGGAGATATTTGTGGAAAAATTAAGTCAAGTGGAGCCCCCTCACCTCTCATCTCTATCCATCTACCTCTCCCTCATTCTCTCTCTCTAGTTGTTGTAAATTATTCCTCCTTCATTCTCCCCATTTCATGCGACGCCATAGCTGAAGAGAAACGAAGAAGTCATTGAAGACTACCCCTCCTCGGCTCTGCCTCTTCTTTCATTTTTATTTGAAGCTCGACAATTCAACCGCGAACTGAAGCCAGCGAAGCCACCGGTCGACGCCAGCAGCTGCTTCTCCATTTGGTCGCTCCACCATTCGCTGTCTCCTTCATCTTTCGGTCAACCACAATTTCACCGAAAGCTTGGAGTTGACTCGTAAAACCCCACCGAAGCTACTGCCAACCATTTGCTCCTCCATTAATTGCCCATCTCCACCGAACAAGCTTCAGCTTCCCACGTGCTTCTCCATTTCTTCTGCCGCGCGTCTCCAGCATCTCCATGGCCGCACGCCAGCTTTGCCGTCCAAGCATCCACGAACCTTGAAGACCGAAGCTACCGCGTGTCTCTCGTGGCCCAGACGAAGCTGCTTCCATCTTCAACGCCCGAAGTCCTCCTCCGAAGCCAGCTCTTTCGGTCAACAGCATCATCCACCGAAACATTTCGTTGACCCCGTTCATCCACGCATCTACCGAAGCTGCCACATCCACGGAACCCATCGGAGACCGAAGTTTCCACCTTCGAAGACTTTGCTACCAGCAGCTTAGCCGAGCATTGAAGCCAAGCAGCTGCTTCTTCCATCGTGCAGCTCATCCATCGACACAGCTGACCGACAGAAGCCGTGGCACCTCCAGCGTAAATTTTTCGGCCAGCTTGTTGGGCCAACAGTCCACGTGAATTTTCTTGGGTAGCCCAACCGCAAGTGAAGCCCATGGATCCAGCAAGTTCGACCCACATCATCTTCAGCCCGATGAAGTCAGTCTTTGATCCAGTCTTTTGAAGCCTAGTAAAGCTTGCACTTTCGGCCCTTAAGCCCAACAACAGTTCAGCCCATAATTCAGTGAAGTCCAGCAAATTCTTTTGAAGTCCAAGCCCACGAGGAAAGGTCTTTGGGTCCAACCCGAGTATCCGCCGATGCCGCCGAAAATTTGGATTTCGGCCGCCATCGCGGTGTTCCGGTCTTCGCTTTGCGCAAGTGAGTTTTACTCACTAATGCCTCCTTAGTGTGCTAATTACACTTAAAGGTTGATTAGTTTTAATTAAATGTAATTAGGTTGTTAGATTAGAATTGATTAGTGTTTATTAGTTAATTGCTTTGCATGTTAGTTGTGTGGTTAGTGTAATTAGATAGAGAATTGCATGTAGTATTTATTGGATGCTTCTTGGGATTTTTCCCGTCCCTTATCGGGTGTTAATTAAGCAAATCGGGCCTAGGTGGAATTTTTAGGAATTAAATATTAATTTTCGAAATTAATTATTTAATTATTTATTCCCGAAAATTCAACTGGGATGGCCAGTGACCGGGATTTTATGCTGATGATCGTGGCGCAGTCCGTTTATTTAATTGAGCTTTACATTGTGCTAAATTGAATTTATTGTATTTATTTATTTAATTTTCGAAATTAATTATTTAATTATTTATTTTCCGGAAATTCAACCGGGATCGCCGGTGACCGAAATTTCGTGCTGATTGTCGTGGAGCAGTTCGTTTATTTATTTGAGCTTTAATTCGTGTCGAATTGATTTAATGATGCATTTTTAAGCATGTTGTTAAATAATGCAATTTTGGCCTTGTGATTGAGGATTGGTCGAGTACGGTTGGTTGTAAATCGAAAGTGCGTTGGTAAATCACCTGGAGAATGCCCGTGACCCGGTGAATTGGAGTGTCACCTGGGAAGGACACGTGGCTCGGTGATTAGATATGTCATCTTGGCGAAAAGGTAGCCTTAGAGAATGCACGTGGCTCGGAGACTCGGTATGTCTTCCTAGAGAATGCACGTGGCTCGGTGACATAGTCTAGCATCTTGAAAAGGTCGGGTGGGACCATAAAGCCACTAAATCTTGGAAAGGTCGGGTGGGACCGTAAAGCCACTAGATCATGAGAGGGTCGGGTGGGACCATAAAGCCACTAAACCTCGAGAGGGTCGGGTGGGACCGTAAAGCCACTAAATCTTGGAAAGGTCGGGTGGGACCGTAAAGCCACTAGATCTTGAGAGGGTCGGGTGGGACCGTAAAGCCACTAAATCTAAGGAATTGCTGGGTGTTGGATGAATGACCTAAAAATGGTCTAACTAACTTGTAATCGACTAGGTCGATTGATCGATGATTCGATCTGAGTGTGACTTGATGTGATTCACTGCCTTGATTTGATGTTGCGAATTAATTGATTGAATGGAAATGACCGTGAGTGGTCTTGTTGGTGTGTAATCGATTAAGTCGATTAGATCGATGCTTCGATCTCGTGATGTTATTGCAGGTGCCTATTTGATTTGTGCTAATATGCAGGTGGAATCGAGGCCAAGGTAAGTCCTCCGACTCATGTTGTGCATAGGCAGCCCTAAGGTGTATTAGTTTACTAATCGGGTCTTAGGGGGTAGAACTTGCTGAGACGTTGTCTCAGTGGTTATTGAATAACCATTTCAGGGCCTGGATGAGGAGCTTAAGGAGGAGGAACTTGATGAGGAAAACCCTGATGAGGAACCCGAAGAGGAGTATCAGAAGGAGAACCCCGAGAATGATCCAGAGTAGGATCCTGATGACGTTTGCTATAGAATCAATTTGAGTAGAAACCAATCGTTTTAGTATGGCTTGTATATGATCATAAGGATGTGGTTTTTAGGTTCAGGTTTCTAGTCCTACTTGTATATCCCATTGCTTTATTGTCTGGGGATTTTTATAACTGCTTCCGCATGTGCTATTGAAAAGGGCAGGGTCGGCGATATGTAGTCTTGGGGATATCGCATAATAAAATCGACCAAAAGTAAGGGATGTATGCGTGCCTGAGGGTCGGGGCGTGACAATTTCATTCTATACTTGAGAGGTTTTAAAAAAAATCATCATAACTATTTCAAGAATAGTACCTTGAACCTTAACAAGTTTAATTTATGGTATAGGAGATTTTACAATTGTCTGTACCACAATTGTCTATATAGGCAAAGACAAAGACACAGTGATCTTCCATCACACTATTATCCTTAATAGTCTGAGAGTAGCTATCATCTACAATTATGTCAAACTGTAGAAATTTTATAGTATGTGATTCCATAATTCTTATACATTCTTTAGGGTCATAAAATCAATATCCTTTTCAACAATCTAGGTAAAATACAAAATAATTTGAGTGAATCTTTTGTCAGGATTTTCAAGCATAGTAATTAAGTTACCACCCAAGAATCTATCAAATATTTGACAAATGACCCTTTAAGCTATTTCGCATTGTCATACTTGCCAAAATACTCACGGCCACTGTTAAGCCTGACAACCTTTTAAGACCTTTACCTCGGTCATTTTCCTTAAATAGAAAATTTTCGAAAACAACCTTTTAACCATATACGAGATGTATATGTCATTAGGATTTAAACACAATCTTTGCAGATGTGTCCTAATTTCAATATCAGACAAGACATAATTTCAAGCGACTAAGACTTCCATAATCTTATAGCAGTGCAATCCGCAAGCAAACCTCTTTTCAAGTGTTTCAGAATTGAACGCTTCATGGACAGTAAGCAAATTCAATTGCTCTTTTCAAGTAACAAATCATATGTCCACAACTTAAAATTTGAAGCAATAAAAACCTCAATAATATTGGAGTTATTAATTATAGAAAATGTGACTGGAAAACAAGCAATGAATATAATTAGTATCATGTGAGTACCGTGTAACTTGACGTACAAGTACACATCCAGAGAGTTACATGCAAAATCACATAATCATCTTTGGGCATAATACATGACATGTAATTGTACACTCCCCACATGATAAGGGTTATGAGAATATATTCCAATCTTTGTGAATTCATCACCTTTGGGCATATGAACCATTAGGATCAGTCACTCCTCCACCACACTATCATGTATCCCTTCATGAACTAATACACAATCACCTCCTTTGGGAGTATAACTATGCATTAGACCAGGAGACATCCCAATCAAATATACGAGATCGAAATTTCTCAAACCCAATCAAGTGTGCCACTTTGGTGGTCACAACTCAATTGAATTCTTGAAATTCTTTCATACCAGGGATATAATCTTTACTACTCACATACATCATATACATGTGATTTTAACTTTAGTGATAGGGGCATGTTATTACTAAAATCACATATCATGCTAATTACATTGATTTATCCATTAATAAAAATTAATCATACATATATATAAAAATATATATACAGCGAACCTGTTAGACAGATTATAATGAGATCATTAATCACAGTAACACAAGAAACTTCTCATTACAGAGAATAAAACATCTCTTATGCACCCCAATTACATATTACCAGAACAACATAAAAAGAATGCTGATCTAAAATATCTCTCACAAATTAACATCAATAGTAATACAGGGTACACCAAATCGACAAACTTGACAGCTGATCTATTATCACTCATGAGTTCATAAGGCAAAAATGACTCCAAGACCAACAACTGATTTATTAATCAATTTTAGGTAACAAATATCAGTACTTCAACCAGTGGCCTATAAATTGAGTTAAACCACAGAACTAAATATCTAAACTATAATAGTAGATACTATTGCTCTGCATAAATATTGTCATACTCCTTAACCATAAAAATATTCAACTTGATAGACATTAACAAGTGACCAGATGAATTCATGTACGATATGTAGTAACTTAATCGACATGCATTACCCACATACAACAGATATGTAAATCAGTACAATCAGTTTGGTCACGAGTTCTTAAGACATCCATCATTCAAAGATTATCAGCGTGTTAAGGAGTATGCATGAGCAACAAAAGTTTCATAACATTTACTGTTTCTGATCAGCTCAATACATAGCTTAATTACTATTCCATAATGGTTGTATCTCATTAAGCCAGCTTCAGTTCACAATAAAGTTTTATTTTTATTGATGAATCACACATTTATAATGATTATGTGATAATATACCTATAACCCAACACTTGTATTTCCAAAATCACAGAAAAATACAACGAAAAATACTCAAAAATTCATTTAAAATACACGTATTTAGGGTTTCATATGCAATTTCACATCAATAAAACCATCAAACATATAAAATAAATATACCACAAGATAGGAAATCACCATACAAGTCCAATGCCGCCAGCCACGCGCCGATCGAAGCCTCCACACGCCCACACGCGCCACTTGAGTGAGCGGCGCGTGGAGCTCACGCGTGGCGCGTGTTCGACGCCCGTGCGGCACGTGGGGGCGCGTGTGGCCTCATCCGGCAACGCACAGCCAACCGTCTTGCTCGTCTCGTCGAGCCCAATTCGAATTTGTGATTTAATTTTATTTTTATTGAACAAAAAGTCTCGAAAATCACAAATTAGGGCAAGATCCGTACTAATTAAGGCTAATCCGTACAAATTATGGCAAAACCTTTATGTGTTCAAGTTCTAGGGTTATGGTTGCTCTAATATCACATGCTGAACGCAAATTGTGTAATCCCAAGATCTCCATAACTAGAAAAAGAACATACATCCAAAGAGTAAAAGATTAATGCACCTGGGATCCATTGTTCTTGAAGCGGAAGCGGAAACACAATGTTCCACACGCAAGTCATTCTCCTCTATTGCCCTCCGTATCACTGGCTCAATGAGGCGGCCCTCCTCACGTGTAGCGTTAGGTAAACGCCCCTTAGGTGAGGATACAGGTGAGAATTAGGGTTAGAGGAGAGACTTGAGCACTATTTATAGAGTTTCCAGCCAGTCCCTCTCATTACGAGCCGGACTCAACTCGGCCCACACTGCTTGACCCCATATTAGATTAATTAAGAAACCTTCTATCTCACCTTAGACCAACCCTGTTTTACGGTAACCGTAAAAACAGTAAATTACAATATCAATTAATTTAGTCCACATTAGAAAAACTCTTACATTGCCTTCCTGGGATCAAGCCAAACCACATCTATTTTCCGGAGTACCAAGATGAGAAGATGAAGAGTTACAGCATGGAGGACGGAAAATTTGAGGCAACTAACACTTGCATCTTTGACTCCGAATGGTTTCAACCTGATTTTTTAACTTAATGTTTGAGTTTATTCTCTTTGACAGTATGAAGATTTTGATGTCAAATCTGGGTCCCCTAGAGTAGCCCATCTCCACACTTGATCGCAAGGGCTCTAAATGTGAGACCCATGGGATCAACAGTCGGTACAAAACATTCCTCATTTACTATTTTCGTTGACAGAATGTATGTTAGTTGTGAGTGTTAGTTTAGATTTTAATTTTTGATCGACCAAATTCTTGGCATGAAATGGATTTGGATGTTTTTAAAGGGAGATTAAGGATATAAATCCCAAAATTAAGGATATTTGCGCATAATTAAAATGAGAGATTAGTTAGGGACTATCTAGAGATATCAAATTTTAATTATTTTTTGATATCTAATATTCTCTTTACTTTTTTTATATAGTGAGGTGATATATGGATACTTTGGTCATGGAAAATTGGTTATATATAGCAGAGATAGATATAGATAACAATAGATTAAGAGAACTTCGCAACCGGCTGAAAATATTTCAAATGCTTATCTAATTTTTCTAATTAATTCTAGAAGAAAATATAAAATATTCTTTGAACAAGGTAAATTAGACTACATGGAAAGATAGTTAGAAACCTTGGATATATGACAAAATATAGTTGATTTAAATTGTTATTTGTAATAATGTAGAAAACCACTAGGACTTAATTACCTTTATAAGTCACAATTAAAAAAAAGGTTGAATTGCATTCTCATTTGGCATTGTAATTCATAATGTTCTACAACCTCAACTAAATTATCATCATAAATACAAATATTATTGGCTTGATAATAAGATAGATACCACAAATAGATCATCAGGTTTAAATCTATTTTGCATCTGAATTACGACAAACCAATTGAGATTAGGGAGTATTATCTCTAATATTGTTGGAAGTTGCCGAACACAACCTAGAAATGGAAATTTGGCACACTCTCCAGTATTAAGACCGAACAATTGCCTGAATGGATTGGCATAAACAAAAATTACACTTATCATCCTTAGGGTGCATTTCATGATCTTTCTGTTCTAAAGAATAATTTCTGTTCAAAGATTTTTTTTACTTATTATTTCTATTTTAAATCCATTCCCTAGATACTTTTCTATTCTAGAGAATAGAAAGATTAGCTAACATTACCAAACGGATTTATGTTATTTATTATTCTGAAAAAAAAAATAGTTATCAAATTGGCTCTTCTTATGCCCCTATTGTGCCAAGACACTTATGGTATAGATTTGTGCATGCTACTTTTTAGTTATTTTTCAACAGTTTCTTTTTTTTTAGCTCTTCTTCATTTCGGCACTTCGTGAAAATAATTAACTCAAACCTAGCAAACACGAGAATAGCTTCCCCCTCCCTACGAACATGATAACAATGACACAATATGAAGACAACTATCCTAAAAATAAACCTTTTAGTCATACCAAAAAGTTTTAAAATTTTTTTAATATAATCATTCTAGCCAATTTTTTTATGGAAATTGTTGATATAGACTCTAGCTGTCCTATATAGCACTATTGACACTAACATGGACAATTTTCCCCCTTTTTTAAAAATTTTCAAAATTTTCTACTCTTTTTTTTTTCTTTCTTTCTTTTTTTCATATTTTTTCCACAATGGCTAGCAATACCTCTAGGCGAGGACCGTGAAGTCCTTGCTTCAAACCCTTGCCTCACAAAAGCAAGCAAGGGCTTAACACCCCTTGTGCAAAAAGAAATATATATATATATATATATATATATATATATATTTATTTATTTATTTATTTATTTATTTATTTATTTATATTAATATTTAAAAAATTACAAAATTAGTAAAATTACAAAAATTGTCTATGTTAACTCCGGACACACTGTGCATGACTATTGATGACCACATCAATAATTTTTCGGTCAATTTGGCCGAAAGCATTATATTGGCAAATTGTTAAATAGTTTAAGATTAAATCGGTATAATTGAAATATTTATACGTGAATTGACCGTTGCACACTAGATTTAGGATTTTTGAATAATTATCTACACAGTATGAATTTCACCTCAAATATTATCAAATGACGACATTTGCCTGAATATTCAAGGAATTTGAAATAGAAAAGAGAGAGAAAGAGAGAGAGAGAGAGAGAGAGAGAGCGCAATGAGCCGAGGGTTGTCGCCTAGTATCTACTTTTATGTGGTTGGATTCGAAGCGTAATCAGCAAAGAGGATTCAACGTAATCAGCAACGAGAATATTGTTTGATGATACGAACTTATTCACCGTGAGCTGTACTTTCGTATTATCATCCTCAACAACCATCTTTCGCATGTACCTCAATTTAAAATAAAATAAATAGATTATGTCTCAATCTATTAAACTAAAAAAAAAAAAATAGAATGCTTGAGAGGAAATACCATTTAGTTTATTTTTAGATAAATTAGGTTTTCATTCAATCTTTTTCATCCATATTTTTATCAATTCTTTTATGAAATTCAAACAATAAAATAATAAAAAACTCCGCTACCATATTGTTTTAATATCAATTACTACCTTCTCAACTGATGATTGTGTACACATAACCACTCTTTCGATAATTATCTTTTCTTGTTGAGCCATCATAGTAAATATTATTTTTTAAGAAAAGTAGATCATTTATTCAGTTTAAACTTTCACACGATGACTGTAGGAGTACCACGATGAGCCTGTAGGGCAAGTTGAGTACTAGTCTTCATTAGCTCTGAATAAATTTTAGCAATACTGAAAACATGTGGTATCCAGGAGAAATATACCATAAGTTATATTATAAAAAAAAAATTAACATTATTAAATGTTTACAGTCTCTTTCAATATCCACAACAAGCATATTGAAATATAAGAAATAAACCAACAGAACTACAATTGAGTATTATGTATATTACATATGGCTTTATAGTATTAAAATATAATGGCGACAAATTTATTGAATTGATTTATATTTATGTCTCAATTTTGCATGAATTTATGGTTATGAAGATTAAAAAAAAGGTTGTATGACGACATACATAAGCAGGAGAAAGTGCATTTAAAATTAGATAAGTCATTTTAATTTCTTTATCAATGAGTTTGTTAAATTATTTCTTCTATTTTCCTTTAAAAAAAATTGGTGGCAAGTTCTTCTAAAATAATTTAGCCTTAAAATTCCGTGTTATGCCCTTATTCAATTTTTGAAGAATTGAAGAGTATTCTAATATTTTTCATTATTTCACAATTTCTCCACTCTCTTGCATCTCCATAACTTCTCTTTTGTCCAGGATGAATATATTTTAAAAGTGCCAAAAGTTGTGTATGGCACTTAATTTAGTATTAAAAATTTTCGATGACTTACTTAACTGTGAAATCAGATAAAAATAATCATTTAAATGCCTTTGGCGAGAAATTCTTACCAAAAAAATTACGTGACTTTTATAATTAAAAAATTAATATAACTTAGCATTTAAAAGAAAAAAAGCAATCCACGTGTTGTTTGGCTGCTGTCCAACGAAGAAGAAGAGAAAATATGGGCAATTTTTTTTTCCTTTATTTCTCTCCTCTGTTATCCTCTACGTAAGCTCGCTCTCTGCAATAATGGTGTCGGCCCTCTTCCTCACCTGCACGCCTCCGGTCCCTCTTGCTCGAAAAACCCATCTGGTCATCCCTCTCTCCAAGTTCGACCTCTACCCCTTCTCCATCGTTGCCACCGGCGGAGTCTCCACCAGATCTGGTTGAGTGATGCCGACGCTCGCGAATTGCTCATCCATGGACGAGTGTCGGTATCGGTCGCGAACCACCCCTATTGTCCCCGGCAAGCTTGGTCCAAAGGCCTTTTTATCGTGTCTTTAATTTTCGCTTTTAAAGAGCTCGCCTGTCTGTCTTGAATCTCTGTTCACCCACTCCCGAAGCCTCAAACGTGCGTCCTGCACCTCTTCCATGTGGCTGGGCGAAGCAATGTCCTCTCGAGAAGATTGTAGAAAAGCAATATGACATAATCAATTTTGGGGTATGACGGAGTAGGATTCCCTTTTTTAGGGTATATAGACACGTCACAGAAAACTTAGAAGGAGGGAGGGGTACAGTCTCCACGAACACATTTTTCGCATGAAAAATGAAGCAAAAGCTCTCGATGTTATGGAGCTCCCAAATTGTCATCCACTCTCAATCGTCGGAATATTATCAATGTGCCATGAGTTTTCCTGCTCTACTCTCTGTTCTGCGATCCGAGTACTTAAAGAACTCGGATCCGGCTTGACACACCATTGTTGGCTTTGATTCTTGGCTTGTGTGTCACTGAGAATCTTCCTTCGTTCGCTGCCACCAACAATTGATTCCGGAAGAGTGCGAGGTGTGCTTTGTTTTACTCAACATTGCGGGCAGTTACAAAGTGATGAAATCGCTTCTGAAATCTATTTGTTGGTTTGGATTCCCACCGGCAGTTATAGTCGAACTTTCTGTCCTTGATCTCATCACAGATTGCAACTCTATCATCATCCATATACCAGATAGTTTCCGACTCCTCGTTTCGTTCTGTTCAAAGCAAAGTTGAACCTGAGATTTGATCTTTTCTTTTCTCAAGAAGGGTTGGGACAGGTCCTCACGGTGAGCCGGTGGAGCAGCTTCTTCGTGTCTTGCCGAAACATGGCGGATTGAGGTGGGAGGATTCATTCAATGAGAGTTAGGGTTTGAAATTGGGCCTTTCTTTCAATTTGGTGATTTAGGTTCTTATTTGGAGAAAAGATACTAAATGACTTGGTTTCATGCCTCAAATGCTAACAAGACAAATTGATGGGAATTCCAGTATCATCAGTGAAACCATATATGAAGCCCAAAACAAAATGATTTTGCTCACCTGAAGGCACCGACCAGCAACAATTATTTTAGTGGAATTCCGATTCTTGCGAAGCATTTCCACGAACATTTAGCAACATACTCCATACAGGCCACCCTAATCAAAAATCATTTTGAAATCCAACTCGGCTTTGATTTGAATCTTATGGTCCTCAAGAGCAAGAATATTATTTTTAGAAATTGGATCAGTACTTAATGATTTGTATCTCCTTTAGTATTTACACCAGGCATATTGAAAATGAGAATAAGGAGACAAAACTATAAATGAGTTATCTTAAATTCATACGGCCCCAATTTAAGAGGTACAGTAGGTTATAGTTTACTATAGTGGGGATATAGATATAGTTGTACAAAGAGTGTACAAATGAAAGAAAAGAGTGGTCTATATATTAGGCTCTTATAATTTAAAAAAGTGATTGTTTCCCCTGTGTCACAAGTGCCATTTTTTTTTTTATCGGAGTGCACTCATGAATTTCCTACTATGTGATAATTATGATTTATGTTTTGAAAGTCAGTTTATCTTTAAATTAAAATTTCACACTTTATTTTTATGACACATCATTTATTATGTGACAATTATCATATATTTGCTTTCGAGGAAAACAAGTTTCTTTTTTTTTTTTTTTTTTTTGGTCGAGAAACAAGTTTTTTATTGAAATGGTACATATAGTTTTTTTTTTTTTTTTTCAAAGTATTAAATATTTTAGGTATTATGTTTTGAGTGTTACAAGTTAGTTTACTTTTAAATTACAATTTCATGAGTCGTTTACTATGAAACAATTATCATTTACTTAAACATATCATGTACGAGATCTTTATGGGGTTTTATTCGTAAAAACTTGAAGATTAACTATCTCATAGATATGCTATATTCTATAGAAAGATTTGAATCTTATAACATTAAATAAGAGGAAGCTTTATCTTGCCAACCAGGACAAAGGAATATCCATTCAAGAAAAAGAAATTATCGAGCCATAAGTTTTGTGAAGCAATTTGTTGAAAGAGGAAGTCGGATTGGGGTAATCTTACACTAAAAAGGAAACCGAATTCCCGATAGTGGTCTTTCCTTACATAAGCAACGACCCGCCTTAGATAAGCATGGACCCGCCTCATGTTTTGAGGAATGAATTCATCAAAGAAGTTGCACGCCAGGCGACTTGGTCATTCAATCTATGACCAAGTAATGGTGAATTGGGAAGAACTCCCACGACAGATCCTAGAACTCATTGCTCGATGGCTAGCCATAGAAGACTTTTTAGCTTTTCGAGGGGTGTGCACATCATGGCGGTCCACTGCCGCCAAAGAGACGTACGACACCAAGTCGAAAACGCCGTGGCTCATGATTTATGCGGACAACCAAAGAGCTGAGTTCCGCAGCCCCACCACAGGGAGAATTTACCCGATGCAGGTGCCAGGATCTCATGTCCGGACCTTGTCTGCACCAGGATGGATACTCGCGTCGCAGGGGACAGGAAGTACCATATCTTCAATCCGCTTTCGCGCGTCAGCATCGAACTCCCTGCCTTGACGAAGCTTCGCCGCAAGTCACGTCTCAGGGTGCAACTTGATGGGCCGAAGAGGCTCCAGTGCCGCCATCCCAGAATCAACAGGATCCCGTTGTCCTCAGGCCCTTCTTCAACCAGGAGCTACGTAGTCATGATCCATATTCATCAAAGTCTTGGACCACTAGGGTTTGCCTTCCACAGATCAGGAGAAGATGCATGGACGGCAGTGAGTCCAGCGATGTATCTGCGTCGGTCCACCATCCTTCAACTGATTTATTACGATGGGCTATTTGTGGCCTTGGATGCGAACAGTCAAATAATGACTTTTAACAAGAGAAATCATCGCATGGAATCGCGACAAATTCTAGGGCAGAACATTTTCGAGGGTCATCCGTATCTCGTTGAGTGTTCAGGCTCATTATTGGCGGCATGGACGATATGGGGCGAAGGGAATGGAACCGTGAAAAAGATCAGAGTTTTCAAAGTTGATTTGGAGAAGGGAACTGAGGAAGAGGTCAAGAGCTTGGGGAACGCATCTCTCTTCTTGAATGGCAACTCTTCGTTCTCGGTGGAGTTCAACGCCGAGTTTTGCCTTCTCGGGGTCAAGCCAAACCACGTCTATTTCAAAGATAACATAGATGAGAAGAAGAAGAGTTACCGCATGGACAACGGTGAGGTTGGGACATACTTCGATGCAACTAGCTGTCACGATTATGCAGCCGCATGGTTCCAACCTGATTTTAGTACTTTCTTATGATCAATTTTATTTTTCTCTTCCTGAACGCGAAGATTTTGAGGAATCGACTGGAGTAGGCCCATCTTCGCTATAAAATTTATTCATGGCTAACTTTGCTGTATTGCTTTAACATATGTATGATAAGAAATTAGTGGCCACTTTGTACTTGCAATTATTGGAGAGAAAAATAGCGTACGACACTCACTTAAATGTCATAACTTTTTCTTCCACTAAGTTTAGTGCCACATTAGAGTAATGTAAAGTAAATTGAATTTTTTTTAGTTTGTTTCATTTTTATTTTCCGTTTTCCCTTGGTTTTTTAGGGCCGGTGAGGGTCAAGCCATAAAACCCTCGCCCAATCTGATGCGAACAAGGTTGCAAAAGTCCTCTCTTTAGCCCTATGTCTCCTATCCCTAGAAGGTCCACTGATAAGTTTTTTTTTCTCGAAAAACTCCATTTATTTTTATGTCGATGGCAAGCCTATACTTCTTGGTTTCAATAGGACTTTTTTTTTTTTGGGTCGAACAATAGGACTCCTTATGAGCAATATTTCTAACATGGTAAGGGAATAGATCAACATAGAGTATATTGAATGTACAGAATTCGCTATAATAGAGTTTCTCTTATTCTTTTAAATGGCTACTATTGGAGGAATTTTTCCTGTGTTGTTGACGATTTAATAACTCGCCCTGTAGCTCCAGAATATTCTTGTTTCTCACGTAAAAGAGAAACATAATACCGAGTTTCACAAGTTTAGATTGGGAAAGCATGGAGGGAGTGAGGGAAACGTAACTTTTATAATTGATAAAGACGGAACACATCCAGTTCCTTTTGATAAAGCTCTGGTCAATTCTTTCACATGCAATACCCAAATCAATATATCAAGGAGTAGAGTAAGTAAAACCAAGATGAAGCCACAGCATAATGTCTTAAAAAATATGACCAGCTTCTCCAAATATGAACTTGCCAGCATTATATGCTAAAGCTAGACAATCCAAGTTGGGGTAAGAATAGTAGAGGTGACACTCCAACTTGGGTAAGAATAGTAAGAGTGTTATAAATTTTGTACAACGCTCATTTGCGTGCCATAACTTTTTTGTCGCTCACTTGAATGTCACAAATTTGAAAAATTGACACTTGAGTGTTATTGTCGCGACCTCTTTTTTTCGGCGCCCACAATTGGATACGGGCGCCTAAGGAGGCTAATGGCTCGGCTGGAATTAGTTATGCCCGGACTCTCCCAAGTCCACCAATTCACGACTTAATGGTTCAAGTTTTTAATCTGTAAATCAATTTTTAAAATGGAGTCGCCACTAATCGATTTTAGGGTGGGTTGATTAGAAACCCAAGTGAAGTATTGGGAGAAATACTCACTCCTGCGCAACCAGAGAAATTAGGATCGGGGACTTGATTACACTAGTTAATCACTAATGCCCTTTCGGTACCTAATCTTGTTTAAACCCTGAGATTTTTTGGATGTTCGAGGATTTTCCATGCATTTTGGGAGAAAAACATTTTTTGAGTCATTTTCTAATTTTTTTGGACACAAAAGGATTTTTTTTTTGGAAAAATACAAGTCTTTTTGGCTTTTTTTGAATTTTTTGGCTTTTTCATGAATTTTTGGCCTTTTTTGGATTTTTGACATTTTTTTGGGAAATATGAAATATTTTTGATTTTTTGATTTTCGGAAAATAAAACATTTTTGGAAAATAAATTATTTTTTGATTTTTATCGATTTTTTTGGAAAATAAAACATTTTTTAACATTTTAAATATTTTTTTGAAAATAAAACATTTTTTTGATTTTTTTGAAATAAAATATTTATTTATTATATTATTATTTAAAATATTATTTTATATATAAGTTGACCGGTCGGATCGCGAGTTGGGTCCGACCGGCCAGACAACCCGCACGCGGACGGGCCCGCATTGCGGGCTCGACTCGGATTTTTTTGCTTTTTCATAAAAATTCAGCACACACACACGGAATTGGGCCTATTTAAAAAATAAATAAATAAACCCAGCCCGAGTTCGAAACCGGCCCAATGAGTGCAGGTCCGAACCGGGGAAACCTTACCGAAACCGGGAAACCGGGTTGAACGGACTCCGCGGCCGGTTCCGGCCTCCTCTCTCCTTCATTCGCTCGCGGCACGGGTGAGGGGGACCGAGGCGTCCGGCGGCAACGGCGCGACGGCGGCGACGGCAAAGCAATAGCGACCATGAGCATTGGACAAAGAGGAGGGCTGCGACGCGACGGTGACAAAGCACGATACCGTTCGTGGCAACGGTGCGACGGGGGCGGCGACAATGGCGAGACCCACGCGAATCCCTTCCCCTCCAGCTTCTCTCTCTCTCTTTCCCCCTCCGGCGAGGCTCGGATCCGCGGGTTGCGAGTCCTTGGACCCCCCTAAAGTCTCTTAGTGGAGTGCCCGAGGCCTGCGACTTCGAATCGTCCCCCTCTCTCTCTACCCTCTCCTCCGGCGAGCCTCGGATCCTTGGCCGTTCGACCTCGGACCTCCCCTGAAGTCTCTCAGTGGGTTGTCCGAGGTTTGCAAGCCCTAGATCCGGCTCTCCCTCTCTCTGTGTGTCTTCTTCGTCGGGGATGGAGGTCCTATTTATAGGCCGAGGGGTGGCCGATCAACGAAGCTCGACCGTCGGTTGCCACGGCCTTCGCCGGTCGAACCGGCGTCCCATCCGACGCGCCCCTCGCTCCACATGTGTCGTCGCTGCTCCTCCTCTCCTCTCTGGCATCACACGCGTCCTCTTCTCCGGCGCGTGATGCTTATCCGGTTGGGGAAGAAGACAAGGGAGGAAGAAGACAAGGAGAAGGGGCCGGGCTGAGCCACGCGGTTGGGTCTCGCGGGCCTGCGTGAAGGAAAAGAAAAGAGGGAGGGGCTGGGCTTATGATTTTCTTTTTGTTTTTTTGGTTGTTTTGCTGCTTTTATTTTTTTTTTTTGTTGTTTTTGTTATTTGTTTTGTTTATTATCCGAAAAAAGGGAAAAACACATAAATAAAGAAACTAAGGCCAAATTAATAACCTAATTAAAATTTTAGGTGTCAACAATTATCAACAATTTCTCTTGCTAGAAAATTGGACATGATAGCCAGTCGTCCTATGTGGCTTCGACAACGCTAATTTGAATAACTTTTTTAATATCTTTTAATATTTTTAATCATTTTTTATTCTTTTATTTTTTTTTATTTTTTATTTTTTTATTTTTGCTTTTTAGGGCTGGCGAGGGTCATCGAAACCCTTATGGCCGTGAAACCCTCGCCCTTTGTCACGAAGGCCCTCACTAGATCTAGGCAAAGGCAGCATTGCCCAGATCCAGCAAGGCTACGATAGCCTCGCCTAGGGCCTTTGTGGCCGAGGGTGAGGGTTTTCTGATCAGCTAGGTTAGTGACCCTTGTTATCCACCAAATAGGCCCTAGAAGTAGCTGCCCTAACCATCCCAGTGCACACACTAAAACCCCAGCCCATTAAGCATTGAGAGACGAGGAGGAAAGAGCGGCGCGCGTGAGAGGAGGGAGCGAAGCACCGCGAGTCAGAGGGGCTGGTGACCGATTTTGTCTTCTTTCAGAAATTGGTGGGTTTTTCTCAGGAGGTGGGAGACAAACGGTGGCGACAGGGGACGATTTTGTGGAGTTGGGGACTACATTTTCTCCATTTTACATCAAGAGCACCATTGCAGAACTCTCGCAGAGAGGGAGAGCAAGGGACGATAGAGAAGGGAGTTGTTTGGCCGGGGTTGCTCCCATAACAAAATATCCACCGTTGCTTAAATAGGTCGGCAGGGCTCGACGAGGGCCCATAGCGAGGGTCGCATTAACCCTTGCCTAGAGTGGGCGATCATAGCCCTCCATCCAGATTTGAGTGAGGATCACCAGCCCTCCCCCAAATCAAACGGCCCCTGGCTAGATCGGGATGAGGGCTAACCAATGTGAGGCACCCTTGCTGCTATCTAGTCGAGGGCCAATGACCCCTACCAGCCCTTGTTGAGCCCCCGTTGACACTTTCTTGCGACGGTGGGGCAGTGGCAGCCCTTGCTTTAGCCCTTGCCCTTTTTTTTTTTTTCTTTTATTGAATTTTTTTAAAATGTCTTTTTATCTTATAATTTTATTTAATTAAGGTTTAAAAATATGATTTAAGCTAAAACGATGACATTTTAGTCTTATCTTTCATATTTTAGTAAGGTCAATGCTATGTAAGAGAAAGAAAATATTAAAAAAACGACGTCAACATTTTTCGTTAGCCTAATTGGGAAAATAATGAAAAGACTTAATTGCACTAATTTAACAAGTTTTAAGATTAATCAATTTTATTTTTGTGATAAGTTTTAAAATTTTTAATGCATCTATCCTTTTTAAAAAAAAAACTAAAAAACTAAAAAACACGTAGCTACTGATGAGTAATATTTTTTATGTGATAAGGAACTCTGAACTAGAAAAATTAAACTCCAACCTTTCAATGGTTAGCAAATTCTCTATGTTAATGTCAACTTAAAAACCATTAAAGTAATTTTAACCTCATGTCATAAAATAAAAATTGACCATTTTCTTGACAAATTTTAGCATTAGAAAGAAATTTTTTATGTGGGTAGTAACTTTTCATTTTATGTTCACGGATGAATAGTCTATGTATATCAAAAAATTTTGAATACATGTAAATGTCTAATTTTTTATTCATTGGAAATAGTTTAATTCAAACTTGCGTGAGAAACTTGTTGTAGCCAGTTACAATTGGAATAAGTTATCTGAGTTTTGGTTTGAGTAGACAGAAAAGATGTGTTGGATCCGACAAGAGTGGTTGGATAATGTGAAAAGGAGAAGAATAGCTCAAGACTTTCGTGAAGCTAACGAAACCGATGAAACAAACGTAAGAGCCGTGACTTTGAAAAGAATGCGTACTTTTGCTTTCGCAACCTTTCGCGTATCTACGCGTACGAGAAACGAAACATGCCCTGCCAATTTGACGCAGACCGCGGGAAAAAAAAAACATTAAACACTGTTGACCGCATACCAAACCAGAAAGAAGCAAAAAAGAAACACAGCACTTGTATATAAACTAGCGAAATTCAAGCGCCTATACAAGAAGCGCTCTCTCTCTCTCTCTCTCGCTCGCTCTCCCCGACTTTCTGTAAGTTGGTGATCCGGTTGCTCTTCCCTCTTGAGGTGTCGCGCCGCGAGAAATTTCGCTTAACTCGGCTTCTTCTTCGTGCTACTATCAGGTCTCTCTCTAGTCTCTCTCTCTCAACTTCTGTGGATGTGAATATGAGCGACGATAGTTGGTTGAGGAATTCTGGGCATTTCAATTATTTCAAGCGCTTTCCCTCATTTTTGTAGTCATGTTGGTTTTGAGTGGTTAGCTGCAATTCTAGATACCTCTGTATTGCTCTCAAGAAGCACGCTAGTGTCCAACGTTGAAGTAAATTTATGCTATAAGAGAATTCCTTATTAGAGAATATTAGAGAAATATTAGATCTTAAGTATATCATTTGTTTCGTTATTTGCGGGATAGCAGATTTTCATGTTAGATTAATATAGCTAATTCTATTTCTTTCCTATACCTATTGTTTGGGGATAAATGCCCCTAAATTAAACAATTATTGAGTAAAGATGTGGCCTTTGACTAAATTCCGTGTTCCTCTCTCTTGAAGAACCCAGAACATTTATATATAGGTAGCAATCTCATTTAATTTTGACCTCAAAATATTGAATTTCATTTTTCGTTCAAGATCTTTGAACTTCTATCTCTGTTCAATTGAAGGTCAACTTAAATATCAGTCTTATGAATTGGAGCTCTCATAACAATGTGTGTATATATTCATAGTGGGAAAAAAGCCTCCTTAAGTTGACCCACCAACAATTCTGGTGAAACTCCCTTGTTTTTGATGAAGGAGGGACATCAGTGTGAATGCCAATTGCGTGACATTTCAGTGCAGGGGTTTAATTATTGCTTAGCAAAGATTTTAAGGCAATATGTGGGGCTAAACCTTACTTGCATATACTGTAAGACATGGGTTGTGTTATCAATAACTTGACTATTGAAGGGAAAATTTAATTCGCTCTTCTTTTGTGTATATAGGCCAAGGAAGTAGACATGGTCAGAAAGAGAGATCGATTTTGGGAATATGTAGAGCTTCTGGATGGCAAATTTAAGTGCAAGTTTTGCGATAGAAAATTTGCTGGTGGTGTTCCGAGAGTTAAATCACATTTATCTGGAATTAGAGGCGGTGGTATAGATATATGCACCAAGGTCCCTGAAGATGTTCGAATTGCCGCTACTGAGGCAAGTCCTGGTCTTAATAAAAGAGCGAAGGCTGAAGCCTGTTCAGGTAAGATCGAAGAGACTTTGCTAAAAATGCATATCAGTAAGGACGACGTTATGCCGGATAAATTGCTCGTTAAGTTCATCCTATTCAATGGTGAGGATGTCGACATTGTGCGGAGGCCATCCTTCATTGACTTTGTGGATGCTGTGGCTAAACATGGTTCCCATTATAAGTTGCCATGTTGTTCAGTAATCAAAACAAAGTTAGTGCCTGATTTGGAAAAGGAAATTGGAGAGTACGTGGCAAATGTGAAGAAATCATGGGTTAGAACTGGCTGCACACTCATCAATTATGTTTGGCAGCGTGAGAAGAGATCCTTCATGTCTATCTTTGCTTATTCTATTGAAGGAGTGGTCCTATTGAATGCGTTGGAAATCCCCAGTTCTATGTTAATCTTCGATTTGGTGGAAGGGATTCCATATTTTGTCACTCGAGAAATTGGAGCCAACAACGTCATGCAGTACATAATCCAAAATCCAGGAGATTGCCTTGAATTTATGCCAAATGACGACCATACCCATGTGTACGTGACCGGATGTGTTGCCCATGAAACACAATTACTCTTCGAGGCTATAAATGATGCTATCCCATGGATTCAAAAGGCATTTCATCAAGCAAGAGCAGTTGTCACTAAGATTCACAACCATGATGGCATCTTATCATTGACGAAGCAGTTCACAAACTACTTGGGGTTGAAACAATCATCAACAACAGAGTTTTACTCAAACTATTATATGCTTGAATCAATCATGAGGGTTGAAAGTGAGTTGCGATTGCTGGTTTCATCATCTGAGTGGCTTTCGTTGGGTTTTGAGAAGGATGAATCAAGCATAGAAGTGGGTGAAATCATTCGCAGTTCTGAATTTTGGAGTGAAGGGAAAGAAGTCTTGCATGCTTTAGAACCAATATTTCGAGTACTCTGTCTAGTTGATGGCTACGGCGCTACTTTTGGGTTCTTGTATTCAGCCGTGGAAATGGCAGATGAGGCTATTAGACAAATATATATGACTAATGTTCCTAAGTATAATTTTTTACTGGTACTATTTGAGGAATGGCGGGGTAATATCATTCGTCCAATACATGCTGCTGCTGCTTTTCTTAACCCTGCTTACATGTGTGGCGAGAAGTTCATAGAGAATGATGCAATGAAAAATGGCATGAATATCATGCTCGAAAAATTGGTAGGTGTTGAAGAACAGAAAAAATTTGTGCAAGAAATGCAGCTTTATCGTGACAAAGGGCCAAAGTTGTTCACTACTATGGCAAAGACAATGTTAGGAACATATCACCCTTGTAAGCATCTATTCTTTAATCAATTGACCGTGTTGATGTAATTTCATATTTTATTTGTTTTCAATGTGAAAATTGTAAACTAATAGTGTTGCTTATAAAGGTGACTGGTGGGACTATTGCGGTGATGTCCTTCCTGTATTGAAGAAGTATGCAATTCGAATCCTAAGCCAACCCTGCAGCACTTCGTTCTGTAGGCAGAGTTTGAAAGCATTTGAAACTGAGAAGAGGGAGCCATTGATGCCTGTAGTGATGGACGATTATCAATATTTGAGGACAAATGCATTACTGATGGAGAATTTCAACACCATGAAAGAAAAAATTAGGAAGCCACTTGATCTTGAGAAACTCGATGAACTTCCTGATTTAGCAAAGTTTATGAATGAGAATTTCACTCGTGGTCTACCCAATGAGACCAAAGTTCCTTTATCAGATGAAAAGCTAAATTGTTGGTAAGAATCTTTTTTGTTGAGACACTTTAAAGATATTGCAATTTAAATGCATGCCAAGCTGATTCACCAACAAAGCGGGTTGATTAACTAGAGTTAGAATCAAATATGACAGTGGTGAATGATAATGTCACTGAGAATGTTTCTGCATTTTTTTATTGATCTTCCGCAGGAATTCACCTTTAGTTTATTTGCAACACTGTTTGAATTCGTGAATTCATACTAAGTATATCTATGTATCGATGACAGAGATAGGGACGATGGCATCATTTTTTTTTATCATGAGTATTAGTATCTGTGCTTCTTTTCCTTTTTTCGAAGGCTAAGTGAGATCAATGTGTTCAAGCTAGCGATTGCTAAAAGTTCACAGGTTTTGATAGTCAATTGATTCCAATTATTATGGTAATCTGAATGACCTGCTAGAATGATTTTATATGTTGGATTTGGCCCCCAGCATGATTTTGTTTTTTGCAAGACTGCTGTTGGCAAGAAGGCTGTCCTTATAGTGGGCGTACTAGGCGCTATCTTCTGTAGTGTTAATGTCTCTCGATGAATCCTTAAGTTCGTCTTTCTCTTAACAGGTCTGCATTGGTGAGTAAAGACGGTGAGAGTGAAAAGCATTTACGTCTTCAATTTATAACTAAACTACCATCGACCCTAGTTAAAGGTGACAGGATTAAAGGTTGGAGAGGAACTCCTATTCATGTCATCTTGGTAGATTCCAGTACAGGTAGGGTTGTGCAATCTGGACCCTTGTCAATGCTAAAGTTGATGGTGACAGTGATTGGAGGTGATTTTGATGACGAAGCTGGTAAAAATTGGACTAAAGAGTTCTTTGGGAGCAATGAACTAAAGGGGCGAGAAGGGAATATGCCACTCTTGATTGGTGATCTCTCTGTGACCCTCGAAAAAGGGTTGGGGACATTGGGTGCTATCACTTTCAATGATGTATCGAGCTGGACGAGTAGTGGAAAATTCAGGCTTGGAGTCAAAACTGTGTTGGGTTGTTGTGAGGGAATCCGTGTCCTTGAGGGCACATCTAATGCCTTCACCGTGGAAGATGGTGAGTCATTCAAATTTAAACTCTTGATGACAGCTTTTATGTTCTTTTTTCGTTGGCCTTCACTGTTGGGGATGTTAAGTCATGATTCAGGTTTAGACACTTGATGACATTTAAGATTTTCTGTTTTTTCTTTTCTTGACATGTCTGGAACCACATAATAAGATACATAGACTAGGCTAAGAGACTTGCAACAGCGGTATCTTGCTTAATCAGTATCTCGTATGCTTTGAGTTTTTAAAACAACTTTAGAGCAAAGCAGACTCTGCAGTTGTCTGAATTTCAGGTTTGGTTGCTGTTTGCAGAATCCATAATCCTAGAAATGGGTACGCTTGAAAGGAAGAACAAAAAATGAGCAGACAGTGCCTTGCCTGTCTGAATTTCCTAATTCAGTGAAGTTGAACTTATGAAACCTACTCATATCAAACAAAATAGATTTGGTGTTTGTAGTGTGCTTTCCAAATCAGTTGTGTTAGCAATAACTTTTGAAAATGAAATCACTTTGACAGCATTCATGGCCATTGTTTTGATGGTGACTTTTGCTTAGAGGAAGCTGTCTTTTGAGCTCGTCTGAAATTTATAGTAAACTTTAATTGTCATTTTAGCTGGTTAGATATGTTATGATGTGTACGGATTTGATTTTATTAGAGTTAGAGAATGTGGTGTTCAACTTTAAATTGCGCTTAGTCGTATCAATACGATAATGACTCGTCGAAATCTATGTCAATGCATTAAATATAGCCTTGTTACGTTGCATCATCACATATGATTGCTCCATTTTTATTTTCTTTGTTCATTGCTCACATAACTTCGAATGAGAAATATTTTGGAAACTTTGTCATTTTATCATACCACTGTCAATTGATTCAAAACTTGAGTTATTACATAAAGACATGATTTTTGTTTAGATATTATAGCCATACCTCTTTTGCATAAGTTGGAATGTAACCTAAGGTTAAAGCGTGAAATTTAATCATTGACAAGGCAAACGAGGGGCTTGAAGTGATTCATAAACTTGATTCAGGCTCTGATATCATATGAATTTTGTGAAATCAATGCCAATTGATCTAAAAGCTTAGGTTGTTGGACAAATGTGTGTTTAATTTTGAAACATTGTAACCTTATCCAATTACTTTATTGATGTAGACAAACGACTAGATATATGAGTAATAGTGTCCGGTCATTTGAATTGATCACGAAGCAATTTTCCTGGCACTTTTTTCTTTGTAATCACAGGCAGGAGGGCTGATCCAAATATTTGTCGGGTCAAAATTAGGACGCCAGAAGGAAGAGATGTGTCCGAGGATCTGTCAACAGAACAAAGTGACGAAATGTACCCAGTAAGGATTTTCGCCTTCATCATTGGACTGCGAAGATGTCCATAGTTGCGTTGTTTTCTTGTTAGATAATGACATTGTGTACGGTTCCTAAGAATCAGAAGACAAATCTGTCGATCATGTTTTAGCATGGGGTCAAGGACATCGTCACTGAGATTGTCCCTACTTGCAACCACACGGAATATTTTGATTACATAGCTCCTCGATAGTTTTAATGGCCCAACTCAACATTATATACCTAAAGACTGAATAGCTCAATGTAAATTAGTTGATGGTCATTTTGGAAGGCTAATGGCATGGATGGATCGAAGGTCTCGGATGTGAACTTGGTGGTGTAACGTTCATCCCTCGAAGAGCAACTGTGTGTCCGAGGCGGTGCTTTGCGAGCCCATCTCTCACCTCTTACAGTAAGCTTTGAAGTCTCTTTGATTAAGCGTCTAACGAGATTGTTGAGGGTTTCACCTCTTCAAGTAAACTTTGAAGTCTCCTTGGTTAAGCGTCCTACGAGATCGTTGAGGGTTTCCAAGGACATGTTTATTGTTCAAACTGGTGATCCGAGATCAGTAATTCTTTAGTTTATTGAGGATTGTACTATCTGTGATCGCTTTTAGTCGTTGAGAATGAAGGACGCGATGTGGAAGCGGTGAGGTTTTCTTCAGGATGTGAATACCTGTAATTCATTAGACTTGGTGGTGGAATCCATAATGCCATTAGCTTGCCATCGCTCTGATTAATTAATTAATTAATTATTAATTAAAAGTGGTATATTGAGTTGACCTGCGCAGAGTGATTTTATGCTCGAACGGCAAGGTTTTCCATTTACGCGTACCGATCCGATCGGCACTCCTCCTGATGGCGGTCAACAGTCAACGCGGTTTTCTAAAAACCGAGGTACTGCATCTGCTCCACAAAGAACAAAACCGCGAGACTCTTCACGTAACTTTCTGTTCGATCTATATTATTCATTTTCTATGAAAAGATTTCGATCAAAATATGAAAAAGAGAATTAATATAGACGAAAATGAAATAGTATGTACAAGAAATGACATAAATAAGTTTAAATTTAGCTTAGCTTAGCTTTTATGCCTTATGGCGACACCGACTCGGAGGAGCAATAAACACGCAATAAAAGAACACCGCCGGACAAAGGAGTTGCATTTGCTTCATTTCAATTTCAATTCAAAAAACCAAAATATAGAACACAAAAATATAATATAATATAATATAATATAATATAATATAATATAATATAATATAATTAACACCCTCCGCAAGATCAGAAGAGAAACTGCCATTCAAAGAAATTTAGGACAAATTATGACCATACGCGATGGATGGAAATGCAGCAGATCTTTTAGCTGTTCAATAGATTTCAGTATGAACGGTTGTTTTTTTTTTTTTTTATCTTTTTAATTTAACGGTGAAAAGCCTAGGAGGCATAATACCTCCTAAAGATCGTAGACTCATCCAAAAATCGGCCTCCAAAGATTAACCGTTACCGTAGAATGATCATGAATTTACCATTTGGCAATATGAATTTGAAGCACTTATCCTGTGCAGCATGTATAAGACAGTATGTAACCTCTCTTAGCCTGCAAAAGAATGTACTATTTTGAGTTCCCGGCAATAGTTGCATGTGTCACGGTCCGTGAATCCTCCCGTACTCGTGACACTTGTGAGTGGCGCTTGGGGTTATTTAGTGAAGAGTGTGAGGCAGAAGGGTAGAACACAACTGGTCCGTGGGAGTGCCGTCAGGACGGTTAGTGCTAGGAGTTCTAGGATAGAATGATTATATCACTTAGGAGCTCTGAAGACAGGGTAGGCCTCCCGTGCACAAACTGGTCAGGAGCTGATGCCGCTCTCCTGACGAGGCCATGGCAGGCCGAAACCAATTGTTATGCCTAAAGAGAACTGTTGCCTTACTCGATGGACAGGCACGCCCGAGCGAAGCTGGGCGTGGTAGGATCTCGCACGAAGAATCATTCACCGTATCGTTCGTGGAACAGCTAAAGAAAGGGCTGACCTGGCGAATTCCGCTCGCTAGGCGCCCGCAGGTCGTTTCTGAGGCCAAGGAAACTCTCGGCCCGTGACAAGTGGTATCAGAGCAGGAATCCCTCCAGTAAGCAAGTGAGCAAGTCGGAGAATCGAGCTTCTCGCTGCAGTGGGTCGAACTGATGAGTGCCCAGTCCTGTCCTAGCGCGGCAGAAAGTGAATGGCCGGGGCAAAAGATGCTCAAACGAAGCTACGCTCTCTGCTCCAAGGATGGCAATAGTACTGGAACGAGTCGGTTCCTCACCGAGCCGATAAGGAGTTCGAGAAGAACCGAACCCTTGCTGAATGGGGATAACGTTCCTGGATCGATCGGTGAATTCGAAAAAGAGGTCTACTATCACGTTTTCAACAAGAAAAGAACCTCCATTGGTCTGCTGGGGTCAAGATGCTGGTTAGGCTGAAATGGTACTACCAAAAGATGCGATTGGTGAAAAATGCCACACTTGCCAAAAAGCGCGGGTGACTAAAGGGCCAAGCGGCTGAGATCAAAAGAGGCCACCAATGGAGCAAAAACCTATTTTGTTGGGCGAGCGTGACCGTTCGATGTGAATTCCCAAAAGTGGCACATCAATGGTTAACTTATGCAAGGAAGCGACAGAGCAGAGATCGCAATGAGAACGTTGCGAATTGAGTGGGGGAGAATGTCACGGTCCGTGAATCCTCCCGTACTCGTGACACTTGTGAGTGGCGCTTTGAGTTATCTAGTGAAGAGTGTGAGGCAAAAGGGTAGAACACAACTGGTCCGTGGGAGTGGCGTCAGGACGGTTGGTGCTAGAAGTTCTAGGATAGAAGGATTATATTACTTAGGAGCTCTGAAGACGGGGTAGGCCTCCTGTGCACAAACTGGTCGGGAGCTGATGCCGCTCTCCTGACGAGGCTATGGCAGGCCGAAACCAGTTGTTGTGCCTAAAGAGAACTGCTACCTTACTCGATGGACCAAACGCCCGAGCGAAGCTGGGCGTGGTAGGATCTCGCATGAAGAATCATTTACCGTATCGTTCGTGGAACAGCTAAAGAAAGGGCTGGCCTGGCGAATTCCGCTCACTAGGCGCCCGCGGGTCGTTTCCGAGGCCAAGGAAACTCTCGGCCCGTGACACATGTCATTTCCTTTACCATGTTACGTGGTACTATCAGTTCTCATTAACCTTCTTGTTTGCCTTGCTAATGCCCATTTCCTTTCTCTCGAACTAGATACAATCTTTGATATCCCTGTTGGAAAAATACCCTCCCGCGGATGTGTCCCAACCTCCCCCATGCTGGATTTGATGACTAGGAAGTGTAGAACAGGCTCATCAATTGAACCCTCATCAATGGAAGTTGTGAAGCAATAATCATCGTCAAGGCCACATTGCCGATTTGGGAACGTGTCTCCCGTGGTGAGCAGGAGCTTCGGTGATGCAAAAGAAATCGCTTGCAGCAGAGTAAATGATGCAATTTCGGTCCCTGCCGGTACTTCTTGCCACACCTGCTTGCAGATTATTTCTCAGAAAACCACGCCGGAGGATTTGACCTCCTCTCCTGAGGTTGCAGCGATGTCAGTGAAGGCTGGGCGACTCGCCTCAGATCTTGATGGTGGATGGCGGCCAATGGCAACGGTGGGACTTTTGTGGCAGAGCAAGTGTTGCGTGTGTGCTTTATTAGCTAGGGTTTGGATATGTAGGTGAAAACTCATAAATATTGTCTGTATTTTCCATTTACAATTATATTTGCAGACATTCACAATTTTCTGCGAAAACAGAGGATGGAAATGTCCCTTGCTTTCGAAGGGTAGAGAAGGACGTTGTCAGTGAACCCTACCCAATTTGTCCATTGGGTCGCTGATGAGCTATAGATATTTGAATGCTGATTGATCCTACACCCTCATTCGAGGAGAAAACTCAACTGAAGAGGCATTTGATCAGTTTAAGGAACACAGCTCCACTTGAAACAAGAATGACTTAACCGCATCTACTGCTTACACTTTTGGAATTTTCCTTTCTCATTCAGTTCCTCATCTCAAAATGCACTGAACCTCTTCCTCTTTCCCTTTATACGATAAAGTAAGTTTGACCCTATGTCCTAAAGAAAAAATTGACCATTGAAGTCAATATTAATTTTTCAATATATTCTAGCATGAGATATAACAAATTTATGGCTAGTTACTTTTCATCTACAAGTTCATGCATGATGAGTAGTGTGCGTGGGTGGGTATTAAAGAATATGTGTATATGTTACAAACTTTATATTCGAGGGAGTAAGTTTTATCCAACTCAAGTGAGAAACTTGTTGTGCTCAGTTATAATTAGAAAGGGATGGACGCTTGTTCAAGAAGTCACGAACTTGCCAACACATTTTCATCTATTAGTCTAAAAACTGAAAGTAGACTTTGTATTTTTCCTCATTCAAAAAATACAAAGATGAAAAGTCATTGGGTGCATTTGTTTTGCAGTAAATTTCATGATAAAATAAATGCTTTTCGTGGATTTTTTTTAAGGAAAATTATTATTTTTGTTTTATTTGGTGGCATGTTGAAAAGCATGTAAAACTCTATCATAAAATAGAAAGTGAAGAAGTTGATGAGTTTTTGTGAGTAGATGCTTGTTATGTTTGGTATCCTTAATTCACAAACGAGACTATACATTTTCCAAATATTTGTATGTGTCTTCCTTATACAAAAATATTTTTTCTATTGATTAACCATTTCGAAAGAAATAAATGCACGAAAGTTTGGGAAAATTAATTAGCAATGGATTTTTTAGGAAGCAACTATTTAAGCTGTGGATTATTTAAATGTTCCCTTCAATTTTATTGCCTTGATACTGTTCGAACCGCAATTGTTCTTTTCATGTATTGAAGCACATCATATGCTTTCCTTGGACACAACAATTAAATAAAACGAAAGGGACATACCTTTTGAAAGGGACATACCTTTGAAAAGAAGGCGTACTTTTGTTTTCACAATAATTCGTGTATGCCGGCGTGCAAGTCAAAGAAACGTGCGTTGTCAACTTGATGCAGACCGTGGGAAAAAGCCAAAAAAACAGAATTTTTTTTTTGGTAAAGGTCAAAAAACAGAATATTGACTCACAGAACAACACCCCAAAAAGAACAGAAAAGAAAAAGAACATAGGATCTCTCACTGTAGAACAAATCTCCCACTTATTATTTCTCCTTAAGCCTTTTAAGGATCTACTTAAAATCAGTAATCGAGATCATATTTTCCTAATTTTTGTATGAGTTTTCCTAAGCGAAAAAATATTTTTCTATTTACTAGCTATTTTGAACCAAATAAATGCATGAAAGTTTGAAAACCTAATTAGCAATTAATCTCTTAGGAAGCAGCTATATAAGCCGTGGATTTAAATGTGCCCTTCAACTTGTTGCCCTAATATTGTTCAAATGGCAACTATTTTTTTTTTCATACACCAAAACACACCATATGTTTTCCTCGAACACAACAATCAAATAAAATGTAAGCGACGACGAATTTTTGAAAAGCACGTGTACTTTTGTTTTCACAATAATTCGCGTAGGCATGCGTGCCAACTTGACGCAGACCGTTGGAAAAGGCCAAAAAGCCAAAAAATAGAACATTGACCGCAAAGCAACACTCCAAAACATACCAGAAAAGAACAAGAACATAAGATCTCTCATTTGAAGATGGATCTTTTATCTATTTTTTCCTTTTGAGCTTTTTAAGAACCTATTCAGATCCAATGAGTTGTGGGGTTCACTCTAATACTATGTTCTCTTTATGGAGGAAACGTAAAAATAATGAGTTTTTGCAAGCCCAAAAAGGGCTTGAGCCCATATAATAAGTTATATGAGAGAAATATTTGGGTTTCTCACTATCTATATAAAGTGGTAGCCATATAATAAGTTAAAAAAGGAATTTATAGTAACAAGAGAAAAAGAGAAAGCAGAAAATTGAGGGTTTGGGCAATATCTCGATTTACATCAAGCTGGCGTTGGAGGTCGATTCGTGGTCCGATTGAGCTGAAATTTTGTCAGCATGTTCATGGCGCAATTTTATCGAATCTGAACGGTTTGATTTTCATTTGAAGCTCCATACATCAGGTTTTTCGTGGATTGATCAAAACCTGCGTTTTTGGTCAGATTTATCCTTGATCTCTTGTGAAGTTCATGTGTATTGCCAAGAATTATGTTCTTGAGGTGTTTGCTGCTATGTACCTCTAGTATTTGCTAGAGAAGAACAATTTTATTGATAGTGAAGATTTTCAGGTGGACTCCGGTCCCGTGGTTTTTTATCTCCTCACATCGAGGAGGTTTTCCACGTAAAAAATCATCTTGTGTTCGCGTGCTTGGTATTTATTTTACTCTACTATATCGATTCCTATTAGGTTTGCACAAGAGGGGAGATTATTTTATTCCGCTGCATTGATTCGATATTATTCGAATTGTTACTGTTCTCCCATTAAAGTGGTATCAAAGCATCTGGTTATTGCTTAATTTTTCTGCCTTGTGTTAAACAATGGAAACGAATACGAGTAGAATGGTTACACTGAATGGTTCGAATTATCATATTTGGAAAGGGAAGATGGAAGATCTTTTATATGTGAAAGATTTTTATTTGCCCGTATTTGCCGAGGAGAAACCAGAGAATAAAACTGATGTTGAATGGTCTATATTTCATCGTCAAGTGTGTGGTTATATTAGGCAGTGGGTAGATGATAATGTTTTGAACCATATTATTGAGGAAACACATGCACGCAGTTTATGGGATAAGCTCGAACAGTTATATGCTCGAAAGACTGGGAATAATAAGTTATTTTTGATAAAACAAATGATGGCTCTGAGATATCATGATGGTACTCGTTTGACTGATCATTTAAATTCTTTTCAAGGAATTATAAATCAGTTGGCTGCAATGGGAATCAAGTTTGATGATGAGATACAAGCACTATGGTTGCTTGGTACTTTGCCGGACTCATGGGAGACGTTCCGAACATCTTTGTCTAATTCTGCCCCGGATGGTACGATTACCATGGATTTAGCCAAGAGTAGTATTTTGAATGAAGAGATGAGAAGGAAGACACAAGGATCGTCCTCTTCACATTATGATGCCTTGGTTGTTGAGAAAAGGGGAAGAAGTGAGTCTCGAGGTCCGAGAAATAGAGATAAAAGTCGAGATAAAAGCAGAGGTAAGTATAATAAATTTGCTAATGTTGAGTGCCATTATTGTCATCAGAAGGGACATATTCAAGAGGTTTTGTCGCTAGTTAAAAAGGGAGAAACAAAAGGAGAAAGGTAAAGAGAAGAAAAGTGATAATGATAGTGATGACAATCGTGTCGCTGCACTTAAAGAAGACTTTCTCACTATTTTTGATGGTGATGTGGTGAATTTTGTTTCTCATGAGACCAGTTGGGTAATTGATAGTGGTGCATCCGTTCATGCTACGTCTCGTAGGGATTTCTTTACATCATACAAGTCAGGTGACTTCGGATCTGTGAAGATGGGAAACAATGGACTAGCTCAAGCTGTAGGCATCGGTGATGTGTGCCTAGAAACCAGCAATGGCACAAGGTTAGTATTGAATAATGTTAAACATATACCTGATATCCGCTTGAATTTGATTTCTACAGGCAAGTTGGATGATGAGGGGTATTGCAGCACCTTCAGTAATGGTCAATGGAAGCTCACCAAAGGTTCTCTTGTTGTGGCTAGAGGTGAAAAATATTCTTCGTTATACATTATGTAGGCAAAGTTGTCCACAGACAAAATTAATGCAGTAGATAGCGAAGATGCAGCTGAGTTATGGCATAAGAGGCTTAATCACATTAGTGAGAAGGGTTTGTCGATATTGGCCAAGAAGAAGCTCCTTTCAAGGTTGAAAAGTTTAGCGCTAAAGAAGTGTGCTCATTGTTTAGCAGGAAAACAGAATAGAGTTGCATTTAAAAGCTCCCCTCCTTCAAGAAAGTCAGGTATATTGGATTTAGTGCATTCTGATGTTTGCGGTCCTATGAAAACAAAATCACTTGGTGGCTCTCTTTATTTTGTTACCTTCATAGATGATTTTTCAAGGAAAATTTGGATTTATACCTTGAAAACTAAAAATCAAGTGTTAGATGCTTTTAAGCAATTTCAGGCTTCAGTTGAGAGACAGACTGGAAAGAAATTGAAATGCATCAGAACTGATAACGGGGGAGAGTATATTGGACCTTTTGATGAATATTGTAGACAACAAGGTATTCGACATCAAAAGACACCTCCCAAGACGCCTCAGTTAAATGGCTTAGCTGAGAGAATGAACAGAACATTGGTTGAAAGGGTAAGATGCTTACTTTCACAATCAAAGCTACCTGGATCCTTTTGGGGTGAGGCTTTAAGTACAGTTGTGCATGTATTAAATCTTACTCCATGCGTTCCTTTAGAGTTTGATGTTCCTAATAGAGTTTGGACAGGCAAAGAAGTTTCTTATGATTATTTGTGTGTCTTTGGGTGCAAAGCATTTGTGCATATTCCCAAAGATGAGAGGTCTAAACTTGATGTGAAAACACGACAGTGCATATTTATTGGTTATGGACAGGATATGCTTGGCTACAAATTTTATGATCCACTTGAAAAGAAAATTGTAAGAAGCAAAGACGTTGTGTTTATGGAAGATCAAACAATAGAGGATATTAAGAAAGTAGATATGATTTTAGCACCACGGGTTAGTGATAATCTGATTGATTTAGATCTAGTTCCTCTTACAAATATTCCTACACAAGTTGATGAAGAGTAGTAGGAAGTCAATGTTCCAAATAACGCACATGTTCCTGAACATGTTGAAATAGATAATACTATTCCTGAACCAGAGGCTCAATTAGATGTTCCACTGGATGTTCCAGTCCGGAGATCCGTTAGAGACCGACGACCTTCCACCAGGTATTCTGAAGATGAGTATGTATTATTGACTGATGCAGGTGAACCAGAGTGTTATGCAGAAGCAATAGAAGATGAGTACAAAAGCAATTGGTTTGATGCTATGCGAGATGAGATGCAGTCACTTTATGATAATCATACTTTTGAATTGGTGAAGTTACCTAAAGGTAAAAGAGCTTTGAAGAACAAGTGGGTATATAGGTTGAAGCAAGATGAACATACTTCACAACCACGGTACAAAGCTAGATTGGTTGTTAAGGGATTCGGTCAGAGAAAGGGTATTGATTTTGATGATATATTTTCTCCGGTAGTGAAAATGTCTTCTATCCGTGTGGTACTAGGCTTGGCAGCTAGCCTAGATTTAGAAATTGAGCAAATGGATGTTAAAACAGCCTTCCTACATGGTGACTTGGAGGAAGAGATATACATGGAACAACATGAGGGTTTCAAAGTGAAAGGGAAAGAGGATTATGTGTGCAAATTGAAGAAAAGTCTCTATGGCCTAAAACAAGCACCGAGGCAGTGGTATAAGAAATTTGCTTCAGTTATGACAGAAGAGGGCTATAAGAAGACTTCCTCGGATAACTGTGTGTTTGTCCAAAAATTTTCTGATGATGACTTTATTATTCTCTTGCTTTATGTTGATGATATGTTGATTGTTGGTAGGAATGCTTCAAGAATTGAGTTATTGAAGAAACAATTGAGCAAGTCTTTTGCCATGAAAGACTTGGGCTCGGCGAAGCAGATTCTTGGCATTAGAATTACCCGAGATAGAGATGCTAAGAAGTTATTTTTGTCGCAAGAGAAATATATCGAGAAGATCCTTCAGAAATTTTACATGGACAAGGCTAAAGTGGTTAGTACTCCTCTTGCTGCCTACTTTGAGTTAAATGTGATGCAAAGTCCTACAATTGATAAAGAAAAAAAAGATATGGAAAGTGTTCCATATGCTTCAGCTGTAGGAAGCTTAATGTATGTGATGGTATGTACACGCCTAGACTTGGCGCACGCAGTTGGTGTTGTTAGTTGCTATTTGTCAAATCCATACAGAGAGAACTGGAATGTAGTGAAGTGGATTATAAGATATCTTCGAGGAACTTCAAATTTGAAACTCAGTTTTGGGACCAGGAAACTTGAGTTAGTTAAATACACAAATTCTGACTTGGCAGGAGATATTGATACTCGTAAATCTACTTCTGGTTATTTGATTTCTTTTGCGGGTGGAGCTGTGTCATGGAAGTCAAGATTACAGAAGTGTGTTGCACTTTCTACAACCGAAGCTGAATTTATTGCAGCGACTAAAGCTAGTAAAGAGATGCTATGGATGAAGAAGTTCTTAGAAGAACTTGGGTTCAAGCAAAAGAGGTATGTGCTATTTTGTGATAATCAAAGCGCAATTCATCTTGGTAAGAATTCATCTTTTCATTCTAGATCGAAACATATTGATGTTAGATATCATTGGATAAGGGATGTTCTAGATGAAAAGTTGTTGGAACTTGAGAAAATTCATACGGATCATAATGGCTCCGATATGATGACGAAGACTCTACCAAGAGAGAAGCTTGAACATTGCCGTTTGATAGCAGGGATGGTGAATCCCTCCACATTGTCGTGAGGGGAGATTTGTTAGCTGGGTTCACTCCTATGTGGAGGAAGCCCAATGAGTTGCAAGCCCAAAAAGGGCTTGAGCCCATATAATAAGTTATATGAGGAAATATGGTTTTCTCACTATCTATATAAAAAGAGGTAGCAGCAGAAAAGGAAAAAGTAACAAAACAAGAGAAAAAGAGAAAGCAGAAAATCTGGGGTTTGGGGCAATATCTGATTTACATCAAGCTGGCGTTGGAGGTCGATTCATGGTCCGATTGAGCTGAAATTTTGTCAGCATGTTCATGGCGCAATTTTATCGAATCTGAACGGTTTGATTTTCATTTGAAGCTCCATACATCAGGTTTTTCGTGGATTGATCAAAACCTGCGTTTTTTGTCAGATTTATCCTTGATCTCTTGTGAAGTTTATGTGTATTGCCAAGAATTATGTTCTTGAGGTGTTTGCTGCTATGTACCTCTAGTATTTGCTAGAGAAGAACAATTTTGTTGATAGTGAATATTTTCAGGTGAACTCCGGTCTCGTAGTTTTTTATCTCCTCACATCGAGGAGGTTTTCCACATAAAAAATCTTGTATTCGCGTGTCTGGTATTTATTTTACTCTATTATATCGATTCCTATTAGATTTACACAAAAAGGAAGATTATTTTATTCCGCTGCGTTAATTCGATATTATTGTTCGAATTGTTACCGGGAGAAATATCGTTCTCCCATCGGGTTTTCAACGTGCGACTCTCGGAGGAGAAGAGAAGATACGAAGACGCTTTTATACGTGTGGCGGAGGACTCGAAATCGTGCGCCCAAAGAGTTGACCGGGCCCACCGTCTACGTGCACGCTTCCTCTCTCGGTGGACTTCCTTTGGGCGGCTTCTCCGGGTGAAGAAAGATTGGGCCCACCATCTTCTATTTCCACGCCCGGACTTCACGCCAAAGTGTGTGTGTGTGAAAGTGTGCCCAAGGTCAAACCTTTGACCTTGGGCCCCACCATTAATCATCCACATCCAGAGGCTTCACGGCTTCTTCTTCAATTCGGATTCCGCAAGTTTCCGCAAGAAGAAATTTTCCTTAAATATATTTTATTTTATATTTCTTCTTTTCCAGCGAAAAACTTGAGACATAATTTTAACAATTCTCCACCTTGGCTCGATGTTTTAAGCCAAGTCATAGTGCTCATCATCCATGCTGCTCTCCTAACACCCCAACGGGCGCTCACTCTCCACAGACGCCAATAGAGCTCAAGCAAAGCTTGAGCTTCGTCATAGGAACAGACTTAGTCATCATGTGGCGCCGGGTTATCTCGTAGCAATCTTTTTAACAATAACAATACCCTTAGCTAAGACATCTCGGATGAAGTGGTACCTGCTGTTGATATGCTTCGTTCGCTTGTGATAAACTGGATTATACGCCAAATATATCGCACATTGGTTATCACAGTGTATATCCACACTTTTCTGTTCTAACCCAAAGTCCAAGAGCAAACTTTGTAACTATATCGCCTCCTTCGCTATAAAGGCCAGTGCCATGTACTCTGCCTCAGTCGAAGACAAGGCAATGTGATCCTGTAAGGATGCCTTCCAACTAACTGCACCACCGCTAGCGTAAAACACGCACCCGCTAAAGATCTGCAATCATCCAAGTTACCGGCGTGATCCGAATCCACATAACCAAGTGGTCTCACCGCCATTGCTGTCCCTCCGATACTATACCCACGTCTGTTGTCCCCTTCAAATATCTGAGGATCCACTTCACAGCTTCCCAATGAGCTTTACCAGGACGCTTCATATAGCGACTAACCACGCTCACAGCTTGTGAAATATCAGGCCTAGTGCACACCATAGCATACATAATACTACCCACAGCACTAGAATAAGGAACACGGGACATATGTTCCTCCTCCTCCTCAGTCTGCAGTGATAATTTATCTGAAAGTTTAAAGTGCTTCGCTAAAGGTGTACTTACAGATTTCGCCGACTGCATGTTAAAACGTGCCACGATCTTCTCAATGTATTTCTTTTGAGATAGACGTAAAACTCCTGCAGTCCTGTCACGCAAAATCTCCATACCTAAAATTTTCTTTGCTGCACCTAAATCTTTCATCTCAAATTCAGCATTTAACTGCCTCTTCAGCACATCAATATCAGACATATCCTTAGCTGCTATCAACATATTATCAACATATAAGAGTAGATAAATCAAAGAACCATTCTCCAATCTCCTAAAGTAAACACAGCTGTCCATCTGACTTTTTGAATAGTCTTGATTAGCCATAAAAGCATCAAAACGTTTATACCACTCGCCTAGGAGATTGTTTCAGCCCATACAAAGATTTCTTTAACAAGCAAACATGATCTTCCTTACCCGGAATAGCAAATCCCTCTGGTTGCCTCATGTAAATCTGCTCCTCCAACTCACCGTGAAGAAACGCAGTTTTCACATCTAATTGCTCTAATTCGAGATCCTACGAAGCAACTAAGGCAAGTAAAACACGAATAGAAGTATGTCTTACCACAGGAGAGAACACCTCATTGTAGTCAATGCCCTCACGCTGTGTATACCCTTTCACCACAAGTCTCGCCTTATACCTCGCTACCTCAATACCAGGAATGCCTTCTTTCCGTTTGAAGACCCATTTACTTCCGACAATCTTTTGGCTCTTTGGTACTTTGACCAGCTCCCATGTCTGATTTCGATGGAGAGATTCCATCTCTTCACTCATAGCCCCTAGCCACTGCGACGACTCCAAACTAGCCATCGCCTCTCAAATAAGACGAAGGCTAACTGCCTCCACCTCATCACCTACGGTTAATGCATAAGCAATATCTGTATAACCATAATGTACCGGTGGTTTAATTTGCCTTCTCTCTCTATCTGCGGCTATAGTCTGCTGCGACTTTGCTGGTTGTTCACTATCACCGACTTCAGGAATTGTGGCTTCATCTGCAGTCTCAACTTCTGTTACCTTTGAGGTCTCTGGAGTCTCCACTTGAGGCTCCACCTCACTTATGACACCATGATCTGTCTTTCTCGGCTAGTTGTGTCTCGTAACTCCTCCGTTGAAGCATTGCAATCTCGTCGAAGATCATATCCCCGCCGATTAGAAAACCGGGTGATCTCGGGATCGGTGCACCACAGCCGGTAGCCTTTCACCCCTAATGCATAACCCAGAAATATGCACTTCTTTGCCCTCGGCTCAAGCTTACCATCACTCACATGAGCATACGCAGGACATCCGAATATTCGTAATCCGGAATAATCAACAGGTTTCCCCGACCATACTTCCTCGTGGAGTCTTCCACTCGATAGCGTACGATGGAGATCGATTTACAGGTAACATGACATGTTCACCGCTTCAACCCAAAATTCCTTGCCAAGTCCCCGCATGCGAAAGCATGCATCGAGCTCGCTCAAGCAAGATTCTCGTTCTTCCGTTCCGCCACGCCATTCTCGTCGTGGTGTCCTGTGCATTGTGCGGTGTCTTACAATACATTCTTTCTCGCAGAACTCGGTAAAATCTTTACCACAGAACTTCATGCCATTATCGGTTCTCAGGCACTTGATTTGCTTATCTGACTGCTTCTCAAGCAATTCCTTAAATTTCTTGAACCGATCAAACACGTCATATTTGTGCTTCAGAAAGTATACCCATACCTTCCTCGAATAATCGTCGATAAAAGTCAGCACATAACGAGCACCTCCTTTCGAAGGAACTGAAGACGGGCCCCAGACGTCTGAATGAATATATTCAACAGGTTGTTTGGTCGAATGAATAGTTGTAGTAAACTTAACTCTGTGCTGCTTCCCATAGATGCAGTGCTCACATAAGTCCAGCTTTCCTGTTTTCTGACCACTCAACAACCCTCTTTCACTCAGCATCGTCATACATGCCTCACTCATGTGCCCTAAACGCATATGCCATAACTGAGTCAAGTTAGAGTCCGACTCACCGATGAAACAGCACTTCCAAATCACGGTCTCTCCCAAAGATGATAGAGAGTATTCACTTTCTTCCCTTTCATCACTGTCATAGCACCTCGAGAGACCTTTAGTACTCTACCTTCAGCGGTGTACCTGCACCCGATGTCATCGAGTTTCCCCAGAGAAATAAGGTTCTTCTTGAGCTCCGGTACATGCCTCACATCTGTCAATGTGCGAACCACCCCATCGTGCATCCGGATCCGAATTGTCCCTATCCCCACAGCCTTACAAACTGCATTATTCCCCAAAAGAACCCTACCACCATCTGCAGCTTGGTAAGTAGTAAACCAGTTCTTATGAGGCGTCATGTGATAAGAACACCCCGAATCTAGCACCCATTCGTCACCTGACGAAGTAGCAGTCACACATAAGATAGCTTCTGCATCCCTATTGCTCCCCTCAGCAACGTTTGCCACATTACTTGTAGCATTTTGCTTATCAACTTTATTTCTCCGCTTTGGACAATCTCTCCTGATGTGCCCCTCCTCGTGACACTCAAAGCACTTCACGCGTCCTTTGGACTTTCTATTGCGTGATTTTGATCTGCTTTTACCTCTGCTGCTACTAGGCTCTCGATGTTGTTCTCTACCCCGAATCATGATGTTGTTCTCTACCCCGAATCATCAGTGCTTGCGCTGCTCCTTTCGCAGACCGTCATCTCGCAACTTTCTCTCGCCACTCCTTAGAGAATAAGGCGGACTTTACCTCCTCCGAGGTAATAGTAGTACGCCCCCCGCAAAGTCGAATCGTAAAGTGCTCCCATGACTCTAGTAAAGAGGCTAACAACATCATGCCATGTTCTTCATCATCAAGTATCTTACCGACGTTCTTCAGATCCAACATGAGTTTATTAAATTCATCTAGGTGGGTTCTGATAGACGTACCTTCAGTATATCTAAATTGAAACATCTTCTTTAGCATATACAAGCGATTGTTCAAACCTGTCTTCACATAGAGTGTTTGAAGTTTTGCCCATAATGACGCGGCATCCTTCTCCTCAATAACCTCTAGTAAGACCTCATCCGACAAATTTAACAAGATTGTGCTATTTGCTTTTTGCATAAGCTCTACCCTCTCTGAGGCTTTCATTATAATCGGCAACTCCTCTTCACCATCCAGTGCCTTGGCCAAACCTTGTGTTGTCAATAAAGCCCGCATCTTGATGCTCCATAACACAAAGTTGTTTCTCCCATCAAACTTCTCAATCTCAGATTTCCTCTCAGACATAATTGCAATAACAGAATTTCCAAATAATAATCAGACAAGCAAAAGCCCCAAATCAGAATCAAGAAATCCAACCCCACACTCCGATACCAATAGTTGGGATATAATAGCGGAAATGATAGGATCTTGCAAATTACGTCAACGCGAAATCGCCAGAGAATTAAACGAGAAAATCAGGACACCAGAAATTTACGTGGTTCGGTCCGAGTATCGGTACCTACGTCCATGGGGAGAGCCAGCAGCAAATAATCCACTAAAATCGGAGAATCAGAGTTTACAATCACTCAATCGCTCAAGTGTTTCCCGCACCTAGATTTAACCCCAAACCCTAAGTGTATAAATAACAACTCAATTGGGAATAAACTCACGGCAACTAAATTACCGCGCTTTCAAAGCTCTCTACGAAACGCTTTACGTACGTCAAACAAGAATAGCGTCTTCACGTATGTATCCTCTTCGTCGGGCTTCAGCAAACAGCGCGGACGTGTGGCTCCTTCTTCATAGGGTTTTCAGCGTGCGACTCTCGGAGGAGAAGAGAAGATACGAAGACGCTTTTATACGTGTGGCGGAGGACTCCGAAATCGTGCGCCCAAAGAGTTGACTGGGCCCACCGTCCACGTGCACGCTTCCTCTCTCGGTGGACTTCCTTTGGGCGGCTTCTCTGGGTGAAGAAAGATTGGGCCCACCATCTTCTATTTCCACGCCTGGACTTCACGCCAAAAGTGTGTGTGTGCGAGTGTGCCCAAGGTCAAACCTTTGACCTTGGGCCCCACCATTAATCATCCACATCCAGAGGCTTCACGGCTTCTTCTTCAATTCGGATTCCGCAAGTTTCCGCAAGAAGAAATTTTCCTTAAATATATTTTATTTTATATTTCTTCTTTTCCAGCGAAAAACTCGAGACATAATTTTAACAATTTGTTTGATTATTTCCAAGATACCTAGGTCTCTTGGGTATAAATACCCTCGATTCTAACTATTGTTGAGTAAAGCGGCCTTTGACTAATTTGTCTATTCCATTCTTCTTAATATCCTCAGGGGGGATGGGGGTAGGGACGCGTAAGTTTGAGAGTGGGTTGCGACTCCCACGCCCGTATGAGGCGGGGGCACAAGTCTCAAGCGAGTGAGTGTAGAGTAGGAATAGAGTAGGACTGAACAAAAAAAGAAATCCCAGAATACATATATATAGTTAGCAATTCTTATTGAGTTTGATCTCAAAACAATGAATTTCATTTATCTGTCAAGATACTTAATGTTTTATTTCTGTTCAATTGAAGGTCAGCTTAGATATTAGTGTTATGATTTAGAGCTCTCATCGCAATATGTGTGTATACTAGCAGTGGTAAAAAAGCTTGCTTAGGTCTTGTCGACCCACGGACAATTCTGGTGAAACTCCCTTACTTTGATGAAGGAGGGACTTTAGCGTGAATGTCAATTGCATGATATTTCATTGCAAGGGCTTTATTGGCCCCGCATGTTTTCGTTTCTCATTTTTGTTCTTGAAACAGATTTTTTGTTTTTTTGTTCCCGAGAACAAAAGAAGAACATAAACGCGTTTGGTTGCGTTTCTTTTTTTTTGTTTTTTTGTTCCCTTTTAACACAAAAAGAACAGAAATGAGAAACAAAAAAAAAAAGTTTTTCTTATTCTAGGAACAATTTTGAAGAAACGCTTCTTCTTCTCTCTCTCTTCTCTTTTCTTCTTTTCTTTTCTTCTTCTTTTTTTCTTCTTTTTTCTTTGGCCGGTCGCCGGCCTTGGCCATGGCCGGCGACCTCGCCGGAGCGTCGCCGCCCGGGCGAGGCCGAGCCTCACTCGCATCGGTGAGGCCAAGGTGAGGTCGAGCCCGCCCAACCACGGCAAGGCTTGGCCTCGCCAAGGGCCGGCGAGCCTCGCCGTGGCTAAGCGAGGCTGCCGTTCAGCCGGCCGAGCCCCGCCGAAGGCCGGCGACCGACCGAAAGAAGAAAAAATAAAAATGAAACGAAAAAATGAAAAATAAAATAAAATATTAAAAAATTAAAAGAATAAAATTTACCAAATGTGTTTCTATTCATTTTTTATTCCCGGACAAATTTACCAAACACATCTTTCTGTTCAAAAATTGTTCCCCGGAGCAGAAGCATTGTTTTCTATTTCTATTCCCTGGAACAATTTTTGAACAGAAACGTTACCAAACGCACCAATTATTGCTCAGTGAAGATTTTAAGGGAGTATGTGGCCGCTAAACCTTAAAACCTACTTGCATAGATTGGAAGTCATGGGTTATAGTTCTCGGTGTTGTCAATAATGTGACTATCAATAACTTCATTCACGTCCGTGGGAAACAATTAATTGCTCTTCTTTTGTGTATATAGACCGAGGAAGTAGAAATGGTTAGAAAGAGAAATCAATTTTGGGATCATGCAAAGAAAGAAGATGGCAAATTTACGTGCAATTCCTGCCACAAAACATTTCCTGGCGGTGTTTCAAGACTTAAGTCGCATTTATCTGGGATTAGGGGCGGTGGTATAGACATATGCACCGCGGTCTCTGAAGATGTTCGAGGTGCCGCTGCTGAAGCAATTTCTGCGCATCCTCACAAGAGAGCCAAGGCTAAAGCCTGTTCAGTTAAGACCGACGAGAACTCACTTAAAATGCCTATCAGTAAGGACGACGTTATGTTGGATAAATTGCTTGTTAAGTTCATCCTCCTTAATGGTGTTGGTGTCGACATTGTGCGGAGCCCATCCTTCATTGACCTTGTGAATTCTCTGGCTAAACTTGGTTCTCCTTATGAGTTGCCATGTCTTTTGGAAGTCAAAACAAAGTTAGTGCCTGATTTGCAAAAGGAAATTGGAGAGTATGTGGCAAATGTGAAGAAATCATGGACTAGAACTGGCTGCACACTCATCATTAATGTTTGGTGGGATAAGAAGAGATCCTTCATGTGTATCTTTGCTTATTCTATTGAAGGGGTGGTCCTATTGAATGCGTTGGAAATCCCCAGTTTTAAGTTAATCTCTGATTTGGTGGAAGAGATTTCATATTTTGTCACTCGAGAAATTGGGGCCAACAACGTCGTGCAGTACGTAATCCAAAATCCAGGAGATTGCCTTGAAATTATGTCAAATGACGACCATCCCCATGTGTACGCGACCGGATGTGTTGCCCATGAAACACAATTACTCTTCGAGGATATATATGATAATATCCAATGGATTCAAAAGGCATTTGATCAAGCAAGAGCATTTGTCACTAAGATTCACAACCATGATGGCATCTTATCATTGATGAAGCAGTTCACAAACTACTTGGGTTTGAAACAATCATCAACAACAGAGTTTTACTCAAACTATTATATGCTTGAATCAATCATGAGGGTTGAAAGTGAGCTGCGATTGCTGGTTTCATCATCTGAGTGGCTTTCGTTGGGTTTTGAGAAGGATGAATCAGGCATAGAAGTGGGTGAAATCATTCGCAGTTCTGAATTTTGGAGTGAAGGGAAAGAAGTCTTGCATGCTTTAGAACCGATATTTCGAGTACTCTGTCTAGTTGATGGCTACGGCGCTACTTTTGGGTTCTTGTATGCAGCTGTGGAAATGGCAGATGAAGCTATTAGACATTTATGTGAGACTAATGTTCCTAAATATCATGATTTACTGACGACATTCGAGGAATGGCAGGGTAATATCATTCGTCCAATACATGCTGCTGCTGCTTTTCTTAACCCTGTTTACATGTGTGGCGAGAAGTTCATAGAGAATGATGCAATGAAAAATGGCATGAATTTCATGCTGGAAAAATTGGTAGGTGTCGAAGAAAAGGAAAAATTTGTGCAAGAAATGCTGCTCTATCGTGACAAAGTGCCAAAGCTGTTCACTAGTATAGCAAAGACAATGTTAGGAACATCTCACCCTTGTAAGCATCTATTCTTTAATCAATTAACCTTGTTGATGTAATTTCATATTTTATTTGTTTCAATGTGAAAATTGTATACTAATAGTGTTGCTTACAAAGGTGACTGGTGGGACTATTGCGGCGATGTCCTTCCTGTATTGAAGAAGTATGCAATTCGAATCCTAAGCCAACCCTGCAGCACTTCGTTCTGTAGGCAGAGTTTGAGTGCACTTGAAAGTGAGAAGAGGGAGCCATTGATGCCTGCAGTGGTGGACGATTATCAAATATTTGAGGACAAATGCATTACTGATGGAGAATTTCAACACCATGAAAGAAAATATTAGGAAGCCACTTGATCTTGAGAAACTCGATGAACTTCCTGATTTAGCAGTGTTTATGAATGAGAATTTCACTCGTGGTCTACCTAATGAGACCAAAGTTCCTTTATCAGATGAAAAGCTAAATTGTTGGTAAGAATCTTTGTTGAGACACTTTAGAGATGATTGCGATTTAATTGCATGCCAAGCTGATTAGTCACCAACAACGCGGAATGATTTACTAGAGTTAGAATCAAATATGACATTGGTGAATGATAATGTCACTGAGAATGTTTCTGCATTTTTTTACTGATCTTCCGCAGGAATTCACCGTAAGTTTACTTGCAACACCGTTTGAATTCGCGTATCCCTTCCAAGTATATTTCTATATATCGATAACAGAGATAGGGACATAATCATTTCTTTTGATCACGTGTATTGGTGTCTGTGCTTCTTTTCTATACTTCAGAAGACCAAATGATATGACGTGTTCAAGCTAGTGATTGCTAAAAGGCTGTAGGTTTTGATATCTGCTAGAATGATTTCATACGTTGGATTTGCCCTTGACATTGTCTTCCTTTTTATTTGTCTGCTGTTGGCAAGAAGGCTGTCTTCATATTGTGTGTACTAGGCACTATCTTCTGTTGCAGATTTTTATTGAGTGAATTGTAAAATTAGTATTTCTATCGACAGGTCTGCATCAGCGAGAAAAGATGGTGAGGGTGAAAAGCATTTACGTCTTCATTTTATAACAAAACTACCATCGAGCATTATTAAAGGTGATGAGGTTGAGGGGGAGAGAGATTCTCGTATTCATGTCATCTTGGCAGATTCCAGTACCGGTAGGGTTGTGCAATCTGGACCCCTATCAGTGCTGGAGTTGATGGTGACGGTGATCAGAGGTGACTTTGATGAAGAAGCTGGTAAAAATTGGACTAGAGAGTTCTTTAGGAGGAATGAAATAATGGGGCGAGAGGGGAACATGCCTCTCTTGACTGGTAATCTCTCCGTGATCCTCAATAAAGGCATAGGGGTATTGGGTGCCGTCACTTTCAATGACAGATCAAGCTGGACAAGAAGTGGAAAATTCAGGCTTGGGGTCAAAACTACGTTGGCTTGTTGTGAAGGAATCCGTGTCCTTGAGGGCATGTCCAATGCCTTCGCTGTGGAAGATGGTAAGTCATTCAAATTTAGACACTTGACGACAATTCGACGCTTCATTTTTTTTTTTTTTTTGCTTGAGGGCACATCTAATGCCTTCACTGTGGAAGATGGTGAGTCATTAAAATTTAAACTCTTGACGACAGCTTTTATGTTCTTTTTTCGTTGGCCTTCACTGTTGGGGATGTTATGTCATGATTCAGGTTTAGACACTCGATGACATTTAAGATTTTCTGTTTTTTCTTTTCTTGACATGTCTTGAACCACATAATAAGATACATAGACTAGGCTAAGAGACTTGCAACAGCAGTATCGTGTTTAATCAGAATCTAGTATGCTTTGATTTTTTAAAACAATTTTAGAGCAGAGCAGACTCTGCAGTTGTCTGAATTTCAGGTTTGGTTGCTGTTTGCAGAATCCATAATCCTAGAAATGGGTATGCTTGAAAGGAACAACAAAAAATGAGCAGACAGTGCCTTGCCTGTCTGAATTTCCTAATTCAGTGAAGTTGAACTCGTGAAACCTACTCATATCAAACAAAATAGATTCGGTGTTTGCAGTGTGCTTTCCGAATCAGTTGTGTTAGCAATAACTGTCGAAAACGAAATCACTTTGACAGCATTCATGGCCATTGTTTTGATGGTGACTTTTGCTTAGAGGAAGCTGTCTTTTGAGCTCGTCTAAGATTTATAGTAAACTTTAATTGTCATTTTAGCTTGTTAGATATGTTATGATGTGTACGGATTTTATTTTGTTGGAGTAAGCGAATGTGGTGTTCAACTTTAAATTGTGCTTAGTTGTATCAATATGATAATGACTCACCGAAATCTATGTCAATGGATTAAATATGGCCCTTGTTACTTTGCAAGATCACATATGATTGCTCTATATTTATTTTCTTTATTCATTACTCACATAACTTGGAATGAGAAATATTTTCGAAACTATCACCATAGATTTTGTCAACCCACTTCAATTGATTCAAAACTCAAGTTATTAGATAAAGTCATGATTTTTGTTTAGATATTGTAGCCCTCCCTCTCATGCATAAGTTGGAATGTAAGCTAAGGTTAAAGTGTGAAATTTAATCATAGGTGAGGCAAACAAGGGGCTTGAAGTGATTCATAAACTAGACTGAGACTTTGATATCATGTGAAATTTTGTGAGATCAATGCCAATTGATCTAAAAGCTTAGGCAACAAATGTGTGGTTAATTTTGAAACATTGTAACCTTATCCAAATACTTTATTGTTGCAGACAAACAACTAGATAAATGAGTAATAGAGTCTGGTCATTTGAATTGATCAGGAAGCAATTTTCTTGGCACTTTTTTTCTTTGTAATCACAAGCAGGAGGGCTGATCCAAATATTTGTCGGGGCAGAATCCAGATGAATGAGATAGAGCAATGGGCAGCAGAGTAAGGATCTTTGCCTTTATACTTGGACTGCAAACATGTCCATAGTTGCGTTGTTTTCTTGTTAGATAATGACATTCTGTATGGCTCCCTAGAATCAGAAGACAAATCGGTCAATCATGTTTTAGCATGGGGTCATGGATATTGTCACTGATATTATCCCCACTTGCCGCCACACTGGGAATATCTTGATTACATAGCTCCTGGATAGTTTTAATGGCCCAACTTGACATTATATATCGAAAGACTGAGTTCCATCAATGTAAATTAGTTGATGGCATAAATATTGTTTTTATTTTCCATTGCTAATTATACTTGCAGACAATTCACAAGTTTCTGTCAAAACAGAGGATAGAAATGTCCCCCGTTCTTGAAAGGTAAAGAAGGATGTTGTCAATGAAACCCCACCCAATTTGTGTATTGGGTCGCTGATGAACTATAGATATTTGAATGCTAATTGATTTACACTCTCTTTCAAGGAGAAAACTCCACTGAAGAGGCATTTGATCAGTTTCAAGATAACTTAACCACATCCACTGCTTACGCTTTTGGATCTAATAGTCTTTTGCCTATGTCGTAACTTTCAATTTCTTGCATTTTTTTTCCTATACAAAAATCAATAAAGAACACTTCAACCCTTGTTGATCAAACTAGTTTCCAAAGGAACTTTATTTCTTATTATTTATTAAGTTTATTATTATTATTATTATTATTATTATTATTATTATTATTATTATTTTTCCATTTTCCTTTCTCATTCGGTCCTCATCTCAAAATGCACTGAACCTCTTCCTGTTTTTTTTTTTTTTTCATTCCACATGCCCAAGCACCTTGAATCTACTGTTACAGTCATATGTTCTCCATTGAGATGAATCAGCCATCATCTTCTTCATTCTATTGCCACGCCCATGCCTTCCAAAGCTAATGATAATATTATTAGTTAAGCTCCCTCCATTTCTTTTATGCACAAACTCCCGTTTTTGTTCATTCATAGTCTGCAAACACATTCAGCATTCATCCACAGTAAAAAGCACTACAAACTCTTACGTTCAGAATTCAACATCAATCCAGCAAAAATCAATCAGGAAATCATGAATAGAACATGCTCTAATTCAGAAATGACAATTCAAACATTGAAATCAAACTCAATTTCATTTGGGATTGACAGAACACATTGGATTCAAACTTATTTTGTAAGATCGAATCTTGTCTATCGAACTAACTGAAACTTAGAAGTCAATGAGCTGCAACATGGACAACTACTAAACGAAGGGAAACCAAATTCAAACAATTTATTTGATAGAAACAAACAAACAAATTAGAACACAAAACGCAATCTCGGCCAGATTTGAACCTGAACGGACACTAACATCGTCCAAGAATTTCGTCCAACATATGATATACATTTCCAGTCCAATGTTCTAGATCCCGAAGAACATCAAAGTATCTACAGCAGTTATACCGAAACATTATCAAAGCAGATTCCCATAAATAAAAAAAAAAAAATAGATCCTCAATTAAAGCCTTTTTTTGCACAAAACACACCAAAAGTCTCGGCCTCTGCTAGGTGTGAAGAATAACCGAAACAGAGCATTGATAATTTACCTTAGTGAGGAGCGCTTACCGGTCACAATGGGTTGTTCAACTAACAATAGGAAGTCCTGGAATTCTCTCCGTTGAAAATCGATACCCACGAAGGAGCTTCGCACGAGAATGAACTGTTTCGAGTGTATCGACCAATATACAGAGCCCGACAGAGCAAGATGAGGAGCGGCCATTGGTGTTGACCGGCGGTGGCGAGGACATCAGAAGGCAATGGAAGAGGATAACCGTCCAGGAATTGTCCAGAACTCCAGCATGAATTCCGTTTCTTTATAAGGGAATCCGGTTGGCTTGATGAGAGAGAGGAATCACTATTCCGTTCGTCAACTTCAATCTGAATTGCTCGCTTCGCTCCCGGAATAGCACGAGAGAGAGATAGACAGAGCTAAGATCAACTGAATGACAGTGCAAAGCCCACTGAAGCGGACATGAACTGGACTAAAGGGCCACAGATTTGAGTTAGTGGGCTGCGCGGATTTGAATTAGCAGGCCCAAGTGAATCAGATGAGGCCCTTTCCGTATTGACCGAATTGAAGCCCCCTTTTTTTTTCAATTATATTTTCTCGTGTTTCTTTATCTTTATTTGTTAATTATTGGTCATTTATAATCTATTATGAATTTTTTTATGAAAATATATATTGGATTTGTCGGTAAAAATTCGGGTGTCAACAATTCCCTTTAATTTGGAAAATCTCCTTAATACATTATTGATGTCCATATTTGAATTCCTAGGTACACATACGTTAGAATTTCTTTAGCATAACATCATTCGTTTGCTTCGTGTTTTCAATTCACATGTTCAAATTCCCATTTTTGTGGCACTTTCTTCAACTGAGACTACTACATTTTCATATGATAAAGTATGTTTATGTCCTAAAGAAAAAATCCCAAAATTAAGGATAAGTGTGCATAATTAAAATGAGATATTAGTTAGGGACTATCTAGAGATATCAAATTTTAACTATTAATTGATATCTAACATTCTCTTTACTTTTTTATATAGTGAGGTGATATAAGGGTACTTTGGTCAGGGAAAATTGGTTATATATGGGAGAGATAGATATAGATAACAATAGATTAAGAGAACTTAACAACCCGCTGAAAAAATTCCAAATGCTTATATAATTTTTCTAATTAATTCTAGAAGAAAATATAAAATACTCTTTGAACAAGGAAATTAGACTACAAGGAAAGATAGTTAGAAACCTTGGATATATAACAAGGTGTATGGTTGATTTAAATTGTCATTTGTAATAATACAAGAAACCACTAGGACTTAATTACCTTTATAAGTCACAGTAAAAAAAATGTCAAATTTATGGCTTAAATCTATTTTGCATCTGAATTACAAAAAACCAATTGAGATTCGGGAGTATTATCCCTAATATTGTTGGAAGTTGCTGAACACAACTAAGAAATGGAAATTTGACACTCTCTAGTATTAAGACTGAATTGGCATTAACAAAAATTATATTTGTGACCCTTAGGATGCATTTAGTAACATTTTTGTTCCAAAAAATAACTTCCATTTAGAGATTTTTTTTTTTTTACTTCTTATTTATGTTCTAAATCTTTTCCCGGGACTTTTTAATTATAGGAAATATAAATATTAGCTAATATTACCAAATAGATTTATATTCTTTTTATGTTCTGAAAACAAAAAAAAAAAATTAGAAAAATAGAAAAACAAGATGGTTATCAAACGGCTCCTATTATGCCCCTATTGTGCCAAGACACTGGTGGTATAGATATGTGCATGCTGCAAATAGTCAATTTTCAACAGTTTTTTTTTTTTTTTTAGCTTTTCTTCTCTCCGGCACTTCGTGAAAATAATTAACTCAAACCTAGCAAACACGAGAATAGCTCCCCCCCCCCTCCCCACAAACATGATAACAATGACACAACATGAAGAAAACCATCCTAAAATTTTAAATATTTTATATGACAACTAATTCAGTCCTAAACCTTATAGTTGTATCAATTTAAACCTAAATTTTTTTAATAATTTGTCAACATAATCATTCCGATTAATTTTTTATAAAGATCGCTAATCTAGACGCCAGCTGTATTACATGAAACTACTAACACTAATGTGGATAATTTTCCCCCTTTTTAAAAAGATTTCAAAATTTTTTAATATTTTTTTTTCTTTTCTTTTTTGGCATATTTTTTCCACAATGGCTGACGATACTTCTAGGCAAGGGCCACGAACCCTTGCTTCAAACCCTTGCCTCCCTAGATCAAGCAAGGTCTTCGCATCCCTTGGGGGAAAAAAAAAAAAAAAAAATGGGAAAAAGACCACCAAAAACCCCAAACTTTACCTAAAATGACACATTTACCCCAAATTTTTTTTTTGTGACGTAAAAAACCCCAAAATTTTCAAACTATGACACATTTACCCCATCAATGTCATTTTTGTCTTATTTTTTCTGTTTTTCCTTTTTCTTTTTCTTTTCTTCTTCCCTCTATCGGCCATGGCTGGCCGATGGAGGGAAGCCAATGTCCGATGAGGGCTGCCCTCACTAGCGTCGAGCAAGGGTCTCCCTCGCCTGGGTTGGCTAAGGCCACCCTCACCGGCGTCGGGAGAGGGTGGCCCTCGGCTGGGTCGGGCGAGGGCCTCCCTCACGCCCTTGCCCGACGCAAGCGAGGGCATCCCTCGCCAAGCCCTCGCTGGCATCAAGCGAGGGGTGCGCCTCTTCAACGTCGGCGAGGACGGCCCTCGCTAGATCGGCGAGGGCACCTCGCCCGCGCAAGCTTTCCTTTGCCGCCCCAGCCATGGTCAACAAAGGGAAGAAGAAGAAAAAAAAAAAAAAAACCAAAATGCCCTATAATTTTAGGGTAAATGTGTCACACAATAGAAGTTCAAGATTTTTTGTGTCACAATTTTTTTTTTGGGTAAATGTGTCACGGTTGGCGAAGTTCAGGATTTTTCACATTACAAAAAAAAAAAATTTTGGGTAAATCCGTCACTTTGGGCAAAGTTTGGGATTTTTTGTGGTTTTTTCCCCAAAAATATTAATATAAGCTATTGAAATTAGCTTGCCCTACAAGCCTCACCAGATCAAGCAAGGGCTTCACATCCCTATAGAGCAAGTTGAGTACTAAATTTCATTAGCTCTTAATAAATTTTAGTAAAACTAAACAGCTAGTACTGAAAACTTGTGGTATCCAAGAGAAATATACCATAAGTTATATAAAAAAAAAATTGAACATTATTAAATGTTTACAATCTCTTTCAATATCCACAACAAGCATATTGAAATATAAGAAATAAACCAACATAACTATAATTGAGTATAATGTATAATACATATGGCTTTATAGTATTAAAATATAATGGTGAAAAGTTTATTGAATTGATTGATATTTATGTCTCAATTTTGCATGAATTTATGGTTATGAAGATTAAAAAAAAAAGGTTGTATGACAACGTAAGCAGGAAAAAATGCATTTAAAATTAGATATGTCATTTTAATTTCTTTATCAATGAGTTTGTTCAATTATTTCTTCTATTTCCCTTTTAAAAAAATTGGTGGCGAGTTCTTCTAAAATAATTTAGCCTTAAAATTCCATTCTATGCCCTTTTCAATTTTTGAAGAATTGAAGAGTATTGTAATATTTTCTTTAGCAAAAAAAAAGAGTATTGTAATATTTTCATTATTTCACAATTTCTCCACTCTCCTGCATCTCCATAACTTTTCTTTTGCTCGGGATAAATATATTAAGAATGCCAAAAATTGTGTATGACATTTAGTTTAGTGCCAAAAATTTTTGCCGGCTCACTTAATTATGAAATCAGAGAAAAATGATCACTTAAGTATCTCTAATGAGAAATTCTAGCCAAAAAATTACATGACTTTTATAATTAAAAATTTAATATAACTTAGAATTTAAAAGAAGAAAAGCAGTCCTCGTGTTTTTTGGCCGCTGTCCAACGAAAAAGAAGAGAAAATATGGACATTTTTTTTCCTTTATCTCTCTCTCTCTGTTATCCTCTCCGTAAGATCGCTCCATGCAATAATAGTGTCGGCCCTCTTCCTCACCCGCACGCCTCCCGTCCCTCTTGCTCAAAAACCCCATCTGGTCATCCCTCTTTCTAAGTTCGACCTCCACCCCTTCTCCATCGTTGCCACCGGCGGAGTCTCCACCAGATCTGGTCGAGTGATGCCGACGCTCGCGAATTGCTCATCCATGGATGAGTGTCGGTGTCGCTCGCGAACCACCCCTATTGTCCCCGGCAAGCTTGGTCGAAAGGCCTTTTTTTCGTGCCTTCAATTTTCGCTTTTAAAGAGCTTGCCTGTCCGTCTTGAATCTCTGTTCACCCACTCCCGAAGCCTCAAACGTGCGTCCTGCACCTCTTCCATGTGGCTGGGCGAAGCAATGTCCTCTCGAGAAGATTCTAGAAAAGCTATATAACATAATCAATTTTGGGGTTTGACGGAGTAGGATTCCCTTTTTTAGGGTATATAGACACGTCACAGAAAACTTGCAAGGAGGGAGGGGTACAGTCTCCACAAACACATTTTTCGCATGAAAAAGGAAGCAAAAGCTCTTGATGTTATGGAGCTCCTAAATTGTCATCCACTCTCAATCGTCGGAATATTATCAATGTGCCGTGAATTGTCCTGGTCTACTCTCTGTTCTGCGATCCGAGTACTTAACACACCACTCTTGGCTTTGATTCTTGGCTTCTGTGTCACTGAGAATCTTCCTTCGTTCGTTGCCACCAACAATTGATTTTGGAAGAGTGCGAGGTGTGCTTTGTTTTACTCAACTTCGCGGGCAGTTACGAAGTGATGAAATCGCTCCTGAAATCTATTCATTGGCTTTGATTCCCACCGGTAGTTATAGCAGAACTTTTTGTCCTGAATCTCGTCACAGGTTGCAACTCCATCATTGTCCATATACCAAATAGTGTCCGACTCCTCTTTTTGTTCTGTTCAGATCAAAGTTGAAGTTGAGATTTGATCTTCTCTTTTCTCAAGAAAGGTTGGGACGGGTTCTCACGGTGAGCCAGTGGAGCAGCTTCTTCGTGACTTGCCAAAACATGGCGGATTGAGGTGGGAGGATTCATTCAATGGCACTTAGGGTTTGAAATTGGGCCTTTCTTTGAATTTGACGATTTAGGTTCTTATTTGAAGAAAAGATACTAAATGACGTCATTTCTTGCCTCAAATGCTAACAAGACAAAATGATGGGAATTCCAGTATGATTAGTGAAACCATAAATACGAAGCCCAAAACAAAATGATTTTACTCACCTGAAGGCACTGAACAGCAACAATTATTTTGGTAGAATTCCGATTCTTGCGAAGCATTTCCACGAACATTTCGCAACATACTCCATACAGGCCACCCTAATCAAAAATCATTTTGAAATCCAACTCGGCTTTGATTTGAATCTTATGGTCCTCAAGAGCAAGAATATTATTTTTAGAAATTGGATCAGTACTTAATGATTTGTATCTCCTTTAGTATTTACACCAAGCATATTGAAAATGAGAATAAGGAGACAAAACTATAAATGAGTTATATTAAATTCATATGGCTCCAATTTAAGTGGTACAGTAGGTTATAGTTTACTATAGTGGGGATATAGATATAAATGTACAAAGAGTGCACACATGAAAGAAAAAGAGTGGTCTATATATTAAGCTCTTATAATTTAAAAAAAGTGATTGTTTCCGCCGTGTCACAAGTGCCATTTTTTTTTTTTTAATCGGAGTGCACTCATGAATTCCCTACTATGTGATAATTATGATTTATGTTTTGAAAGTCAGTTTATCTTTAAATTAAAATTTCACACTTTATTTTTTTGATGCATCATTTATTATGTGACAATTATCATATATTTGCTTTTGAGGAAAACAAGTTTCTTATTGAAATGGTACATATATTTTTTTTTTCAAAGTATTAAATATTTTAGGTATTATGTTTTGAGTGTTACAAGTCAGTTTACTTTTAAATTACAATTTCATGCATCATTTACTATGAAACAATTATCATTTACTTAAACATATTATGTACGAGATCTTTATGGGGTTTTATTAAGTAAAAACTTGAAGATGAACTATCTCATAGATATGCTATATTCTATAGAAAGATTTGAATCTTATAACATCAAATAAGAGGAAGCTTTATCTTGCCAACCAGGACAAAGGAATATCCATTCAAGAAAAAGAAATTATCGAGCCATAAGTTTTGTGAAGCAATTTGTTGAAAGAGGAAGTCGGATTGGGGTAATCTTACACTAAAAAGGAAACCGAATTCCCAATAGTGGTCTTCCCTTACATAAGCGTGGACCCGCCTTAGATAAGCATGGACCCGCCTCATGTTTTGAGGAATGAATTCATCAAAGAAGTTGCACACCAGGCGACTTGGTCATTCAATCTATCACCAAGTAATGGTGAATTGGGAAGAACTCCCACGAGAGATCCTAGAACTCATTGCTCGACGGCTAGCCATAGAAGACTTTTTAGCTTTTCGAGGGGTGTGCACATCATGGCGGTCCACTGCCGCCAAAGAGACGTACGACACCAAGTCGAAAACGCCGTGGCTCATGATTTATGCGGACAACCAAAGAGCTGAGTTCCGCAGCCCCACCACAGGGAGAATTTACCCGATGCAGGTGCCAGGATCTCATGTCCGGACCTTGTCTGCACCAGGATGGATACTCGCGTCACAGGGGGACAGGGACTACCATATCTTCAATCCGCTTTCGCGCGTCAGCATCGAACTCCCTGCCTTGACGAAGCTTCGCCGCAAGTCACGTCTCAGGGTGCAACTCGATGGGCCGAAGAGGCTCCAGTGCCGCCATCCCAGAATCAACAGGATCGCGTTGTCCTCAGGCCCTTCTTCAACCAGGAGCTACGTAGTCATGATCCATATTCATCAGAGGCTTGGACCACTAGGGTTTGCCTTCCACAGATCAGGAGAAAATGCATGGACGGCAGTGAGTCCAGCGATGTATCTGCGTCGGTCCACCATCCTTCAACTGATTTATTACGATGGGCTATTTGTGGCCTTGGATGCGAACAGTCAAATAATGACTTTTAACAAGAGAAATCATCGCATGGAATCGCGACTAATTCTAGGGCAGAACATTTTCGAAGGTCATCCGTATCTCGTTGAGTGTTCAGGCTCATTATTGGCGGCATGGACGATATGGGGCGAAGGGAATGGACCCGTGAAAGAGATCAGAGTTTTCAAAGTTGATTTGGAGAAGGGAACTGAGGAAGAGGTCAAGAGCTTGGGGAACGCATCTCTGTTCTTGAATGGCAACTCTTCGTTCTCGGTGGAGTTCAAAGCCGAGTCTTGCCTTCTCGGGGTCAAGCCAAACCACGTCTATTTCATGGATAACATAGATGAGAAGAAGAAGAGTTACAGCATGGACAACGGTGAGGTTGAGACATACTTCGATGCAACTAGCTGTCACGATTATGCAGCCGCATGGTTCCAACCTGATTTTAGTACTTTCTTATGATCAATTTTATTTTTCTCTTCCTGAACGCGAAGATTTTGAGGAATCGAGTGGAGTAGGCCCATCATCGCTATAAAATTTATTCATGGCTAACTTTGCTGTAATTGCTTTAACATATGTATCATAAAAAATTAGCAGCCACTTTGTACTTGCAATTATTTGAGAGAAGAACAAGTAAGTGCCATAATTTTCATATGACACTCACTTAAATGCCATAATTTTTTTTCCTGTTCAGTTTCTCGCCACATTAGAGTAAAATTGATCGTTTGAGTATCATTTCGGGTAAATCATTCTACATCGATTTTTTAAATTTTTGTAAAAAAAGAAATTGAATTTTTTGTTTTGTTTTCAGTTTTATTTTCCTTTTTCCCTTGGTTTTTTTGGGCCGGTGAAGGTCAAATTGCAAAACCCTGAGGCTAGCAAGGCTGTAAAGGTCCTCGCTTTAGCCCTATGTCTCCTATCCCTAGAAGGTCTTCCTCCACTAGTAAGTTTTTCTAGAAAAACTCCATTTATTCTGATGTCGATGGCAAGCCTATACTTCTTGATTTCGATAGGACTCTTTAGGAGCAATATTTCTAACATGGCAAGGGAATAGATCAATCCTCTATCCATAGAGTATATTGAATGTATAAAATGCGCTATCATAGAGTTTCTCTTATTCCTTTAAATGGCTATTCGAGGAGGAATTTTTTATGCATTGTTTGTAGCTCCAGAATATTCTTGTTTCTCATATAAAAGAGAAAACATAATATCGAGTTTCACAAGTTTAGATTGGGAAAGCATGGAGAGAGTGAGAGAAACGTAACTTTTGTACTTGATAAAGAGGGAACACGTCCAGTTCCTTTTGATAAAGCTCTGGTCAATTCTTTCACATGCAATACCCAAATCAATATATCAAGGAGTAGAGTAAGGAAAACCAAGACGAAGCCACAGCGTAATCTCTTAAAAAATATGACCAGCTTCTCCAAATACGAACTTGCTAGCATTATATGCTAAAGCAGGACAATCCAAGTTGGGGTACAAATAGTAGGAGTGACACTCCAATTTGGGTAGAAATAGTAAGAGTGTTATAACTTTTGTACAATGTTCATTTGAATACCATATTTTTTTTTTTTCGCTCACTTGAATATTACAAATTTGAAAAATCGATCACTTGAATGTCATTAACAATTTGTCTCACTGGAAAATTGGATGTGATAGCCGGTTGTCCTACGTGGCTTCGATAGCACTAATGTGAATAACTTTTTTAATATCTTTTAATATTTTTAATCATTTTTTTTTTGAATTTTAATTTTTATTTTTTTTCTTTTCCTTTGTTTTTTAGGGCTAGTGAGGGTCATCGGCAACCCTCATCGGCGCAAAACCCTCGCCCTTAGCCATGAAGGCCCTCACTAGCCCTTAGCCATGAAGGCCCTCGCTAGACTTGGGCAAGGCAAGTGTCGCCCAAATCTAGCAAGGAGCGACAACCTCACCTAGGGCCTTTGCGATTGAGGGTGAGGGTTTTCTGACCGGCGAGGGTTGCCAGTGACCCTCATTGGCCCTAAAAAAAAAAAGCAAAAGAAAAATAAGAAAATTTTAGAAAATTTAAAAATTTTAAAATAAATTCACATAGGATGATTACTCAAGTAATCGATTTTACTCTGATGTGCACTCAAGTGAAAAAAAAAAAGTTATGATACTCAAGTAAACGTTGTATGAAAGTTGTGGCACTCTTGCTATTATTCTCCCCTCCCAATTTGTAACACAAATGTCTAGTATCAGAGACTTGCAATTCTGGAATAAAACTGGCGCCCGTATGTATATCCACAAACGAAAGAACCTAGCCACATTCATAAAGAAGAAAGCAACCGTCTCATGTTTCCTTAAGACCATAAAAAGGTAAAGATCTTGGGAAGTAAAATCTTCCTTAGGATAGCATATTATAGAATGGATATTGCTTCCTCTGCCAGCAGACAATTTTAGTGTGATAAAGCTTTCATGCAGGAAAAAGCTGATACCAACCAACCACGAATTTTCCAATACTTGTCCCAGCAAAAGAAATAAAAAAGGAAAGAAAGAAACTCTCCCACTAAAAACTTAGCCATGCATTAATCATTATGAATCAATATGCAACATGCCAATGACTTCTCAAAGTCTCGGTATAGGTAAATACACCCTGCAATATACAAATATAAGACCTAAATTTACATGAGTATGAGCAGATTTCCAGTTTGATAAGTGAGACCATAAATAGGAATGCCCAAAAGAAAATTATTTTAGTCACCTGAAGGCACTGACCGGCAACAATTATTTTAGTAGCATTCCAAATTTTGCCAAGCATTTCCACAAACATTTCGCAACATACCCCACACAAATTACCTTGATCAAAAACCATTTTGAAATCTAACTTGGCTTCGACCAGGGATATCGCTTCAATTATCTTCATCCTCTTCACACAGATACCTCTTCATGCGCGACAGCAGCAAATGAGGCGCTGAGATCCTTAAAAGGGAAATCCGTTTCCGAATAATCTACAAAACCATGCCAACTCCCTTAAACTTCTCGAATGGACTTTGGTGTTTGTTAGACCCCAACATTCCTCCAACTTAAGGTACTCAAGAACAGGGTTACCCGTCAAAATTCTACTCACCACCTCGTTACACAGTCCCGAGGAGTCGAGGGACGAGGACTTAAGATGATGCCAACCGATGCCTCTGATGTCCATGAAGTGGCAAATTTTTCATACACAGATCCTCGAATGAAGAGCAATAGTAAAGGAACAGAGACATCACGTTACCCTTAATACTTTTAACTACAACAGAAAGCTCTTCGACACCGCGGGTCGACGGGTGATCAACAACATGGACAATTTCCAGGTATATTTTTTACCTAAGGCGAGGCGTAGGAAAGTAAGACTCTGCCCACAAAAGAAGAACACATGCAGCGTTTGATCTGGGACGCTGATAAAGGGTCAAGTTGTGACCGTCCACAGCACGGAGAAGGAAAGATTCGGGATGGTGTTCCAGAGGATCCGCCACCTGTTTGTCAATATGCAAGTCATGACGACGTCTCTAGTGGGCAAGAAGGAGAAGATGTGGTGGTTGAGGCAATTGGGCAAGAGGCTGATGTACTCTAGACGCGGAGGAACTCTGCCATTTGATTGGTATATGAATGGAAGGAGAAGGAATCCGAAAACCATACAACATCAAGCGAGCTGATGCTTTGCAAATGCTCTGCCATTCTGGGTAGAACTCTGCAGCCCTCAAAAAGCTCAGACTTCACCTGCTCTGCTCTCGCTCGCTCAGTCCGATCATCATCATCTCACCAATACATCGTTGTCATACTGATTATTTAGTCGTTTAATAATTTATTTACCTTATTATATGAAAATAGCCGTAGTTAAGGAAATGTTTGTGTTATATATATATTTTTGGGCAGAACCATAACGATTTTCATTAAAACTGAGGATTACAACCTGCGGCTAAAAGATCAGCAGTTAAAAGATCTAATAACAGGGGGGGAGGTGAGATGGGCCACTCAGCAGAAAGAGCCCTTGTTCTATGAAACTTTGCGGCCCAATCCGCTACACGATTAGCCCCCCTTCGACAATGGACAACCCTAGCGCAGGAAAAACTTCGCAGTAAGAACTGAGCCTCTGCAAAGACTGAACGTACCTCCCACGGCGGCAAGGTAATTTCATTGATCGCCTCCACCAAAATCAAACTATCTGATTCAAGGATGAGTTTATTTTGATGTCGACCAGTTTGTTGCAGATGGCAAAGTGTGATCAACAGCACCATGAACTCCGCCTGCAGAGGCGAAGAGACAGTGACTATCTTGGTAAGTCCATCGAGCATTCTACCTCTCTGATCTCTGCAAATGGTGGCTATTGTGCCACTTGTGGTTTGTGGTTCAAAAGCCCCATCAAAATTAACCTTGATCATGTCTGGTTCTGGTGGTCGCCATAATTCGCCGACACGCGATCCCCCCGTTGCGCTTTGCGCGGGACAAGGAGAAGATAACAGGATTGATCGGGCATGTATGAGAGCTGAGTCCACAATCCGACGGGGATCCAATTGCTGTTGACGGAAAATAAAGTGATTCCGCGCCTTCCAGAGATTCCAAAGAACATATGCAAGTGTAGATGAGTTAGGTGAGTTCTATTGTTTGAGTATTAGAGTTGCTACCTAATGCTCTATGATGTGCGTAGTTTGTATGTGAATAGGCATATATTGATCGAGCGTTGCCCAAACAGGGACTGTTTTAGGACAGAATAGAAATAGGTGAGTTGCTGTTTCGGGTAGGGTATCCTAGCAGAGTAGGCAAATCGAGTCTGAGGTAATATACCAATGGAAAAGGTTATCTCTGGTGGGGAAAACATTATGGCATAAGGCCCAAATAAAATATTTAACTTTGGGGGCTACTTTTAGTTTCCAAAGATGTTGCCATAGTGCTTTAAGGAGAGCCTGAGTTGGCGAAAACTTGAGGCTGACTTTGGTGTATTGCTATTTGCCTAAGAGAATGGTATCCACTTTTAACTATGTAGTCACCATGAATAGATTTTGTCCGAATCAGCTTATCCTCAGTATGAGAGGGGTTGACGTGGATTGTAAGTATCTCCTACATCGTATGGTGATCATATAGTTCATTAATAACAGAAATATTCCAGTCATTGGTCCGGGGATCAATCAAATCAGCAACCTTAAAAGGTTCATTTCGATTAGTTGGACCACCTATAACACCTTTGGGCAGCCAACAGTCTTCTCTTATTCTGATTTTCTGTCCATCACCTACTGACCAACGAAAGCCATGACTAATGGAATCCCGACCTAGTAAAAGGCCCTGCCATCCCCAAGAAGGCCTGGAACCTCTAGCAGCATTAATAAAATCCATAGAGTGGAAATAAATACCTCTAAAGAGCTGACTCCATAGAGCCGTTGGATTTTGATGCAATCGCCAAGCTTGTTTACCTAGTAGGGCTTTATTGAAATGCAATAGGTCCCGAAAGCCGAGACCTCCTTCAGATTTGCTACCCTTAAGGTGCTCCCATCATGTCCAGTGAATTCCTGATTTGAAAGAGTCATTCTGCCACCAGAAGCGTGCAATTCTCTTTTCAATGGCTATGCAAATAGAAACCGGGATTTTAAAAATGGACATAGCAAACTGTGGGATTGCCTGGACCACTGCTTTGATAAGAACTTCCTTCCCCCCTTAGATATGAGTCGTTCTTTCCATCCCTCTAGTTTTTTGTTCACTCGTGCAAGTATCCAAGCGAAAATTTCCTTCTTAGATCATCCCCAATCCGAGGGGATTCCCAAATATTTGCCAATCTGAATAAGAATTGGGACTCTCAATGCATTGGCCAAATTTTCCTTTAAATGTAGGGAACAAGCCTTAGAGAAATAAATCCCAAACTTGTTGCGATTGATTGCCTGTCCGTAGCTAAACAATACTGATTCAGTATATTGGCAAGATTTAGACATTCATGTAGTTTGGCATTTATAAAGAAAATTGCGTCATTAGCAAACTAAAGATGAGATAGTACAGGACACCACCTGTTGAGCTTAATGCCTTTGAGATTGCCCATGCTGATAGCTTGACTGATCATATTCGATAACATGTTAGCTAGAAGGATAAATAAATAAGGGGAGAGGGGATTGCCTGTTGGATACCACGGGTTGGCTGGAAGAAGGGTAGCTGTTCACCATTAAAACGCACATTGTAAGACACAGTTGTAATACATTGCATGACCCATCTGACTCAAGTAGGGTGAAATCCCAATTTTAATAGATAAGCCTCTAGAAAGTCCCACTCCACCCGGTCATAAGCTTTTTGCATATCCATCTTTAAAACTGCATGAAAAGTCTTCTGGCTTTTTCTAGTGCACAACTGGTGTAGCACTTCATGGACGATGAGAATATTATCCTGAATTTGATGAACACTAACAAAAGCACTCTGCTCAGGAGATATCAATTCAGGGAGCCAAGGCTTAAGTCTATTTGCAATCACTTTTGAGATAATCTTATAGGCATAATTGCAAAGACTAATATGACGGTACTGATCTATATGACGGTACTGATCTAAGCTTTCAGGGTTTGAGACTTTGGGGATCAGAGTAATAATAGTTTGATTTAAAGCTAAAGGCATAACCCCTGAGATGAAAAACTGTTGTATAAGGGGGATAAAATCAGCACACAAATTGTTCCAATAAGTTTGGTAAAAAAGACCATTCATACCGTCAGGTCCGGGTGCTTTTGTTCGTCCAAGCTGAAAGGTGGCTACCTTGATCTCATCCTCCATCACGGCTGCTGTCAATAAGTCATTCATAGTAGAGGAGACTACTGGCTGACATTGTGCAATGATCGGCTAAAAATCGCAATGACCTACTGTTCGATACAAGTCAGAGAACTATTGGATAGTCATATTTTTCAAAAGACTGTCTTACCTAACCCATTCCTGGTCACCATCTAGTAGCAAACGAATTTTGTTTCGCTGCCGCCGTTGAATAGTCGTAGCATGAAAAAACTTGGTGTTTTTATCGCCCCATTTAAGCCAATTGATTCTAGAGCGCATGGCCCAAAATTGCTCCTCTTGCTGCCATAATTTATGTATTTCTTCTTTCAGTTTGCTTGCAACCCTCTTATCATATTGATTATGTGGTTGGTTGATAATATCCTAGAGTTGTAGTTGGCGAATGGCTCTTTGGTTTATGACTAGAGAGAACTTTTGACGACTCCATTTACTAAGTGCTAGGAAACTTGTTTGAGGCGTTGAGTTAGAGTCTTAGTGGTACCATGGCTAGAGTTCCAAGATTTATCAACAATTGTACCGTAGTCCCCTTCATGTAACCATAAGGCTTCAAAGGTAAAGAATTTATGATGACGCCTTAGGCTAACCTTAGTGGTTAATATTAAAGGGCTATGATCAGAGCCCACTGCAAGTAGTGTAACCATTTCAGCTTCTGGGAAAACTATACGCCAGTCATAAGTGCAAAACACCCGATCAAGTCTTTCTTTCACATAATCAGCCTCTGCTCTATTATTGGACCATGTAAACACACAGCCTTTACTATCCATGTCCATAAATGCATAGTCTTGTACAACTTGTCTAAAAGAAATCATCCGATGAGCTTCTGCTAGTCGCCTGCTAACCTTCTCCCAAGAGTGCATTACCTCATTAAAATCCCCAAGGCAGACCCAAGGTAAGGTATTTGTAGCAGCAATCTATCTAAGGACATTCCAAAATGAAAAACGAGGTTGAAACGCAACAAGTGCATGGACACACGTGATGCACATAGATATGCTACAATTAAGGTACGAATGGTAACGTTTCGTTCTTTTTTTGTTCCTGGGAATAGAAACAAAAAAAAGTGTTTATATTCCAGGGAACAATTTTTGAACAAAAGAACGCGTTTGGTAACGTTTGGTCCGGGAATAAAAAATGAATAGAAACACGTTTGGTAAATTTTATTCTTTTTTTGTTTCTTTTAATTTTTTAAACATTTTTATTTTATTTTTCATTTTTTCCTTTCTTTTTTATTTTTACTTTTTTCGATCGGTCCCCGGCCTCCGGCGACCGGCCGACGAGGCCGGCAGCCTCGCCCAGCCAAGGCGAGGCTCGGCCTCGCCCCGCCGGCGACGCCGAGCCTCGCCGGGGCCGACGCGCTTCGGCCTCGCGGATCCGGGCGAGGCCGAGCCTCGACGGCCGGTCGCCGGCCATGGCCGAGCCGGCGACCGGCGAAAGAAAAAAGAAGAAAAAAGAAGAGAAGAAGAAGAGAGAGAAGAGAAAAATGTTTCTTCAAGAAATGTTTGGAGCAAGAAACAACAAATTGTTGTTTCTTTTTTTTTTGTTCTTATTTCGTTCCGAAACAAAAAAACAAAAAAAGAACAAACGCAACCAAACGTGTTTTGTTCCTTTTTGTTCCCCGGGAACACTTTCCGTACAGATTTGTGCCGGAAACACTTTTTTGGAGTGTTTCCATGCACACCCTTAGAGTCCATACAAAACATGTTGAGGAAATCTTGAGAAGACTGGAACATGGTGACTATTATATCATCCTGCCACATAAGAGTTAGCCCACCTGCTATACCTACCGAGTTCACAATATAAGAGTGACTAAATTTCAAGCGTCGCTGAAGACGGGTGATCACTTCCTCTCTATTCTTTGTTTCCATAAAAAATAAAACGTTGGGTTTTCTTTGACCACTAGGGCCAATAGGGCACGAACTGTCAGGGGGGAGCCCAACCCCTGGCAATTCCAACTTATAAGCTTCATTTGTGCTGCGGCAACTATTTAGGGCCAGCCGCCATTGCCCATTGATTAGCCTCGAAGCCAACATTACAGGAGTCTCTAACAAAGTGCTATCATCGATCACCCCTTCAACCGGGCTACGGGACTCATAAGGGGTATAACGCTTAGCCTTCTTAGCTGCCCCTGCTGTAGTAGTAATTTTGGTATGTTTGAATTTCTCGTGACTTGAACTAGCTGTTGCTTGATGTTTGATTGTTTGTGTTTCAACGGGAAGCATACTAGTAGTGTCATGAGCTGTAGTCATATGAGGTTGGATGGCATAAATATCATATCGTGGATTCTGCTAAGGGGCCAATGCAAGAGGAGAGATCTTTGTACACTGAACCACAAGGTTTGTTCTGGTGCAAGTAGCGGGATATGGTTGGGTGTATGAAGAGGAGCGGCGATGATGCCTTGTGTCCCCTGAACCTACGGCTGTTGGTTTGCATTTGCTGATGATGTTGCTGTCTGTATTGGTTGAGGCAGCAGGGCTGTTGGAGGGGTTTCTAGTACTATCTCCTCATCAGTAAGTTGATGGTCCTCATAAAAAGTCTTCCAATTGGGGCTACATTCCTTTACTTCAGCCTTTAGCCAATATCCATAAGCCATTTTCTCTTTCCCTTCCATTTTAGCATCAGTAAACGGGATATCTTTGCAATACGTAGCATAGTGTCCTAATTTCCCACATGAATAACAGAAGTGGGGGAGCCATTCGTATCGAAAATCAAGCCAAAGTAGTTTGTCAGCAACTCTAATGAGCTTTCATTGTTTGAGTGGTTGGCTGAGATCTATATCAACACAGGCTTTGGGCGTTTTAAGTGCTATACCCTCTTTAGCATCCAATCTGACTTCTAGGACCTTCCCTACAGATTGTATAGCTCGGGATATCATGGCATCAAAATACCTTTCCTGGGGTAGTCCATATATATGTACCCAAAATGCACATGTAGAAAAGTCATAACAATGAAGCGGCGTAGCGGGTATCCATGGTTTGAATATTACCGGATGTCGAGAGAACAACCAGGGACCCCCAGACTAAACTTTAATTTTGTCATCTTCTGATTGGAATTTTGCTACATAGAAATCTCCCTCACGTAAAGTAATTTCGACATTATCAATCCTCCAGACTCATTGCATCGTAGATTGGAAAGCTTTTAAATTCAGTGAAGGAGCAGATGGTATTTTACCTATGAGCATCAACTTACATTCATCCATTTTTGCCGAAGGTGTCAGGTCATTCCAATCTTCAATTTCCTGTGGATTCCATAGGTGACCCATTCGGTGGCACAAAGCAGTAAGGCGAGGATCATGGGTGTCACCTCTCGGTTCCATTGTTGCAAAAGTGGTTAAGAACAAATCACCGCCCGCTGAGGTAAATGGCAACCGAATTGGGAAGATCGGAAGCCATGCATGAAGGGGAAAACAAAAAATGTGGTGCAGCGAATCAGAGGAGATGTTTGAGACAGGTGGGTACCACAACAGAGATACATACAAGGATTAATCAGGGGATTGAGTAGCGGAGGAACAGAGAAGACGAGGACAGAATCGAGAATGACATCAATTGAAATAGACGAAGGTTTTGACGAGGGTTTGGGGTGAAATGGTGGTAGGAAGGAGCTCTACATAAGCGAGAGGTTTTTATGTTTGTGTTGTATTTGATGAACACCTTATGACACATTCTTTTAGCAATGCTTGGACATTGTCTAAGTCCACATTCATGCTGCTTTTGCAATTTCTTCATGTACTTCTTCACAGTCAATTATAACTTCATCGACTTATGCAATCGAACTCTTTTGTCATCCAGTTAATTGATTCGTCAAATTGTTTGTATTCATTGCTAACGTATATGGACAATTCCTTTCAAACAATAAAATACAAGAGAAACAATCACAACAAGAAAAAGATTGAGAAAAGAAAAAAGGGTAAAGAACCATGGAAGTCTAAAATCGAGGTAGACTCATGGAGGGAGGCATCTTTTTTAATGCGAAAGGAGCACGATTGCACACAATTAGAACCTATATGGGCATTAAAATTGCAAACATAAAACAATTTTATTTTGCCGATATAGAAAGCAATTTACCAAATTTAGCGTCAATGTGAACTTATGTAGATTACGTAATTATTAACACCGAAAAATGGCCTACTGTTCTGACCAGCAACTTCATCGATGGAAGCTACAGAAATTGACAACAGGAGCAGAAGATTACACTAAGTCTTGGAAGCATTTAATCCATATAGTACAGTCGGTCGACAAAAAGGCCTAATTTTGATCCATAGAGATGTCCATGAAAAATGGTTAAGTGTTGGAGTGAAGAGTCGACGAGTAAAGTACACCGACTCGGTTGAGGAATGTGGCATGTAACTATCAAGTAGTGAAGTTGATAATATCATATTTTATAACCGTTTGTAGATAAGTGCCATTAAATGATAGAGCCACGCAAAACATTTTTAAATTCTTAATGACCTTTTATGTATAATTTTTCGTAAATACCAGAGTTGTATTCTTTGTGAAAGATTACTCAATCAATCAAACAATACATGTTGTTTGTCTTTACTTAAAACGCAATTTTCTTTTCTAGTATATTTTATATATTGCTGACAACAATTATTCATATTATTCGCACGTAGCATAAAGGAGACCCTTCAACCCTTTCACCCATTCTAGTGAATTCTTTTCGGGCATGCTTGATGGGACTCTTGTTCGTTGATATGTGGAATCTTTCACGGGAAGAACCAAAAATCAACAAGACATAGACAATGCTGCTGGCATCCTCAATCCAACACAGCAAACTTGACATGAAATTGCTGCAAATTTTGAGTCTTCAGCCATAGGTGGAGCGTCAAGAGAAGGTCAATGCAAGGGAATTGATCTTCCAGGGCATCTTATTGAAGAATAGTTAAGAAAGTAAAACCAAATCGAAGCATGATGACAATCATGAGAAGGTCACTCAAGGAGCAGGAGAAAGAGATGACCAATTGTATTGTGCGTCACATATCAGATGTAATAAGGCAAATGGTTATCAATGTTTGTGCACGATGCCACTCCAGAGTATCATATTTGCAATCCCATGTACCAATCTCTACAAATTGTTTTTTGCATAGCATCACTCTTTTACTTTGCGTGTTCAATTTACATGTTCGAATTCACATCTGCTTTGTATTTTTTCTTATTGAAAAGCATGCACCTACTGACAACTTGTATTCTTTTATGTGATGAGTAAAGTCCAAACTAGGAAAAAGAAAAGCATGTGCCTGCTGATAACTTGTATTCTTTTATGTGATGAGTAAGTCCAAACTAGGAAAATTAATCTTTGGCTTAGTTCGCAATTCTCTAGGTTGATATTAACTTTTCATACCAATAAAATAAGGAACCCCATGCTCGAAATAAAATAAAAACTGACCTTTCTCAAACAAATTTTAGCATCGGAAATAAAAACATTTATGTGGCTAGAAGCTTTTCATTACAAGTAATGTTGATGTGTGACAGGTATTTCAAGTTTTTATGTATATCAAAATAATTTTGTATGCATGTACATATCAAAAACTTTTTGACTCGCGTGAGAAACTTATTATAGATGGTTACAATTGGATGAAGTTGTCTGAGCATTGGTCTGGTTGCAGATGAAAGATAAATGAGTCAGAATAGGAGAAAATATTGCTCAAGCCTTTCGGAAAGCTAAAACACCTGCCATTGGAAGCTCTCCATATATTTTCCTCGGACACGAAGTCAACGAAACAAGCGTTAGAGACGCAACATTCAAAAGAACGCGGACGTTAATTTTCATGACCGTTCACATATGTACGAGTGCTAATGAACAGAACGTGCCCCGCCAATTTGACGTAGACCATGGAAACAAGAAAAACAAAATTGAAGGAATATTAAAAAAAAAAAAAAGAACAAAAGAAAACAAACAAACAGAAGAAACCGATTGTGTACAAACTGGCAAGATTCAGTTTCAACATAGTGAAAGCGCTCTTCCTCTCGCGCTCGCCCCACCACTGTGTACGTTTGTGATTTGGTGACTCTTTCCTCTTTAGGTGTCGTGAAATTTCACTTTTATCTGCTTCTTTCTTGTGCTACCATCAAGTGCTCTCTCAACTTCTATGCATGTGAATACAAGGGACGATAGTTGGTTGAAGAATTGTGGGCGTTTCAATTATTTCAAGTCCTTTCCCTCATTTTTGTAGTCACGGTGTTTCCGAGTGGGTAGCTGGCCTTTCCGTAGATGAAAAAATTGAGTAAAAATCACATGAATATAATTTTTCAGAATTATTCCTAATTTGATGAGTTGAAAACATCAGCTCACAGGCTATTTGGAGGTTTCAAAATTAACACAATAGGACGTTCGACAAAAAAGTTATGCCCCCTAAAAGTTTGGCTAAATTTGTGTAAAAAAAACACATAAATATGATTTTTAAAATTTTGCCTATTTCATGAATTGAAAAGATCAGTTCATGGTTTTTTTTTTTTTTTTGTAGGTGCAAAAATCAAGTTAATGGAATGTTTGACGGAAAAGTTAGCCCTGGAAAAGTTTGCCAAATTTGTGTAAAAATCAAATGTATATAAATTTTTAAATTCCCCCCCCCCCAATTTGATGGATTGGAAAAATTGGGTCACGCATTTCTCTAAGGCAAAAATCGAGTCAATGAAACATTGGACATAAAAATTATGCCCTCGGTGCACAAATATCCAATTTATCAAATCAGGAAAATTGTTTAATTAAGGGCGAGGAAGGGTGAAGAATAAGAATAGTCTCTCAAGTCCGAGTCCCAACTCAAAGATGTGACGGGCACTATCCAGCAAGTTACTATGTCGGCCAGTCCTCAACCACTAAGAGGGCGAGGAAGAGCGGCGGTGATGGCAACGGCTCCGAGCCATCGGTTCTGCCTATGGGAGGAGCCGGTCAAATTTAAGCTCATCTAGAGTGAGAGTGCGGAAATCGTGGTCCTCGAAAGGTCGCTCAAATTCCGCGGTGGGAAGAGCCTAGACCCTTTGATCCACATGCACGCATTATCTCATTTCAGAATCCCATCAAGTTTGACTTCATCCGCAACAAGTCGCAATGCCGAAGAAGATTAGGAAGATGAAGCGCAAGTTCTTGAAAGGGATTATGAGCAGGGGATTGGAGAAGAAGCCCCACGATCGAAAAGTCTTCGAGCTTCCGCGGGTCCTCTGGCAGGAAGGATGGCAGCGATGAAGTATTATTGCTCGCGTCCTTGAAGGGGACAAGCATGCTGCTACCCTGTCCAAGTCGCTGGAGGAAGAGGTCAAGGAGAGCGATTGGGTCAGCATGTCTTCTCTATAACGGAATGGGTCTTGATGAAGAGGTTTTGAGAGTTGGTATGCGGAAATTTTCGAACGGCGGAGCTGCACATGCCGTGGGTAGAGCGGCCTGACAAACGACCTAGCCAAATTGTTCATGGATGGGCACGTCGGGCAAAGCTGACAGGAAAATAGTCATAATATTAACTTCTCGATTAATTTTAACATCAGAAGTAACAAATTTTATGTGACTTGTAACTTTTCCATCTACAAGTAATGTTCATGTGTAACATGTAAGTCTTCTATATATATATGTTGGTACCTTTTTATTCTGTGGAGTGAGTTTTATTAAGACTCAAGGGAGAAACTTGTTATAGGCGGTCAAAATAGGATACGGTCGGAGATCCATACGAGAAGCCGCGAACTAGCCAACAAGTTTTCATCTATTAGTGTGAAAATAGATATTTATTTTCTACATTATTTCCTCATTTGAAAAATGCAAAGATGACAAACGAATGATCTGACTTTTGGTTTAATTTTTGCAATTGATCACCGTCATTATTTTTTCATCTACTGAAACATGTAATTTATCTTTTCTCAGACACGAAGCAATGGAACCGACAGAGGAGCTGTAACTTTGAAAAGAGCATGTTCTTTAATTTTCGCAATTATTCGCGTATGCACGTGTCAACCAATTAAAGTGTTCATTATTATAAATATTATAAAATAGCAAAAGAAAAAAAAAAGAGCAAAATATAGATAAATAAATGGACGAATAAATAATAAACAAATTAGCAAACAAAATGATCGTGTTAACAAGGGGGCTTCTTCGGTTCTCGGCTCACAAGATAAAATTTCGTTTAACCCATCAAAGCTAGTCAAGCCCATCGCCTTCAGCCCATTTTATCCACCAATTAGACCCTCGAAGCAGCTGCCCCAACCAGCCCAGTGCACACGCTAAAACCCCAGCTCTTTGAACATGAGGCCCATGAAAAGAGACAGCCCCATTCACTAAAGCCTTTTCTCTCTCTCTCTCTCTCTCTCTCTCTATATGTCTCCGGACTCTGATCAAAGAGATGGAGATAGGAGAGGCACGCATGAGAGGAGTGAGCGAAGCACCATAAGTCAGAGGGGTCGGTGACCGATTTTATCTTTTTTTCAATACAATCCAAGACCAATAACTATATTGAACATTTTCATACAGCTCAAAAATTGTATTGAATATATATCAAAAGTTCATAGACTACTTTAAACAAGTTACAAGTTTAAAGATTATGTTACACATCGGGCCAAAATTCAATGACTATTTGTATTATTTTCCCTCATTAAAATGGGCCAACAGGACTTCATGAGGGCTGGCAACCCTCACTGACTAACTCTTGCCTAGAGTGGGTGATGATTGTAGCCCACCACCTAGATTTGAGTGAGGGTCGTCAATCCTCACCCAAATCAAGCGACCTTCGCCTAGACCGCAACAAGGATCAGTCGATGCAAGGCGCGGTTGTCGTAGTTTAGGGGGAAGGACACTTGATTTGGATGAGGCCAATAGTTTTTGCTAGGGATGTGCATGGTCCAGGCGGGCGATTCCCGACCTAGAACTGGAAACCGCTCGCTAAGAACCGGTTCCGAAAAATTAGAATCGGGAACCACCCGCTAGTTGTATGGATCCACTTGGGAATTAGACTGCTGGTCCGATCCGTTTCCCGAGTGAATCCATAAAACCGGTCATCGGTCCAACCTCCACACCTTCCCCTTTTCACCTTCAACCGGTCGCAACCCTCACTCCGCTCCCGTCCCGGCCACCACCACCATCTTGGCCACCGCCTCTGTCATCTCCCACTCCTCCCTCAAGATCGACAATGAGGAGAACAATAAGGACGATGAGCCGTTCGTAGACCTAGAGTTTGCCTGTCCCCAAAGATGAGGATGATGGGAAGAAGCCTAAGGAGGGGGAGGAGGAGGAGGGGAGGTAGAAGCGGATGAGCCCAATAACGAAGAGGATGATAGTGACGGTGAATGCGGAGGTGGTGATGACGTGGAGAGACAATTCAAGTTCAAGGGAGGAAGAGAGAATTAACTCACTATTTCGTTGAGTTTGGACTAAGACTCAAAGGGAGATGAGTAGATCTGGAGATGAATCAAAGAGGAAGAGGGAGCTCGGGAAGATTTTGAACTAAGAGAGACAAGATGGAGTAGGAGAATAGTGAATCAAGATAAGATGGTAATTAGAGCTCTAAATTTTAGATTTGCTAATTTCGAATTTTTTCAATATTAAAAATTAATATATTATTATAATATAATCGGTCTGGTCGGGTGGGCGGGTGGGCAGATTCACCCATGGAACCGAGAACCGGACCGGTTCCCTTAAGAACCACCGGTTTTGGGCGGTTCGGGTCCGACTTCGGGTGGTCGGGCGCGTTCCGGTTCTTTTGCACATCCTAGTTTTTTGCTGGCCCTCATCGAGCCCTTACTGATGCTTTCTCTAGAGATGGTGAGCTGATGACCTTGCCTTCACTTTTTTTTCCCTACTTTTTTGTACTTTTTGAAATGCTTTTTTTCTTATAATTTTATTAAATTAAGATTTTGGTTAAAATTAGGATTTAAGCTAAAATGATGTTATTTTAGTCTTATCTTTCATGTTTTAGTAAGGTCAATGGCACTAGGAGAGAGAAAATATTTTTAAAAAAACAAGAAGAAGCATTTGCTGTTAGTCTAATATCACAAAATTAAAGAAAGGACTCTGTAGCACCAATTTGACAAAATTTTAAGATTTGATTACATACTTTTTATAAGTTTTAGAATTTAATTGAACTTTCGTAACACGTTTTAAAATTTACATACACCTATCCATATTTTCTTTGAACTGAAAAACACATAGCTACTTATGAGTAATATTCTTTATGTGATAAGTAGCTCCAAACTAGAAAAATTAAACTTCGACCTTTCAATGGTTAGCAAATTATCTATGTTAGTAATTACTTTATTGGTTTAATCCCATGTCCTAAAGAAAAAAATAACCATTTTCTTAACAAATTTTAGCATCAAGAATAAATGTGGGTAGTAACTTTTCATTCCAAGTAATTCTCATGTGCGGATGAATAGTCTTTTATATATATTAAAATAATTTTGAATTACTTGTACATGTTGGTAACTTTTATTCAATGGAAAAAGTTTAATTTAGACTCGCTAGAGAAACTTGTTATAGCTGGTTGCAATTGGACTGTGACATCATGAAAATTCAAGTTCTGATTTCGATCGAATAAGTCGGGCCTTTCATTAACACTACTATAGTGCTTTTCTCCGAGATGGCTACTCATGAGATAACTAGCTTATCAAGTGAAACCGTTAAGGAATTTAAATGCAATAGACTTGAGAATTCGACTACAAATCGATCGCTCGACCGTGCTAGTCTGCAAGAGTCATTACGGCACAATTAAAAATTGATTAGAGATTAGAGATAGGTCAGTTCAATAGAGAAGTGTGGCTAAACATGAGTGATTCCACTAATTTACAAAATTCTCGTCGATCGGCACTAGACTGATTTTTCTATCGTTTTGGCGCCTTATGTCTGTATTTGAAACCTTGAGATTTTCACGACAATCGAGAATCACCAATGTGTCGAATAGATTCATTGTGGCTTGAAGAAAATTAATTATGAGTCATTTATACTAAAATTTTATGAAAGCTAACTAATAGCCTAGGTCACGCTAAAATTGCGTCGGATTAAATTTAACAGCGAATTTGAACCCAATTTCAGAAATTGAAAGTTCTGTCATGTCACGAGTCATATTAGGCACGTCCACTCACTTTTTGAGGAATTTTCGGCGAGTTCGGGATTTTTACGGAAAATCGATCTAGGCAATTCGGAAAATGAATGGAAATTCAGATTGGCTAATTTGAAGGGATTTTTGGCATCTAGTGTAAGTGAATTAGTGAAAGGAAATTTTTATGAGATTTTTCCTTAACAAATTGAACCTCAATTGGAGAAGTTTGTTCGGAAAATTGGATTCCAAGTAAAAAGAAATAGAATTCGGAATTAAGGAAATGGTCATTTTTGTTGTCCAAGACTTATTTAGGGGAAATTTGATGCAAGAAAGCAAGTGAGGATCAAGAACTTTAGCATGGGGATTTTTAGGGACCAATTTGGATTAAACAAGAGTAAGTAAGACCAAGATTTTTGAGTTATAGGAAATTCCTTTTAATTTTCCTCTTATTTTTCTATTCCCCCCTTCGGCAACGTCCCCATCGCTCACTAGGGGTGATTGGTTCTCGGATCGGTCCGGTTCCAAGGTGGAACCGGGAACCGGACCGGGAGAATCGGTTCCCAATTTTGGGAACCATGGACCGGACCGTTGGTCTTAGGACCGAGAACCAGACCGGACCATCGGTTCCGGTCCGGTCCAAAAGAATTGGCACTTTATTTTTTCACTAAAGAATGACCATTCACTAAAGAATAATCATACTCCGGACCGATCAATCAAATTCGGTTTCCGAGCAATCTAATAAAACTACTTACACATGTTTCCACGTGCAAAATATTCAAACTTCACTTGTGTGAATATCAATCATAGTTTATGTGTTTCATGCTTAATTTTAAGCATAAAACCCATGAACAACGTGATTAAAGGTTGTGCTTGGCTTAGGTTTTATAGACAATCTCTCTTCTATACTTTGAATGTTTAGTCGATATGAGACTTTTTAAGGCTTGAAGTGCCTTGTTGTTTGCAAGTGAGGGGAGCAAGAGAGAGAGTGTGAGCATGAGGAGAGTTTTTTCTATAAATAAAGAATAACAACAAGAGTTTTTGTGGTCTCTTGGCCACATAATAGGTTGTTACCTAAATTGCAATTCCAATTGTAATAAGTTTCATAAATAATATTAATATATTATATGTGTTTATATATTATATGAATATAAATTATATATAAAAAAATTTGGTCCGATCCGGTTGGTCCGGTTGGTCCGGTTCCCACCTTGAAATCGGGAACCGGACCAACCGGCCGCCGGTTCCAAGATTAGGAACCGGGAACCGGACCGCCGACCATGGGAACCACCCAAAACCGACCGGTTCGGCCCAGTCCGTTGCACACCCCTATCGTTCACTCCCTTCTCTCTCTCTCTCTCTCTCTCTCTCGCGAATCCCCCCACCGACAACCTGCCGTGCCCCACCTTTTCTCTTCCTCTTCTTTGACTTTTCTTTTCTTTTGATCTTATCTCTCTCTCACTTATCCCCTCTCTTGCCGACATGCCCTCCCCCTTTTCTCTTTTTTTTTTTTTTCTTTCGGTATAGACCCTAACCGTTTCGGCTTTGTGCATTTCCTTCACCCCACCTCGAAGACTCCATTTGTTTCCACATCTTCGTGCGCTAGAACTCCGCCCGCGGCCCGCTCGATTTTGGTCCAACTCGTGTCTTTGTCCAGCAGTCACAACACTCCTCTCGAAGCCACGAAATCAGCCGCTCGAAGCAACCGTAGCAGCTGCGGAAATCCAACAACGCCGTGTTGTGACTCGCCATTGGTGTCGCCGCTTTGGAGAGGATTGAGCCTCGCCGCATCCCCGTCGATTTGATCCCAGTGGATCATTAAACATGTGAGATTAACTCACTAATTCTCGCTTAGTAGGTTAATTACGCTTAGGGGTTGATTAGATTAAATTAAGCATGGTTTAGGTGGATATATTAGATTAGATTAGTTAATTTAATTATTTGCTGATGCATGTTAGGTGGTTAGTTAGTGCAATTAGGGCCTAGACGAGCTCTAGAATTTATCTAGAGTGTTTCGAAAATTTTCCAGGTCCGTCTCAATGTTCAATTAGTTTTTCCAGGCATAAGTTGATTTATTAACATTTATTTAATATTTTTCGTATTTATTTATTTATTTATTTATTTATTTTTTGGAAATTAGACCGGGATAGTTAGTGATCGGAATTTTATGTTGATTACTGTGGTGTAATATGTTTATTTATTTGAGCGCTAATTTGTGCTAAACTGGTTTAATTGTGATTTTAGGATTATATTTCTAAAGTAAATAATTTCCGTAATTAATTTGAAAATAACCGAGCGTCAGTTTATAATACCAAAAACATTTTGGTAAACTATATAAAATGGTGGGATTTGTAGAAAGGAAATTATTGTATTTTGGCTAAGGTCGACCGTGTATCCACACACTATATTTTATCAGGTATTTGTAACTCGAGGAAAATAGGCTAGATTATTACTTTGACTGAGGATTCTAAGTGTGAAAAACACAGCCCTTGTCCAAGAGTAATTAATCGTGTGATGATGTGGGTTAGATCGAGAATACCACTGAGCTTGGAAGCGATTGTGCCATTGAGCCGTAATTCAGCATTACCACAAAAGTATGGTTGTGTCCACTAGACCGTAATTTACCACCGAAATTGGAAGTGATTGTACTCACTGAGTCGTAATTCAATATTACCACCTAACTTAGAGTCGGTTGTGCTCACTAAGCCGTAATTCAGTATTACTACTGATTTTGGAATCGGTTGTGCTCACCAAGCCGTAATTCAGCATTATCACCAAAGATTTAATAGGCCGTGCTCGCTGAGCCGTAATTCAGCATTGGGTTTGAGTAAGTGAGATGACCAGAGAAAGGTCTTGTTGACATGTAATTAACTAAGTCGATTAATTGATAATTCGATATGAGGTCTTGATTGACGTGATTGGAATTGGTAGCCATTACTAATTGGCTTGACTTATAAATGGTATGGATGACACGAAATCGACTAGTTCGATTAACCGATGATTTGATCGGCTTGGTGATTTGATTGAATGAAATGATCTAGTAAATATATAAATTGTATTGACTTGCAGGAATGAACTGAGGCTAAGGTAAGCCTTCTAACTTGTGATTGTGCTTAGGAGCCCTTTGGATGTATTTTCTTTCTAGTCGGGTTTTAGGGGGTTGAACTTGTTGAGACATAATCTCACCCCGTTGTAGGATAACATTTTCAAGTCCCTAGTTGACAGCGATGGAGGACCCAAGGCTCGAAGTTTAGAAGATGAAGCCCGAAGAATCGGGGATCTTGTCCGACTAGTTAGTCATAGGACAATCCTCTTTTGTTAGAAGTCGATTCCTTTTTGTAGGCTTCTGTGTATAAACATCCGTGTTTATAAAAATGTATTTTGTGAAAAATGGGCCATACTTTTCTATCCCATCTTGTTGTTGTTGGGGGAGTTATTAATCGTTTCCACATGTGCATTAAAATAAATGGGTTGGCGATGCGTCCTGGGACGTTACTATTATATCGACCAAGCAAGGATGGGCACGTGCTCAGAGGATCGGGACATGACATCCCTGTTTAAGTGGTATCAGAGCATGATCATTAGAGATTGGAGTGATAAGGTGCGATGAGTCATGGGATAGTTAATAGAAATAACCTTTACTTCATGCTAATGCATGTGATTGATAGTTGTTTGGTGTAGATCACTCAAATTTTAATTTGGAATTGGAATTGGAAAACAGATATCTACAAAGATCCTGTAACATGAGTGATTAGGAGCGGAGGACTCCTAGGAGGCGTACCATCAGACCTGTTACTCGAGGTAGAGCACTGGCTCAGGCCAGCGTGAGTGAAGGAGTATCGCCGTAGGCCAGTACTAGTGTAACAGCACCAAGCAATCCTAGGTTCGACGGGATCGTTCAGGCTAGTTAACCTTGGGAATTTGTTGAGTCAGCAAGCTCAGGATCGAGCTGCCACTGTTGCCATTGTTCATACCGCCGCTAGTGCTGTAACCGCTGTTGTTGCCGCACCTGCTAAGGCCCAACCTAAAGTAGTGATCGGGGAGCAAGCTACCACATCCGAGTCAGGATTCAATTCCAGAAGAGGTGACAACCGACTGGAAAAGAGACCGATGTCGGAAGAAGGGTGTTCCATTCATCCCAACTGAAGAAATAGAATCAGAAAGTCAGTGTCAAACCAAAATGTGGTGTGTCACTTCTGCGGAAGGCAACATGGACCGGCCCCGTGCCATTTTCAAGATGGGTGCTTGCTTTGAATGTAACTAGTAGAGTCACCAGGCCAGAGACTATCCGCGCAGGTGAATGGAACTGCAACAACTGCCGCCATTGCCTTCGACAAGACAAAACAGAGATAATGCGCCACAGGGCACATAGTGGGATACTTGGATCAAGCCTCCAGTGCAAGGAAGAGTGCAGACTATCAACTGACAAGAGTTAGAGGACTCACTGAGTGTGCCAAATTTGTGGAAGAAAGCATGAGTCAGCTCAATTTCCGAGTATATTAGGAGCATACTTTGAATGTGGCCAGCACGGCCATCAGGCGAGGAATTGCCCGCTTAGGTCCAGGAGAGTGTAAGCACCATTGTTACAGAGAGGACGCCACTAGAATGGCTAAAGGAACATGAATGGACCGACTTTGCATCAATCAGGGGAAGAATATTTTTGAAGTGTTTTTATCAGAGTAGCGTAACAAGATTTTGAGTGAAGATTGTAGAACTTCTGTGATTGTAATAAGGCGGTAAAAAGGAGAGTCACAAACTATAGTTGTACTTGACTACTTGCTTATGTATGATCTTAATGTTATGTATAAAAGGATGGCTCGAGGAGCTTTTGTTGTAATGAAGTATGGTAGTATTATATTACTGTTTGATCCATTAGTAAGTGAAGGTTTCGAATTTATCAGGAGTTGAGGAGGATCCTCTATCTCCTTTTTATTTCGTCACTTAAGACAACTGGATACTAGATGTAGGTTGCCAAGATTTATTTGGCAACTATAATAGATGTGTCAGTCGAGGAACCAAACGTGGAGAACGTAGCCGTGGTACAGGAATTTTCTGAGAGGATTCCAAGAGAATTGCTAGGCCTGTCGTCAAAGAAAGAGATAGAACTAGTAATTGAATTAGCACCCGGGACAGAGCCACTTTCTAAGGTTTCTTACCAAATGTCGTGGCCTAAGTTGGAAGAACTAAAAGGCAGATGCGAGAATTACTGGACAAGAGATTTATATATACCAGCCCATCACCTTGGGAAGCACCGATTTCGTTTGTGAAAAAAAGAAGATGGTTCATTGTATCTATGCATTGACTATCGTCAACCCGATCAAGTGACGATCGAGAACAAGTGTTCATTGCCGAAGGTCGATGAATAGTGTGACCAGTTACAAAGAGTGTCGATACTTTCAAAGATCAACTTGAGGACATGGCATTATCAGTTGAAAACCAGAAAGGAGGTTCTACAGAAAACATCGTTTCGTACTCGATATGGCATTTATAAGAGTATTGTGATGCCATTTGGTCTGACGAATGCTCCAATTGCTATCATGGATTAACAAACTGAGTGTTCAAGGAATACCTAGATCAGTTCATGATCATGTTCATCAATGATATTCTAATGCATTTGAGAAGTGCTAGGGAGCATGAGAGTAATTTGAGGATGGTACTTCAAACCCTAATGACCCATGGATTGGACGCTAAGTCTAGCAACCGCGAGTTTTGGTTGACGTGCCAATATCACTAACCATTTGCCTAACGCCTAACATGCATAGGTAAATTCCTAATTTAATTATTCTAATATAATCTAACCACCTAATTGCACTTAATTAAATCTAATCAATCCTTAAGCATCATTAGCATACTAATAAGAGATAAGTGAGCAAAACTCACTTGTCAAAGCAAAAACTGGAACACCACTACGGCGACACGATGGCGGTCGAACTTGAATTTTCGACGGCGTCAACAGACACGCAAGTCGGGCCCAAGGACCTTGCAAGCCCACAGTAAATTGCTAGGCTTGGTCTGGGCTTGGGCTGAACTTGGGCCTGAGCTTGAGCTGACTTGCTTCGCAGGCTTGGGCTCGGAACAAAAGCTGAAATTGCGAACTGGGCTTGACTGAAGATGGGCTGAAGAGAAGATGGGCTGAATGCTAGGCCCGTGCTTGATTGCGTGAGCTGCTGGGTTGCTGAAGTTGCCGAGCTGATCGTGGGCTTGATTTCACGCAAGCTGGGCCACGAACAGAGAGACGGAAGCAGGTTGGTGGCGTTGAAGTTCACGAGCCGAAGATTGCAGGAAATCACGGGCTTCGCTGGCGTGTGGCTTCGGTTGATTTGCTGGACGCACGTAGGGGCTTCGGTCAACAAAGCTTCGTGGAGGAAGAGGTGTTGACCGTGTGGGTGGGGCCGTGGGTGTGCGTGAGTGGAGAAATGAAACGGACGGAGGCAGCTGCTGGCTGCTGAGGAAGAATTCGGTGGAGGGGCTTCGCGGCAGCGGGTCAACACTTGCAAATTTTGCTCGAGGAAGTTGACCAGGTTGTGGACGCCTGGCAGCAGCAACGCAGAAGCAGTTTCGGTGGATGAGAGGGGCAGTTTCGGTGGAGGATGTGAGCTGGCAGCTGCAGCGTTCGGTGTCAACGACGTGGGGCTGAAGCTGCTGTAGGTTTTGTCGAAAGGAATGAAGAAAAGCCGAAGCAGATTGTTCGAGTGAAGAGGAAATAAAAGATCCGTGCTTTGGTTTGCTCGAAGGAACAAAAAGAAATGAAAGAAAAGCAAAACAATGAAAGTGAGGCAAGGAAGTCGGCGGCAAGGAGCAAGCAGCTGGCGAAGCTTGAGGGAGAAGCCAAAGAAAATGGAAAAAGTCCACAAACCTTAGCCACTCCATTAATTTCATGTTCCCCTAATACTATCTAGCCAGTTTTTCACCAAAACAATCTAAATTGAAGCCAAAAAAAAAAAAAAAAAAAATGAAGCCCTTGCCTAATTTCGAATTTCCCAAATTGAGGTCAAAATTTGGTGAAGAAAAATCCTGAATAATTTTCTATAAATCCCCGACACTCAAAAGCTCGGCTTGGAAGTCCAAATTTCCTTTAATTTGGTCCATCCGAATTTCCGCTATTTTTCCACAACGTTGAATGATTTTCCGTAAAAATCTCAGAATCTCCAAAAATTATTCGGAGGATGAGTAAACATTCCTAAAATAAATTGTGACATGACAGAACTTTCAATTTCTGAAATCGGATCAAATTCGCGGTAAATTTCAATTCGGCGCGATTTTAGCATGATCTAGATTATAGGGTAGCTTTCAGAAATTTTTAGTGCAAATGACCCGTGATCAATTTTCTTGAGCCACAATGAACCCACTCGATATATTGACGACTTTCGGTTGTCGTGAAAATCTTGATGATTCAAATATGGACACAAAATACCAAAACGATAGAAAAATTAGTCTAGTATCAATCGACGAGAATTTTGCAATTTAGTGGAATCACCCACGTTTAACCAAGCATCTTAATCGAACCGACCTATCTCTGGTCTCTAATCAATTTTTAGCTGTGTTGTAATGGTCTTGGCAGATGAGCATGGTCGAACAGCCGATTCCTGATCGAATTCTCAAGTTTATTTGCTTTAAAATCTCTTAATGAATTCCCTATATGGTCTAGTTATCTCGTGAGTGGCCAACTCTGAGAAAAGCACTATAGTCGCATCGATGAAAAGCCCAACTTATCAAATCGAAATCAGAACCTGAAAATCAGAATGTCACATAAACAATGCAGTTTCAGTCCCTGTCGGTACTTCTTGCCTGCAGATTATTTCACATAAAACAACAACGGAGGATTTGACATACTCTCCTGCGGTTGTGGCGACGTCAGTGAAGGCTGTGCAACTTGCCTGAGATCTTGATGGTGGATTGCGGCGGATGGCAGGGGGGTGCTGTTGTGGCAGAGCAAGTGTTGGGTGTGTGCTTTATTAGCTAGGGTTTGGATATGTAGGTAAAAACTCATCAATATTGTTTTTATTTTCTATTGCTAATTATACTTGCAGAATCACAAGTTTCTGTCAAAACAAAGGATGGAAATGTCCTATGTTCTTGAAAGGTATAGAAGGATGCTGTCAATGAATCCAGCCCAATTTGAATTCTGATTGATCCTACACCCTCATTCAAGGAGAAAACTCCATTGAAGAGGCATTTGATCAGTTTAAGGATGACTTGACCACACCCACTACTTACACTTCGAATCTAACAGTCTTTTGCCTATGTCGTACCTTTCAATTTCTTAAATTTTTTTTTCCTATCCAAAAATCATAAAGAACACTTCAATCCTTGTTGATCAGACTAGTTTTCCAAAGGAACTTTATTTCTTATCATCTATTTTTTTTTTTATTTACTTTCCATTTTCCTTTCTCATTCGGTGCCTCGTCTCAAAATGCACCGAATCTCTTCCTCATTCCCTTTTTTTTTTTGATTCCACATGCCCAAACACCTTGAATCTACTGTACAGTCCTATGTTCCCCATTGAGAAGAATCAAACATCATCTTCTACATTCTATTGCCATGCCCATGCCTCCAGAGCTTTATCATCTGTTAAGCTCCCTCCATTTCTTTTACGCACAAACTCCCATTTTTGTTCATTCATGTTATGCAAACACATTCAGCATTCATCCACAGTAAAAAGCACTATAAACTCTTACGTTCAGAATTCAAAATTAATCCAGCAAAAATCATTCAGGAAATCATGAACAGAACAAGCTCTAATTCAGAAACGACAATTCGAACATTGAAATCAAACTCAGTTTCATTTGGAATCGACAGAACGCATCGGATTAAAATTTATTTCCTATGAGTGATTCTCGGCTATTGAACTAAACTGAAACTTAGAAGTCAATGAGCTGCAACACGGACGACCACTGGAGGGAGGGGAACCGAATTCAAACAAAACTTAGTTGATAGAAACAAACAAACAAATTAGAATGCGGAACTCGATCTCAGTAAGATTTGAACCTGAACAGACACTTAACATCGTTCAAGAATTTCATTGAAAACATGGTAAACATGGTAAACATCTTCAGTCCAATGTTCCAGATCCCGGAGAATATTAAAGGATTCACAGCAGTTATACCGCAACATTATCAAGGCAGGTTCCCATAAAAAATAGATCCTCATTCAAAGCGTATTTTCGCACAAAACACACCTAAAGTCTCGGCCTCTGTTATGTGTGAAGAATAACCGGAACAGAGCATCAATCATTTACCTTAGTGAGGAGCGCTTACCGGTCATGATGGGTTGCTCAACTAACAAGAGGAAGTCCTGGAAGTCTCTCCATCGAAAATAGATACCTGCGAAGGAGCTTCACGCGAGAATGAACTGCTTCGAGCATCTCAACCAATATATAGAGCTCGACAGAGCAAGATGAGGAGCGGCCAATGGCGTTGACCGGCGGTGGCGAGGACATCAGAAGGCGATGGAAGAGGATAACCATCTAGGAATTGTCCAGAACTCGAGCATGAATTCCGTTTCTTTATAAGGTAATCTGGTTGGTTTGATGAGAGAGAGGAATCACGATTCTGTTCGTCGCCTCCATCAATCTGAATTGCTCGCTTCGCTCCTGGGGTGGCACGAGAGAGAGAGAGAGAGAGAGAACTGGGGATAAACTGAATGAGAGGGCAAGCCCACTGAAGCGGACATAAGCTGGGCTAACGGGCCGCAAATTTGAATTAGTGGGCTGCGCGAATTGGACAAGGCCCAAATGATCAGATCGGCCCTTTCGGTATTGACCGAATCGAAGGCCTTTTTTTTTTTTTTAAAAAAGAAAATTATATTCTCTCTTTTTCCCTTAATCTTTATTTGTTAATTATTGGTCCATTTATAATCTATTATGTATGTTCTTCATTTAATTTATTTTTATTATACTATGTTTTTTTATTAAAAATGTATATTTGATTTGTTGGTAAAAATTCGATTATCAAAAGGCCCCTTCAATTTGGATGATCTAGGTACATATACGTTCGAATTTTTTTAAAATAGCATCATTCATTTGCTTCGTGTTTTCAATTTCACGTGTTTGAATTCCCATTTGCGTGGCGCTTTCTTCAACTGAAAAACTTGTGCCTACCGATAGCTAGTATTCTTTTTATGTGATAAGTAACTCAAAACTAGAAAAATTAATCTTCGACTTTTCAATGGTTAGCAAAATTTCTGTGTGGATATTACCTTTTCATACAATGAAGTAAGTTTGACCCTATGTCCTAAAGAAAAAATTGACCATTGAAGTCAATATTAATTTTTCAATATATTCTAGCATGAGATATAACAAATTTATGTGGCTAGTTACTTTTCATCTACAAGTAATGTCCATGCATGATGAGTCGTGTGTGTGGGTGGGTATTAAAGAATATGTCTATATGTTACAAACTTTATACTCGAGGGAGTAAGTTTTATCCAACTCAAGTGAGAAACTTGTTGTACTCAGTTAAAATTAGAAAGGGATGGACGCTTGGACAAGAAGTCACGAACTTGCCAACATGTTTTCATCAATTAGTCTAAAAATTGAAAGTAGATTTTGTATTTTTCCTCATTCAAAAAATGCAAAGATGAAAAGTCATTAGGGTGCATTTGTTTTGCAGTAAATTTCATGATAAAATAAATGCTTTTCGTGGATTTTTTTAAAGGAAAATTATTATTTTTGTTTTATTTGGTGGTATGTGGAAAAGCATGTAAAACTCTATCGTAAAATAGAAAGTGAAGAAGTTGATGAGTTTTTGTGAGTAGATGCTTGTTATGTTTGGTATCCTTAATTCACAAATGAGACTAATACATTTTCCAAATATTTGTATGTGTCTTCCTTATACAAAAATACTTTTCTATTGATTAACCATTTCTAAAGAAATAAATGCATGAAAGTTTGGAAAAATTAATTAGCAATGGATTTTTTAGGAAGCAGTTATTTAAGCTGTGGATTATTTAAATGTACCCTTCAACTTTATTGCCTTGACCGCTATTGTTCTTTTCATGTATTGAAACACATCATATGCTTTCCTTGGACACATAACAATTAAATAAAACGAAAGGGACGTACTTTTGAAAAGAAGGCGTACTTTTGTTTTCACAATAATTCGTGTATGCCGGCGTGCAAGTCAAAGAAACATGCGTTGTCAACTTGATGCAGGCCGTGGGAAAAAGCCAAAAAACAGAATTTTTTTTTTTTGGTAAAGGTAAAAAAACAGAATATTGACTCACAGAACAACACCCCAAAAAGAACAGAATAGAAAAAGAACATAGGATCTCTTGCTGTAGAACGAATCTCCCACTTATTATTTCTCCTTAAGCCTTTTAAGGATCTACTTAAAACCAGTAATCGAGATCATATTTTGCTAATTTTTGTATGAGTTTTCCTAAGCAAAAAAAAATAATTTTCTATTTACTAGCTATTTCAAACCAAATAAATGCACGAAAGTTTGAAAACCTAATTAGCAATTAATCTCTTAGGAAGCAGCTATACAAGCCATGGATTTAAATGTGCCCTTCAACTTGTTGCCCTAATACTGTTCAAATGGCAACTGTTCTTTTCATATACTGAAATACATCATATGTTTTCCTCGAACACAACAATCAAATAAAATGTAAGGGACGGCGAATTTTTGAAAAGAACGCGTACTTTTGTTTTCACAATAATTTGCGTAGGCATGCATGCCAACTTGACACAGACCGTTGGAAAAGGCCAAAAAGCTAAAAAAAAATAGAACATTGACCACAAAGCAACACTCCAAAACAGACCAGAAAAGAACAAGAACATAAGATCTCTCATTTGAAGATGGATCTTTCATCTATTTTTTCCTTTTGAGCTTTTTAAGAACATATTCAGATCCAATGATCTAGATTATATTTTCCTAATTTTTTGTATGCATTTTTTTACTCAAAAATATTTTTCTATTGACTAACCATTTCAAACGAAATAAATATATGAAAATTTGGAAAACTAATTAGCGATTAATCTTTTAGGAAGCAGCTATATAAGTTGTGGGTTTAAATGTGCATTTCAACTTATCGCCCTAATACTATTCGAACCGCAATTGTTCTCTTTATGTACTGGAACACACTATTTCTTTTCCTCGGACTCGTAACAATTAAATAAACGTGAAAAAAAACGTTTTTTTTTATAAGAACGGGTACTTTTGTTTTCGCAATAATTCGCGTATGGGCGCGTGCAAATCAAAGAAACGTGCCCTGCCAATTAGACGCAGGCCGCAGGAAAAGGTAAAGAAACAGAACAACACCCAACAAAAAAGAAAAGAAAAAGGCACCTATATAAACATGTAAAATTCAAGCACCTACGCAAGCTCTCTCTCGTTCTCCCCAACACTGCATAAGTTGTGATTTGGTCATTCTTCATACTCCAGGTGCCGCACCGCGGGAGAGATTTCGCTTCCCTCTGCTTCCGATTCAGCGTAAGTTCGTGATTTGGTCGCTCTTCCCTCTTCAGGCTTCACGCCGCAGGAGAAATATCGCTACTCTCTGCGTGTATGTGATCAGGTCGCATCCTCTCTCTCTCTCTCTCTCTCTCTCTCTCTCTCTCTCAACTTCCGTGTATGTGAATATGAGCGACGATTAATGGATTCTGGGCATTTCAATTATTTCAAGTCCTGTTTCTGAAGGGATAGTTGCTATTCTAGGTACTCTGTATTGCTCTCAGGAAGCATGCTAGTGTACAGCGTTGAAGTAAAGTTATGGATAGTAGATAATATCTTGTTAGAGATATTATTTGATCTCGAGGGCATTATTTGTTTGATTATTTCCAAGATAGCTGGGTCTCTTGGGTATAAATACCCCTCGATTCTAACTATTGTTGAGTAAAGTGGCCTTTGACTAATTTGTCTATTCCATTCTTCTGAATATCCCAGAATACATATATATAGTTAGCAATTCTTATTGAGTTTGATCTCAAAACAATGAATTTCATTCATCTGTCAAATACTTAATGTTTTATTTCTGTTCAATTGAAGGTCAGCTTAGATATTAGTGTTATGATTTGGAACTCTCTTCGCAATATGTGTGTATACTAGCAGTGGTAAAAAAGCTTGCTTAGGTCTTGTCGACCCACGGACAATTCTGGTGAAACTCCCTTACTTTGATGAAGAAAGGACTTTAGCGTGAATGTCAATTGCGTGATATTTCATTGCAAGGGCTTTATTATTTCTCAGTGAAGATGTTAAGGAGTATGTGGCCGCTAAACCTTAAAACCTACTTGCATAGATTGGAAGTCGTGGGTTATAGTTCTCGGTGTTGTCAATAATGTGACTATCAATAACTTCGTTCACGACCGTGGGAAACAATTAATTGCTCTTCTTTTGTGTATATAGACCGAGGAAGTAGAAATGGTTAGAAAGAGAGATCAATTTTGGGATCATGCAAAGAAAGAAGATGGCAAATTTACTTGCAATTCCTGCCACAAAACATTTCCTGGCGGTGTTTCAAGACTTAAGTCGCATTTATCTGGGATTAGGGGCGGTGGTATAGACATATGCACCGCGGTCTCTGAAGATGTTCGAGGTGCCGCTGCTGAAGCAATTTCTGCGCATCCTCACAAGAGAGCCAAGGCCAAAGCCTGTTCAGTTAAGACCGACGAGAACTCACTTAAAATGCATATCAGTAAGGACGACGTTATGTTGGATAAATTGCTTGTTAAGTTCATCCTCCTTAATGGTGTTGGTGTCGACATTGTGCGGAGCCCATCCTTCATTGACCTTGTGAATGCTCTGGCTAAACTTGGTTCTCCTTATGAGTTGCCATGTCTTTTGGAAGTCAAAACAAAGTTAGTGCCTGATTTGCAAAAGGAAATTGGAGAGTATGTGGCAAATGTGAAGAAATCATGGACTAGAACTGGCTGCACACTCATCATTAATGTTTGGTGGGATAAGAAGAGATCCTTCATGTGTATCTTTGCTTATTCTATTGAAGGGGTGGTCCTATTGAATGCGTTGGAAATCCCCAGTTTTAAGTTAATCTCTGATTTGGTGGAAGAGATTTCATATTTTGTCACTCGAGAAATTGGGGCCAACAACGTCGTGCAGTACGTAATCCAAAATCCAGGAGATTGCCTTGAAATTATGTCAAATGACGACCATCCCCATGTGTACGTGACCGGATGTGTTGCCCATGAAACACAATTACTCTTCGAGGATATATACGATAATATCCCATGGATTCAAAAGGCATTTGATCAAGCAAGAGCATTTGTCACTAAGATTCACGACCATGATGGCATCTTATCATTGATGAAGCAGTTCACAAACTACTTGGGGTTGAAACAATCATCAACAACAGAGTTTTACTCAAACTATTATATGCTTGAATCAATCATGAGGGTTGAAAGTGAGCTGCGATTGCTGGTTTCATCATCTGAGTGGCTTTCGTTGGGTTTTGAGAAGGATGAATCAGGCATAGAAGTGGTGAAATCATTCGCAGTTCTGAATTTTGGAGTGAAGGGAAAGAAGTCTTGCATGCTTTAGAACCGATATTTCGAGTACTCTGTCTAGTTGATGGCTACGGCGCTACTTTTGGGTTCTTGTATGCAGCTGTGGAAATGGCAGATGAAGCTATTAGACATATATGTGAGACTAATGTTCCTAAATATCATGATTTATTGACGACATTTGAGGAATGGCGGGGTAATATCATTCGTCCAATACATGCTGCTGCTGCTTTTCTTAACCCTGTTTACATGTGTGGCGAGAAGTTCATAGAGAATGATGCAATGAAAAATGGCATGAATTTCATGCTGGAAAAATTGGTAGGTGTTGAAGAAAAGGAAAAATTTGTGCAAGAAATGCTGCTCTATCGTGACAAAGTGCCAAAGTTGTTCACTAGTATAGCAAAGACAATGTTAGGAACATCTCACCCTTGTAAGCATCTATTCTTTAATCAATTAACCGTGTTGATGTAATTTCATATTTTATTTGTTTCAATGTGAAAATTGTATATTAATAGTGTTGCTTATAAAGGTGACTGGTGGGACTATTGCGGCGATGTCCTTCCTGTATTGAAGAAGTATGCAATTCGAATCCTAAGCCAACCCTGCAGCACTTCATTCTGTAGGCAGAGTTTGAGTGCATTTGAAAGTGAGAAGAGGGAGCCATTGATGCCTGCAGTGATGGACGATTATCAATATTTGAGGACAAATGCATTACTGATGGAGAATTTCAACACCATGAAAGAAAAAATTAGGAAGCCACTTGATCTTGAGAAACTCAATGAACTTCCTGATTTAGCAGAGTTTATGAATGAGAATTTCACTCGTGGTCTACCTAATGAGACCAAAGTTCCTTTATCAGATGAAAGGCTAAATTGTTGGTAATAATCTTTGTTGAGACACTTTAGAGATGATTGCGATTTAATTGCATGCCAAGCTGATTAGTCACCAACAACACGGGATGATTTACTAGAGTTAGAATCAAATATGACATTGGTGAATGATAATGTCACTGAGAATGTTTCTGCATTTTTTTTACTGATCTTCCGCAGGAATTCTCCTTAAGTTTATTTGCAACACTGTTTGAATTCGTGTATCCCTTCCAAGTATATTTCTATATATCGATAACAGAGATAGGGACATAATCACTTCTTTTGATCACGAGTATTGGTGTCTGTGCTTCTTTTCTATACTTCAGAGGACTAAATGATATGACGTGTTCAAGCTAGTGATTGCGAAAAGGCTGTAGGTTTTGATATCTGTTAGAATGATTTCGTATGTTGGATTTGCCCTTGACATTGTATTCCTTTTTATTTGTCTGCTGTTGGCAAGAAGGCTGTCTTCATATTGTGTGCACTAGGCACTATCTTCTGCAGTGCAGATCTTTATTGAGTGAATTGTAAAATTAGTATTTCTATCGACAGGTCTGCATCAGTGAGAAAAGATGGTGAGGGCGAAAAGCATTTACGTCTTCATTTTATAACAAAACTACCATCGAGCATTATTAAAGGTGATGAGGTTAAGGGGGAGAGAAATTCTCCTATTCATGTCATCTTGGCAGATTCCAGTACCGGTAGGGTTGTGCAATCTGGATCCTTATCATTGCTGGAGTTGATGGTGACGGTGATTGGAGGTGACTTTGATGAAGAAGCTGGTAAAAATTGGAATAGAGAGTTCTTTGGGAGGAATGAAATAATGGGGCGAGAGGGGAATATGCCTCTCTTGACTGGTAATCTCTCTGTGATCCTCAATAAAGGCATAGGACAATTGGATGCCGTCACTTTCAATGACGTATCAAGCTGGACAAGAAGTGGAAAATTCAGGCTTGGGGTCAAAACTACGTTGGCTTGTTGTGAAGGAATCCGTGTCCTTGAGGGCATGTCCAATGCCTTCGCTGTGGAAGATGGTAAGTCATTCAAATTTAGACACTTGATGACAATTCGACGCTTCATGTTTTTATTTTATTTGCTTGAGGGCACATCTAATGCCTTCACTGTGGAAGATGGTGAGTCATTCAAATTTAAACTCTAAGTCATTCAAATTTAGACACTTGATGACAATTCGACGCTTCATGTTTTTATTTTTTTTTGCTTGAGGGCACATCTAATGCCTTCACTGTGGAAGATGGTGGCTCTTGATGACAGCTTTTATGTTCTTTTTTCGTTGGCCTTCACTGTTGGGGATGTTATGTCATGATTCAGGTTTAGACACTTGATGACATTTAAGATTTTCTGTTTTTTTCTTTTCTTGACATGTCTTGAACCACATAATAAGATACATAGGCTAGGCTAAGAGACTTGCAACAGCAGTATCGTGTTTAATCAGAATCTAGTATGCTTTGATTTTTTAAAACAATTTTAGAGCAGAGCAGGCTCTGTAGTTGTCTGAATTTCAGGTTTGGTTGCTGTTTGCATAATCCATAATCCTAGAAATGGGTATGCTTGAAAGGAACAACAAAAAATGAGCAGACAGTTGCTTGCCTGTCTGAATTTCCTAATTCAGTGAAGTTGAACTCGTGAAACCTACTTTTTATCAAACAGAATAGATTTGGTGTTTGTAGTGTGCTTTCCGAATCAGTTGTGTTAGCAATAACTGTCAAAAATGAAATCACTTTGACAGCATTCATGGCCATTATTTTGATGGTGACTTTTGCTTAGAGGAAGCTGTCTTTTGAGTTCGTATGAGATTTATAGTAAACTTTAATTGTCTTTTTAGCTTGTTAGATATGTTATGATGTGTACAGGTTTTATTTTATTGGAGTAAGAGAATGTGGTGTTCAACTTTAAATTGTGCTTAGTTGTATCAATATGATGACTCATTGAAATCTATGTAAATGGATTAAATATGGCCCTTGTTACTTTGCAACATCACATATGATTGCTCCATTTTTATTTTCTTTATTCATTACTCACATAACTTTGAATGAGAAATATTTTCGAAACTTTGTCATCGTAGAATTTTGTCAAACCACTGTCAATTGATTCAAAACTTCGAGTTATTAGATAAAGTCATGATTTTTGTTTAGATATTGTAGCCCTCCCTCTCATGCATAAGTTGGAATGTGACCTAAGGTTAAAGCGTGAAATGTAATCATTGGAGAGGCAAAGAAGGGGCTTGAAGTGATTCATACATGGGACTTGAGGCTTTATTATCATGTGAAATTTTGTGAGATCAAAGTCAATTGATCTAAAAGCTTAGATTGTTCGACAAATGTGTGGTTAATTTTGAAACATCGTAACCTTATCCAAATACTTTCTTGATGCTGACAAACAACTAGATATATGAGTAATAGAGTCCAGTCATTTGAATTGATCAGGAAGCAATTTTCCTAGCACTTTTTTTCTTTGTAATCACAGGCAGGAGGGCTGATCCAAATATTTGTCGGGGCAGAATCAAGATGAATGAGATAGAGCAACGGGCAGCAAAGTAAGGATTTTTGCCTTCATACTTGGACTGCAAACATGTCCATAGTTGCGTTGTTTTCTTGTTAGATAATGACATTCTGTACGGCTCCCTAGAATCAGAAGACAAATCGGTCAATCATGTTTTAGCATGGGGTCATGGATATTGTCACTGAGATTGTCCCTACTTGCCGCCACACTGGGAATATCTTGATTACATAGCTCCTGGATAGTTTTAATGGCCCAACTTGACATTATATACCGAAAGACTGAGTTCCGTCAATGTAAATTAGTTGATGGTCATTTCGGAAGGGTTGGCCCCTTATGTCCCATTTGGCAATCTGAATTTGAAGCACTTATTCTGCGCAGCATGTATAAGACAGCATGTAACCTATCTTTTGTTTTTTTTTTGGTGAGACAGCATGTAACCTATCTTAGCCTGCAAAAGAATGTACTATTTTGAGTTCCCGGCAATAGTTGCATGTCATTTCCTTTACCATGTTACATGGCACTAGCAGTTCTGTTTAACCTTCTTGTTTGTCTTGCTGATGCCCATTCCCTTTTCTCTTGAACTATGTACAGGTTCCACAAACAAGCCTTGGAGATAATGTCCATATCCTCTGTTTTAGCTTTTCAATACTAGGAAGTGGAGAACGGGCTCAGCAATTGAACCCTCATCAATGGAAGTCGTAAAGCAATAATCGTTGTCAAGGCCACATTGCTGATTTTGGAATGTGTCTCCCGTGGTGAGCAGGAGCTTTGGTGAAGCACAAGAAACTGCTTGCAGCAGAGTAAATGATGCAGTTTTGGTCCCTGCCCCTGCCGGTAGTTCTTGCCACACCTGCTTGCAGATTATTTCACGAAAAAAAAAGCTGGGGGTTTGACATACTCTCCTGAGGTTGCTGCGATGTCAGTGAAGGCTGGGTGACTCGCCTGAGATCTTGATGGTTGACTGCGGTGGATGGCGACGGTGGGGCTGTTGTGGCAGAGCAAGTGTTGGGTGTGTGCTTTATTAGCTAGGGTTTGGATATGTAGGTGAAAACTCATAAATATTGTTTTTATTTTCCATTGCTAATTATACTTGCAGACAATCAGAAGTTTCTGTCAAAACAGAGGATGGAAATGTCCCCTGTTCTTGAAAGGTAAAAGGAGGATGTCATCAATGAACCCGACCCAATTTGTGCATTGGGTCGCTGATGAACGACAGAAATTTGAATGCTGATTGATTTTACACTCTCATTCGAGGAGAAAACTCCACTGAAGAGGCATTTGATCAGTTTAAGGATGACTTAACCACACCCACTGCTTACACTTCGGATCTAACAGTCTTTTGCCTATGTCGTACTTTTCAATTTCTTGCATTTTTTTTTTCCTATCCAAAGATCATAAAGAACACTTCAACCCTTGTTGATCAGACTAGTTTTTCAAAGGAACTTTATTTCTTATCATCTATTTTATTTATTTATTATTATTGTTATTATTATTTACTTTCCATTTTCCTTTCTCATTCGGTTCCTCGTCTCAAAATGCACTGAACCTCTACCTGTTTCCTTTTTTTCTTTCATTCCACATGCCCAAACACCTTGAATCTAGTGTACAGTCATATGTTCTCCATTGAGAAGAATCAAACGTCATCTTCTTCATTCTATTGCCACGCCCATGCCTTCCAAAGCAAATGATATTATTATGTGTTAAGCTCCCTCCATTTCTTTTACGCACAAACTCCCGTTTTTGGTCATTCATGGTATGCAAACACATTCAGCATTCATCCACAGTAAAAAGCACTACAAACTCTTACGTTCAAAATTCAACATTAATCCAGCAAAAATCAATCAGGAAATCATGAACGGAGCATGCTCTAATTCAGAAATGACAATTCAAACGTTAAAATCAAACTCAGTTTCATTTGGGATCGACAGAATACATCAGATTCAAACTTATTTCGTATGAGTGATTCTCGGCTATTGAACTAAACTGAAACCAAGAAGTCAATGAGCTGCAACACGGATAACTACTGGATGAAGGGAAACCAAATTCAAACAATTTATTTGATAGAAAAATAATAGACAAGTTAGAACACAGAACTCAAGTAAAGCTTATTTTCGCACAAAACAAACCTAAAGTCTTGGCCTCTGTTAGGTGTGAAGAATAACCGAAACAGAGCATCGATCATTTACCCTAGTGAGGAGCGCTTACCGGTCACGATGGGTTGCTCAACTAACATGAGGAGGTCCTGGAAGTCTCTCCGTTGAAAATAGATACGCGTGAAGGAGCTTCACACGAGAATGAACTGCTTCGAGCATCTCGACCAATATACAGAGCTCGATAGAGCAAGATGAGAAGCGGCCATTGGTGTTGATCGGTGGTGGCGAGGACATCAGAAGGCCATGGAAGAGGATAACCGTCCAGGAATTATCCAGAACTCGAGCATAAATTCCGTTTCTTTATAAGGAAATCCGATTGGTTAGATGAGAGAGAGGAATCACCATTCCGTTCGTTGCCTCCATCAATCTGAATTGCTCGCTTCGCTCCTGAGGTTGCACGAGAGAGAGAGAGAGAGAGATAAAGAGACAGAGGTGAGGATAAACCGAATGATAGGGCAAGCCCACTGAAGCGGACATGAGCTGGGCTAACGGGCCGCAAATTTGAACTAGTGGGCTGCGCGAATTGGACCAGGCCCAAATGATCAGATCAGGCCCCTTCGGTAATGACCGAATCGAAAGGCCTTTTTAAAAAATATATATATTCTCTCTTTTTCCCTTAATCTTTATTTGTTAATTATTGGTCCATGTATAATCTATTATGTATGTTCTTCATTTAATTTAATTTTATTATACTATGTTTTTTTTATGAAAAATGTATATTCGATTTGTTGGTAAAAATTTAGTTATCGACAGCCCCCTTCAATTTGGACAATCTAGGTACATATACGTTTGAATTCTTTTAGCATAGCATCATTCATTTACTTCGCATTTTCAATTCAAATGTTTGAATTCCCATTTGCATGGCACTTTTTTCAACTGAAAAACTTGTGCTTATTGATAGCTAGTATTCTTTTATGTGATAAGTAACTCAAAACTAGAAAAATTAATCTTCGACCATTCAATGGTTAGCAAATTTTCTATATGGATATTACCTTTTCATACGATAAAGTAAGTTTGACCCTATTTCCTAAAGAAAAAATTGACCATTGAAGTCAATATTAATTTTTCAATAAATTCTAGCATGAGATATAACAAATTTTTGTGGCTAGTTACTATTCATCTACAAGTAATGTTCATGCATGATGAGTAGGGGTGAGCGTGGTTCCCAGTTCTAGAGAGGTTGGTTCCGGTTCCCAGTTCCCTATTTCTGGGAATCGGCGGTTCTCGATTCCGGTTCCGGTTCCTATGAGAACCAGAACTGGTAGGAACCGGAACCTATTCCTAAAAACCCTAAATCAATTTTTCGCTTACGCTCAGTTCAGTTCTCCTCTCTCTCTCTCATGACTTGTTCTCTGCTTTTGCCCTGTCCCCAACGTCACTCGCCCTCGACGCCAATGCCGGACGCCGCTTGCCCTCGACTCCACCGCCAAACGCTGCTTATCCTCGACGCCACCATCATATGTCACTCGTCTCGCCGTTGGACGCCCCTCACCCCCTCTTGCTCCCTCGACACCATCACCCCTTGCTCGCCTCGCCGCTCAGTCGCTGGACGCTGCTTGCCCTCGACGCTGCCGTTGGACGTCGCTCGACCCCCGGTGGACGCCACTCGCCGCTCGCCCAATTGCCCCTGACGCCGCTTGCCGCTAGCCTAGCCGCCCCCGACACCGCTCGCTGCTTGCCCAACCGCCCTCGACGCCGCTCGCCACTAGCCCAGTCGCCCCTGACACCGCTCGCCGCTCATTAATTTTTAAGTATTGTGAAATAACATGCTCTTTTGTAAGTATCGTCAAGTCTCTATAATGTTGATTTCTTTGTGATTTCAGGTATTAAAATGTTTGAGGATGTTGTTGAGTCCAAGGTATGTGTAAGCCTTATGCTTTCTTCTTTCGTTGTTCTCACGTGTCTCTTATGTTTCTGTAGTACTTGAAGGGTTTTTTACTTGATTAGAATTAAAAGATGCCTCTTCCGGTAAAAAGCATAGTTAGCATACTTGCCCGTGTTTATGTTGTCGCATTATATAAATTGCTTCTCTTAATAGACTGAATGTTTTGGTAAAAGTAATCAAACTTGCTTGATAAATCCAAGCCGAAGATGTAAAATTTGCTGCCAAATTGGTACCAAACAGTTACAATGCTTGTTGTGATTTGTAGATGAGAAAAGGTGCTCTTGTGAAGTCTGTTGGTGTTGTTGATGCGAGTGCAAATATTGAATAGATCTGGTACTCCCATAATGGTCGCTCTGTGATTTCATTTGTCTACCTATACATTTCAGGTCTTGTTGCTAAAGTTTTTGATCGCACAAGAACTATCGCTGATGTTTATGGTGCTTTCTATGATTTTTCTTGTATCCTGAAGTCGAAGGTATGAAAGTCAAAGACTAGAATGCATGTATTGCATTCTATTCTCGTCAACTCACATTCTCTTATCATATTTATTTTTAGTTATTATTTCTTGAAAATGTACAAGTAGTAACTAATGTGAGTTCTATTAGCATAATACGTTTGACCTATGAGTGATCCAAACTTCTCTTATCATTATCCAACCACTTTTATTCCTTGTTTTTTCAGATGGGCTATGTGGGAACACCAGCAATCATAGAGATTTTTTTTGGATGTAGATGCATGTATTATCATATGCTTTTATGTACGTTTATAGTTTGTCCTTCTCCCTTAAATAAAGGGAATTTAGTACAATATCTCACTTTTCTAAAAATTCATTTTAGTCCCAACTTACTAATTCCACATTCTGTCGCCCCTTACTCCCAGCAAATCCATCTTTGAGCTGATACTTCTGAATAACTCACAATATAGAATGGATTACGATCATTAGCAGTTGCACTTGCAACTCCAGTTTTGCATTAGTTGTCTGTACATCTACTTCCAGACCTTAGTAAACTCCTTAAACTACGTGCATTAATATCATATCACGCCACTAAGATTTGAGGAAAAAACAATACGATTAAAAGATAGAGAAAGAAAAGGAAACTAAGTAGTTCTCATATCCAATTACATGCTGAATTGCTCTATTTGTCATCAAAGGAGCTAACTTCTTCACAAATTGAGCTCCTGACAGATCTGTGCTTGTTTGCACAATGCAGGCCAGACAAGATCTCAAATTCATAAGTCTTTCAATGAGTGGATGCTTTTCATTGGGTGCTTTGTTGCTCTTGGTAGGGGTCTAGAGCTTACATTCCTACCATCAAATTGCATGATGTCTTCAAACTTTTTGGCTATATGATTGCCCTAACATTGCTCATTATCCTTTCTTGTAGCTCTTGAGCAGTAAAGGTATGGATTGCTAGGTTGCTGGTGCGCACTTGTTGGATTTCAATGGGTATGGCTAAATTCTTTGTCGTTGGCTTCTTTTTCCAGCATTAGTCACTTGCTTGGAGACTGAATTTTATTGTGGAATGTGTCCTTATTGGGACTCAGCTTATTCATGTGATGATGTCAGGCTCGGTTTTTCCTTGCTCTCCAATGCCTACTATCTCCAAATGGCATACTTCATGAAAATGATTCAGGCAAAGACAAGCCAATTGACCTAAGAGCTACATAGCTTTAGATCCGTGTCTAATTCGTCTTGTCAACAAATTAGCAATCATGAAGCTGGAATGATTCATCGAAAATGAGCTAATGATACTTCTGGGGAAGAGAATTATGTACGTAGATGAGAATAGGCGTGAATTTGTACATGTCATGCTAGACAAAGTGTTAAAAGGCCTGGTTGCTACTTGATTGTTTTCAAATTCTGATGTTGCAATGTAGAAGAAAGGGTCAAATAATTGGAATGGTTGTGGCTCTGTGACTTTGCCTGGCATCCTTACAACCAAAAAGCGTGGGTCCGCTGAAACTTCAAATGCATTGATTGATTATTTGTTCCGTCAGATCATAATTCTTCTTTTCTGGGTCAAGAAAGATAACCATTCGATGCAAGTATTCTCTTTTATCTAGTTGAATTCCTTGTCAAGAATTGTTTTTCCTCTGTTGATAGTTCTCTTCATTTTGTATACTCTTTGATGAATGACAAGTTTGTTTATTATTGTTACGTTCATTTCCGTTTTTTTAAACTAAAAATGAAATTACAAAAAAAAAAAAAACTGTTGGAACTTGGAACCGACCCCAGAACCTGTGACAAGGCAGGTTCTAGGTTCTTGGTTCCGATGGGTAGGTTCCAAGTTCCAAAAACTGAGGAACCTCTCGGGTTCTAGGTTCCAAGCGGAACCTGTAAGGAACTTGGAACTACTCACCCCTAATGATGAGTAGTGTGTGTGTGGGTATTAAAGAATATGTGTATATGTTACAAACTTTGTATTCGAGGGAGTAAGTTTTACCCCAACTCAAGTGAGAAACTTGTTGTGCTCAGTTAAAATTAGAAAGGGATGGAGGCTTGTACAAGAAGTCACGAACTTGCCGACATGTTTTCATCTATTAGTCTAAAAATTGAAAGTAGATTTTGTATTCTTCCTCATTCAGAAAATGCAGAGATGAAAAGTCATTAGGGTGCATTTGTTTTGTGGTAAATTTCATGATAAAATAAATGCTTTCCGTGGATTTTTTTAAGGAAAATTATTAGTTTTGTTTTATTTGGTGGCACGTTGAAAAGCATGTAAAACTCTATCGTAAAATAGAAAGTGAAGAAGTTGATGAGTTTTTGTAAGTAGATGCTTGTTATGTTTGGTATCCTTAATTCACAACCGAGACTACAAATACAAAAAATAATTTTCTATTGATTAATCCCTTCGAAAGAAATAAATGCATGAAAGTTTAGAAAAATTAATTAGCGATTAATTTTTAAGGAAGCAACTATTTAAGTTGTGGATTATTTAAATGTTCCCTTCAACTTTATTGCCTTGATACTGTCCGAACCGCAATTGTTCTTTCATGTATTGAAACACATCATATGCTTTCCCCGGACACATAACAATTAAATAAAACGAAAGAGACGTACCTTTGAAAAGAAGGCATACTTTTGTTTTCACAATAATTCACGGATGCCCGCGTGCAAGTCAAAGAAACGTGCGCTGTCAATTTGACGCAGACCATGGGAAAAAGCCAAAGAACAAAACATTGACTCACAGAACAACTCCCCCAAAAAGAATAGAAAAGAAAAGAAAAACATAGGATCTCTCGCTACGGAACGAATCTCTCACTTATTATTTCTCCTTAAGCCTTTTAATGATCTACTTAAATTCAGTAATCAAGATTATATTTTCCTAATTTTTGTACAAATTTTCCTTAGCGAAAAATATTTTTTTTTATTTACTAGCTATTTCAAACCAATTAAATGCACAAAAGTTTGAAACCTAATTAATAATTAATCTCTTAGGAAGTAGCTATACAAGCTGTGGATTTAAATGTGCCCTTCAAGTTGTTGCCCTAATACTATTTGAATCGCAACTGTTCTTTTCATATACTGAAACACACCATATGTTTTCCTCGGACGCAACAATCAAATAAAATGTAAGGGACAACGAATTTTTGAAGAAATGTAAGGGACGACAAATTTTTGAAGAACACGTACTTTTGTTTTTGCAATAGTTCGCGTAGGCATGCGTGCCAACTTGACGCAGACCATGGGAAAAAGCAAAAAGGTAGAACATTGACTGCAAAGCAACACTCCAAAACAGACCAGAAGAAACTACTGGGATTCGTTCCAGTGGCAACCCTTCCAACATGGAAGGGGGAGGTGAGGGGTTCAAATCCCCACTTTCTCAGGGGGGATGGAGTGGAGATGCGTAAGTTTCAGGAGTGGGTTTCGACTCTCACGCCCTGCTAGAGATAGGGCAAAAGTCTAAGAGTGAGTGTAGAGTAGGAATAGAGTAGGACTGACTAGAAGAGAACATGAACATAATATATCTCATTTTAAGATGGATCTTCTATCTATTTTTCCCCCTTAAACCTCTTAAGAACTTATTCAAATCTAATGACCGAGATCATATTTTCCTATTTTTTTTATGCATTTTTTATTCAAAAATATTTTACTATTGACTAACCATTTCAAACAAAATAAATGTATGAAAGTTTGGGAAACTAATTAGCGATTAATCTTTTAGGAAGCAACTACACAAGTTATTGATTTAAATGTGCTCTTTAACTTATTGCCCTCATACTGTTCGAACCGCAATTGTTTTATTTATGTACCTGGAACACACCATATCATTTTCTCGGACTCGGGACAATGGACTAAACGTAAAGACGTGTCATTGATAAGAACGCGTACTTTTGTTTTGGCAATAATTCGCGTACGCACACCTGCAGGTCAAAGAAACGTGCCCTACCAATTAGACGCCGACCGCGGGAAAAAGCAAAGAAACAGAACATTGACCCACAGCGCCTATATAAACTGGTAAAACTCAAGCACCTAATGCAAGCTCCCTCTCGTTCTCCCCGACACTACATAAGCTTGTGATTTGGTCATTCTTCACTCTCCAGGCGTCGCACCGCGTGAGAGATTTCGCTTCCCTCTGCTTCCGATTCAGTGTAAGTTTGTGATTTGGTCACTCTTCCCTCTTCAGGCGTCACGCCGCGTGAGAAATATCGCTCCCCTCTGCGTCTTCTTCGTGCTATAATCAGGTCACATCCTCTCTCTCTCTCTCTCTCTCTCTCTCAACTTCCGTGTAAGTGAATATGATTTACGATTAATGGGTTCTGGGCATTTCAATTATTTCAAGTCTGTTTCTGAAGGGATAGTTGCTATTCTAGGTTCTCTGTATTGCTCTCAGGAAGCCTGCTAGTGTACAGCTTTGAAGTAAAGTTATGGATAGCAGATAATTTCTTGTTAGAGATATTATTTGATCTTGAGCACATTATTTGTTTTATTATTTCCAAGATAGCTGGGTCTCTTGGGTATAAATACCCCTCGATTCTAACTATTGTTGAGTAAAGTGGCCTTTGACTAATTTGTCTATTTCGTTCTTTTGAATATCCCAGAATATATATATATATATATATTAGCAATTCTTATTGAGTTTGATCTCAAAACAATCGATTTCATTTATCTGTCGAGATACTTAATGTTTTTATTTCTGTTCAATTGAAGGTCAGCTTAGATATTAGTGTTATGATTTGGAGCTCTCATAGCAATATGTGTGTATACTTGAAGTGGTAAAAAAGCTTGCTTAGGTCTTGTCGACCCACCGACAATTCTGGTGAAACTCCCTTACTTTGATGAAGGAGGGACTTTAGGGGTGAATGTCAATTGCATGATATTTCATCGCAAGGGCTTTATTATTGCTCAGTGAAGATGTTAAGGGAGTATGTGACCGCTAAACCTTAAAACCTACTTGCATAGATCGGAAGTCGTGGGTTATAGTTCTCGGTGTTGTCAATAATGTGACTATCAACAACTTCATTCACGTCCGTGAGAAAACAATTAATTGCTCTTCTTTTGTGTATATAGGCCGAGGAAGTAGACATGGTTAGAAAGAGAGATCAATTTTGGGATTGTGCAAAGAAAGAAGATGGCAAATTTACGTGCAATTTCTGCCACAAGACATTTCCCGGCGGTGTTTCAAGACTTAAGTCGCATTTATCTGGGATTAGAGGCGGTGGTATAGACATATGCACCGAAGTCTCTGAAGATGTTCGAGTTGCCACTGCTGAAGCAATTTCTGCTAATCCTCACAAGAGAGCCAAAGCTGAAGCCTGTTCAGTTAAGACTGCGGAGACTTTGCCAACAATGCTTATCAGTAAGGATGGCGTTATGCCGGATCAATTGCTCGCTAAGTTCATCCTCTTTAATGGTGTTGATGTCAACATTGTGCAGAGCCCGTCCTTCATTGACTTTGTGAATGCTGTGGCAAAACATGGTTCTCATTATAAGTTGCCACGTTGTTCGGTAGTTAAAACAAAGTTAGTGCCTGATTTGCAAAAGGAAATCGGAGAGTATGTGGCAAATGTGAAGAAATCCTGGGTTAGAACTGGCTGCACACTCATCTATGATTGTTGGGAAAATGAGGACAGATTCTTCATTTGTGTCTTTGCTTATTCAATTGAAGGGGTGGTCCTATTGAATGCGTTGGAAATCCCCCATTATTATTCAGCGACATGTTTGTCCAAAGAGATTTTATATTTCGTCACTCAAGAAATTGGGGCCAACAACGTCGTGCAGCGCATATCCAGAAATGATAATTCTTTTTTTGAAAGTACAACAAATGACGACGATCCCTATGTGTACAAGACTACATGTGTTGCCTATAAAACACAACATTTGTTCAAGGAAATATATGACAATATAGTATGGATTCAAAACGCATTTGATCAAGCAAGAACAGTTGTCACTAAGATTCAAGAGCATGATGGCATCTTATCATCGATGAAGCAGTTCACAGACTACGTAGGGTTGCAACAATCATCAATGATAGAATTTTACTCTGACTACTATATGCTTCAATCAATCATGAGACTTGAAACTGAGCTGCGATGTCTTGTTTCATCATCTAAGTGGCTTTCGTTGGGTTTTGAGAAGGATGAATCAGGCATAGAAGTGGGTGAAATCATTCGCAGTTCTGAATTTTGGAGTGAAGGGAAAGAAGTCTTGCGTGCTTTAGAACCAATATTTCGAGTACTCTGTCTAGTTGATGGCTATGGTGCTACTTTTGGGTTCTTGTATGCAGCTGTGGAAATGGCAGATGAGGCTATTAGACAAATATATGAGACTAATGTTCCTAAGTATCAGACTTTATGGGAGATGTTCGAGGATTGGCAGGTTGATATTAGTCATCCATTATATGCTGCTGCGGCTTTTCTTAACCCTGCTTACATGTGTGGCGAGAAGTTCATACAGAATGTTGAAATGGAAGAGGGCATGGATTTCATGCTGGAAAAATTGGTAGGTGTTGAAGAAAAGGAAAAATTTAAGGAAGAAATGCTTCGCTATCGTGACCAATTGCCGAAGTTGTTCGCAAAGGCAATGTTAGGAACATCTCACCCTTGTAAGCATCTGTTCTTTAATCAATTAACGTGTTAATTTAATTTTATATTTTAGTTGTTTTCAATGTGAAAATTGTATACTAATAGTGTTGCGTATGAAGGTGACTGGTGGGACTCTTGCGGTGATGTCCTTCCTGTATTGAAGAAGTACGCAATTCGAATCCTAAGCCAACCCTGCAGCACTTCTTTCTGCAGGCAGATTTTGAGTGCAATTAAAACTGCTCAAACTGAGCAGTGGGGGCAATTCGTGCCTGCAGTGATGGACGATTATCTATATTTGAGGACAAATGCGTTACTGATGCAGATTTTCAACAACATGAAAGAAAAAATTAGGAAGCCACTTGATCTTGAGAAACTCGGTGAACTTCCTGATTTTACGGAGTTTATGAATGGGAATTTCACTCGTGATCTACTGAATGAGACCAAAGTTCCTTTATTAGATGGAAAGCTAAATTGTTGGTAAGAATCTTTTTTGTTGAGACACTTTAGAGATATTGCGATTTAAATGCATGCCAAGCTGATTCACCAACAAAGCAGGATGATTTACTAGAGTTAGAATCAAATATGACAGTGGTGAATGATAATATCACTGAGAATGTTTCTGCATTTTTTTGTTGATCTTCCGCAGGATTCACCTTTAGTTTATTTGCAACACTGTTTGAATTCGTGAATTCATACCAAGTATATCTATGTATCCATGACATAGATAGGGACGATGGCATCATTTCTTTTTATCATGAGTATGAGTATCTGTGCTTCATTTCCGTACTTCGAAGACTGAGTGATTGCTAAAAGGTCGTAGGTTTTGATAGTCAATTGAATCCAATTATTATGGTAATCCGAATGACCTGCTAGAATGATTTCATATGTTGGATTTGGCCCCCAGCATGATTTTGTTTTTCGCAAAACTGCTGTTTGGCGAGAAGGCTGTCCTTATAGTGGGCGTACTAGGCACTATCTTCTGCAGTGTTAATGTCTCTCGATGAATCCTTAAATTCGTCTTTCTATTAACAGGTCTGCATCGGTGAGTAAAGACGGTGAGAGCGAAAAGCACTTACGTCTTCAATTTATAACTAAACTACCATCAAGCCTATATAAAGGTAGCCAAATTGAAGGCCGGAGAGGAACTCCAATTAATGTCATCTTGGTAGATTCCAGTACAGGTAGGGTTGTGCAATCTGGACCCTTGTCAATGCAAGAGTTGATGGTGACAGTGATTGGAGGTGACTTTGATGACGAAGCTGGTAGAAATTGGACTAAAGAGTTCTTTGGGAGCAATGAACTAAAGGGGCGAGAAGGGAATATGCCACTCTTGAATGGTGATCTCTCCGTGACCCTCAAAAAAGGCTTGGGGAGATTGGGTGCTATCACTTTCAATGATGTATCAAGCTGGACGAGTAGTGGAAAATTTAGGCTTGGAGTCAAAACTGCGTTGGGTTGTTGTGAGGGAATCCGTGTCCTTGAGGGCACATCTAATGCCTTCACTGTGGAAGATGGTGAGTCATTCAAATTTAAACTCTTGATGACAGCTTTTATGTTCTTTTTTCGTTGGCTTTCACTGTTGGGGATGTTAAGTCATGATTCAGGTTTAGACACTTTTCTCTTTATTCTTTTCTTGACACGTCTGGAGCCACATAATAAGATACATAGACTAGGCTAAGAGACTTGCAACAGCAGTATTGTGTTTAATCAGAATCTAGTATGCTTTGATTTTTTAAAACAATTTTAGAGCAGAGCAGACTCTGTAGTTGTCTGAATTTCAGGTTCGGTTGCTGTTTGCAGAATCCATAATCCTAGAGATAGGTATGCTTGAAAGGAACAACAAAAAATGAGCTGACAGTGCTTTGCCTATCTTTATTTTCTAATTCGGTGAAGTTGAGCTCATGAAACCTATAACAAACAAAATAGATTTGGTGTGTTATTTTCTTTATTTTTGCTCATCAAAAAATATTTTGCCACGGGAAATTAACCTTCTAAGTTTTAACACAATGCCATTCTTGATTTTCCGTTTTCCATGTATGCATCTATACATGTTTTACATTCCACGTCCGTAATGATGGAATGATTGCTTATGCTGTTCTTGCAGCGGAAGAAGTCGAGCCTGTTGTGCCACTGCCGCCCGCCGCCACAGCCGCCACTGTCACAGCGGCAGTGCCACTGGCACCTGCCGAGCCGGCGGCGGCACAAGATGAGAGCGGGGAGAAGAGGAGAAAGTACCAGGGAGTGAGGCAGAGGCCAAGGGGCAAATGGGCAGCGGAGATACAGGACCTGCACAAAGCCGCCTGGGTGTTGCTTGGGATGTTTGACACGGCCGAGGCCGCTGCCCGGGCCTATGATGAGGCTGCCCTCCGCTTCTGTGGCAACCGGACCAAGCTCAACTTCCCTGAGCTCGTCCGGCTGATTCAGCCAATGCAGCAAGGTGTCACGGGCTTGTCGGCCGCCATTCCGAGAGCGGCAGCGGCCCCATTGCCCCCTCCACAGCAGCCTCTGCCACCGCCGCAGGGGTCCTATCCACTCGTTCAGGAAATTGATGTGTTCGGAGATTATTGGGATTGGGAATATTTAACATTTCTTCTGGGGCAACCTTCAAACTGGTAAAAATTGGACTAAAGAGTTCTTTGGGAGCAATGAACTAAAGGGGCGAAAAGGGAATATGCCACTCTTGAATGGTGATCTCTCTGTGACCCTCAAAAAAGGCTTGGGAAGATTGGGGTGCTATCACTTTCAATGATGTATCAAGCTGGACGAGTAGTGGAAAATCCAGGCTTGGAGTCAAAACTGCGTTGGGTTGTTGTGAGGGAATCCGTGTCCTTGAGGGCACATCTAATGCCTTCACTGTTGGGGATGTTTAGTCGTGATTCAGGTTTAGACACTTGATGACATTTAAGATTTTCTGTTTTTTCTTTTCTCGACACGTCTGGAACCACATACTAAGATACATAGACTAGGCTAAGAGACTTGCAACAGCAGTATCGTGTTCAATCAGAATCTAGTATGCTTTGATTTTTTAAAACAATTTTAGAGCAGAGCAGACTCTGTAGTCTGAATTTCAGGTTTGGTTGCTGTTTGCAGAATCCATAATCCTAGAAATGGGTACCCTGAAAGGAACAACAAAAAATGAGCAGATAGTGCCTTGCTTTTCTGAATTTCCTAATTCAGTGAAGTTGAATTCGTGAAACCTACTCATAACAAACAAAATAGATTTGGTGTTTCTAGTGTGCTTTCCGAATCAGTTGCATTAGCAATAAGTTTTGAAAATCGAATAACTTTTACAGCTTTTATGGCCATGGAATTGATGGTGACTTTTACTTAGAAGAAGCTGTCTTTTGAGCTTGCCTAAGATTTTAGTAAACTTTAATTGTCATTGTGGCTTGTTAGATATGTTATGATGTGTACGGAATTGATTTGATTAAAGTAAGAGAATGTGGTGTTCAACTTTAAATTGTGCTTAGTTGTATCAATACGGTGATGACGCACCGAAATCTATGTCAATGCATTAAATATGGCCCTTTTTTTTTTTTGGTTACTTTGCATCATAAAATATGATTTATCTATTTGTATTTTCTTTGCTTATTGGTTACATAACTTTGGAAGAGAAATATCTTTGGAAACTTTGTCACTGTAGAATTTTGTGAGACCACCATTAATTGATTCAAAACTTGAATTGTTAGATTAAAACAATGACTTTTATTTAGATATTGTAGCCCTCCCCCTCATGCATAAGTTGGAATTAATCATTGGACAAGCAAAGAAGGGGCTTGAAGTGATTCATACACAGGACTTAAGGCTTTGATATCATGTGAAATTTTGTGAGGTCAATGCCAATTGATCTAAAAGTTTAAGTTGTTTAATGAAAGTATGGTTAATTTTGAAACACTTTTTTGATGCATACAAACAACTAGATATATGAGTTATGGTATCCAATCATTTGAATTGATCAGCAAGAATTTTCTTGAGCACATTTTTTCTTTTTAATCACAGGCAGGAGGGCTGATCCGCCACTAGCTTTTGAAGGATTTTTGTCTTCATCCTCGGACTGTGATCCTGTCCATAGTTGCATTGTTTTGTTGTTAGATACTGACATTCTGTATGGCTTCCTAGAATCAGAAGAAAAATCGGTCGATCATGTGTTAGCATAGTGTCAAGGACATTGTTACTGAGAGTGTCCCTCCTTGCAGCCACCGGGAATATCTTAGTTCCTCAATAGTTTTAATGGCCCAACTTGACATTATATACCAAGAGACTGAATATTGTTAATGTAAATTAGTCGATGGTCATTTTGGAAGGGTTGGCCCCTTATGTCGCATTTGGCAATCTGAGTTTGAAGCACTTATTCGGTGCAGCCTGTATAAGACAGTATATAACCTATCCTAGCCTGCAAAAGAATGTACCATTTTGAGTTCCCGGCAATAATTGCTTGTCATTTCCTTTACCATGTTAGTGGCACTAACAGTTCTGTTAAACCTTCTTGTTTGTCTTGCTGATGCCCATTTCCTTTTCTCTCGAACTGGGAACAGCATTCGCTTTTTACTTTCGAAGTGGTGTGAATGACTAGGAAGTGTAGAACGGGCTTATCAGTTGAACCCTCATCAATGGAAGTCGTAAAGCAATAATCGTCGTCAAGGCCACATTGCCGATTTCGGAACAGGCCTCCCGTGGTGAGCAGGAGCTTCGGTGATGCACAAGAAACTGCTTGCAGCAGAGTAAACAATGCAGTTTCGGTCCCTTCCGGTACTTCTTGCCTGCAGATTATTTCACAGAAAACAACGCCAGAGGATTTGACATACTCTCCTGCGGTCGTGGCAACGTCAGTGAAGGCTGTGCGACTTGCCTGAGATCTTGATGGTGGATTGCGGCGGATCGTGACAGTGGGGCTGTTGTGGCAGAGCAAGTGTTGGGTGTGTGCTTTATTAGCTAGGGTTTGGATATGTAGGTGAAAACTCATAAATATTGTTTTTATTTTCCATTGCTAATTATACTTGCAGACATTCACAAGTTTCTGTCAAAACAGAGGATGGAAATGTCCCCTGTTCTTGAAAGGTAAAGAAGGATGTTGTCAATGAACCCGACCCAATTTGTGCATTGGGTCGCTGATGAACTATAGATATTTGAATGCTGATTGATCCTACACTCTCTTTCGAGGAGAAAACTCCACTGCAGAGGCATTTGATCAGTTTCAGTTTCAGGATAACCTAACCACATTCACTGCTTACGCTTTTGGATCTAATAGTCTTTTTGCCTATGTCGTAACTTTCAATTTCTTACATTTTTTTTCCTATACAAAAATCAATAAAGAACACTTCAACCCTTGTTGATCAAACTAGTTTCCAAAGGAACTGTATTTCTTATTAATTATTAAGTTTATTATTATTATTATTTATTTTCCATTTTCCTTTCTCATTCGGTCCCTCGTCCCAAAATGCACTGAACCTCTTCCTCTTTCCTGTTTTTTTTTTTTTTTCATTCCACATGCCCAAGCGCCTTGAATCTACTGTACAGTCCTATGTTCTCCATTGAGATGAATCAACCATCATCTTCTTCATTCTATTGCCACGCCCATGCCTTCCAAAGCTAATGATAATATTATCAGTTAAGCTCCCTCATTTCTTTTATGCACAAACTCCCCTTTTTGTTCATTCATGGTCTGCAAACACATTCAGCATTCATCCACAGCAAAAAGCACTATAAGCTCTTATGTTCCGAATTCAACATTAATCCAGCAAAAATCAATCAGGAAATGATGAACAGAACATGCTCTAATTCAGAAATGACAATTCAAACATTGAAATCAAACTCAGTTTCATTTGGGATCGACAGAACACATCAGACTAAAACTTATTCCGTATGAGTGATTCTCGGCTATCGAACTAAACAAAAACTGAGAAGTCAATGTAATGAGCTGCAACACGGACAACTACTGGACGAAGGGAAACCAAATTCAAACAATTTATTTGATAGAAAAAAACAGACAAATTAGAACACAGAACTCAAGTAAAGCTTATTTTCCACAAAACACACCTAAAGTCTCGGCCTCTGTTATGTGTGAAGAATAACCGAAACAGAGCATCAATCATTTACCTTGGTGAGGAGCGCTTGCCGGTCACGATGGGTCGATCAACTAACGAGAGGAAGTCCTGGAAGTCTCTCCGTTGAAAATCGATAGCCGCGAAGTGTAATATTATGCAATAATGTAATATTATGTTAGTGGGCCTCAAAAGAAGAAACTGAAAAAGAAACTGAAAAGTTAGTAAAACAAAAAGGAGAGGGGAGAGGGCTCGGCTAAATAGAAGCTGAGGGGTCCTCTACCAAAAAGAAAAGAAAGAAAAGAAGAAGAAGAAGAAGAAGAAGAAGAAGAAGAAAAAGGGGGAAGAAAGGAAAGAAATCTTGGCACGTGCACGTCTCGGATGCCTCGCTAAGCCGACTCGACTCCATAACACAGCACCCGGTAAGAGATCAAGCCCTCGTTTGTCCGATTGAAGTAATTTTTGGATTTAGGATTTAAATTCGAAATTTTTGGAAAACTGAGCGGCGAAGTCTAATTTTGGAGTCTTTGAGCCGCGTATTTTTGCAAGAATGGTAATTTAGGGTGTTGTGGAGCCGTGGGATTTTACGGATCGTGATTTGAGCTTATGGTTTGTCCGAAACAAAATTTCAAAGTTTCCCGCGCACAATGAACAGTACGCGTCCAGCAGCTTTGGGCCCGTATTTTGTCATTTTTCGGCTTAATTTTGGGACGGTCAAGTTGAGATTCTTGTGATATGTTTCAAGGGCTCTCTATTGAATATAAGTACGTTCAGATCGGAGTTCGGAAGAGAAAGTTAAGGCGCAATCAAGTTTTGCATTTAAATTTTGTGTTGCGAATGGCTTGAACAATCGCTTTGGTTATGCGATTTGTTAGCGCGTAGAAGTCCTTTTGTTAGAGTTAAGGTGTAATGTAGTCGTTTCGAAGTAGAGACAGAGTTTTATTAGATTTTAACATTTTTCTCGACTATTTGATAGGACCTTGAATTCGACGATACGAGTATCGTTCGTCGTTTGGTCGTCGATGACGAGGTGAGTGGTACTATATCTTCTTTGGTTTTATAAAATCATGTCTTGAAGTATATATATGTATATATATATTGAATTGAGAAGAGCATTTTTATTGCATAAAAGTCAGATTGAGCAATTGCTACCTTTTGGTTGATTGTGAATCTTTGAAAAACATGTTGTACAAGGTTTGTGGAGAAACATATATGAAATTGCTTTACGACTGATTTATGGAAATGTTTATGATGATTTGAGAAACGGATATGAAATTGATGATGGGCTATGTTGCAAAATGTTATTTGTTTGGTTTAAGATATTGAATTTTTGGATTTGATTTCTGGTATTGGAGAATGGTTATTTATGCTCAATATGATTTGTGAACCCGGTGAGAGGTTTTTGGGGTATGCATACCAGGTTTAGGATATCCTTCTGGGCCTAGCCACCGGCTTTGTAGGTGGAGACCTTACCAAGGGGGAATCTTGGTCGCCTTGTCACAAGGCGTTGTGTCGTGACTATGGTTAGTTATTGAGCAAAAGATTGATCAATGGATAGACCATTGATATGTGTTTTTGATGGAGATTATTCAATGGATTCGACCATTGATACTTAACTTTTGATGGTGATTTAAATGAGCCTTCCATATTACTATAAAGCTTTGATGATGAGAAATAACTTTTATATGATTCAATTTGTATTTTATATATTGAATCGGCATTATGGAATTTGGTATTGTTTTGTATACATGCATAGTGGTTGTTCGATCTGCTTAGAAGATATGTACTACTCACTGAGCTGTGGTTGCTCATCCCATTCCTCCTTTAATCTTTTCAGGTTCCTCAGCTAGTGGCGAATAGAGCGAGTGCATAGTCGGTGGGAGCTTTTGGGGAGTTCTATTTTGTTTTTGGTATGGTTCAAGGGTGGTGCAAATAATACTTACTAGTAGTTGGATCGTTTGAGTTTTAAACATATATCTCTTTTTCTTTTGGTGGATTATAGAAACTCTGATGTTGCAACCAATTTGTTGGTTTATCCGATATATATATATATATATATATATATATATATATATATATATATATATATATATGGTTTGAGATATATATAAGTTAATATCAGTTTATTGGTTGTATTTGAGGCTGCGTTCTTTGTAAAGAAGGACGGCCATGTCATTCCCATTCTTTGTGGTTTTGGGGTGTGACACGAAGGAGCTTCACAAGAGAATGAACTGCTTCGAGCGTATCGACCAATATACGAGCTCGACAGAGCAAGATGAGGAGCGGCCATTGGCGTTGACCGGCGGTGGCGAGGACATCGAAGGCGATGTCCATAATTTGAGCATAAATCCCGTTTCTTATAAGGGAAATCGGTTGGTTAGATGAGAGAGAGGAATCACGATTCCGTTCGTCACCTCCATCAATCTGAATTGCTCGCTTCGTTCCTGGGGCAACACGATACAGAGATAGAGACAAGAGACAGAGCTGAGGATAAACTGAATGACGGGGTAAGCCCACCGAAGCGGACATGAGCCTGGACTAACGGGCCGCAAATTTGAATTAGTGCGCTGCACTAATTGGACAGCCCAAATGATCGGATCAGGCCCTTTCGGTATTGACCGAATCGAAGGCCCTTTTAAAAAAAAATTATATTCTCTCTTTTTCCCTTAATCTTTATTTGTTAATTATTGGTCCATTTATAATTTATTATGTATGTTCTTCATTTAATTTAATTTTTTTATATTATTTTTTTTTATGAAAAACGTATATTCGATTTGTTGGTAAAAATTTAGTTATCAACGGTCCCTTCAATTTGGATGATCTAGATACAAATACGTTCGATTTTTTTTAGCATAGTATCATCCATTTACTTTGCGTTTTCAATTCACATGTTTGAATTCCCATTTGCATGGCACTTTTTTCAACTGAAAAACTTGTGCCTACTGATAGCTAGTATTCTTTTACATGATAAGTAACTCAAAACTAGAAAACTTAGGCTTTGTTCATTTAATGGAAAATAATATTTAGGAAAACGTTTTCTGGATTTTCCAGCATTCGTTTCACAGAAAATAAATTCCTTGGGAAAATATTTTCCAAGAAAGGAAAAAAGTCTTCTAAATTAGGGGAAAATATTTTTCACTTTTCAAAAGTGGAAAATATTTCCCTCATTTGATCTCTCTTATCTCACACCTTTACAAATCATCACTTCCTCCTCCCATTTCTTTTTCTTCTTCTTCTTCTTTTCTTTTGTTATTCAAATTATTTTTTAATTTATTTTTTTTTTTTTAATTCAAATTATCTTTAATTTCCTTTTTCTTTTCTATTTCTTTTCTTTTTTTTTTTCTTTGTTTCTCATTTTCTTCTTTCTTGGCTAGTTGTCGACTATCACTAGGTGAACCTCAAGCTTGTCGATCTCAAGTTTGCACTCATCGATCTGCTGAGCCTCGAGCTTAATCTGGTGAGCGGAAAATATTTTCCTTACCGAACACAAGAAAATATTTTCCTTACTGAATATAGGAAAATATTTTCCGAAACATTTTCAAATTTTAGCCGAATATCAGAAAATATTGTCATTTTCCTGAAAAATGACTTATGGGAAAATATTTTTAGAAATGGCCAATTTTCTCGCAAAACGAACGGACCCTTAATCTTCGACCTTTCCATGGTTAGCAACTTTTCTACGTGGATATTACCTTTTCATACGATAAAGTAAGTTTGACCCTATTTCCTAAAGAAAAAATTGACCATTGAAGTCAATATTAATTTTTCAATAAATTCTAGCATGAGACAAATTTTTGTGGCTAGTTACTTTTCATCTACAAGTAACGTTCATGCATGACGAGTAGTGTGTGTGTGTGTGTGTGTGTGGGTACTAAAGAATAAGTGTATATGTTACAAACTTTATATTCGAGGGAGTAAGTTTTACCCAACTCAAGTGAGAAACTTGATGTACTCAGTTAAAAATAGAAAGGGACAGACGCTTGTACAAGAAGTCACGAACTTGCCAACACGTTTTCATCTATTAGTCTAAAAATTGAAAGTAGATTTTGTATTCTTCCTCATTCAAAAAATGCAAAGATGAAAAGTCATTAGGGTGCATTTGTTTTGCGGTAAATTTCATGATAAAATAAATACTTTCCGTGGATTATTAGTTTTGTTTTATTTGGCGGCATGTTGAAAAGAATGTAAAATTCTATCGTAAAATAGAAAGTGAAGAAGTTGATGAGTTTTTGTGAGTAGATACTTGTTATGTTTGGTATCCTTCATTCACAAATGAGACTACTACATTTTCCAAATATTTGTATGTGTTTTCCTTATACAAAAATATTTTTTCTATTGATTAACCATTTCGAAAGAAATAAATGCACGAAAGTTTGGGAAAATTAATTAGCAATGGATTTTTTAGGAAGCAGCTATTTAAGCTGTGGATTATTTAAATGTACCCTTCAACTTTATTGCCTTGATACTGTTCGAACTGCAATTGTTCTTTTCATGTATTGAAACACATCATATGCTTTCCCCGGACACAACAATTAAATAAAACGAAAGGGACATACCTTTTGAAAGGGACATACCTTTGAAAAGAAGGCGTACTTTTGTTTTCACAATAATTCGTGTATGCAGGCGTGCAAGTCAAAGAAACGTGCGTTGTCAACTCGATGCAGACCGAGGGAAAAAGCCAAAAAACAGAATATTTTTTTCTTGGTAAAGGTCAAAAAACAGAATATTGACTCACAGAACAACACCCCAAATAGAACAGAAAAGAAAAAGAACATAGGATCTCTCGCTGTAGAACGAATCTCCCACTTATTATTTCTTCTTAAGCCTTTTAAGGATCTACTTAAAATCAGTAATCGAGATCATATTTTCCTAATTTTTGTATGAGTTTTCCTAAGTGAAAAAATATTTTTCTATTTACTAGCTATTTCGAACCAAATAAATGCACGAAAGTTTGAAAACTTAATTAGCAATTAATCTCTTAGGATTTATACAAGCTGTGGATTTAAATGTGCCCTTCAACTTGTTGCCCTAATACTGCTCAAATGGCAACTGTTCTTTTCATATATTGAAACACACCATATGTTTTCCTCAAACACAACAATCAAATAAAATGTAAGGGACGGCGAATTTTTGAAAAGAACGCGTACTTTTGTTTTCACAATAATTCGCGTAGGCATGCATGCCAACTTGACGCAGACCGTTGGAAAAGGCCAAAAAGCCAAAAAATAGAACATTGACCACAAAGCAACACTCCAAAACAGACTAGAAAAGAACAAGAACATAAGATCTCTCATTTGAAGATGGATCTTTTATCTATTTTTTCCTTTTGAGCTTTTTAAGAACTTATTCAGATCCAATGATCTAGATTATATTTTCCTAATTTTTGTATGCATTTTTTTACTCAAAAATATTTTTCTATTGACTAACCATTTCAAACGAAATAAATATATGAAAATTTGGAAAACTAATTAGCAATTAATCTTTTAGGAAGCAGCTATATAAGTTGTGGATTTAAATGTGCATTTCAACTTATCTCCCTAATACTATTCGAACTGCAATTGTTCTCTTTATGTACTAGAACACACTATTTCTTTTCCTCGGACTCGTAACAATTAAATAAATGTAAAAAACGTTTTTTTTATAAGAACGCGTACTTTTGTTTTCGCAACAATTCGCGGATGGGCGCGTGCAAATCAAAGAAACGTGCCCTGTCAGTTAGACGCCGGCCGCGGGAAAAGGTAAAGAAACAGAACAACACCCAAAAAAAAAAGAAAAGAAAAAGGCACCTATATAAACATGTAAAATTCAAGCACCTACGCAAGCTCTCTCTCGTTCTCCCCAACACTGCATAAGTTCGTGATTTGGTCATTCTTCATACTCCATACTCCACGTACCGCACCGCGGGAGAGATTTCGCTTCCCTCTGCTTCCGATTCAGCGTAAGTTCGTGATTTGGTCGCTCTTCCCTCTTCAGGCTTCACGCCGCAGGAGAAATATCGCTCCTCTCTGCGTCTTCTTCGTGCTATGATCAGGTCACATCCTCTCTCTCTCTCTCTCTCTCTCTCAACTTCCGTGTATGTGAATATGAGCGACGATTAATGGATTCTGGGCATTTCAATTATTTCAAGTCCTGTTTCTGAAGGGATAGTTGCTATTCTAGGTACTCTGTATTGCTCTCAGGAAGCATGGGAGTGTACAGCGTTGAAGTAAAGTCATGGATAGTAGATAATTTCTTGTTAAAGATATTATTTGATCTCGAGGGCATTACTTGTTTGATTATTTCCAGGATAGCTGGGTCTCTTGGGTATAAATACCCCTCGATTCTAACTATTGTTGAGTAAAGTGGCCTTTGACTAATTTGTCTATTCCATTCTTCTGAATATCCCAGAATACATATATATAGTTAGCAATTCTTATTGAGTTTGATCTCAAAACAATGAATTTCATTTATCTGTCAAATACTTAATGTTTTATTTCTGTTCAATTCAAGGTCAGCTTAGATATTAGTGTTATGATTTGGAGCTCTCATCGCAATATGTGTGTATACTAGCAGTGGTAAAAAAGCTTGCTTAGGTCTTGTCGACCCACGGACAATTCTGGTGAAACTCCCTTACTTTGATGAAGGAGGGACTTTAGTGTGAATGTCAATTGCATGATATTTCATTGCAAGGGCTTTATTATTGCTCAGTGAAGATGTTAAGGGAGTGTGTGGCCGCTAAACCTTAAAACTTACTTGCATAGATTGGAAGTCGTGGGTTATAGATAGTTCTCGGTGTTGTCAGTAGTGTGACTATCAATAACTTCATTCACGTCAGTGGGAAACAATTAATTGCTCTTCTTTTGTGTGTATAGGCCGAGGAAGTAGACATGGTTAGAAAGAGAGATCAATTTTGGGATTGTGCAAAGAAAGAAGATGGCAAATTTACGTGCAATTTCTGCTACAAAACATTTCCCGGCGGTGTTTCAAGACTGAAGTCGCATTTATCTGGGATTAGAGGCGGTGGTATAGACATATGCACCAAGGTCTCTGAACATGTTCGAGCTGCCACTGCTGAAGCAATTTCTGCTCATCCTCACAAGAGAGCCAAGGCTGAAGCCTGTTCATTTAAGACCGAGGAGACCTCACTTAAAATGCATATCAGTAACGACGACGTTATGCTGGATATATTGCTCATTAAGTTCATCCTGTTTAATGGTGTTGATATTGACATTGTGCGGAGGCCACCCTTCATTGACTTTGTGAATGCTGTGGCTAAATATGGTTCTCATTATAAGTTGCCATCTTGTTCGGTAGTCAAAACAAAGTTAGTGCCTGATTTGCAAAAGGAAATTGGAGAGTATGTGGCAAATGTGAAGAAATCATGGGTTAGAACTGGCTGCACACTCATCAGTAATGTTTGGCAGGGTGAGAAGAGATCCTTCATGTATATCTTTGCTTATTCAATTGAAGGGGTGGTCCTATTGAATGCGTTGGAAATCCCCAGTGATGAGTCAATCATAGATTTGGTGGACGAGATTTCATATTTTGTCACTCAAGAAATTGGGGCCAACAACGTCGTGCAGTACATAACCAGATCTGATCCAATAAGACTATGTTTTCTTGAAATTATGCCAAAGGACGACCATTCCCATGTGTACAAGACTACATGTGTTGCCCAGGAAACAAAATTATTCTTCGAGGATATATATGAGTGTATCCCATGGATTCAAAAGGCATTTGATCAAGCAAGAGCAGTCGTCACTAAGATTCACAAGCATGATGGCATCTTGTCATCGATGAAGCAGTCCACAAACTACTGGCAGTTGCAACAATCATCAACAACAAAATTTTACTCAAATTATTATATGCTTCAATCAATCATGAGGCTTGAAACTAAGCTGCGATCGCTTGTTTCATCATCTGAGTGGCTTTCATTGGGTTCAGAGAAGGATGATTCAGGCATAGAAGTGGGTGAGATCATTCGCAGTTCTGAATTTTGGACTGAAGGGAAAAAAGTCTTGCATGCTTTAGAACCGATATTCCGGGTGCTCTGTCTAGTTAATGGCTACAGCTCTACTTTTGGGTTCTTGTATGCAGCCGTGGAAATGGCAGATGAGGCTATTAAACAAATATATGAGACTAATGTTCCTAAGTATCAGACTTTATTGACGATATACAAGGGATGGCGGGTTGATATCATTCATCCAATACATGCTGCTGCTGCTTTTCTTAACCCTGCTTACATGTGTGGCGAGAAGTTCATAGAGAATGATGCAATGAAAGATGGCATGAATTTCATATTGGAAAAATTGGTGGGTGTTGAAGAAAAGAAAAAATTCGTGGAAGAAATGCTGCTCCATCGTAACAAAGAGCCAAAGTTGTTCACTAGTATAGCAAAGATAATGTTAGGAACATCTCACCCTTGTAAGCACCTATTCTTTAATCAATTAACCGTGTTGATTTAATTTCAGATTTAATTTGTTTTCAATGTGAAAATTGTATACTAATAGTGTTGCTTGTAAAGGTGACTGGTGGGACTATTGCGGTGATGTCCTTCCTGTATTGAAGAAGTATGCAATTCGAATCCTAAGCCAACCCTGCAGCACTTTGTTCTGCTGGCAGAGTTTGAGTGCATTTGAAATTGCTCAAACTGAGAAGAGGGAGCCATCGATGCCTGCAGTGATGGACGATTATCTATATTTAAGGACAAATGCGTTACTAATGGAGAATTTCAAGACAATGAAAGAAAAAATTAGGAAGCCACTTGATCTTGAGAAACTCAGTGAACTTCCTGATTTTTCAGAATTTAAGAATGAGAATTTCACTCGTGATCAACTGAATGAGGCCAAAGTTTCTTTATTGGATGGAAAGCTAAACTGTTGGTAAGAATCTTTTTTGTTGAGACATTTTAGAGATGATTGGATTTAAATGCATGCCAAGCTGATTCACCAACAAAGCGGGATGATTTACTAGAGTTAGAATCAGATACGACAGTGCTGAATGATAATATTACTAAGAATGTTTCTGCACTTTTTTATTGATCTTCCACGGGAATTCACCTTTAGTTTATTTGCAACACTGTTTTAATTCGTGAATTCCTACCAAGTATATCTATGTGTTGTTGACAGAGACAGGGACGATGGCATCATTTCTTTTTATCACGAGTATTAGTATCTGTGCTTCTTTTCCACACTTCGAAGACTAAGTGAGATCAATGTGTTCAAGCTAGTGATTGCTAAAAGGTCGTAGGTTTTTATAGTCAATTGATTCCAATTATTATGGTAATCTGAATGACCTGCTAGAATGATTTCATATGTTGGATTTGGCCCCCAGCATGATTTCGTTTTTTGCAATGACTGCTGTTGGCAAGAAGGCTGTCCTTAAAGTGGGCGTCCTAGGCACTATCTTCTGCAATGTTAATGTCTCTCAATGAATCCTTAAATTCATCTTTCTATTAACAGGTCTGCATGGGTGAGTAAAGACGGTGAGAGTGAAAAGCATTTACGTCTTCAATTTTTAACTGAACTACCATTGAGCCTAGTTAAAGGTGTCAGGATTAAAGGTTGGAGAGGAACTCCTATTCATGTCATCTTGGTAGATTCCAGTACAGGTAGGGTTGTGCAATCTGGACCCTGGTCAATGGAAGAGTTGATGGTGACAGTGATTGGAGGTGACTTTGATGGCAAAGCTGGTAGAAATTGGACTAAAGAGTTCTTTGGGAGCAATGAACTATAGGGGCGAGAAGGGAATATGCCACTCTTGAATGGTAATCTCTCTGTGACCCTCAGAAAAGGCATGGGGACATTGGGTGCTATCACTTTCAATGATGTATCAAGCTGGACGAGTAGTGGAAAATTCAGGCTTGGAGTTAAAACTGCGTTGGGTTGTTGTGAGGGAATCCGTGTCCTTGAGGCCACATCTAATGCCTTCGCTGTGGAAGATGGTAAGTCATTCAAATTTAAACTCTTGATGACAGCTTTTATGTTATTTTTTTGTTGGCCTTCACTATTGGAGACGTCAAGTCATGACTCAAGTTTAGACAATTGATGGCATTTAAAATTTTGTGTTTTTTCTTTTCTTGACATGTCTGGAACCACATAATAAGATACATAGACTGGCTAAGAGACTTGCAACTGCAGTATCGTGTTTAATCAGAATCTAGTATGCTTTAATTTTTCTTAAAACAATTTTAGAGCAGAGCAGACTCTGTAGTTGTCTGAATTTTATGTCTGGTTGCTGTTTTTACAGAATCCATAATCCTAGAAATGGGTATGCTTGAAAGGAACAACAAAAAATGAGCAGACAGTGCCTTGCCCGTCTGAATTTCCTAAATCAGTGAAGTTGAACTCGTGAAATCTACTCATATCAAACAAAATAGATTTGGTGTTTGTAGCGTGCTTTCCAAATCAGTTGTGTTAGCAATAACTGTTGAAAATGTAATCACTTTGACAGCATTCATGGCCATTGAATTGATGGTGACTTTTACTTAGAGGACGCTGTCTTTTGAGCTCGTCTGAGATTTATAGTAAACTTTAATTGTCATTTTAGCTGGTTAGATATGTTATGATGTGTACGGATTTTATTTTATTAGAGTAAGAGAATGAGGTGTTCAACTTTAAATTGTGCTTAGTTGTATCAATACGATAATGACTCACCGAAATCCATGTCAATGCATTAAATATGGCCCTTGTTACTTTGCATCATCACATATGATTGCTCCATTTTTATTTTCTTTGTTCATTGCTCACATAATTTTGAATGAGAAATATTTTCGAAACTTTGTCACTGTAGAATTTTGTCAAACCACTATCAATTGATGAAAAACTTGAGTTATTAGATAAAGACATGACTCACATAATTTTGAATGAGAAATATTTTCGAAACTTTGTCACTGTAGAATTTTGTCAAACCACTATCAATTGATGAAAAATTTGAGTTATTAGATAAAGACATGACTTTTATTTAGATAATCTAGCCTTCCTCTCATGCATTTGTTGGAATGTGACCTAAGGTTAAAGTGGGAATTGTAGTCATTGGCAAGGAAAATAAGGGGCTTGAAGTGATTCATAAACAGGACTAAAGCTCTAATATCATGTGAAATTTTGTGAGATCAACACCAATTGATTTAAGAGCTTAGGTTGTTCGATGAATGTGTGGTTAATTTTGAAACATTGTGCCCTTATCCAATTACTTTATTGATGTAGACAAACGACTAGATATATGAGTAATGGTGTCTGGTCATTTGAACTGATCAGAAAGCAATTTTCCTGGATCTTTTTTTCTTTGTAATCACAGGCAGGAGGACGCCAGAAGGAGAAGAAAGTGATGGAGCGTACACGGTAAGGACTTTTGCCTTCGTCCTTGGACTGCGAACATGTCCACAGTTGCGTTGTTTTCTTGTTAGATAATGACATTCTGTACGGCTCCTAAGAATCAGAAGACAAATCGGTCGATCATGTTTTAGCATGGAGTCAAGGACATCATCACTGAGATTGTCCCTAATAGTAGCCACACAGGGAATATCATGATTACATAGCTCCTCAATGGTTTTAACGGCCCAACTTGACATTATATACCGAAAGACTGAGCTCAGTCAACGTAAATTAGTTGATGGTCATTCAGAAGGGTTGGCCCCTTATGTCCCATTTGGCAATCTGAATTTGAAGCACTTATTCTATGCAGCATGTATAAGACAGCATGTGACCTATCTTAACCTGCAAAAGAATGTACTATTTTGAGTTCCCGGCAACAATTGCATGTCATTTCCTTTACCATGTTACGTGGCACTAATAGTTCTGTTTAACCTTCCTGTTTGTCTTGCTGATATCCATTTGCTTTTCTTTTGAACTAGGCAGAGGATTTGACATCATCCATGTGGGAGAAACACACAGAGGATTTGATATTATCCATGTGGGAGAAACACACTTTCGTGGAGTTGTAATGACTAGGAAGTGTAGAACGCGCTCAGCAATTGAACCCTCATCAATGGAAGTCGTAGAGCAAAAATCGTCATCAAGGCCAGATTGCTGATTTGGGAATGTGTCTCCCGCGGTGAGCAGGAGCTCTGGTGATGCACAAGAAACTGCTTGGAGCAGAGTAAATGATGCAATTTCGGTCCCTGCCGGTACTTCTTGCCACACCAGAGATCCGCCTCTGTCTAATGAGTGTCACCTGGTCGCAGATTATTTCACAGAAAACAATGCTGGAGGATTTGACATACTCTCCTAAGGTTAGGCTGGGTGACTCGCCTAAGATCTTGATGGTGGGGCAGCTGTGGCAGATCAAGTGTTGGGTGTGTGTTTTATTAGCTAGCGTTTGGATATGTAGGTGAAAACTCATATATGGTTTGTATTTTCCATTCCCAATTATATTTGCAGACATTCACAAGTTTGTGCAAAAGCAGAGGATGGAAATATCCCCTGTTCTTGAAGGGTAGAGAAGGACGCTGTCAATGAACCCTATCCAATTTGTGCATTGGGTCGCTGATGAACTATAGAACTTTGAATGCTGATTTATGGATCTAATAGTCCTTTGCCTATGTCGTACATGTTGATCAGACTAGTTTTCCAATGGAACTTTCTTTCTTATTATCTATTCATTTATATATTTATTATTATTATTGTTATTATTATTTACTTTCCATTATCCTTTCTCATTCGGCTCCTCGTCTCAAAATGCACTGAACCTCTTCCTCTTTCCTTTTTTTTCTTTTTCATTCCACGTGCCCAAACACCTTGAATCTAATGTACGGTCCTATATTCTTCATTCTATTGCCTTGCCCATGCGCTTCAAAGCTAATGATATTATTATGTGTTAAGCTCCCTCCATTTCTTTTACGCACAAACTCCCGTTTTTGTTCATTCATGGTATGAAAACCCATTCAGCATTCTTCCACAGTAAAAAGCACTACAAACTCTTACGTTCAGAATTCAACATTAATCCAGCAAAAATCAATCAGGAAATCAAGAACAGAACATGCTCTAATTCAGAAATGACAATTCAAACATTTAAATCAAAACTTAGTTCCATTTGGGATTGACAGAACACGTCAGATTCAAACTTATTTCGTATGATTGATTCTCGGCTATTGAACTAAAACTGAAACTTAGAAGTCAATGAGCTGCAACACGGACAACTACTGAACGAAGGGAAACCAAATTCAAACAATTTATTTGATAGAAACAAACAAACAAATTAGAACACAGAACTCAAGTAAAGCTTATTTTCGCACAAAACAAACCTAAAGTCTTGGCCTCTGTTAGGGGTGAAGAATAACCGAAACAGAGCATCGATCATTTACCTTAGTGAGGAGCGCTTACCGGTCACGATGGGTTGCTCAACTAACAAGAGGAAGTCCTGGAAGTCTCTCCGTTGAAAATCGATACCCACGAAGGAGTTCACACGAGAATGAACTGCTTCGAACGTCTCCACCAATATACAGAGCTCGACAGAGTAAGATGAGGAGCGGCCATTGGTGTTGACCGACAGTGGCGAGGACATCAGAAGGCGATGGAAGAGGATAACCATCCAGGAATTGTCCAAAACTCGAGCATAAATTCCGTTTCTTTATAAGGGAATCCGGTTGGTTAGATGAGAGAGAGGAATCACTATTCCGTTCGTCAACTTCAATCTGAATTGCTCGCTTTGCTCCCGGGGTAAAACGAGAGAGAGAGACAGACAGAGCTGAGATAAACTGAATGACAGTGCAAAACCCACTGAAGCGGACATGAATTGGACTAAAGGGCCGCGGATTTGAATTAGTGGGCTGCGTGGATTTGAATTAGCAGGCCCAAGTGATCAGATCAGGCCCTTTCCGTATTGACCGAATTGAAGCCCCTTTTTTTAAATTATATTTTCTCTTTATCTTTATTTGTTAATTATTAGTCATTTATAATCTATTATGAATTTTTTTATTTCATTTTATTTTTTATATTATTTTTTATGAAAATATATATTGGATTTGTTGGTAAAAATTCGGGTGTCAACAATTCCCTTTAATTTGGAAAATCTCCTTAATATGTTATTGATGTCCATATTTGAATTCCTAGGTACACATACGTTAGAATTTCTTTAGCATAACATCATTCGTTTGCTTCATGTTTTCACTTCACATGTTCAAATTCCCATTTGCGTGGCACTTTCTTCAACTGAGACTACTACATTTTCATATGATAAAGTATGTTTGACCCTATGTCCTAAAGAAAAAATCCCAAAATTTAGGATACGTGTGCATAATTAAAATGAGAGATTAGTTAGGGACTATCTAGAGATATCAAATTTTAACTATTAATTGATATCTAACATTCTCTTTACTTTTTTATATAGTGAGGTGATATAAGGGTACTTTGGTCAGGGAAAATTGGTTATATATGGTAGAGTTAGATATAGATAACAATAGATTAAGAAAACTTAGCAACCCGCTGAAAAAATTCCAAATGCTTATCTAATTTTTCTAATTAATTTTAGAAGAAAATATAAAATACTCTTTGAACAAGGAAATTAGACTACATGGAAAGATAGTTAGAAACCTTGGATATATCATATATAAAAGGTGTATGGTTGATTTAAATTGTCATTTGTAATAATACAGGAAACCACTAGGACTTAATTACCTTTATAAGTCACAGTAAAAAAAAGGTCAAATTTATGTTCGTCTGTGTTCTCGTTTGGCATTGTAATTCTATCACGCCCCGATCCTCGGGCATGCACACATCCTTCTCTTTTGGTTGATTTTATAATGTGATATCCCAGGACTATGTATCGCGGACCCTTTTATTTATTAAGCACATGCGAAAACAGTTATAAATCCACAGATAGTAAATCGATGGGATAAAAAGTAAGGCCATATTTTTCATATTGAAACTTATAACCAAACTTTTATACAAAACATAAACCATAGTACTTCACAACTATTCACAACTTTTTACTCTAACTCTATTCATATCAAAATGGAGTTCACAAAAAAAGATGGGATCTCAGTTCATCCGGGTCATACTCAAGATCCCTCTCGGTAGTATCTTCTTCTTCCAAAAATCCTTTTCAATTGAGTTTCACTTCAGAATACTCCTTCTCAGATTCCTCTTCCTCAACTTCTCATCGGGGTCCTGAAATGTTGTCCCACAACCGGGATAAGACTACATCTTAGCAAGTTCTACCCCACTAAGACCCGATTAATAAATCATTATACTATAGGCCGCCTAAATACGCATAGGTCATAGGACTTACCTTGGCCTCAGATCCCACCTGCAAGTCATTACAATTCACAATAGGCACCTATTTACTCCAAACAAATCGAACCAGTCGATTACATGTCACCCAAATCATTCCTCACGGTGGAATATCTAAAAACTAGGCCACATGCATCGTCTAGGACGACATCCCAAGTCTCCGAGCCATGTGCCTCAAACCTTGGGCCCACATACATTCTCTAAGGCGACCTCTTCGCCAAGGTGGTAAATCAAGTCATCGAGCCACGTGCCCTTTTAGATGCTATTTCCAAATACTAGACCCACGTGCATTCTCTAAAGAACTAGTTCGCTAAAGTGATGCATTAGATCACCAAGCCACGTGTCCTTTTTATGATGCTTGGGCTCACGTGCCTTCTCTTAGGTGCTAACTCACCAAAGTGATGCATCAATTCACCGAGCCACGTGCATTCTCCAGGAGGACATACCAAGTCTCCGAGCCACATGCATTCTCTTAGGCGACCTCTTCACCAAGATGACATATTCAATCACTGAACTCACGTACATTCTCCAGGTGATATTCCAATTCACTGAGCCCACGTATTTTCTTTCAAGTGATTACCAACTTACTTTCGATACCGACAACCAATGCCCAACGATTTCTCAATCAAATAATCAAATCAACTCAATAATGACATACCCTAAAATTCATAATTTAAATCAATTCCATACAATTTAAAGCTACATTAAATAAATGGATTGCGCCACAACAATCAACACGAGATTTTGGTTGTCGGCCATCTCAGTCTTAATTTCCGAAAAATAATTAATTAATTAATTTCGAAAATTAATTAATAAATATTAAAAATTCAATTTAGCTCAAAAAAAAGCCCAATTAAATAAACAGACTTCACCACAATCACTAGCATAAAATTCCGGTCACGGGCCATCCCAATTGAATTTTCGGAAAATAAATAAATAATTAATTTAATTCTGAAAAATAATATTTAAATACCAAAAATTCCACTTAAGCCCGAATTGTCAAATTGAAGCCCGAAAAAGGGTCGAAAAAATCCCGAGCTACCCTCAATAAATAGTAGACCATGTCTACTTACTAAATACACATTCAATTTGTCTAATTTGCATCACAATCAACTAATAGTCACTAATCTATTATAATCTAACCACCTAATTGCATTTAATTAAACCTAATCAACCCCTAAACATAATTAGCAAACTAAGCAGGGATTAGTGAGATTACTCACCGGAACTGTACACAAATCGGACCAATCCGACGGGGACGGCGTGAGGAACGATAAACCCCAAAGCGAGTCTTGAGTTCGGGGCCCGGAAACGGCCTAAAAGCGGGCCCAAAGGGGCTGGAAACCCACTCGTGGGTTCACTGGTTTTGGCTGGCCGGAGCTAGTCCGGTGGCCAAAACGGCAAGACAAGGCCGGCGGAGGGTGAGGGGGACGCCGGGGAGGCCGGGCGATGGCCGACAGAGCTGGGCGGCGGCCGGAGGTGGCTGGATAGGGGCAAAACAAGGGCTAGAGTCGCACGGGGGGACACCCGAACGGTGGAGAGGGCAGGTGGTCGTGCGGCTGCACACATGCGCACACGAGGAAGGACGGCTGGCGAACGGAGGAGCGTGGGCGGGCGACGGCGGGCTGCTCCGATCCCAGGCGAGCTACTGCTTCCATTTCTGCTTCTGTCCGCTGGCTTCGCACAAAGAAGAAAGAAGAAGAAGAATGGCTCAGTCACGTGGGAGTGGGGGAGAAGAAAGAGGAGAGAGAAGGGTAAGTTTGAATGGTCAAAGAGAGAAGAAAAAAGAAAGAAAAAGGGAGACAACTAAGGGGGGGCTCGCACGAAGAGGGGAAGGGGGAGAGGAGAGAGAAGAGAGAGAGAAAAAGAAGAGAGAGGGAGAGAGAGAAATAAAATAATACCATTAATCTTATTTTATTTCTTTTCTCTTTCCTTTCTATTTTCTTTCGGTCTTCAATTTTTCCTCCGATAATTTCTTTCCTGAAATTTTGGACTCGTCAATAATTTGACGGACGATGAGATAGGATCCTAAAAATGAATTGTGACACGCACGAATATTCGATTCCCAAAACCAATTAAATTTCATGGTTAGAATCGATCGGACGTGATTTTAGTCCAATCCAACCAATTAAGTAGCTTTTAAGGATTTTACTACAGATACATCCCTTAACGGCTTCACCCAATAGGTTAGTTAACTCGTGAATGATTAGCTCAGAGAAAAAGGACCATAGGCACGTTGACGAAATGCCCATTTCACTTTATCGAAACGGAGTCGAATTTCAGGATGTCACAACTTTTCCCCTCTTATAAAAATTCCGTCCACGAAATTTAAACCATTACACACTTTAATCAAAAAGGCGGGGGTACAACTGTCTCATCGACTCTTCAGTCTCTCAAGCCGCTCTTTTAGTGCCATGGTGTTGTCAGACCACTTTGACCAACGGAATGGTCTTTGTACTCAGAACTTGTTCTTTGCAATCGACAATCTGAACTGGGCTTTCGACGTATGACACATGGTCATCCACGTCCAATTCCTCGAAATTGAGCTCATGGGTTGGGTCAGGCTCGTACTTCATTAACATCGACACCTGAAAGACGTTATGAAAGACGTCATACACTTGCGCCAATCTTGGTGGCAACGCAAGACGATATACTAGGTTTCCGATTCTTTCAAGAATCTCAAACGGACCTACGTACCTCGAACTCAGCTTGCCTTTCTTACCAAAGCGCGAAGTTCCCCTCATTGGTGACACTTTCAAAAAAACGTGATCACCAATTTGGAATTCCAAAAACCTTCGACGCTTATCTGCATAACTTTTCTGCCTGCTCTGCGCTATCTTTAATCTGCCTCCGATCACTGCCATGGTATTTACTGATTGCTGAACCAACTCTGGGCCTATGATTTTCCTTTTTATCCCAACATACTGGATTTCTGCACGCTCTGCCATACAACGCTTCAAAAGGAGCCATCTTGATGCTCTGCTGATAACTATTGTTGTAGACGAATTCCACCAGATGAAGCTAATCTTCCCAACTTCCTTTGAAGTCTATTACACACGCTCTTAGCATATCCTCGAGAGTTTGAATCATCCTCTCAGACTGGCCATCCATTTGAGGATGATATGCTGTACTATACTGAAGCTTTGTACCTAAAGCACTCTGCAAACTCTTTTAAAAAGCATCAGTAAACCTCGAGTTTTTGTCTGAAGTTATCATAACCGGCACTCCATGCATTTGAACCACCTGACGCACGTATAAGTCTGCGTGCCTATCCAGACTCAAGTCCTTTCGAACTACAATGAAGTGAGCCGACTTCATAAGCCTATCGACCACTACCCAAATTGAATCATTTCCTCTTTGACTCCTTAGTAGTCCAGTCATGATATCCATCGTGATATGCTCCCATTTCCACTCTAGGATCGCAAGAGGTTGCAGAAGTCCTCCTGGCTTGCAATGCTGGGCTTTTACTTGCTGATAAGTCAAACACTTGGCAACATGCTTGGCAATATCCGCCTTCATACCTGACCATCAATAGTGTTGACGCAAATTCTGATACATCTTAGTGCTTCTAGGATGAATGCTATAACTGTTACGATGTGCTTCAGATAAAATTTCTTCTCTAAGCTCTACATTGTCAAGTACAACCAAACGTCCACGGAGCCTCAGTACCCCATCATCAGAAACTTGAAAATCAGCATTTCTTTTATCGGTATCCTCTTGAAGAATTTTCTGTACGTCTGGATCTGTTGGTTGGAGTTGCTTGGTTCTGACCTGGACATCCGACTCAATTTTGAGAGTGGCCATAAAACTTGAAAGGTGGCCTACCTCAAATTTTAATTCCGAATCCCGAGATCTCTCGATTAAGTTCCACTCCTTAACCAAGATTTGCACTATTGAAGACTTCCAACTTAATGCATCAGCGACCTTATTCGCCTTTCCCGGGTGATATAGAATATCACAGTCATAATCCTTCAGCAATTCCATCCATCGGCTCTGTCTCATGTTCAACTCCTTCTGAGAGAACAAATACTTGAGACTTTGATGGTCTGTGAAAATCTGAAACTTTTCTCCGCACAAGTAGTGCTTTCAAATCTTCAACACAAATATGATGGCTGCGAGTTCTAAGTCATGCGTCGGATAATTCAATTCATGAGATCTTAATTGCCGGGAAGCGTATGCAACAACTCTGCCATGTTGCATTAGCACGCAACTCAATCCCTTGAATGATGCATCACTATAGATCTCAAATCCTCTAGGACTAGATGGAATCGTCAACACAGGTGCGGTAGTCAGCTTTTTCTTCAGCTCTTGAAAACTACGCTCACACTTATCTGACCATACGAATTTCTCTTCTTTCTTAAGGAATTTTGTCAGAGGCGACGTTATCAATGAGAACCCTTCCACAAACCGTCTGTAATAATCTGCTAACCCTAGAAAACTTCTGATCTCTGTCACTGTCGATGGTCTCGGCCACTTGATCACGGCTTCTATCTTGCTCGAGTCAATGGAGATTCCTTCCCCAGAAATCACATGACCTAAGAACGCAACACGAGTCAACTAAAACTCGTATTTGCTAAACTTAGCATACATCTGATGAGTTCTTAAGGTCTGGAGTACTACTCTCAGATAATTCTCATGCTCTTCATCACTTCTCGAATAGACCAAGATGTCATCAATGAACACGATCACAAATTGATCCAGATATTCCTTGAACACTCTGTTCATCAAATCCATAAAGGCAGCTAGAGCATTCATCAATCCGAACGGCATCACTGTAAACTCGTAATGACCATACCGGGTACGAAATTCCGACTTAGGAATATCCTCTTTCCTAATCCTCAACTGATGATATCCTGTCCTCAAGTCGATCTTTGAGAATATTGACACTCCTTGTAGTTGATCAAACAAGTCATCTATCCTCGACAATGGATACTTGTTCTTGATCGTTACCTGATTGAGTTGCCGATAGTCGATGCACAAACACAACGAACCATCCTTCTTAACAAATAGAACTGGTGCTCCCCAAGGTGATGCACTAGGACGAATAAATCCCTTATCTAGCAATTCTTGCATCTGCACCTTCAGTTCCTTTAACTCAGATAACGCCATTTGATAAGGTGCCTTTGAGATCGGTTCTGTCCCTGGTGCTAGCTCAATTACAAATTCAATCTCTCTTTCTAGCGGTAACCTTGGCAATTTTTTTGGAAAAACATTTGGAAACTCCTGTACTACTGAAATATCTTCCATTTTCAGCTCTTCAACTATTGTATCCACAAGAGTTGCTAAGTATCATCGGCAACCCTCGTCTAACAAACGAGCTGCTTCCGGTGACGAGAATAAGGAAATCGAAGGTCCTCCTCGATTCCCGACTGTCGCGACCTAAATTTTTCGGGTCAACCACCTAAAACTACGTTAATGGATTGTTAAGCCTAAACTTAACTTGGGCTCTCCAGAGCCCATACCAATTCGCGACTTAAGTTCAAATTCTTAACATGCAATTGATTTTCAATTAGGAGTCGCCACTAATCTATTTTTTGATGGGTCGATTAGAAACCCAAGTAAAGTAACGGAAGTTTCACTTTACTCCTGTGAACCAGAGACTATGGGTACGGGGACTTGGTTGCACTAGATTTCTCTAATGCCCTTTCGGTACCACTTTTTTTTTTTAATTTTCAAAAATGTTTTTGTAGGCAGTTCGGATTGATTTTAAATCTATTTCCTAACATGTGAGGTGATTATGCGGGTGCACAAATCACCAATTTAACATCAAAGAAAGCAGTGAAATAATAAAAAGGTGCGAGGACTTACCTTGTAGCAACGAAAGCATCTGCATGGTTAGATTAAAAATTCACATCATCAACCTTAAATATGATTTCTAATTAACACGCAATTTCTTTTATTATTATTTTTACTTAATTAATGAAAATCATGCAATATGCAATGCAATATTAACTAAATGACCTAATTCTAATGACATGCAATTTCTAATTAAATGAATCTAATAATGACCACAAACTAACATGCATTTCATGAATTTAATTCTAAATGACAAGCAATGACATTTTTTTTTAAATGCAATTTATCCTTGGGATTAAAACTAATTTATCCTAAGTCATTTTTGTATTTTTTCATGAAAATTCGGAATTAGGAAAAATGTGAAAATTTATTTAACTAGATTAAGATTCTATTTAATTTGCATTAGGAATTAGGTTGAGCCAAATCCTAATTTAAACTAAAATATTATCTTAACCCAGATAATCGTAAAATGCAAAATATCTAAACTCATAATAAATTAAGAAAGATATTATCTAGAATTAAATTAATTGCAATTTAATCTTAATATGCAATGACATGCAAAATATGCTTTAACACTACATGACATGTATATGATGATTTTTATACCTTTGTTTAATTTCGAAATTAATAATTGCCAAATAATTAAACATGCAATCCAAATTAAAAATCTAGCAACCTAAATTGATTGATTTGATTTTTTTTTATTTTTAAATTCGAAATAAGATTCCTATTCTAAATATGTAAACCCTAAAACATGCAATATTATAACTCAAACACATTTCAAGATAAACAAAGTGATCATGACAAGCCAAACCAAGGATATCACACATCATTCAGATCAAGGGATAATATTTCGCTAGTAAAATCGATTAATTGATCTTAAGCCTTAAAGATCAAAGTATCAATCTTATTCCCGCTTAATTAATTATTTCATCTAAAGTCTTATAGATGAAATAAAAAAATTCAGGTGCGGTTGCGAATCGAGTGATATGTTGGAATTTCCAATCATATATTAAAGACTAATTATACTAAAAAAAAAACAAGATAAAGTAAAATAAAATAAAATAAACTAAAAAGAAAAAACTACCTAATGTGTTTTCTTCTTTTTGTTTTTTCTTTTTTTCCAAGGAAAGATAATGGTTGCTCCGGTAAGGGGATTCGCCGGCAACGGACTCCGGCGAGAGTAGCAAGGGTAGCTAGATCAGGGAAAGGTTGTTGTTGGAGGTGCCGGAGGACAAGTATTGCTCAGAGATTCGCTGGGATTACCGGGGCGGTGACTGGATTCGGTCAAGGAAGACCTGCACTAATAAAAATTCAAACGAAAGCAAAATAACTGGATCGGTGGAGGTCTCGGGCACGTCAAGGACGCCTGGAAAATCTACAAGAAAGTCGTCAAGCGTGGCCATTGGACTTTGATTTTACCGATGAGTCACCAAATCAGGTGAGAACTCTCAGATGTACAAATCTCTTCGTGAGTCTAAGCCTCCAATGAAGACTTTGACCAAGCTCTTAGCCCATTTCTTTGTCTCAAAAGGAATAAAAAAATATGACGTCTTCTGTGCATGCAATGAGCGATGAAACCGTGGGATAACACGCCAAAAAGCCTATAGGAACAATAAAAATCCGGACTTCTCAGGATCGGTCTCCATCGTATGGAACCAAACACGTTGCTGCAACTTGATGTGACCCGACCAAAATTGCTCGTTGCAGGAAACTCGCTGGAAAGATCTGCAAGAGACACCTTCACACAAATCTGAAATTTTAGATGGCTTGCTGGTGCCGTCAGTAACGTGATGGGCAGCGGCGGCACACCGGAGCGGCAAGCTCAGTTGTCGTCGGCTCGGCTATGGATCACAAACAGCAGCAACATGGGCTTGTGGCAGCAGTGCGAGTGGTAAATCGGCGACAAGATCCCACAGCGTTGCGTTGGCGTGAAGCTCATGGCAAAAAAAAAATCGTCGAGTCACGGAGATGTAGGGGCTCGATAGCAGTCGTCTAAGGAAGAAGACGACCCACACCCTGTCTCTCCATCTCGTGTATTCTCTCTGAAATTATCAATTTCCCAGCCACCACGATTTCTGCTTTTGACTTATTCTCTCTAAAACTCTCTCTGTGTTATCCCCTTTCTGCAGATGTAGCTTTTCACCTAAAAAAGAAAAGAATTTTCCCTTCCTTTCTTTTGTATTTTTTTAGAACTCTCTCACGCACGAATTTTTTTTGCTCAACGGATTCACTCTCCATTTTTTCGAAAAATCCCCCTTAGTCACGAAAAATGTAGCTCTCTTTTATAGTGATTCCAGACGGCCACTTTGTATGGTATTTTCCGAGTTTCCATCTTCTGTCGCATTAAATCAAGCTTGCAAATTGGAGCGTGATTTCACAATCAGCTCGATTTTGCTTGATTCCTTTCATTGTATCGAAATCATTGCCCTTAATTCACTTGATTTTTCAATTGTTTCTACATTTATCAAAATCTGAATACTCATCAGAATTTCAAACTTCCATGCATAATCAATCAAATCAATTTTCCCCTTTTTTATTTTTTCTTTTCAAAATGCAATTTTATTTTTCTTAAATTAGGTGTCAACAACTGTCTCTCTTTGAAGGTGAGCTCGTAGAGGTTGCCTTTACGAGCTCACCTTCAAAGACAAGTTGAGATCTAAATGTTAATCATGCACATGTACTAAGTGACTTTTTTTTTTTTTTTGGGAAGATGAGTCCCATTTTGAAATGAAATTTATATGATGCATGGAAATGCTAATGCAAATGATAAAGGAACTTACTTGGAATTACTTACCTTCGGGGATGGTAGAGTAACTCAAGATAGATTGGTGTTACACGTCTAAGACCCGTACCATTCTACGGTTGCCTAGAATAGTAACATGACTTCACAAAGTGACTGCTTTCCAGGACCTTACCATTCTACGGTCGCCTAGTATGGCATTGTTTGGTTATGTCTAGGACCCGTACTATTCTACGGTCGCCTAAACGAAAAAAAAAAATGATTTTCCAGGACCCGTACCATTCTACTGTCGCCTGAATTGAGGTTGTCTAGGACTCATACCATTCTACGGTCGCCTAAACGGGGATTTATTTTCCAGGACCTGTACCATTCTACGGTCACCTGAACTGAGATTGTCTAGGAACCGTACCATTCTACGGTCGCCTTGTCGAAAAAATGATTTTTTAGGACCCGTACCATTCTACGGTCGCCTTGACGAAAAAGTGATTTTTCAGGACCCGTATCATTCTATGGTCGCCTTGACGAAAAAATGATTTTCCAGAACCCGTACCATTCTATGGTCGCCTGAACTGCGGTTGTCTATGACCCGTACCATTCTACGGTCACCTAAACAAGGATTTATTTTCAGGACCCGTACCATTCTACGGTCGCCTAAACAAGGATTTATTTTCCGGACTCGTACCATTCTACGGTCGCCTAACCTGAGATTGTCTAGGACCCGTATCATTCTACAGTCGCCTTAACGGGGATATGTTTTCCAAGACCCATACCATTCTACGGTCCCCTGAACTGAGGTTTTGTTTTCCAGGACCCGTACCATTCTACAGTCGCCTGAATAAGTGTCGTCTAGGACCTGTACCATTCTACGATCGCTTAAACTGGGATTCATTTTCAGGACCCATACTATTCTACGGTCGCCTAAACTGGGATTCATTTTCAGGACCCGTACCATTCTACGGTCGCCTAATGAATCTGGGAAAAATCTTTAGGGAGCAACTCCATCGAGCGCTAGTGCTTGAAAATGAATACCTGTACAATGACAAGTATTTAAGGTATGGATAGAGATATACTTACCTGGTAACATCTCTGTTCCTTGGGGATATGTCTCCTACAAAACACAATTGTAGGAGAGGCAATATGCATTCACAGACATGCATTAATTCAAGTAAGGTTCGTGCGTGATGATTTCTATCATTTTTGCATTACCTGATTTCCTTTGGGAAGAATTTTAAAAGGATATTCCAATCTAAATACATGAGTGTTATGGATGTGTTAAATGAAAGGTCTTTCAATCTGAAAGGGCTTTGCGCTCATCCTCATTAAAAGGGTCGTTTCATCCTGACCTTTGATGCAGGATTTTGACAATCACTCTATCTCACTGTCATCATGCCAAACAAGGTTTTGTGCAATCTCGCAAGTGGCATGACCTTACCAATCTGAGAGGTCTTTAACAGGGACCGTAATATGGGCCTGGTCAATGGCTTAACAAAAGGGACTCTTTGAGTCGAGTCTTTTGAAAGAATAAGTGATATTTTGTAATCATCTCGGGGTTTACAAGTCAAGAACCCTACAAAATGAGAAAGGAATAATTTTGCTCGCACTTCTTCGAGCGATGCTTAAAACATGTGAACCTCTAGGTTAATTCAAGTGCCCTAATCTGAAGAGACTTTTGCAAGGGACGTAACGTAGGCTTGGTTCATGGGTTGAGAAATGAAAGGATCATTAGGCTCAAAAGAGTGTTTAGGGGGGTTAAAGTTGGTGATCATCTTGACATTTTCACCACTTTCCTTCTCCACCGTCGAAGATTTTTTATCACAACTCCATTGATTGTAACAACATTTGAGAGTCTTTTTCTTTCCTTTTTTTTTGGGTACCACCTTGTAGGGGATACGACACAAGTGTTTGATTTTTCTTTTTGGGCATTGGCCTTGCTTTTACCAGGCACACTGCTTTTTCATGCCTCTATTTTGTACTTCTTCTCTTTGGACTTACACAGTTTTCTTTTATGAGCATTTTAGACCATACTACTTGAATGATTGTCTTCAATCTTGCCCCAGTGTGGGGGATGATCACAACTAAGTTTGACATGAAATGAATTTATAGGCTCAAGTGGGCTATGTAATAGTCAAAAGTGTGTAGGATAAAGAAAGAACTGCTCTTCGTCATCCTAAGGCACTTGAATTACCGCATAAGTTGCACTGCAAAAGCGATGTTCGAAGATTGATGCAAGTGTGAGCAAAAAGATTCCTACTATTCATTTTAAATTTGCCCCAGTATGGGATGATCCTTGACGGGGGTAATTTTAAAAGAATCTCCATAAGTGTATGGGGCTCAAAGGGGTTGAGCAATGGATCACCTGTAGTGTTTGGGATAGAGAAAAGAATGCCTCTCACCTTGGTTGATGTACCCTTTGCAAGATAGCTCTTTTCCTTGCGGGCATGGAATTTTTCACACGACTCACTGGGGGTTAGTTTATGAAACAGCGTATGGAACAAGGTTTGCCTTTCGTCAAGATTAAGTACTAAAAGAGCACTAGTTAATTAATGTAATCAAGTCTTGGCTCCAAATTCTCTGATTGCATAGGAACTCGTTTGATTTCTAATCGACCCCAATAAATTAGTGACAACTCCTCATTAAAAAATCTCCATACCAACAATTTGACTTACTATTGAATATCCGAATGTCGTTCAAGGTATGGGCTTAGGAGAGGGTAGGCCTAATCAAAAGACATAGACCTATCTTTTAGGCACCCATATCTATGTATTTTCCCCTCCATATGGAAAAGGTTGGTTATTACAAAGTTTTAGTTTAACGTTACTTAATTGGAAGTGAAATTGAATGAAATTAAAGTATTTTCTTATTTTGTAATGGAGGTTTGACAGTGTAATTGGAAAGTGTTTGCATGTGAAAAGGGTAGAAAGAGAGAGGGGAGAATATTGACTAGGATACCTTTGGTAATAGGATAAAGCTATTTAATTAATCAAATGAGAGAGTTTTTCCAACAATCAGAAAATGTTGAAAACACTTCCTTTATTGTAAACACCCTTGCATGAGGGAAAATGACTCAAATGTTATAAACCTATCACAATTGTGTTAATTCAATCATTAGTATTTTTTTGTTATCAATTAAGTCCAAACATTTTACATTTGTGACAATTCAATCCATTCAGCTAATTTTGATCAGTCAGCACTGATTTGGACAAACCGTCCTACGTGATGTGGTCAGCGTTGACATAGATAATTTTTATTAATATTTTAATATTTTTTCCAATTTTTTTCTTTCTCTTTCTCTTTTTTTCTTCACTTCTTCTTCCTCCTCTAGCCCATCACTGATTGGTGACCGGCTAGAGGTGAGGGTCAACACGGCTGTACCTCGCCCAACCCTCTAATGAGGCTCAAGTCCTAGCCAAAGTTGGTGAGGTAGTGGCCTTTGACCTTGTGGCCTCTAGCAAGGTTGCCCTTGCCAAAGGGTTAGGCGAGACATGACCTCACCAAGGTACAACCTCGTTGGATCTGGCAAGATCGGCAAGGTCGAGTCTCACAAAGCCATGAGGAGGCTCACCCTTGCCAGCCCTTGTCTTTGGCTAATTGCTGAGGTCTGGCAAACGGCTAGAGAAAGAAGGAGAAGGGAAGGAAAAAAAGAAAAGGAAAGAAAATTATTAAAAATTATTAAAAAATTATCAACATTAGTGCTAGCTACATCACGCAAAAGCCGATGTCTATATTAGCATCGGCTGGCCAAAATTGGTCAGATGGACTAAAGTGGCACATATGCAAAAGGTTTATAACTCAATGATATTTAAAAAAAAAAAAAAGTTTAGAACTGAATTAATATAATTACAATAGATTTAAGAATTTTTTGGTAATTTTTCCCTTTTTCTATAGAGGTAGATTGATTAGATGGTATCAAGGAGGACAAATTTCAGTAAGCTAATTAATGGGAGGGTGACAATTGAACATTTTGAAGTAATTCGGAGACCTAATCAAATTGGTTGAAAGATTAGGAATGACATTATGCATTAGACGTAAATTAAAGACCTAATTACACCAATAAAAATTCAAGGATGATATTGTATATGAGACAAATATTTAGGTACTTTTTAATATAATTATCCCATGAAAGATCATGTCACTAGCGGATAAAATCTATCACCCCGCTGCAACAGGTGTTATCATCAAATAACAGCTCGTTACCACTTCCTTATTAACGCATCTTTTTTCCGCCCTTCGTCTTGTTTTGACAAAGATCTACTTAATCCGAAGTGTGGTTTTTGAGTAGACGCTTTGCACATGGGGAGAGAAATAAGAAAAATAAATATGTTAGGAAAGAAATTTGAACTTCTGTCTATTTAGGAAAGTAAACCCGAACTCTTTTATAAGGTAATAGGGATTTAGCTCATCAAACACGTCACGAAGATCTGAAGTTAAATGTGAGAAGTGTTAAATACTTAAGAAATTATTATTCAAGTGTTAAAAGTCAATTTACCTTCAAATTACAGTTTCACGCATCATCACTATGGTGCGGTTTTCACTCAATTAAATAGTATGTATGGTTCTTTTTATGGATTTTATTCACAAAAGCTTGAAAAGAAACTATCTTTCAGATTTGATGTATGCTATGGAATTAATTAAATCTTAAAACATCAAATCAAGAGGGAACCGTATCTTGCTAGCCACGACAAAGGAATATTCACTCAAGAAATTATAAAAAGAAGCGATAAGATTTGTTAAATAGCATGTTGAAAGAACTGGTCAGATTGGTGTAATCCTCAAACGAAAAGGAAACTGAATTCCCGAAAGCCGCGTTTCCTCAGATAAGAAAGGAGCCGCCGCCTCGTATTTTGGGGAATAAATTCATCAAGAGAGAGGCACACCAGGAAAATTGATCATTCAATCTGAGACCTTGTCTCCACCAGGGTGGATACTCGTGTCAAAGTGGGGCCATGAGTACCGTGTCTTCAATCCGCTTTCGGGTGTCAGCATCGAACTCCCCCGACCTTGGAGATGCGTCGGCCCAAAATTGGCTGCTCACTCAGTAGTGGACTCACCATAGCGCGCTAAATAAGAATGCACATGACATGTAACCAATCCCCATCCGACAAAGGCAAGGCGAAGAGCTCAGCGAACAGAGTCAAGCCAAACCTTCAACTAAAGACAAATCATCTCCTTATTTGTCTTTATGATTGAAAGGACTGGGGTGCATCCCCTTTTTTTTGCTCGCTGTTGTGCCCGGCCTGTCAAAGTGTTGCTAAAACATATTCATAGCTAGCTTTGCGTTAACGTATGCCAATCGTAAGAAAGGGTCTTTAGAGACCGCTTTGTACGTGCAATTATCCCAACGACTGGAAATTCTAAGATACACGAAAGTCTACTATGTTTCAGTAGCTTCAGGTACATTAGTTATTGGATTAAAAGAAGAATCATGCGGAAAGATGCACATCATCGGTTTACCTGTGTTTGTGGTAACCACCTATTTAGATTTTATATTTTGATATTTTAAACAAAGAAACGAATATGAATTTTAAAAATTAACGATATCTGCTCAAAATCAAAATATATGATATTTGTCAGGTGATCACCTATGGGTATCAAAACTTTAATTATTAATAATGTCTAATGTCCTCTTTACTATTTCATAGTGAGATAAGGATATTTTGGTCATTTGAAAGTTGGTCATATATAGCAAAGAAAAATTTATAATAATAGATTAAAAGAACTTAGCAACCTGCTGAAAAAAACTGCACCGTTTATTTAATTTTTTTTCTGATTAAACATAGATATATTGGACAACATGGATCGGTAGTGATAAATATTGGATATCTAACTCGGTGTTTGGTTGATTTAAGTCGCCATTCGTAATATAAAATGCAAACCACTTCAAGGACCCAAATTTTTTTGCCAAATCACAGTGATAAAAGGGCCCATTTAGTTTTTATTCGCATTCTCATCTCACACAGCAATCTATGGCACTGTATGATCTTAATCAAATTACTATCATCAATGAAAATATCATTCGCTTGATAGGCAGATTTATACCATTAATCAATTACCAGTTTCAATTGTAATTTGCATCTAGATCACAACAAGCCAACTGGGATTTCGAAATGTTATCCCTGATTTTGTTGGAAGTTGCCAAACACAACATAGAACAAGATCTAAGTATGAAAAGAAGACCGACGGAAGACATTAATGGTAAGCAATACTAACATTTCACTTTATTACCAATAGTTTTATGGTTATTTTGAAATATGAACAATGATAATAACATTACCACTTAGCAGTACTTGAATTTTGTTCAACGTGGATAGGGAAATTGATATACTATCTGAATATTTAGACCGAACAAAACCCTACGCATTATTGAAATTACGTGTTTGCCCTTTATTGTGCCCTTTATTGAGCGAAGACACTAGTGGGATAGATATGTGCATGGAGGCCTCATTTTAATGAAGTTCCTTCTTCCTCTATTTTCCTTTTCTTTTCTTTTTTTAAGCTTTCCATTACTTTGGCCTGGCATCGAAAAAGGTACTTTGCTTTGTATGGCAATGACACCGATGCCACAATAACTGAGAAAGGATCGTTTTGTTTTATATTCACTTGCGGATATGATAAAATTGCATACATGCATAGACCTTAGGGTTCATCTAAATTAATTAATAAATTTTAGTTTTTATTTAACATAAATCTTACGACACTTGCATTTGAATTTTTTTCCTTAAATTGAAACACTTGAAAAACATGCAAGTGGAACATATGTACATTCTTGTGGGATTTTTTTTCATAATTTTATTTTGCAATTTTAGAGAATAAGCTGGACCATTCCTAATGAGCCCGGCTTTGAGCCCACTATTCGAGTCAAACAAGAATAACCCATAGAGCAGCTCTCAGTAGGGTAAATCTGCTCAAACCCCCCAACAAGCGCATTTATTAGTAAATTCAAGAAATTATAACGATATCCGATATATTTATTATGTATAAGTATAATAAAATGATAAAATTACGCATTAATACTGTCAAAAAGTAGCATGTTGGCTATATTTTTCATTTGTTCTTTATTCTCTCGTTTGTTTGTTGTGGTTGTTAAAAATAATTTAGCGGAGACTTCCCCCAAAACAAATGCTTCATTTAAGTCATTAGCCAAACAAGTTGCGGCAATAAAAGTTGAAAGTCAAAATAGAGAAAAAGACCCAACGATTTTTTTTATTATAATTATTTTTTTTATGAAGCCTTGGTGAAATACCCGCGCGTGATTTCAGATGATCCAAAAAAAAATAATAATAATAATAAATCAACAAATCAACAGAGTTGTAGGTAGGCAAACACATTCGCAAATGTTTACAGTAAAAAACACTATAAACTCTTGCCTTCCAGCTAAAAACGATCAGAAAATCAAGAACAGAACATGCTCTAATTCAGAAATGACCATTCAATTCAAGCCTTGAAATCAAACTCAGCTTCATTTCGACTCGACAGGACATATCAGATTCAATCTTCGGCTTTTAAACTAAACTGAAAAATTAGAACTCCGAGGTACAACACAGACAGCTACTGGACTCGTTCTGGACGATGAAGGGAGACCCAACTCAAACAAAACTTATATGATAGAAACAAACAAACAAACAGAGCACAGAACTCAATCTCAGTCAGATTGGAACCTGAACGAACGATAACATCGTCGGGAAATTTCATGGAGCACATGATGTGCATTTTCAGTCCAATGATCCGGATCCCGGAGAATATCAAGGATCCACAGCAGATATACCAAGACATCTTCAAAGTAGACTCCGATCAGAATAGATATTTTCGCGCGAACCACAACTAAAGTCTCGACCTCTGTTACGTGTGCAGAATAACTGAGTCAGAGTGTTGATCTTTTACCATAGTGAGGAGCGATTAACGGTCATGATCGGTTGCTCATCAAGCAAGAGGAAGTTCTGGAAGTCTCTCCGGTGAAAATCGACGCCTGCGAAGGAGCTTCACACGAAGAATGAACTGCTTAGAGCTTCTTGGCCAATATACAGAGCCGAACAGAGCAAGACGAGGAGCAGCGAATGCTGTCAACCGGCAGCGGCCAAGGCGACGGAAGAGGCAAATTGTCCGGGAATTCTCCGGAATCCGATTGTGAAATCCGTTTTTTTATAAGGGAATCCGGTTGGTTAGATGAGAGAGAGGAATCACGATTCCCTTCGTCACCTCCATGTGCGTGACCTCAACTTCTATCTGAATTGCCTCCTTCGCTCCCGCTGTAGCGAGAGAGAGAGAGAGAGAGAGAAGGGGGGAGAGATATCTGAGATGAACTGATTGACAGGCCAAGAAGCCCACTGAAGTGACATAAACTGGACTAACGGTAACGGGCCTCGGATTTGGATTAGTGGGCTGCGCAAATTGGACCAGGCCCAAGTGAAATGAAGCCCAAGTGATTTGATGAGGCCCTTTCCTTATTGAAGCCCCATTTTTATTATTTTCTCTCTTTTTCTCTTTTTCTCTTTTTCTTTATTTGTTATTTATTGGGCATTTGTAATCTATTACGCATCTTCTTCATTCTCTCTCTTTTTTTTTTTTTACGAAAAATGTATATTCAATCTATTGATAAAAATTCAAGTGTCAATAGTCCTATCTAATTTGGACAATATGCCAAACACGTTGATGGTGATGATATTTGAATTCTTAGGAACATATATGCTTGAATTCTTTTTCACATAGCATCATTCATTTGCTTTGTGTTTTCAATTAACATGTTCAAATTGTCATCTGCTTGACATTTTTTAACAGCTGAAAAACAAACCTACTAATGGCTTGTATTCTTTTGTGTGATAAGTAACTTCAAACTAGAATAATTAATATTTGACCTTTCAATAGTTAGCGAATTTTTGATGTTGATAATAACTTTTCATACAATAAAGTAAGTTTGACCTTATGCTCCGGAGAAAATTCGACCATTTAAGTAAATTTCAATTTCTCAATAAATTCTAAGGTTAATACCTTGAAAAACCAAAAATTGATACACTTGTGACAAATTTAACCAAAATTATTTTTTTATTACAAAAAACCCTAAAACGGTACACCTTTAACAGATTTACCCCAATCTAATACACTTGTAATAAATTTACCCTTTATTAGTTTCAATTAAATTTTACTGTCAAATTATTAAGTTAAATGACATATGACAATTGACTAATATACCAATTTGGGATTTTACTCTCCATTTGTCACAGTTTACAATTTTTTTGAGTTTTTTTTTTTTGTATTAATCCAATTTAACATGGGGTATTTTTGTTACAAATGTACTAGTTTGGGATTTTTGGCCGTCGAATAAATTAGTTTGGGGTAAATTTATCATAAATATACCAATTTAGGGTTTGTTATGGTTAGTATGGATAAATTTGTCACAAGTATACCGGTTTAGGGTTTTTCATGGTCAAAAAAATAGTTTGTCACAGGTGTACCGGGTTGGGATTTTTCAGGGTATTATCCCTAAATTCTAGCATGAGGTATAACAATTTTTATGTGGCTAGTAACTTTTTAATCTACAAGTAATGTTCACCTGTGATGAGTAGCTTCTATGTGTTAAAGAATATATGTACACGATAGAAGCTTTTTATCCTATGGAGTAGTTATAATCAAACTTGTGTGAAAACTTGTTCAATAGGGTCAAAGCCATAAAAAAAAAAAAAACTGATAATGCAGATCATGATTTCAATGCTAATCAATGAACCCGATGAGCCAAAGAGACAAAGCTTTGGGAGGGAAAAACTCTTAAATTATTTGGTTGGGTCTCTTTTTATCATGTCCTCCATTTCCAAGAATAAATGAAAAGTATAATGACAAATACAACATTTCCGTCCAACTAAAGCATAACATGCAAATAATGAGGTAGTTTTCAGAAGAAGCTACCAAATCCAAAGGGTCCCCATCCATGTAAAAAACTTATAGCCATTATGAAACAAAATGCGATGATAAAAATTGGAGGAGCAAACGTACTTGTTAATGACCATGACATAGTTATTTCAATACCTTCGCATAATCATCCAAGTAAAACATATTAACTCTATGTCAAGGTTCCATTAATAAGCATCGTTAAAAATCTACCTACATAAATGCCAAAAAACAAATGATGATGACATGATGTCCACATTACTTGCATGAAATAATAAGACGTTTTGGCTGAAAAATCATCCGACATAATGTTGATTGAGGGTTATGTGTTAGTACGAACGATTTCGGCGACAAAAATTAGGCCACAAAAACATAAAATAAAATAAGAAGACGGCTTTTTTTGGACAAAACGTGAAGGAATTGGATATGAACCGATGGTGTTCAGCTTCTTCTTGATCGGTGGCGCGACGGCGATGAAGGCACGAGTCTCACAACACCAAAAAAAAAATCGAATAAATATGTTAAATTAATGTTTCGAGTTTGAGTGTTTGTAAAATGTAATTCGCTTGGAATATACGAATTTCTTGGCTTTGTGTGGGAAGAGCCGAATTCTTGTTTATCCATGGTACACACGCATTTCATGCGTGGATTTTCTTGTACCCGATCATTAAACAGAAGAAGCATTCTGCCACGTGAAGCCAAAATAGGAGGTGGGCCCAGGTCAAACTTTGACCTGGGCACACGTATAAAAGCAGAATCTAATTTTCCTTTTTGGGGGCTTCCATGAAGTCGGTCACGATCTGTGATTTCTGAAGCCGCACGTCCACGCCGAAGAGGTGCCACCACGTGATCAGGAAAAAGAGCCGCGTTTTTGTTTCGAACTTAAACGTGCGATAATTTTGTGCCGTGAGTTTATATTCAAGTAAATTATTTATTTATAAATATTTTGAATTTTGAGTTAAATCTAAGTGTGAGGAATACTTGAGCGTTTGAGTGATTGTAAATTCTGATTCTTCGATTATAATGGATTATTTGTTATCGATTTCTCGCCGTGACGCGTAGATCGATATCTCGATCGAACCACGTAAATTTTTAGTGTCATTATTTTTCCCATTTATTCTCTGGTGATTTCGTATTGACTTAAATTGTAAGATTTTCTTGTTTTTGTGTATTATATCCCAACAAAATATGTCATAATGGACATAATTGAAATTTTGTGTATCATTAAAAAAAAGGTTCAAAATAAATGTGTTATAATCAGCATTTTTGAATTTTGGTTTGGCCGCAAATGAAAGCTAAATTAGATCCAAACGGAGAGGGGTTGGTTTTGTAAAAATAACCGAGTCTCAAGAGCCCCTTTCAAACCAACTTAAAGTAAAGCATAAAGAATAAGGTGCCATGTAAAGTACAAATAATATTGTCATTAGTCTAGAAACAGCATTTCTAATTTTTTTTTTTGTAACTTGTAAATTTAACAAATTTATCTAATAACATTAATAATCTCTTCTTTATCGATACTTTTTTTTCATAATTCTTGTTATTTTGTTTTAGTGGTCGATTTTTTCAGATTAATTTGGTCTTCCTTTATTTCTTTTTCTTATATAAAGAACCCCACTTATGCAAATCCCAATTGAAATTTTTTATTGGCGATTTTCTAAAGAAATTGAGTAAAAAATTAAAGGTAGAGAAGGCACCGTTACTTTAAGAGTAACGGTGCCGTTAGTTCTTTATGTCCCTTGTTGGAAGCACCCAAATATCTCTTGCACGGAGATCGAAGAGAACGCGTCCTTTAGCAATAATACGCGTCTGTACGCGTGCGAGCGAAAGAAACGTATCCCGATAAATTGAAGCATATCGCGGGAAGAAGATATTAAAAGCAAACCTTCCCCAACTAGCATTGACCGCAGACCAAGTTCCATTCTACTTTTAAGTGCAAGCGCTCTCTCTCTCTTCCTTAATCGCGAAGCTCTCTCCGACTCGGTATACGTTGGTGATTTGGTCAGTCACTCTTCCATTCTACTTCCCTCTGCTTCTTCCTCGTGCTACCATCAGGTCTCATCCACTCTCTCTTTCAACTTCTACGTATGTGAACACGTGCGACGATTATTGGTTGAGGAATCCTCATCATTTCAATTATTTTGAGCCTTTTCTCTCAGTTTTGAAAATCACGTTCTTTCTGAGTGGTTATTTGCAATGTAGATGATCTATCAATCTGTATTGCTCTATGGAAGCAAGCTGGTGTTCCGCGTTGACTGAGATCTATGGACATCCGAGAATTCCTTAATACAGAATATTGTTAGAGATATTGTTAGATCTTATGTGTATCATACGTTTCTTTGTTTCCTAGATAGCTGGTTTTTGTTATTAGATTGATATAGCTAATCCTATTTTCTTTCCTACACGTATTCTTCGGTCGTAAAACACTAAAAAAAGTCAAAAGCATTGATTAAAAATGTAATTTTTGACTAATTTCTCTCGTCTTCTTTGTTGAAGATTCTAGAGTATCTACATATAGCTAGCCATTCTCGTTGAATTTGATCTCGGAATAATGAATTTCGTTCTTCGGTCAAGATACTTAAACTTTTATTTCCGTTCAATCGAAGGTCAACTTAAATATCACTGTTATGAATTGGAGTTCTCGTTACGTTGTGTGCGTGTCTTCACGTTGGGAAAAAAGTTTGCTTAGGTGTTGTTGACCCACCGACAATTCTGGCGAAACTCCCTGCTAGGAGGGACATTAGTGTGAATGTTGATTGCATGATATTTTGATGGAGGGGTTTAATTATTGCTGAGCAAATATGTTAATGGAATATTTGGGCATTAAACCTTCATACATCGATTATAGTTCTCAGCATTGTCGATAATGTGACTATCGAAAATTTCATTCAATATTTATGAGGAGACTTTAATTCGCTCTTCTTTTGTGTATAAAAGCCAGGGAAGTAGACATGGTCAGAAAAAGAGATCAATTTTGGGAACATGCAGAGCAAGTGGATGGCAAATTAAAGTGCAAGTATTGCGACAGAATAATTGCCGCTGGCGTTTCCAGAGTTAAGTCGCATTTATCTGGAATTAAAGGCCGTGGTATAGAAATATGCACCAACGTCCCCGAAAATGTTCGAGTTGCTGTTGCTGAAGCAATTTCTGGTCCTAATAAGAGAGCTAAGGCTGAAGCCTGTTCATGTAAGACCAAAGAGTCTTCGCCCAAAATGCTTATTAGTAAGCACAGTGGGTTAAATTGCTCGCATGTGGAAATCGTGAAGAAATCGTGGTATAGAACGGGCTGCACGCTCATGTCTGATATTTCGTGTGACGAGAAGGGTTCCTTCATTAATATCTTTGCCCATTCTATTGAAGGGATCGTACTATTGAATGCATTAGAAATCCCCAAAGAAGAGTTAGGAAGCGGTTTGCTGTGGGAGATTGTATATTTTGTCACTGAAAAAGTAGGGGCCAACAATGTCCTGCAGTATACAACCCTCTGTCCTGAAGAAGAAGGTTTATTTAAAAATATGCCCAATGACAACCATTGCCGCGTGTGCGATACTTGTTGTGTTGCCAATGAAATACATCTACTCTTTGATAATATTTACGATAATGTCGAATGGGTTCGAAAGGCATTTGATCAATCAAGAGCGGTGGTGTCTCAACCCGTCTATTTTTGCAGATTGACTTCGGTCCTTTTCCTGCTCCGGAGGGGAAGCCTTCTATTGCCTGCTCTTCCTATTCGGGTGAAGGACTCAGTTGAGTAGGGGGTTATTCCTAACCCTTCTTTCTATTCAGAGTGTCCTGCTGGTGTCGTGGAAGTTGAAGATGGGGCTGCATCCGGTTTCTTCGGAAGCTCCTTCTGCGGTGTGGACATTCTTATCTACCGATCCTAGATTTGGAACCTGTCCCTTTCCTCCTTTTCAGTGACATCCTTTTCACGCTTGCCCTGTTTTGTATTGTTTTAAGGGTTGCCTTCGTGCTAGCTGGTCTTCCCCCTTCTTTCCTTTTTGTTGGTGGTCGCTTTGTTGGTTGCTTTGTGCCGCTGATTTGGCTTGTTTCTGCTCCTGTGCAGGTTGTCGCTCCCCTTTTCTCGGCACCCTTCCACTCGCTTTGACTTGTCTGTCTTTGTAAGTGCAAGTTTTGGTGCCAAGATCCTTGCTGTGTAGCTGTATAGTCCCTTCATTTTAAGTTAATATATCTCTTACCTTTTACCAAAAAAAAAAAAAAAAAAAATATTAAGAACATTTCACCCTAAGATTTATTCTTTGCATATAAAAAACAATGGATCTTGTACATAGATTTCAGTGTTGATTCTTCGGAACATAATTCTTTGGCAGATTAATCTATTAACGACTTTAATTGAATGAGTTAAGGCTAGTCTTCACTTCTACTTCTTCATGAACAAATAAAAGTTGTGCACGCCTTGATAAGGAAAAGATATCTATAGATGTTAATGGCTTTTGCTTCATTTTTCTCTTTTGTTTTTCGCTCCATCTTTATTTAAAGCCATGTGCTTGACAAATCACATTATTCATCTTCTCCTTTCAACTAATTATGTGATTGCACCAAGAAACAAGATGAGAGTACATTAGAAACAAACCTTCATAAGGGAAATGACATTTCAAGCTAGCCTGTTGACATCTTTATTAACTGAATTTACAATGCTAGCTTACAAAGATAACTCTTCAAATTATTTCATTGTTCAGGAATTTTGATGGCCTTCCGCTTTGGCTTCTTCGTCCACTTAGCTACTCTTCTCTCCAACATTCTCACACCTCTTGTGAGCCATTTGGGCCTTCCCGTTTCAAATGCAATGTATGCTATCGATATCCCAATTACGATTCCCGATGCATAGCCTATCCACATTGTTTTCTGTTTGAACCAACTCTTATGCCCTTCACGGTTGAAAGTTGGTGAAGACGATAGCAGAGGAGACTGAGCATTGCTAGGGCATGCTTTTGGCAATGGAGTTCCACATAAGCCTGGATTCCCACTAAACGAGTTACTTGAAAATGTGCTCAATTGCTTATCTTGCGGAATACGACCAGTGAGTTGGTTCTTCGAGAGGTTTAAGTACCCAAGGGATGCCAAATCTCCCAATTTTCTAGGAATTACCCCACCAAGCTTGTTCGAAGATAGATCAAGCCATCCTAGATTGGTCAAGTTCCCAAGAGTCATAGGGATGGAACCTGTAAGGTGGTTATGAGATAGGTTGAGTCCTACGAGAGAGTGAAAATGTCCAATAACTCCCGGGATATGTCCTTGAAAAGAGTTGTGCGACAAATCAATGGTTGTGAAGATGGTCAAGATCTTAGCTAGCTCAATCTCTAGCCCTTTCATCATCACGGTCACAGAGTTTTCGTATGGCACCCTTCCAAAAGATAGTGTCATGTACAATGATTTGTCATGCCTATTTTCGACATTCATCATGCCTTCAAGGTTCATCATCAAGTTGGTTGGCAAAAGACCGCTAAAGCTATTGTTGGAGAGATCCAGAATGTGTAATTTGGAAAAGAGGTGAGCTCCTCTGGGAATATCCAAAAGACCGTTCAAATTGTTGGACCTTAAAACGAGAACTTTTAGCTTTGGGAGTGTTCCTAACCATCTTGGAAATGTATCCTCTATCTGATTGTCACTAAGATCCAGAACTTCCAAATATCTACATTTGACAAGTGATCGGGGCAACGTGCCTTCAAACCGATTTCGACTCAGGTCAAGAGTCATCAAGCCACTTTCCGAAGGAAAAATTTGAGGAATTGCACCCTCAAGGTAATTCATTCGCAAGTTCAAAACTGATAGATCGGTGCTAAAATTTGTTAAGCATCGAGGCAAGCTACCCGTTAAGCTATTGTTGGACAAGTCAATGATCATGAGCTCGGTGGCATTGCATATCAAAGAGGGGATCTTTCCGATTATCTTATTACTCGCAATGGAATAATAATATGTATAAGGAGATGGAAGCGGAATTGGCCCTTCAAACTTGTTGTTGGACAAATCTATAACACTTAATGAGGTGTTTAAGAAAAGCTGTATGGGCCACTGTCCAGTGAAATAGTTGTTGGAAAGAACTAAAGTTTCAAGAGTAGGGAAGGAGAGTCCAAAGATTGTGAGGTTGATCCTACCATAAAATTTGTTTGATCGCAAATCTAGATAATATAGTTGTGGTGCTTCTAGCCAATGCGGGAAGATATCACTGAACTCGTTGTGACTAAGATCCAGTGTCGATAAGTTCACACATTTGAGAAGAAAGCGCGGTAATGGTCCTTGTAATTTATTGCTGCTCAAGTTTAGATATAGGAGATTAGTTATGTTACCAAAACATGATGGCATATTCCCAGAGAGATTATTGTTAGATAATACTAAATACTGGAGTGAACTAAACTGGCAAATCAAAGAAGGGATCTCACTAGTGAAATGATTGTTGGAAGCCGAAAAGCCTAAAGTTGAAAGAGGAAGGATGGGGAGTGGTCCTTCAAATGAGTTGTTGTAAAAGCTAATATATGACAATTTCTTCCAGTGCAATAGTTGTATACCTCCCTCCTAAAGGTTATTATAAAGATATAAGGTGTCCAATGTATCATGGCTTATTCCCCAAAACCACATCGGGATCTCCCCAGTAATCCTATTTGAAGAGAGGTCTAATAATGTTAACCTTTTCAATGAATTCAAGAAATAGGGAAATTTGGTCAAGTTGCAAGAAGACAACCACAACTTTCCAAGCTTCGGGAATGCATGCTTCAGTGTAAGATAGGTTAGGTTTAGTTCTTGAGAAACACAAAGCATTTGGAGATTTTTAAGCTTTGTAAAGATTTCAAACTCCACGGCCCTACTGAAGCTATTCTCACAAATAGATAGACTTTGGAGTTGCTTGAGATCTGCCAATGATGATGGGATCTGTCCTGTGAATATGCAGTCTGTAAGATCTAAATATGTTAAACTCTTCAAGGTACCAATTGAATTGGGTATTTCTCCTGAAAAGCTCGTATAGAAAAGAGATAAAGACTTGAGAGGACTAGTCCAATTGGATTTGGGAAGAATCCCAGACAAGTTAGGATTTTCACCTATATAGAGATTAGTAAGGCTCGGCAATCGAAAAATAGTATCTAGAAATGTCCCCTCTAAGGAACAAGACTGAATGCTTAAATATGTCATAGAACAAGACAAATTCACAAAGGACTTTGGTGAAACCATGGACATGTCTACTCCATCAAGAACAAGTTTTCTCAATTCTGTTAGATTCTGAACAAGTATTGTGAAGATCGAGTTTTTCAACTCGAGAGAGAACATATATGTGTTGAGATTATAATTGTGAGAGAGATCAAGTGACACCAACTTGGAGAAACGAGAGATTTCACTGGGGACGAAACCCGAAAAGTGTGAATGAGAGAGATTTAGATGAGTCAATTTTGCAAATGCACTTGTATTAGACAAAATGTAAGATCTGGCAAAGTTATTACCGTAAAAGTTGAGGCTCCGAAGATGGTGAAGGACAAGGAGGGAGCTATTGGAATGAAGAGTGCCACAAAGCCAACTACAGGCAAGATTGAGACTGATGACGTTACCGGTGGCACCATCACAAGTGACACCGTCCCGTGAGCTACAATCTATGCTCTTGTTCCATGAGTTTGTCTTTGGATAAGATATGGCGTGGTCATCCCAATCACAAGATTCCGATGCCTCCTTATCAAGCACAAATGAATTCTTAAAATGTAGCAAGGCATCGCGTTGGTCAGCAGGGCAAAGGGATGAAGCAAATCGAAGGGAGGAATGTAAGAAAAAGTTGAAACAGAGGAGGCAAAGGATCGGATGCCACTTCATTTTGCAATTTAGCATGCTAGTGAGTTTATTGGTGGTGGAGGAGAGTGCTCCCACTTATATAGCCTTTTTGTAGTGTGAAGTGATCATGCGAGCCTTCTCTTAAAGATTGAAGTCAAAGTCTTCTCAAAATGAAATAATAGGGATCATGGAATTTCCATGGGAAAGAGCCTTGGTGGGGTCAATTGAGTGTGGAAAATTATTAGTGCCATAGATTTTTCAATGGAAAACTCTTCTTGGAAATTAATCTCTCTGTTACTTGCCGACAATTAATTTAGAAATGCTTGTTAAGTATTTTATTGCTACAACTACGAGAAAAGGGAAATAAAAGAGACGGTCCGATAGAAACAAAAGTCTTCATGAAACGACATTGCTGGGGTTACATATTTGGTAATTTTTTATTGTCTTGGCTGGGTTTGTTGGGCGTGATAAACATTTTAGTGCCATAAAATTTCCAAGGAAAAGTCTTCTTGAAACGTCCTCTTGCGCACAATGTCGTGTCATGTGTACAAATTCCATGTCACAATACTAACAACTCAATTTGGCAGATGACGAATTTGAGTTTTTATATCCTTTGATCGCAATTTTTGTTGGTATTTGTAAAAGAGACAAAGAACGACAAAAGCGTATTCTTTATATTTCATTTGCTAGTAGAAGACTTAGGGTGGTTGTAATGTCGATTTGTCCATTAAAAATATAGATTAAAATTCATAACTTGGCTATCAAAAATTAATAATTTTCTATGACAAAGCTCTTGAGCTTTTCATGGGATCATTAAGAAACTTTCATTATGAGAAAATTATAACTTTCAATCTTGTCAAAATCTTTTCACTTCTTCACATGACTAGTTTCTTACGTGACTTTTGGTGCATTTGGTTCAACTTTTTCAAGAGCTTTTTAGCCTCCAAAACTACTTAGGGAAATGTTGGGATATTTGGCAAGCCTTTCAAACTAACATTTGCAAAATGTTGAAACTAAGGCTAAATAATTTTTTTTTCCAAAGCTATCCTAACCAATTCTTAATTTTTTTCGATTTGGCCCCTTGTTATCATTCATCTTCTTTGTGAGGGTAGTCAGCGAGGTTGCACGACCACAAGATGGCTGTCTGAGGTCGCGCGACTGCTCGGGTGATGGTCGCCTGATTGCGCAACCCCAGGCCTCTTGTTGCATAGGTGGCCCTTGCCTGGATCACGCAACCCTTATTGAGGGTCACTCGAGGTCATGCAATCTCAATACCGGTGCTAGATCTAGCTTGCCAGTGGCCCAAACCCTTCGTTAGAGTCGGCAAGAGGTTTGATTTCTTTCTAATAAAGAAAAAGAAAATTTAAAGTCAAAACTCTTTGATAAGTTTTTTTTCCATATACCACTTCACCCAAAGTTGTTTTGCAAATGAATTTTTACCAAATGCAATTTGTATATCTCACAGGGCTTTGGCTTTCCGCATTTGCATTATACCTAAAACCCATTTGTAAAGTCGAACCAAACCCAACCTTAATATGCTTGTTATACCAGGCGGTTGGATTATTGTAAATTTTTTTAACGTGTAATAAAAGGTCTCAGAGGATGTTAGGGCACTGAATTGAACATTTACTTTTTGGTTATGTAAACATAAGATTTGGCACATTTTCCTTGTAAGTGATGGAAAAGAGCTTGTCTTTGGATAAGACACGACAGGCCATTCTGATCACAAGAGTCCGATGCCATGTTATCAAGCACAAAGAATTTTTTAAAATGGAGCAAGACATTACATTGGTCAGGAGGGCAAAAGGGTAAAGGAAAGCGAAGGGAGTAATGAAAGAACAAGTGGAAACAAAGGAGGCAGAGAAACTGATGACTTTCCATTTTGCAATTCACCATGCGAATGAGTTTATTGATGCGGAGGGTGCTTCCACTTATGATAAGGCCAATTTGTATCATGAAGTGATCAACACAGGTCTTCTCTAAAAATTCAAAGTCAAAGTCTTCTTAAAATGGCAGTATTGGGACATGCAATTTCCATGATAGTGGTCTCTTGCGTGTGGAAAATTGGACACATAATTTCTATGGTGGTGGTTTCTTGGGTGTAGAAAATTCTTAGTGCTATAGAAATTTCTATGGAAATATCCTCTTGGAACGTCTTGTGCACACAGTGTCTTGCCATGTGTAAAACACCCCATATCACAGCACTCCAACTCTACTTGACAATTGACGAATTTGACTGTTTAAAATTCTTTGAGATATGTACACAAGAAGTGTCAAAAGTTGTGTATGGCGCTCACTTTAGTGCCAAAAGTTTTTGCTAGCTCACTTAAGTGCTAAATCAGAGGAAAAACGATCACTTTAGTGTCAATGGCAAGAAATTCCGGCCAAATTGATTATGTGTAATTTATAATTAAAATTGTAATATGACTTGGCAAAATTTTTTAAAAAAAAAACCCATCCACGTGGCATTTCCACGAGGCATACTTGGCACTGAAGTGATTATTTTTTAACTATAACTAGCATTGAAGTGATCACTTTAAATAAAATTTGGCATTCAAATGATCACTTTTAATAAAATTTGGCACTTAAATGATCAATATTTATAACTTTTGGACGACGTCGTTTAGGGGCAAGTACAATTCACAACCATAATGGCATCTTATCATCGATGAAGCAGTTCACAAACGATTGGGAGTCGAAAGAATCATCAACAAAAGTTTATTCAAACTATTACATGCTCCAATCAATCATGGGGGTTGAAAGTGAGCTGCGATGGCTTGTTTCATCACCTGAGTGGCGTTCGTCAGATTTTGAGAAGGATGAATTAGGTGCAGAAGTGGGAAGCAGAATTCGCAGTTCCGAGTTTTGGATTGAAGGGAAAGAAGTCTTGCATTCTCTAAAATCGATATTTCAAGTACTTCGTCTTGTTGATAGCTATGGCGCTACTTCGGGTTTCTTGTATGCAGCTGTGGAAATGGCAGATGATGCTATTAGACAATTATATGAGATTAATGTACGTAAGTACCAGATGTTACGGAAGAATTTCAAGGACTGGCAGGAAAATATCCATCATCCAATACATGCTGCTGCAGCATTTCTTAACCCTGCTTACATGTGTAGCGAGAAGTTCATAGAGAATCAAGCAATGAAAAAAGGCATGGATTTCATATTGGAAAATTTAGTAAGTGATGAAGAAAAGGAAAATTTTGTGGACGAAATGCTGCTCTACCGTAAAAAAGTGCCAGAGTTGTTCACTTGTACAGCAATGACAATGTTAAGAACATCTCATCCTTGTGAGCATCTATCTTTTAACCAATTAACCGCATTGATTTAATTTCATATCTTATTCATTTTCGAAATGTAAGCTGTATACTAATAGTGTTGCGTATGAAGGTGACTGGTGGGACTATTGCGGTTATGTCCTTCCTGTATTGCAGAAGTACTCAATTCGAATCCTAAGCCAACCTTGCAGCACTTCGTTCTGCAGGCAGAGTTTGAGTGCATTTGAAATTGCTCAAATCAAGAAGAGGAAGCCATTGATACTTGCAGTGACGGACGATTATCTATATTTGAGGTCAAATGCATTACTGATGGAGAATTTCAACGCAATGAAAGAAAAAAATTAGGAAGCCACTTGATCTTGAGAAACTCGGTGAACTTCCTGATTTTACAGAGTTCATCGATGAGAATTTTACTCGTGATCTATTGAACGAAACCATGGTTCCTTTATCAGATGGAGAGCTAAATTGTCGGTAAGAATCTTTGTTGAGATACTTCGCAGATGATTGCGATTTAATTGCATGCCAAGTTGATTTGTCAACAAATGATTCACTAGAGTTAGAATCAAATATGACAGTACTGAATAATAATGTCACTGAGACATGTTTTTTATTTTTTTTTCTATTGATCTTCCACAAGAATTCTCCTCAAGTTTATTTGCAACTCTCTGTTTGGATTAGTGAATTCCTTACGCGTATATTTCTATGTATGGATGAGAGGCGGGGAAGGCAGCATTTCTTTTGATCGTGAGATTGGTATCTGTGTTTGTTTTCCATAGCTTAAAGATCTAAGTGAAATCAATGTGTTCAAGCTAGTGATTGCTGAAAGGCCATAGGTTTTGATCGTCATTTAATTCAGATTACTATGGTAATGTAGATAACCTACTACAATGATTCCATATGTTGGATTTGGCCCTCAGCATTCCCTTCCGTTGTATGACTGCCGTTGGAAAGAAGGCTGTCCTCATAATCGATGTACTAGGCACTATCTTCTGCAGTGCAGATTTCTCTTGGGTAAACCGATAATTTCTTATATCTATTGACAGGTCCGGACCAGTGAGGAAAGATGGTGAGAGTGAAAAGGATTTAGGTCTTTATTTTATAACTAAACTACCGTCGAGCGTAGTTAAAGGTGATGAGGTCGAGGGGGAGAGAAAAGCTCCTATTCATGTTATCTTGGCAGATTCCAGAACTGGTAGGGTTGTGCAATCTGGATCCTTGTCAATGCTGAAGTTGACACTGACATTGATTGAAGGTGACTTTGATGACGAAGCTAATAAAAATTGGACCAGAGAGTTCTTTGAGAGCTATGAATAATGGGGCGAGACGGGAAGAAGCCATCCTTGATTGATAATCCCGATGTGATCCTCCGTAAAGGCATAGGGACATTGGGTGCTATCACTTTTGAGGCCGTAACAAGTGGGACAAGAAGTGGAAAATTCAGGCTTGGAGTCAAAACTGAATCGGGTTGTTGTGAAGGAATCCGTGTCCGTGAGGGTATTTCTAATGCCTTCACTGTCACAGATGGTAAGTCATTGAAGTTGAGACACATGATGACATTATATGCTTTTATGTTCTTTTTTCTCTGCCTTTGTTGTTGAAGATGGTAGGTCAGGATTAATTTTAGAACTTGATGAAAATTATGTTTCTTTGTTCATCCTTCTTCACTTAATAAGATACAAAAACTAGGCTAGGGGACTTGCAAGAGCGGCATCTTGTTTAATGAGAACCCGGTATGCTCTAATTAAAAGGTTTTTTTTTAGAGCAAAGCGGATTCTGCAGTATCTGCATTTCAGGTTTGGTTGCTGTTTGCAGAATCAAAATCCTAGAAATGGAAGGAGTATGCTTGAAAGAAACAACAAACGAATGAGCAGACGGTGCCTTGCCTGTCTGAATTTCCTAGTTCTGTGAAGTTGGAACCAGCGAAACCCGCTCATAGCAAACAAAATGGATTCGGAGTTTCTAGTGTGCCTTCTGAATCAGTTGCTTTAGCAATGACTTTTAAAAATGGCATCACTCTGGCCGCATCCGTGGCCATTAAATTGACGTCAACTTTTACTTAGGGAAGCTGTCTTTTGAGCTCGTCTGAGATTTATGGTAAACTTTAATTGTCATTTCAGCTAGTTAGGTATGTTAAGATGTGTATGAATTTGATTATATTGGAGTAATAGAAAGTGGTATTCAACATTGAACTGTGCTTAGTTGTATCAATATGATAATGACTCACCTAAGTCTATGCAATGCAATTAATATGACCCATGTTTACTTTTTACATCACCATATATTATTTAATTTCTCCATTTTGTTACTTTCTTTGTTCATTGCTCACATAGCTTTGAATTGAAAATATTTTGGAAGCTTTGTCACTATAGAATTTTCCGAGACTACTGTCAATTAATTCAAAACTTGAGTTACTAGATAAAAGCATGATTTATATTTAAATATGATAGCCCTCCTGCTCTTGCATAAATTGGAATGTGACCTAAGATCAAAGCATGAAAATCGATTGTGGAAGAGACAAATAAGGGGCTTGAAGCAATTCAGACCCGGGGCTTGTGATGCTATAATAATAAGTGCAACTTTGAGGGGCCATTGCTAGCTAATCTAAAAACTTAAATTGTTTATGAATGTGTGGTTAATATCTAAATACCATAACGACTAACTTTATCCAATTACTTTATTGTACCATACAAGCAACGAGATATATCAGTAATACTGTCCAATCATCTAATTTGATCTGTAAGCAATTTTCCTGAGCATGATTTTTTTCTATGTAATCACAGGGAGGGCCTCCCCGACGTCTTCCGGTGAACAATTTCTGATAAGTGTAAGGATTTTGCCTTCACAATCACCTCTACTCTCTGCTTCCTCATTTCTCCTTCATCCTTAGACTGAACATGTCCATAGTCGTGTTGTTTTCTTGTCAGACATTGACATGCTGTCTAGCTCCCTAGAATTTGAAAAAAAAAAAAATTGTCACTAAGATTCTTGCCACTTGCAGATACTGGAATTCCGAGATCCACCATCAATGGAATTCTGAGAACCATCAATGGTAGTCATGGAGAAACGATTGTCCTCAAATTGGGAACGTGTTTCGTGTGTGGTGAGCAGGAGCCATTGATGCAGTTTCGGTTGCTGAAACTTCTTGCCCTGATGGAGATCTGCATCTGTCCTTTGTGCGAGACAGATTGAATCAGCATGGAGACAGCACAACGACCACTCCAACTTGGAGAAGACTAACTGGCTCGACCAATCTTCATTTTCATTCTCTTCTCTTCTCCTCTTCTCTTCTCTGTCTTTATTCTCATTTGAGGTGAAAACTCCACTGAAAAGGCATTATGATCAGTTTAGGGAAAACAGCTCCAGTGAAAACAAGAACGACTTTTGACAGGTTTGATTCTTCATTTTTTACTAGCACGCCAAATCTAATCGTCTTTTGCCTGTGCGTTATTCCTTCATTATATGCATGTTAATGTTTCCTATGGTTCATGCTCAACTATCTTATACATATCCCTCTAGGGTTAATTACAAGAAAAAGAAATGTGAAAACATAAATACAATTGCGCTTCTTTATACGTATATTGAATTTAAATATGCGCTGTAAATCTAGATGTGATATACGGGCTCACTGCAGAAGTTATGTCGACTCTCATATTTGAAATGATGTACATATCTTATATCATGTGAGTTGTTTGATTATATCGGATGTTGACACCTCATTTTTGTTAAATAAAAATCATTTTAAAAAATTAATATAAAATTTTCGAATCAGTTTAATCCGACCCACTCGCTGAAATTGGCCCGTTTGGACCTAACCTTTAGCAGAGAGTGAGACACTAGCTTTGAGCGACGAGATCGCAAGAAAATGCTGATAGAATAGGACTGATATGCTGGAGAACAACGTGATATAAATGTCTGTACACCTTACCTTGATCGAGAATTACATCTATCTTGAGTAGGAAGCTAATTTTTGAGTCGCATGGCACCTGTTTGATAAAATGCCTAATAAAGATCCGAATCTCAATTAGTGTTTAAGCTCGAGTTTCATTCATGTTTTCTTTCATGGTTGATGCACTATATCTAATTTTGTGGTTTTTCTCTGCGTTTCTATGTGATTTCGTAGAATAATCATTTACGTCCAAGTCGGCCGTGCATACCTCTCTGCCAGAAAATCCATACCTGTTGCCGGAGAGGCCGGTTTGAGGCTGCCCTTTTTAGTCCGTTCCCCTTCGTTTTAATGTGTATGTCTCTGTTGGCTAGGCTAGAATGGATATATTCATGTTAATAGGTGGTTTCGGACTTTGAAAATCCTTTGCCGGGCCGGATTTATTCCAGCAAATAGGAACCACCGGCCAGCGGGTGGTTGGCGGTAACTGGCATTAAATGGATTAAACGATCGACGGAGGGGTGGCTCGGTGGTGGCCTGAGGGAGTCGTCGTGAGGAAGATGGTGCAGGAAAAGAAAAAGACAAAAGAAATAAAATATATATGTATTAAAAGAAATTATAATGGAATGCGGGTCGGACCCGGCCAAGGGTCCATGGGCTCAGGCCGGGCTGGGCTCATAAGGAAGGTGGGTTAGGCCGAGAATAATAAAAGAGAAATAATGGGCTGGAGACCGGCCCAGGAGAATGGGCTAAACGTTTTGGGTCAGCTAAATTAGAAAAGTGGGCTGATAACAAGATTGGGATGAGTTTGGCTTGGGCCGAGTGCATGAGATTTCGCAGGCTGACTTGCTATGTCTGGGCTGGCCCGAATTTGAACTCTACCCGGACCATTAGAGTCCAGTTTAGACCCAAGTGCGGGCCGGGTTCCCTGACACGGCCCGGAGTCCTTTCCCAGAATTAAAAAAATATTAAAAAATATTAAAAATAATAAAAATATAAAGAATTATAAAAATGATAAAATCGTAGAAAACTCATAAATATTTGGAAAGAAGCTAGAAAAATTAATTTTTTGAGTAGTTTTCTCTTAAGAAGTAAAGGAAAAATCCTTAAAAAATTGAAACTCAATTGAACAAGCCTTTAGGGCTTTACCATTTTTGGATGCCGTTTCCTTTCTTGAGACGATGCTAGGTTATCGCTTGCACTATTCATTTCAATTATATTTGATTGCACCTCCTTCGTTCATTGATTGTTAATTTCATTTTTAGAATGGTTAAGATAAACATTAAAATCTTTGATAGGCTACTCTAATTCTTTGATTAGCAAGTAATTAAATTTAGGTATCGAAAGAGCACTAATTGTATAATTAGCATAATCAAGTCCTCGAACTCTAAATCTCTAGTTGCGCATGCATCAAGACAATACTCCCTGGTTCTGGCTAGGGTTTCTAACTGACCCTCAAATGATAGCTAATGGTGGCTCTTTGAGAGATAGGTTGCGACAATTTAACGACTTCATTGGGGACTTGAGGTCTTTGGCCTAAACGGAATGAGTCTTAACGAGGAGATTTTGAGAGTTTGTAGGCGAGAGTTTAGAATGGCAGAGGCCGTGGGTAGAGCAGCCCTAATGAAGGACCTAGCCAAATTGTTCGTGAATGGCACATTGGGCAAAGGCGATAGGAAAATGGTCATAAGCAAATATCGATTTCTCGATGCATTCTGATATCATAAATAACAAATTTTATGTGACTTGTAACTTTTCATCTACTAGTAAGGTTCATGCGTGATATATAAGTTATATATATATGAGATAAGTTCACTAGAAATCCTAAAATTTATTACGAAAGTATAATTTAATCCTAAAACTTTCAAAAAATACAATTAAGCCTTTTCGTTAACACCATCAACTTAAATAATGGAAAATGCTAACGTGGCATTTATAATTATTATTCTATTCAAATATTATTTAAATTAGTTTAAAAAACTAAAAGGGAGATACTAATTTTTTTTTTTTAAAAAAATTGAGAATAAAGAAAGGGAGGGGCACATTCATCGGCTATGAAGCACTAACACTCTCCGAAAGTCTTTATGTCGTGTCGCACACTTCGACATGCATTCAATACTCTTCGACACTCGATCAATACATGTCAAAAAATCCAACACTTGGTCAACTTTCCTTACACTTTTCAACACTCCAATCTAGAATTCCAATGTGATAGTTCGGAATTCTGACACATAATTCACTCTTTCAACACTTGAGTTCGGAATTTTAACATGTGAGTTTGGAATTCGGACATGTACGATGTCAATTTTTAAAATTTTCAATAAATGATGGGTCAAAATTTAAATATTTTTAAAAAATAAAAATACTAAAATAACAAAGGGGCAAAGAAGAAAAACCTATCTTCTCTTCTTTTTCAACTCTCAATTCCCATGACACTCAATTCACCCCCAAGCTTTTTTCCCCCTTTTCCAATACACTCTGACATGCTAGTCTAAAATGTGGATTGCTTTTTTTTTTTTTTTCCCTCCAAGTTTTATGGATTATTAGAATTGAGTTGAATTTATCTAATTGAAATAATGAATGATATTAACAAATGATGGATTAATGTTTTTAGTGTAATATCATTCTAGGCTCTTATTTATTTATTTGTGAATTTGAATCAAATTAATTTGATTAAAATAATCATAAAAATGATAATTTATCATGTATATATAAATATATACATTTAATACACAACGCGTTTCGACGTGTCGGAATTCTCTATTTTTTTATTAACGACATGTTGATGTGTTGTGTCACATGTCGCATATCAATGTCGATGCTACTTAGTTCGTCAATGGGGGGCTATTACCACCCATTGTTGGAGGGGCCAGCAGAGGCCATCGGCATTGGTGAGGACATTGAGATTTGGGCGCCACTAGCCTTCACCTAGGGCGAGTGACCATTGCCCGCCATGGATGGGGCCTTGTGAGCAACCTAGTGAGGGTTGCCGGCCCTAGGTGAGGGCCAGCGTCGTTGGCAAGGGTCGCCAGACCTCGCCTAGGGGTTGGTAGGTCTCACCCTAGCTAGGTGAGGGTCGGCCACCCTAGCCCAAGGCCGACGATCGGTGGCACCGCTCCATCGGCGATCTATCCCTCCCTTTCTTTATTTTCAATTTCTTTTTAAAATAAAATTTTAGAATTTATTTTTAAGTTTTAAAATTTATTTAAATATTTTTTAATAAAAAATAAAAAAAATGCCATGTAAGAGAGATAAATTAATTTTCAAATGCCACATTGTCATTTTTTGTTAGTTAAGTCAATGGTGATAACGGAAAGACTCAATTGTACCACTATGACAAGTTTTAGAATTTGATTACACTTTTTAAATGTTTTAGGACACAATTACACTTTTGTTACAAGTTTTATGACTTGTGGTGAACTTATTCATATATATATAAAGAACTAATTTTATTTGAAATTACTTAAATGGATAAAATATTGAATGAATATGATGTTAAATAAGAATGACTAAATTAAAGTATTATTTCATTTCGTAATGGAGCTTGGATGGAGTAATTGAAAAATGTTTCAATGTGGAAATGGAAGAAAGAGAGAAAGGGGTGAAAATTTTGTGTTTAGAAGGATTAGGTGATAGCCTAGCAGCAATTGGTCAAGAAAGCTATTTAGTTGGTTAGAGGATGGTAAAGAGAAAAAGCTACTTGATCGGGCAAAGGAGGGGGGTTCTTTTCAACAATTAGAAAATGTTGGAAACACTTTCTTAATGTAAATACCCCTGCATTTTTCTAAAGACGTAGATTGACTCGAGTTTCTCAATGACAACAAATTTTCAGTAAGATTACTAATGGGAGGATGACAATTGAACATTTGAAGTAATTCAGGGACCTAGTCAAATGTATTTAAAGATTAGGAGTGACATTGCACATTAAACATTGATTGAGGTATCTAATTGCACAAATCGAAAATTCAAGGATGATAATTGTACATGAGACAAAGATTTAAGCACTTTTAGTATTATTATCCTCTTAGATTGTGTTTGATAGTCATGTAGTTGCGTATGGATAAGATAAAAAGTGTCCTATCCAATGTTTGGTGATATTCTCCTAAATAGGCAAACTCAAATACGTTCGGATACATTTGGATAAAATGCTAGATTAGGACTCCGACATTGGGGATGGGCTAAACCCGAGCAAGATAAAAAAACATTTAAAGGATTTGTTTGGTCGTTTGTATTTCTAATTAGGATATGACTTAATAGGATAGAATATGAATTCTAGGAATTTTGTTATATCTCATCCACTATTTGGTGAATTATAGTAACAAAGTTGAATATATTCATATCATACAATGTACATTGTTTAATATAAACAGCATATTAATTTAAATAAACCTAAAAATTGACAAATGGAGATTATAAAAATTTCTCGCGATATTTTTGCCTACTTTATTTTTATTTGCTTTTTTATTTCTTTTTTTCCCTTCCATCATTCTCTAATAATTTTTTTTTAAATAGTAAACTGTACTAATATACGTAAAATATTAAAACATCTCAAATATGTAATAAACATAAATTTATATTTATATATTGAATTTATATTATAATATACAATTAAATTTGAATATAAAAATAAACATAAGATGAAATTATTAAACTCAATTGTTATTTTTTTAATTTGAATTTATTATATTATAATTTGAATATTATTTATATTAAAATATAATTTTAATTTTGTTTATCTAAGAAGTTTGTTATTAAAAAAAAATTGTGAATATTAGAAATCATATCTACCTTTATTCCACTTTTCTCATAGGATAATTTTATCCGGCCCATATTCATCTTATATCATACTTTATTTTGTCTTGAGAAGGCACCAAACGCAAGAAAAGATAAATTTTATCTTATCATGAATTTCATCCTGATTGTCAAAAGCAATTTGGGTTCATACCACGAAACACTCTAAACTGGTATACTCGTAATAAGTTTACCACAAACTAATTTTTTACCACAAAAAAATCCCAATTTGGTCCATATATGAAAAATTTACTCAAACTAATTTTTTAACCATTAAAAACCTTAAATTAGTATATTTATGACAATTTTATCCTCTATTAATTTCCGCAGAATTTGTCACATGTATATATATATATATATATATATATATATATATATATATATTTTTTTTTTTTTGGTAAAAGGTAATTAGATAGAAGAGAAAGGCCAGTTACAAAAGATCGGAACCAAACCTACACTCTAACACGAAGAGTGAAGGGGATCCGATGTAAAAGAGGACAAGAAGAAACAAGGAAACAAACAACCAGCACCCGGCGGGACACCATACAGCAACGGCGACCCTCCGAATTCAGCAAGAAGGCAAGGAACGGAGAACGAAAGGCAAAGCGAACGGCTGGACGATCAGTGAGTAGAGAATACCACCGGATCAAATCCCCAACACCTTTGGAGCCTTTGATTCGTCGGAGAAGGCGGGACCTTGGAGAAGGAGATAGCCTTGTCCCTGACCGCCTTAATAAGATGATTTTTAAGGGTAGGGATAGCTATCGCCTCACCCCGAAAGATGGCAGCATTCCTCATCTTCCAGATGAGATGACATAAGGCCCCAAAGGAGAACCGAACCATTCTGTGATAGAAGTCCTTACCACTAAAAAACTTCGTAGACCAGGTAAGTAGTTCCTTCCAGGTTCTGATCTTCCAGGGGATGTTGCACCTGGCAGCCCAAAAGAAGGATAGAGAAGCCAAGGTGCGACACCCAAAGAAGAGATGGTCTACAGAATCCGGGACTTCACTGCAGAAGATGCAAACACAATAATCAATCCTGCCATAGGATAGGAGCATCGACTGAGTGGGGAGGCGGCCTTTAGATAGAAGCCACAAAATAAATTAATAGCAAGGCGCAAGGGCATTATCCCAAACTAGGGAGGCCCATTGGACCGGATTCCTCTTAGTCCCGATGGATTCCCAGGCTGAGGCAACCGAGTAAAGACCCGAGGAGTCACAGCACCAAATGAATTTGTCCTGCACAGATGATAATAACAGCAAAACAATTGACCAGCTATCCAGAAGAGACCTAAGTGCTGCACTAATTGGAGTATAAAGATCAGCAACTACTGCAAAGTCCGGAAGGCCTATAGAATCCCTAAACGATGAGGGAACAAAACCATCCAGAGGGCCACACGGTAACCAATAGTCATGCCATTGCCAACGACCCACCTGAACGAAGAACGGAAGTAGTGTATGAGTTGCAAAATCTTCTTCCACATCCAGGAGCAGGTCCTTGGCCTGTTGGCAATCCAGAAATTCTTCTTCTTTAGAAAAATGGAATGTATCCAACGGCACCATAAGGATTGTTTATCAGAAAACAGAATCCATATGTATTTGACCATGGAAGCCCTATTACCCTGCTTAATATTCCGGATGCCGAGGCCCCCTTCAGCTTTCGGGCAACAAACATTTTCCCAGGTCACCTTGGCGCCTCCTCGACCGAGAGATGTTCCTTTCCACAGGAATTGTCTCATTATCCGCTCAACATCCTCCAGGACCGAAGATGGAAGAGTAAAGACACTCGTCCAAAAGGCTTGGATGGAGTGAATGACAGATCTTATGAGCTGCAATCTACCTGCGAAAGATAAAAATCTATGCGTCCAAGATTGGATTCTGGAGGTAATGCGATCCGTCAGTGCAATGCAGTCCGCTCTATTCAATCTGGAAGAAATGATGGGGACACCAAGGTAACGGACCGGTAATTTCCCCTCCTGGAAGCCAAACGCCCAAAGGATTTTGTTCCTCATAGAAGCTTCGCCACCAGCCAAGAAGATTTCACTTTTGTGCTTGTCAGGGAATAAGCCGCTCCAAGTGGAGAACAAATGAAGCCCTTTTTTTAGCATAACAACCGATCGCCAATCCGCTTGACAGAATAAGAAGACGTCATCTGCAAAAAATAGATGGGAGAGCTGAATCGGTTTGCATCTCCAATAGAACCTGAAGTCCGGATTGGCAGTGGAAGACGTCAAAATGCCGGAGAATACTTCCATCACAAGAGTAAAGAGGTACGGGGACATTGGATCTCCCTGCCTCACGCCTCTGCCCCCCGGAAAGAAACCATGGAGGTCTCCATTAACCGAGATAGAAAAACTCGGAGATCGAACACAAGCCATGATAAGCTTTATAAAAAAGGGGGGAAACCAAAAAGCCTGCAAAACAAGCTCTAAAAACTCCCAGTCAACGGTGTCGTAGGCCTTATGAAAATCCACCTTGATTGCGCACTTAGGCAGGTAGGGAGAGAGGTGGAATCCTACAAACAATTCCTGAGCCAAGAGAATGTTACCTCTCATTCTCTGGCCCTTAACAAAGGCGTTCTGGGAATGATTAATCAGGTCTCCTAAAGCCCCAGCAATTCTATTGGCTAGAATCTTAGTGATCACCTTATAAATCGTGTTACAGCATGAAATTGGTCTGTAATCTGTTACTGCATTAGCATTGGAGACCTTCGGAACAAGCGCCAAAATGGTGGCATTTACCTCTTTTAGAAGCCGACCATTTTGAAAGAAGTCATGAACTGATTCAAGCACAGAAGAACCGATGGAATCCCAGCAAGATTTATAAAATTCAACAGAGAAGCCATCATGCCCGGGGGCCTTACCTTTTGCTAGCGAAAATAACGTGTTCTTGATTTCAAAGTCAGAAACCGGAAGAGCGAGGACACCAGCTTGGTCTTGAGACAAAGGCTTGTGGACATAACGCCGCACCTCCTCAAGGGATGGCCTAACGAGACCTTCCTTCGGCGATAAAAGGTCAGAAAAATAGTCGACAAACACCTGGGGAACCAAGAGCGGATCAGTAGTGACACTTCCAAAAGGATCTTTAACCAAAAGGATTCGATTTAATAGGTGTCTTCTCTTCATAGATTGATGAAAGAACTTGGTGTTCCTATCACCCTCTTTTAGCCATTTAACTCTAGACTTCTGCCTATAGAACGATTCCTCATGGGATCTCAACTTAACAAATACACGGCGACACTCCCTTTCTTCTTGAGTAAGAGTAGAGCTGGCCGGATTCGCTTGGAGCTGAGTCTGGGCAGTTGCCAGAGCTTCTCTAGCCTCCGCAACTTTGATTGAAATGTCAGAGAAGGCGTCCCGGTTGAGAGATTTAAGGAGAGACTTCACCCTTTTGAGCTTCGAGACCAGTTGAAACATAGGAACGCCTACAACAGGAGTACTCCAAGCTTGCTGGACGGTGGCCTTAAAATTTGGGTGATGAGTCCAGAATTCGAAGAACTTAAACGGCTTCCTCCTATTGGAAGGCTGCAACACTCTAACAGTCATAGGACTATGATCCGAAATTCCAGGATTAAGGAAGTTAGCCTCAGAATAAGAGAAGTGAAGATTCCATTCACCTTTGACTAGAACACGATCAATTTTCCTCATTTTCCTCGCCTCACCAGATGAAGTGGACCAAGTGAAGCGGCAACCAACATACCTGAGGTCTACCAGCTCCGCTCGGGACAAGCATTGGGAAAATTCGTCGAAGTAGGGAATCCAGTTCGTGGTACTACCAATGCAATCCGAAGGATCCTTGATTGCGTTGAAGTCGCCAGCCACCAACCAGGGAGAATGACGGAAGGTATCACTATAATGACATAGGTCTTTCCATAGAGGCCGCCGACGGGAGAAAGAGTGCTCCCCATATACAGCAGACACACAGCAGGATATACCAGAACTATTAAACTTAAGCATGCCATGCAACACTTGATCACTTATTGAAATAGCAGAGTAGGAGACGAAGTTTGGGTTCCATCCAACCCAAATCCTGCCGGAGAGAACTCATAGTTCGAGAGCCAATTCCAACCCCTAATAAGGGTGGAAGAGATAGACTCAAAACGGTCCTCAGGCACCTTAGTTTCAATGAGGCCAATGAAACACAAATTATTAGTAAGAGCAAACCGCTTGACTTCAGCCTGCCTAAGGGGATCCAAAATGCCTCGAATATTCCAAAAACCGATAATCATCCAAAAAAACCAAAACAGAACGGGATTACCTCTTCCTGGAGGTCCTCTTCCCCATATCCGATGCTTTCGGGACTACATCAGGAGGGGGGTCAGGAAGGAGACGCAGAACCTGATCCTGGAGGATAGGAACCTTAGTGGGAGGCTTCCCTTTCATGGAAGAATTATCTGCAGACTGAACTTCATCATCGCTGGGGGCACTGCGGATATTAGATTCCGAGATATCCTCCGAACTTTCTGCTAAGGCCAGAGGAATAGGATTTCCTTCACACAAAGGTTGGAGAGATTGAATCTGCTCCTCTTGCCAAACATCCCTGCATTTCAACACATGAACTTCATTGGTAGGAGGAAATAGGCCAGAGGAGGCAGCTGCAGCCGCAGCAGCAGCAGCTTGCCTTGCTGCTTTCTTTTTATTCTTTTTCTTTCCGCGCTTCACCTATTTCCATTCCAGATCTCCTGATATAGATTCAGATTCAGCGATGGGAGGATTAGCCGGATTGGGCATAGAGGATTCCAGGGGGATACCCGTGTTCCTTTTTGGGGAGCTCGACTCCCCTACCTGCTCAGATCTGATGCAATTATGTAGACCGAGGGGCACATCATTCGTGTCCTCCCTACCTGAGGTAGGCTAAATAGCCATCCCTTTGCCTTTATCCAATAAGGGAGCCTCAGCTCTAGGCGGAACTTCCACCTCGACATTCCGGTCAGCTGGCAGGGATGGTTTTGATTCCTTAACAGCATCACTGCATTCGTGTCCGAAGATTCCACACTTCCTGCAAGCAAGAGGCTTCCATTCGTATTCAACATCCACTACAACCAGATTTCCCCAAGTTCCAGTTGAAGAAAGTCATGGATAGGTTGATGCACTGTGATTTCAACACATACACGAGCAAAGGTAAGCATGGCCATCTGCTCAGTCCTCTGGTCCACATAGAGCGGCTTCCTGAGAGCATTGGCTACTTTGCTAATAGAGTGAGCTGACCAGAAGGAGCATGGAAGATTTCTCAACCTTACCCAGATCGGCACCGATTGGAGGGACTCTTTGTTCAACTCAACCCCTGGCTTCCATTGCTGCAGCATCAGGGGAATTCTGGCCACCGTAACAGTCCCTCCCTCTAGGACTTTCCTCCTAAATTCTGGGTCAACAATCCGTAGTAAGAACAATCCCCTGCCATTAGACATCACTTCCAGCAAAGCAGGCCCCCACGCTCTCTTGAGCGACTCATCAACAACCTTGAACGGAAGTTTCTTTCCCATGAAATACCCCACCAGGCAATCATAAAGTTTAGGATCGGCAGCCTCTAGGTCAGATTCGTCCATCTGAATAACAGGGTTAATGTCATAAAGCTTAGGAGTATGATCCAAATCATAGCCCCTGGTGGCACCGCTCGCAACAGCTGCCCAGGTGCAGACTGGAGGTTTAATCGAGACACCCCTGGAGGCACTCCGCTTTGATGTAGACCGGCCCCTACTAATTCCGCGACTTCGCACAGGGCCCGACTGCTGTCGCGAACCCGCAGCTCCAAACGAAGGGATTGGGGGTTTACGGGACTGATCATTGCGCGGATTAACAATAGCCGAGGGACCAGCCATAACAGGAGGGGAATACGTTCGCTTACTCGGCCCTTCATCACCTGAATGACCCCGAACAACCACCGACTCCATAACAGCAGACCCGAACGACAGAACTAGAGAAACCCTAATCCATCGCACAGCAAGAATTTTCGGAGAGAAGACGTACCAGGCTACAATGCAGCAGGGTTTGGAGAGCTGAGAAAGGTGCTTCTTGGTGTGAGAGATCGGGCTCAAACGACGGTCAACTCCCGCGGAACCACCAGCAAACGGATGCGCAGGAACAGTGCGGAAATCGCCCAGTAGAGAGCATTCCGTGAACAGTAACTTTTAGGGCCTTTCTGCATCCTCGTCACAGGTATATTAGTTTAAGGTTTTTTGTGATAAAAAAAATTAGTTTAGGGTAAATTTATCATATGTGTTTTATTTTGAGTTCCATGGTATTAACCTAAAAATTAAAAAACAACTTAACAATTCCTCTTATCTTCCAAGAGACTGGTGGAGCGACCATTGGGTATTGCTTCGCCACGAGCGCACGGGGCCAATTGTCATCACTTCTGACTACCCGCCAACCACAGTGGTCATCACCACCAGCTAGTGATCATGTTCCTACGAGTGAGGGTGAAAAGGGATTTAAAGATAATAACCAGGATTGCTACGAGTGAGGGTGAAAAGGGATCTAAAGATAATTACCAGGATTGCATAGATCACCCTTTCCACCGCCTCTTGTCACGTATGTCCTTCACATTGAGCTCGAACTTTCACGCACGACTCATAAGCGGGCTGCTCACTAGCTCATCTGCAAAGAATGGCCAGCACACCATCAGCTTCCTAGTGACCATACTCCCGAGTGTCGAGTTCCACCTACCGCACATCAAGAACGCAACAACGACACAATGCTTTTTTCGATGATGAAGTCCGGCCGCATAACCCACAGAAGTGCCTCCCGCTGTTCACAAGGCCGTAGTAGAATTCCGTGAACTTGTGTCTATTGACAGTCATCGACTCTGTGTCGATTGAAAGTCGGTCATGCTCCCAAAGTCGACTTCCCAGAGACATGGTCAGGAGGGTTCGAGCCTCGTATAGGAGGAGCTAGTTGGAGATGGAATTTTCAAAGATTTTCCAAGATTTTCAAATGAAAAAAAGATTTTTCAAGATTTTCAATCCTATTTTAAGTTGCGAATTTTCAAAAAATTTCAAAGATTTCAAATCCTATTTTTGAATGCACCAACTATATCGTATGAAATTTTTACAATCAGGAAATATTTGAAAGATTTCAAATTCCCTTTATCCCATTCCATTCCAATTCGAATCCACATGACCAAATGCAACTTTGAAAAATTCATATTACCAATGGATGACGTCTATAGGTGTTATAGTACGATAACGGCTCATCACTACTTCCTTGTTAACCCATCTTTTTCTGCCCTTCGTCTTGTTTTGATAAAGATCTACTCTATATATTTGGTCAGTCTAAGATCTACTATATTCGAAGTGTCACTTTTATTTACTCAAATATTGCGTAGGAAAAGAGCAGACGCTTTGCACATGGGAAGAAATTTAAGAACAATAGATATGTCAGGAAAAAAATTGATTTGAAGTTTCATCTGTTTAGGAAATTAAACCCGATCTATTTTGCAAGATGAAGACGATTTCACTCATCAAATATATGACGAAATCTGAATTTAATATTTTTTTTTTGGTTGGTGTCTGAATTTAAATTTAAAAAGTATTATATACATAAGAACGTATGATTCCACTATTAAAAATCAATTTACTTTCAAATTACAATTTCATGAATAGTTTACTATGACGTGGGTATCACTCAATTAAATAATACGTATGGATCCTTTTATGGATTTTATTCGTAAAACTTGAAAAAGAAACTATCTTTTAGATTTGGTTTATGCTATAGAAAGATTTAAATCTTAGAACATCAAACCAAGAGGGAGCTGTATCGTGCGGCCGAAAATATTCATTCAAGAAATTTAAAAGAAGCAATAAGATTTGTGAAATAACCTGTTGAAAGGGGATTTTGGGGTGATCTTACATCGGAAAGGAAACAGAACCCCCAAAAGTTGTCTTTCCTCACATAAGAAAGGACCTGTCTCTGTGTTTTGAGGAATAAATTAATCACAAAAGTTGCACACCAAGCAAATTGATCATTGGATCTGCGACGAAGAAATGGCGAATTGGCAAAAGCTCCCGCAAGAGATCCTAAAACTCATCGCATGTCGACTAGCCATAGAAGACTTTTTACCTTTCGGAGGGGTGTGCACCTCATGGCAGTCCGCAGTACGTCGAAAGCCTACTGCCATCAAAGAGTAGTACAATGCGAGGTGGAAAAGCCGGCTCATGACTTATGGGTACAATGTAGCTGATTTCTCCGGCCCCTCTGCGGGGAGAATTTACACAGTGCGGTTGCCAGGATCTCCTGCCCAGACCTTGTCTGAACTAGGATGAATGCTCGCGTCAAAAGGGAGCAGTGAATATCATATCTTCAATCCGCTTTTGGGCGTCAGCATCGAACTTTGAGGCATGAAAAATGGACTGCCCGAACCGCCCGAACGGGATTGAACCAGCTAGTTCAGTCCGATTTGAGGAGTGTCGGTCTGATTCCCACTTCCTAAAAGTGGAATCGATGTTCAGGTAGTTCAATTTCCAGTTTTAAAGAGGAAATCTTTCTATTATTTTTTATTATTTTCTTAAAAAGAAAAATGAACAGCTTTTTTTAATTTCTTCATGACATATAACAAGTAATAGAAGAAAAAAAAAAAGTAACGGGCTCCATTGGATTGGACCCGACTAATGGTTGAGTTCAATTCCCGTTCTACCTTGAAATTGGACCGAATTGGGAACCAATCACCCCTAATCGAACTCTTCACTACGAGTCACACCACATTGTGGAACTGGAGAGGCTCCAGTGCGGCCCCCATTTTATCAGGATGATGGCGCTGTCCTCAAGCCCTTATATGTTTAAGAGCTACATGGTCATGATCTCTTACACCAAATCACCAGGGTTTGCCTCTCCCAGATCAGGAGAAGATTCGTGGAATCTGCGTCAGTTCATCGTCCTTCGACTGAGTTATTACAATGGGCTATTTGTGGCCTTGGATGCGCATGGTCAAATAATGACATTTAACGAGAGAAAGCATCGCATGGAATTGCGACTAGTTCTAGGGCTAAATTATGTTGAATGTCTTGGCGGCTTTGACTTTATGGGGCGAAGAGCATGGACCAAAAAGATCCGAGTTTCGAAGTTGATTTGGAGAAGGGAACTCAAGAAGAGGTTTAAGAGCTTAGGAAACGTGTCTCTCTTCTTGAAAGTTCAACGCGGAGTCTTGTCTTCCCGAGATCAAGCCGTACCATGTCTATTTCATAGATTACAAAGATGAGAGAAGAAGAGTTACAGCATGGAGGACGGAAAAGGCGGGACACACTTTGATGCAACTAGCAGTCACATCTATGAAACCGAATGGTTCCAACCTAATTTTTGAACTTAATGTTTGAGTTTTTTTTTTTTTCCTCTTCCTCACTATGAAGATTTTGATGTCAAACCCAGGTCCAGTATTAAAAACTCAGCCATACATTAATCATTGGGAATCAACACGCAGCATGCCATTGACCTGCACCAGTTCACATCCAGTCAGACCAGTGCATTATGCACCAGATCCGGTCGGTTACATTTACAATGATATTCTTCTCATGACATGATTCTGTATAGAAAAAACTTCTCAAAGTTAAGGTAAATACAGCCTGCAATAAACAGAATAGAAGACCTAAATTTATACGAGTATGAGGGGAATTCCAGTATCATAAGCGAGACCATAAATAGAAAGCCCAAAATAAAATGATTTTACTCACCTGAAGGCACTGACCAGTAACAATTATTTTAGTAGAATTACGAATCTTGCGAAGCATTTCCTTCGATTTGAATCTTATGGTCCTTAAGAACAAGAATATATTTTTAGAAATTGGATCAGTACTTAATGAATCGTATCTCCTTTAGCATTTACATAAGCATATTGAAAATGAGAATTAGGAGACAAAACTACAAATGAGTTATATTAATTTCATATGGCTTAAGTGGTAAATTAGGTTATAGTTTACCAGTGGGGATATAGATATAATAGTACAAAGAGTGTACATATGAAAGAAAAGAGTGGTCTATATGTTAAGCTCTTATAATTTAAGAAAGTGATTGATTCCCCCGTGCCCCCGTGCCTTTTATTTATTTATTTATCGGAGTGCACATATGAATTCGCTATTATATAAAATTATGATTTAAGTGTTGAAAGTTAGTTTATCTTTAAATTATAATTTCACACGTCATTTTTTTTTTTGCCACATCATTTATTATGTACAATTATCATATATTTGCTTTCAAGGAAAACAAGTTTCTTATTGAAATGGTTCATATAGTTTTTTTTTCTCAAAGTATTGAATATTTTAGGAATTATGATTTGAGTGTTACAAGTCAATATACTTTTAAATTACAATTTCATGCGTCGTTTACTATGAAACAATTACCATTTACTTAAATATTTTATGTAAGAGCTCTTGATGAGTTTTTATTCATAAAAACTTGAAGATGAACTATCTCGTAGATATGATGTATTCTATAGAAAGATTTGAATCTTATAACATTAAATAAGAGTAAGCTTTATCTTGCCAGCCAGGACAAAGGAATATCCATTCAAGAAAAAGAAATTATCGAGCCATAAGTTTTGTGAAGCAATTTGTTGAAAGAGGAAGTCGGATTGGGGTAATCTTACACTAAAAAGGAAACCGAATTCCCAATAGTGGTCTTTCCTTACATAAGCAACGACCTGCCTTAGATAAGCATGGACCCGCCTCATGTTTTGAGGAATGAATTCATCAAAGAAGTTGCATACCACGCGACTTGGTCATTCAATCTATGACCAAGTAATGGTGAATTGGGAAGAACTCCCACGAGAGATCCTAGAACTCATTGCTCGACGGCTAGCCATAGAAGCCTTTTTAGCTTTTCGAGGGGTGTGCACATCATGGCGGTCCACTGCCGCCAAAGAGACGTACGACACCAAGTCGAAAACGCCGTGGCTCATGATTTATGCGGACAACCAAAGAGCTGAGTTCCGCAGCCCCACCACAGGGAGAATTTACCCGATGCAGGTGCCAGGATCTCATGTCCGGACCTTGTCTGCACCAGGATGGATACTCGCGTCGCAGGGGGACAGGGAGTACCATATCTTCAATCCGCTTTCGCGCGTCAGCATCGAACTCCCTGCCTTGAAGAAGCTTCGCCGCAAGTCACGTCTCAGGGTGCAACTCGATGGGCCGAAGAGGCTCCAGTGCCGCCATCCCAGAATCAACAGGATCGCGTTGTCCTCAGGCCCTTCTTCAACCAGGAGCTACGTAGTCATGATCCGTATTCATCAGAGTCTTGGACCACTAGGGTTTGCCTTCCACAGATCAGGAGAAGATGCATGGACGGCAGTGAGTCCAGCGATGTATCTGCGTCGGTCCACCATCCTTCAACTGATTTATTACGATGGGCTATTTGTGGCCTTGGATGCGAACAGTCAAATAATGACTTTTAACAAGAGAAATCATCGCATGGAATCGCGACAAATTCTAGGGCAGAACATTTTCGAGGGTCATCCGTATCTCGTTGAGTGTTCAGGTACTTTATTGGCGGCATGGGCGATATGGGGCGAAGGGAATGGACCCGTGAAAAAGATCAGAGTTTTCAAAGTTGGTTTGGAGAAGGGAACTGAGGAAGAGGTCAAGAGCTTGGGGAACGCATCTCTCTTCTTGAATGGCAACTCTTCGTTCTCGGTGGAGTTCAAAGCCGAGTCTTGCCTTCTCGGGGTCAAGCCAAACCACGTCTATTTCAAAGATAACATAGATGAGAAGAAGAAGAGTTACCGCATGGACAACGGTGAGGTTGGGACATACTTCGATGCAAGTAGCTGTCACGATTATGCAGCCGCATGGTTCCAACCTGATTTTAGTACTTTCTTATGATCAATTTTATTTTTCTCTTCCTGAACGCGAAGATTTTGAGGAATCGACTGGAGTAGCCCATCGTCGCTATAAAATTTATTCATGGCTAACTTTGCTGTATTGCTTTAACATATGTATCATAAGAAATTAGTGGCCACTTTGTACTTGCAATTATTGGAGAGAAAAATAGCGTACGACACTTACTTAAATGTCATAACTTTTTCTTCCACTAAGTTTAGTGCCACATTAGAATAATGTCAAATAAATTGATTTTTTTTTTAGTTTGTTTCATTCTTATTTTCCTTTTTCCCTTGATTTTTTAGGGCCGGTGAGGGTCAAGCCATAAAACCCTCGCCCAATCTGCTGCGAACAAGGTTGCAAAGGTCCTCTCTTTAGCCTTATGTCTCCTATCCCTAGAAGGTCTTCCTCCACTGATAATTTTTTTTTTTCTCGAAAAACTCCATTTATTTTTATGTCAATGGCAAGCCTATACTTCTTGGTTTCAATAGGACTTTTTTTTTTTTTTTTTTTTGGGTCGAACAATAGGACTCATGAGCAATATTTCTAACATGGCAAGGGAATAGATCAATCCTCTATCCATAGAGTATATTGAATGTACAAAATTCGCTATAATAGAGTTTCTCTTACTCTTTTAAATGGCTACTATTGGAGGAATTTTTCCTGCGTTGCTGACGATTTAATAACTTGCCCTGTAGCTCCAAAATATTCTTGTTTCTCATGTAAAAGAGCAACATAATACCGAGTTTCACAAGTTTAGATTGGGAAAGCATGGAGGGAGTGAGGGAAACGTAACTTTTATAATTGATAAAGATGGAACACGTCCAGTTCCTTTTGATAAAACTCTGGTCAATTCTTTCACATGCAATACCCAAATCAATATACCAAGGAGTAGAGTAAGGAAAACCAAGATGAAGCCACAGCGTAATGTCTTAAAAAATATGACCAGCTTCTCCAAATATGAACTTGCCAGCATTATATGCTAAATCAGGACAATCCAAGTTGGGGTAAGAATAGTAGAGGTGACACTACAACTTGGGTAAGAATAGTAAGAGTGTTATATCTTTTGTACAATGCTCATTTGTGTGCCATAACTTTTTTGTCGCTCACTTGAATGTCACAAATTTGAAAAATTGATCACTTGAGTATTATCAACAATTTGTCTTGCTAGAAAATTGGACATGATAGCCAGTCGTCCTACGTGGCTTTGACAGCGCTAATTTGAATAGCTTTTTTAATATCTTTTAATATTTTTAATCATTTTTTTATTCTTTTGAATTTTTTTAATTATTATTTTGCTTTTTAGGGCTGGCGAGGGTCATCAGAAACCCTTATCGGCCGCGAAACCCTCGCCCTTTATCATGAAGGCCCTCACTAGACCTAGGCAAAGGCAGCGTTGCCCAGATCCAGCAAGGCTACGATAGCCTCACCTAGGGCCTTTGTGGCCGAGGGTGAGGGTTTTCTGGTCAGCGAGGTTAGTGACCCTTGTTATCCACCAAATAGGCCCTAGAAGTAGCTGCCCTAACCAGCCCAGTGCACACACTAAAACCCCAGCCCATTAAACATTGAGAGACGGGGAGAAAAGCACCGCGAGTCAGAGGGGCTGGTGACCGATTTTGTCTTCTTTCAGAAATTGGGGGGTTTTTCTCAGGAGGTGGGAGACAAACAGTGGCGACAGGGAACGATTTTGAGGAGGTGGGGACTACATTTTCTCCATTTTACATCGAGAGCACCATTGCAGAACTCACGCAGAGAGGGAGAGCAAAGGACAATAGAGAAGGGAGTTGTTTGGTCAGAGTTGCTCCCATAACAAATATCCACCATTGCCAAAATGGGTCAGCAAGGCTTAGCAAGGGCCCGTAGTGAGGGTCGCGTTAACCCTTGCCTAGAGTGAGCGATCATAGCCCTTCGTCCAGATTTGAGTGAGGATTGCTGGCCCTCCCCCAAATTAGGCGGCCCTTGGCTAGATCGGGATGAGGGCTAGCCAATGCGAGGCACCCTTGATGCTATCTAGTCAAGGGCCAACGACCCCTACCAGCCCTTGTTGAGCCCCAGTTGACACTTTCTAGTGACGGTGGGGCGACAACGACAGCCCTTGCCTTTGCCCTTGCTTTGTTTTTTCTTTTTTGTATTTGCAAAAAAAAATGCCCTTTTTATCTTATAATTTTATTTGATAAGATTTTGGTTAAAAAGTAGGATTTTAGCTAAAACGACAACATTTTAGTCTTATCTTTGATACTTTAATACGGTCAATGCTGCGTAGAAGAGAGAAAATATTTAAAAAACTACATCAGCATTTTTCTTTAGTATAATTGGATGAAGTTAATAAAAGAATTTAATTACACTTTCGTGATAAATTTTAGAACTTCTAATACATTTATCCATTTTTTTCTTTAAATTGAAAAACACGTAGTGACTAATAAGTAATATTTTTTATTTGAGTAACTTTAAACTAGAAAAATTAGACTCTGACCTTTCAATAGTTAGCAAATTATCTATGTTAATAAAGTAATTTTAACCTCATGTCATAAATAAATAAAAAAATTGACCATTTTCTTGACAAATTTTAGCATCAGAGAAATTTTTTTATGTGGGTAATAACTTTTTATTCCACGGATGAATAGTCTTTGTATATATATATATATATATATATATATATATATATATATAATTTTGAATACATGTCTACTTTTTATTCATTGGAAATAGTTTAATTCAAACGTGAGAAACTTGTTGTAGCCAGTTAAAATTGGAATAAGTTATCTGTGCTTTGGTTTGAGTACAACAAGAGGGGTTGGATAATGTAAAAAGGAGAAGAATAGCTCAAGACCGTTGCGAAGCTAACGAAACCGACGAAACAAACGAAAGAGCCGTGACTTTGAAAAGAACCCGTACTTTTGCTTTCGCAACCATTCGCGTATGTACGCGTGTGAGTGAACGAAACGTGCCCTGCCAATTTGACGCAGACCGCGGGAAAAAAGAAACATTAAACAATGTTGACCGCAGACCAAACCAGAAAGAAGCAAAAAAGAAACACAGCACCCCTATATAAACTGGCGAAATCCAAGCACCTATCCAAGAAGCGCTCTCTCTCTCTCTCTCTCTCTCTCTATCTCTCTCGCTGTCCCCGACTTTCTTGCAATGGTGGCGCAGTGGCAACCCTTGCCCTTTTTTTTTTTTTTCTTTCTTTTTTGTAATTTTTTTTAAAAAAGTGCCTTCTTATCTTATAATTTTATTTAATTAAGGTTTAAAAATATGATTTAAGCTAAAACAACGACATTTTAGTAAGGTCGATGCTACTTAAGAGAGAGAAATTATTAAAAAAAATGACGTCAACATTTTTCATTAGTCTAATTGGGCAGAGATAGTAAAAAGGCTTAATTGCACTAATTTAACAAGTTTTAAGATTAATCAATTTCACTTGCATGACAAGTTTTAGAATTTCGAATGTATATATCCCTTTTTTTTCTTCAAACTAAAAAACACGTAGCTATTGATGAGTAATATTTCTTATGTGATAAGTAACTCCAAACTAGAAAAATTAAACTCCAACCTTTCAATAGTTAGCAAATTTTCTATGTTAATGTTAATTTTAATACCAATAAAATTTTAACCCCATGTCATAGAGAAAAAATTGATCATTTTCTCAACAAATTTTAGCATAAGAAATAATTTTTTTTATGTGGGCAATAACTTTTCATTTCAAGTAATGTTCATGTGCGGATGAATAGTCTTTTATATGTATATATCAAAATAATTTTGAATACATGTAAATGTCGGTAACTTTTTATTCGATGGAAATAGTTTAATTCAGACTCGCGTGAGAAACTTGTTATGGCCGGTTACAATTGGAATAAGTTATCTGAGTTTAGGTTTGAGTACACATAAAAGATGTCTTGGATCCGACGAGAGTGGCTGGATAATGTGAAAAGGAGAAGAATAGCTCAGGTCCATCGTGAAGCTAACAAAACCGACGAAACAAACGTAAGAGCCGTGACTTTGAAAAGAACGCGTACTTTTGCTTTCGCAACCTTTCGCGTATGTACGCGTGCGAGTGAACGAAACGTGCCCTGCCAATTTGACGCAGACCGCGGGAAAAAAAAAACATTAAACAATGTTGACCGCAGACCAAACCAGAAGGAGGCAAAAAAGAAACACGGCACCTCTATATAAACTAGCGAAATTCAAGCGCCTATACAAGAAGCTCGCTCTCTCTCTCTCTCTCTCTCTCTCTCTCTCTCTCTCTCTCTCTCTCGCTCGCTCTTCCCGACTCTCTGTAAATTGCTCTTCCCTCTTCAGGTGTTGCGCCGCGAGAAATTTCGCTTAACTCGGCTTCTTCTTCGTGCTACTATCAGGTCTCTCTCTAGTCTCTCTCTCTCAACTTCTATGGATGTGAATATGAGCGACGATAGTTGGTTGAGGAATTCCGGGCGTTTCAATTATTTCAAGCGCTTTCCTCATTTTTGTAGTCATGTTGGTTTTGAGTGGTTAGCTGCAATTCTAGATCCTCCGTCTTGCTCTCAAGAAGCAAGCTAGTGTCCAACGTTGAAGTGAATTTATGCGTATAAGAGAATTCCTAATTAGAGAATATTAGTGACAATATTAGATCTTGAGTATATCATTTGTTTCGGTATTTGCTAAATAGCAGATTTTCATGTTAGATTAATATAGCTAATTCTATTTCTTTCCTATACTTATTGTCTGGGGATAAATGCCCCTAAATAAACTATTATTGTGTAAAGATGTAGCCTTTGACTAAATTCCGTGTTCCTCTCTCTTGAAGAACCCGGACCATTTATATATAGCTAGCAATCTCATTTAATTTTGAACTCAAAATATTGAATTTCATTTTTCCTTCAAGATATTACAACTTCTATCTCTGTTCAATTGAAGGTCAACTTAAATATCAGTCCTATGAATTGGAGCTCTCATAACAATGTGTGTATATATTCATAGTGGGAAAAAAGCTTCCGTAAGTTTTGTTGACCCACAAACAATTCTGGTGAAACTCCCTCGTTTTGATGAAGGAGGGACATTAGTGTGAATGTCAATTGCGTGACATTTCAGTGCAGGGGTTTAATTATTGCTTAGCAAAGATTTTAAGGCAATATGTGGGGCTAAACCTTACTGGCATATACTGTAAGACATGGGTTGTGTTATCAATAACTTGACTATTGAAGGGAAAATTTAATTCGCTCTTCTTTTGTGTATATAGGCCAAGGAAGTAGACATGGTCAGAAAGAGAGATCGATTTTGGGAATATGTAGAGCCTCTGGATGGCAAATTTAAGTGCAAGTTTTGCAATAGAAAATTTGCTGGTGGTATTCCGAGAGTTAAATCACATTTATCTGGAATTAAAGGCGGTGGTATAGATATATGCACCAAGGTCCCTGAAGATGTTCAAATTGCTGCTACTGAGGCAAGTCCTGGTCTTAATAAGAGAGCGAAGGATGAAGCCTGTTCAGGTAAGACCGAAGAGACTTTGCTAAAAATGCATATCAGTAAGGACGGCGTTATGCTGGATAAATTGCTCGTTAAGTTCATCCTGTTGAATGGTGAGGATGTCGACATTGTGCGGAGGCCATCCTTCATTGACTTTGTGGATGCTGTGGCTAAACATGGTTCCCATTATAAGTTGCCATGTTGTTCAGTAATCAAAACAAAGTTAGTGCCTGATTTGGAAAAGGAAATTGGAGAGTATGTGGCAAATGTGAAGAAATCATGGGTTAGAACTGGCTGCACACTCATCAATAATGTTTGGCAGCTTGAGAAGAGATCCTTCATGTCTATTGTTATAGATGAAGCCAAATATTTCTTTTTAGGGACTTTTTTTTGTCTTTTCTATTAGATTTCCTTTTAGGTTAAAAGTGGTATCTTTATATTAGCGATGGCAAAACCCTAGCCGTCAAGACGCTAGAAAAGGAAATAGAGAGGCAAGAAAAAGAGAGAAGAAAAAAGAGAGTTTTTTTCTTGATGAGGGTTCTCAATCTCTTTGTGCCCTGATCTTGAGAGAAGATCATCGTTGTATTCCAACTTTTTCGAAGTTTAGTGGATTCGCAGAGTGCCTTGCGCGGAGACGTAGCCCAGGTTTGGGTGAACTTCGATAACAAATTTTCTGGCGTGTTCATCTGATTCTGTTCTTTTATTACTATATTCTGTCTGGTGAATTGTTTGCAAGCGTTATTTTTTGTGGAATCGACGTGCGATTTTGTAACAACTGGTATCAGAGCCTGGGTTGGCTAATCGAGAACATCGAGGGTTTTTCGGTGACGTTCGATTGAAAGCAAACAGGATGGCAGAAGATAAAATCAGAATCGATAAGTTCAATGGAGAGGATTTCGGATGGTGGAAACTACAAATAGAGGATTATCTTTATCAAAAAGATCTCTATGCACCACTTGAGGGTTGGAAACCCGAGATGGCGGAAGTGGATCCGACAGCAGAAGCCGGATGGAAAATTCTTGATCGAAAGGCATTAGGTGCGATTCGTCTAGGGTTGACAAAAAAGACAGGGTACCACATCGCGAAAGCAAAAACTGCAAAAGAAGCCATGGATATTCTAACGAATATTTTTGAGAAGCCATCCACATCAAATCAGGTATTTTTGCTGAAGAAACTGGTTAATATGAAGTTATCTGATAGAGGTTTTGTGGTAGAGCATATTAATAGTTTCACGCAGGTCACGGGTCAATTGGAATCCGCAGGCATAAATTTAGATATGAAGCTTCAAGCTTTATTATTTTTATGTTCTCTTCCAAAAAGCTACAATAATTTAAAGTGCAGGGAATTTCGAGCACCATGAAGGATGATTTAACTCTTGATGATGCTGTGAGTAGTATCATGGATGAAGAGATGTGAAGGAAAGTCTCAGGTGGAGATAATTTTTCTGCATCTACATCTTCAACGGCACTTGCAGTGGAGAACCGTGGAAGAAGTAAAAGTAGAGGAAATTTCAGCGGGCGTGGCAGATCACAATCAAGGGGTAAGAGACAGGTTGCAAAAGATGAGTGTTAGTTTGGTCACCAAACTGGACACCGGAGGTTTTAGTGTCAAGCCTACAAAAAGAAGCAGCAAGATGAGAATTAAGGAGGTAGTGTGGTTAGCGATGAATCTTCGATAGATAACTTATGTTTGTCTGCAGAGTTTGACTTGACAACAGATAAATGGTTTATTGATTATGGTGCTTCTTTTCATTGCACCTTGCAAAGAGACATATTTGATGATTATGCTAGTAGAGATTTCGAACAAGTGGTTGTGGGAAACGGCCACATATGTCCCATTGTTGGGAAATGAACTGTGACTGTGAACATCTCAGGTGGAGGACGTCTAGTTTTGCGTGAAACTAGGCATATTCCGGAATTAAAGAAAAATCTGATTTCAACCAGTAAACTTGACCAAGAAGGTTTGGTAATAACCTTTGGATGCGGAGAGTGGAAGATAACCTCAGGGGTAAGAGTAGTAGCAAAGGGAAAGCGTACGGGTACACTTTACCTTCTCCAAGGAGACAATATCAGTGATATGGTTGCAACTACAATGGCTATAGGTAATTTATCTACTCTTTGGCATTATCGTTTGGGACATCTTGGTGAAAAAGGTGTAAAGCAGTTACACTCGAGGAAATTACTTCCAGGTTTGCAAAAAGTTGAGTTAGATTTTTGTGAGAGTTGCATTTATGGAAAACAAAAGGTTGTTAGTTTTCAATTGAATGGGCGACAAAATAAAGGCCAAAAGCTAGAGTTGGTTCATACTGATGTATGGGGACCTGCTCAGGAACTCTCTTATGGTGGTAAGAGATATTTTGTCACATTCATTGATGATGCAACAAGGAAGACTTGGGTCTATGCTCTTAAAGAAAAATCAGAAGTATTTGGGATGTTCAGAATGTGGAAGACCATGGTAGAAAAAGAAACAGGTTATCAGATTAAAGCTTTGAAATCTGATAATGGTGGTGAATACACAAGTAAAGAATTTGCAGAATATTTGAGTCGAGAAGGCATACACGGGTTAAAGACTGTTCCTAGAACTCCTCAAGAGAATGGTGTAGCTGAAAGGATGAACATGACTATTCTAGAACGTGCGAGATGCATGAGACTACACGCGGGTCTCCCGCTACACTTATGGGCTGCCACAGTTGATGCAGCTATTTATCTTATCAACAGAAGTCCATCTAGTGCGTTGGATGGAGAAATACCACAAGAGCGGTGGTTAGGTAAAAAGATTAATTATTCACATCTAAAGGTGTTTGGTTGTATTGCATATGCTTTGATTGACAAGGAGGATAGGAAAAAGCTTGATGCTAAGTCCCAGAAGTGCGTCTTTATCGGATACGGTGGTGATGAGTATGGCTATAGGCTTTGGGATTATGAGAATAACAAAGTCATCCGCAGTCGCAATGTGGTATTCCATGAAGAAAAGATGTACAAGGATCATCAAACAGAGCATGAGAAGGTAGTACAACCAGAATATGTTGAATTAGACACAATGCCCGTGAAGATGTTTCCAGTAGATCAAAGTGCACTTGAAAGAGAGGTTCAAGATGAGCCTATTATTAGTGAAGAGGTAGTTCAAGAGAATGCAGTGATTGGAGCAAACTAATGACCCTGAAAGTACCTGTCTTGAGAAGGTCTACACGTGTGAGAAAGCCAAAGGTAATTTTTGATCCATCAAGCTAATATTGTTCTGAGCCATGTCTTATATACAGATTCGGGAGAACCGGAGACTTACGATGAGGCAAAGGCAGACACGTCTCACTTGCAGTGGGAGTGTGCTATGAAAGACGAGATGAGCTCGTTACTTCAAAACAAAACTTGGGAGTTGACTAAGTTGCCCACAGGTAAAAAAGCTTTATTGAATAAATGGGTATACAGGATTAAGAATGAAGCAGATGGTAATATTAGATACAAGGCGAGACTTGTAATAAAGGGATTTTGTAAAAAAGAATGGATAGACTACTCCGAAATATTTTCACCCATAGTGAAAATGACATCAATTAGAGTTCTGCTAAGTATAGATGCAGTGGAGAATCTTCATCTTGATAGTTAGACATAAAAATAGCATTTGTACATGGTGACCTAAATAAAGAACGATACATGGCACAACCTAAGTGTTTTGAAGTCAAAAGTAAGGAGCACATGGTATGTCGCTTGAAGAAAAGCTTGTATGGCTTGAAACAAGCTCCGCGGCAATGGTACCTAAAATTTGATGGTTTCATGCAAGAAAAAGGATTTGCACACTGTGAGTCTGATCATTGTGTTTATTTTCGCAAGTATGATGATGGTGACATTGTGTATCTCTCTTTATATGTGGATGACATGCTGGTGGCTAGTTCCAATATGAAGAGAATCGTAGAAGTGAAAAAGATGTTATCATCACAGTTTGCTATGAAAGACTTGGGAGAGGCCAAGAATATTTTAGGCATGAAAATCATCAGGGACAGGAAAAATAAGAAATTATGGTTGTCGCAAGAAGACTATGTGAACAAGGTGTTAAAGAGATTTAACATGGACAAGGCAAAACCGGTTGCAACTCCTCTAGCGAATCACTTCAAACTTTCCAAGGATATGTGTCCAAGCACTCAGGCTTTGAAAGATGAGATGGCGGTAGTTCCATATGCATCAGCAATGGGAAGTTTGATGTATGCCATGGTGAGCACAAGACCAGACATTGCACAAGCAGTGGGAGTTGTGAGTCGATATATGCAAAACCCAGACATAAAACATTGGAATGCAGTGAAATGGATATTGAGATATCTAGTAGGTACTTCCAATCACTCACTTTGTTATGGTGGTATATCTCTAAAGTTGTAGGGTTATGTAGATGCAGATCATTCGGGTGAACGAGATAGTGGTAAGAGTACCACTGGATATGTCTTTACAGTTGCAGGTACAACAGTGAGTTGGGTATCTCAACTACAAAAAGTAGTGGCTTTATCGACAACAAAGGCAGAATATGTGGCGATCATAGAAGCCTCCAAGGAAATCATGTGGTTACAAGATTATATGGAGGAGTTACATCGAAAACAGCCAGTCAGTACACTTTGGAGTGATAGTCAAAGTGCAAGTGCACTTAGCAAAGAATGCAGCTTATCACTCAAGGACTAGACATATCAAGAAGCGTTATCACTTTATCAGGTCAGCATTGAAAGATAATGAGTTAAAGCTACAAAAGATTGATGGCTCGAAGAATCCAGCTGACATGATGACCAAGGTAGTAGATAGAGAGAAGCATATTTTCTGTACTACTACCATTAGTATTACTCCATGTTGATTGATGATGAGTATCGCAGAGGCACAAGCTTTTTCAACTACTATTTTTTTGAAGAAGATGGATGCAAAATTGCTTGATGCTTGGGTATATTTGTCTTCAAGTGGGAGATTGTTATAGATGAAGCCAAATATTTGTTTTTAGGGGCTTTTTTGTCTTTTCTATCAGATTTCCTTTTAGGTTAAAAGTGATATCTTTATATTAGCGATGGCAAGACCCTAGCCATCAAGACGCTGAAAAAGGAAATAGAGAGGCAAGAAAAAGAGAGAAGAAAAAAGTGAGTTTTTTTTTTCTTGATGAGGGTTCTCAATCTCTTTGTGCCCTGATCTTGAGAGAAGATCGTCGTTGTATTCCAACTTTTTTTGAAGTCTAGTGGATTCGCAGAGTGTTCTGCGCGTGAGACGCTCTTTTATTACTATAGCCCAAGTTTGGGTGAACTTTGATAACAAATTTTATGAGGTATGTTCATCTGATTCTGTTCGTTGGGTTTTTATTACTATATCACAGTTCTGTCTGGTGAATTGTTTGCTAGTTGATGGCGTTATTTTTCTTGTATGCAGCCGTGGAGATGGAATTCGACAATTATATGAGATTTCGGTAACAAAGCATCTATTCTTTAATCAATTAACCGTGTTGATTTAATTTCATATTTATTTATTTTTCAATGTGAAAATTGTATATTAATAGTGTTTCTTGTAAAGGTGACTGGTGGGACTATTGCGGTGATGTCCTTCCTGTATTGAAGAAGTATGCAATTCGAATCCTAAGCCAACCCTGCAGCACTTTGTTCTGCTTGCAGAGTTTGAGTGCATTTGAAACTGCTCAAACTGAGAAGAGGGAGCCATCGATGCCTGCAGTGATGGACGATTACCTATATTTGAGGACAAATGCATTACTGATGGAGAATTTCAACATCATGAAAGAAACAATTAGGAAGCCACTTGATCTTGAGAAACTCAGTGAACTTCCTGATTTTACAGAGTTTCTGAATGAGAATATCACTCCACTGAATGAGACCGAAGTTCCTTTATTGGATGGAAAGCTAAATTGTCGGTAAGAATCTTTTTTGTTGAGACATTTTAGAGATGATTGGATTTAAATGCATGCCAAGCTGATTCACCTACAAAGTGGGATGATTTACTAGAGTTAGAATCAGATATGACAGCGGTGAATGATAATATCACTGAGAATGTTTCTGCATTTTTTTATTGATCTTCCGCAGGAATTCACCTTTAGTTTATTTGCAACACTGTTTGAATTCGTGAATTCCTACCAAGTATATCTATGTATCAATGACAGAGACAGGGACGATGGCATCATTTCTTTTTATCATGAGTATTAGTACTGTGCTTCTTTTCCACACTTCAAAGACTAAGTGAGATCAGTGTGTTCAAGCTAGTGACTGCTAAAAGGACGTAGGCTTTGATGGTCAATTGATTCCAATTATTATGGTAATCTGAATGACCTGCTAGAATGATTTCATATGTTGGATTTGGTCCCCAGCATGATTTTGTTTTTTGCAATGACTGCTGTTGGCAAGAAGGCTGTCCTTAAAGTGGGCGTCCTAGGCACTATCTTGTGCAGTGTTAATGTCTCTCAATGAATCCTTAAATTCGTCTCTCTATTAACAGGTCTGCATGGGTGAGTAAAGACGGTGAGAGTGAAAAGCATTTACATCTTCAATTTATAACTGAACTACCATTGAGCCTAGTTAAAGGTGTAAGAATTAACGGTTGGAGAGGAACTCCTATTCATGTCATCTTGGTAGATTCCAGTACAGGTAGGGTTGTGCAATCTGGACCCTGGTCAATGCAAGGGTTGATGGTGACAGTGATTGGAGGTGACTTTGATGACAAAGCTGGTAGAAATTATACTAAAGAGTTCTTTGGGCGCAATGAACTAAAGAGGCGAGAAGGGAATATGCCACTCTTGAATGGTGATCTCTCTGTGACCCTCAAAAAAGGCTTGGGGACATTGGGTGCTATCACTTTCAATGATGTATCAAGCTGGACAAGTAGTGGAAAATTTAGGCTTGGAGTCAAAACTGCGTTGGGTTCTTGTGAGGGAATCCGTGTCCTTGAGGGCACATCTAATGCCTTCACTGTGGAAGATGGTGAGTCATTCAAATTTAAACTCTTGATGACAGCTTTTATGTTCTTTTTTCGTTGGCCTTCACTGTTGGGGATGTTAAGTCATGATTAAGGTTTAGACACTTCATGACATTTAAGATTTTCTGTTTTTTCTTCCCCCCTTGACACGTCTGGAACCACACGGTAAGATACATAGACTAGGCTAAGAGACTTGCAACAGTAGTATCATGTTTAATCAGAATCTAGTATGCTTTGATTTTTTTAAACAATTTTAGAGCAGAGCAGACTCTGTAGTTGTTTGAATTTCAGGTTTGGTTGCTGTTTGCAGAATCCATAATCCTAGAAATGGGTATGCTTGAAAGGAACAACAAAAAATGAGCAGACAGTGCCTTGCCTGTCTGAATTTCCTAATTCAGTGAAGTTGAACTCATGGAACCTCCTCATATCAAACGAAATGGATTTGGTGTTCGTAGTGTGTTTTCCTAATCAGTTGTGTCAACAATAACTGTTGAAAATGAAATCACTTTGACAGCATTCATGGCCATTGAATTGATGGTGACTTTTGCTTAGAGGAAGCTGTCTTTTGAGCTCGTCTGAGATTTATAGTAAACTTTAATTGTCATTTTAGCTTGTTAGATATGTTATGATGTGGACGGATTTTATTTTGTTGGAGTAAGAGAATGTGGTGTTCGACTTTAAATTGTGCTCAGTTGTATCAATATGTTAATGACTCACCGTAATCTATGTCAATGGATTAAATATGGCCCTTGTTACTTTGCAACATCACATATGATTGCTCCATTTTTATTTTCTTTATTCGTTACTCACATAACTTTGAATGAGAAATACTTTTCCAAACTTTGTCATCGTGGAATTTTGTCAAACCGCTATCAATTGATTCAAAACTCAAGTTATTAGATAAAGTCATGATTTTTGTTTAGATATTATAGCCCTCCCTCTCATGCATAAGTTGGAATGTAACCTAAGGTTAAAGCGTGAAATTTAATCATAGGTGAGGGGGAAAATTCCAAATAAGGACCCAAAGTTGACCAATTTTCTCAAATAAGGACCCAAAGTTGACCAATTTTATCAAATAAGGACCCAAAGTTGACCAATTTTCTCAAATAAGGACCCGAAATGAACTTAGTGTCAAATAAAGACCTAGAATGGACCTATTGTCTCAAATAAGGACCCGAAATTGACCAATTTTCTCAAATAATGACCCGAAATGAACTTAGTGTCAAATAAAGACCTAAAGTTGACCTATTATCTCAAATAAAGATCCGAAGTTGACCAATTTTATCAAATAAGGACCCGAAATAAAATTTGTATTAGATAAAGACCTAAAGTGAACCTATTGTCTTAAATAAGAACCCGAAATTGACCAATTTTCTCAAATAAGGACCCGAAATAAAATTTGTGTTAGATAAAGACCTAAAGTTGACCTATTGTCTCAAATAAGGACTTGGAGTTGACCAATTTTCTCAAATAATGACTAGAAATAAAAATTTGTGTTAGATCAAGACTTTAAGTGGACCTATTGTCTCAAATAAGGACCTCAATTCCAAATAAGAACCTAAGCTTACTGGTCAGCCAAATATTTGCCAGCTATCAAGCATGTGACATTTTCGATGACTAGAGTTTGGGCAATTTTGTCCAAAAAAAAAAAGGGAAAATTAACAAATCCTAAAACATAAAAAAAAAAAAAAAAAAACCTAGGTTTTCTACGGTCTCCCCATTCCTTGTACCCATCCTCCACAAAGTCAAAGACCCAAATTCTTCGCCGTTGAGGCACATATTCAAAAACAAGAAGAAAACCAAACGCTTCTTGCTTCCTCTTCTTCTTCTTCTTCTTCTTCTTCTTCTTCTTCTTCTTCTTTTTTTTTGCGGAGACCCAAATTCTCTATCGATCGAGCAAGGTGAGGAGCAGCGAGGGCGAAGAAAGAAGAAAATGTAAACATCTAGATAACCTAAACTTAATTAATATAGAATTTTTCATTTTTTTTCCAATCACAAATTTCTAACAAAGTTGCCCCCATTTTAATTGTCGGAAAATGTTTACCGGCAAGCTAAGATCCTCAATTGAAATTAACTTAATCACTTCGAGTCCTTATTTGACACAAAATTCACTTCGGGTTCTTATTTGAAATAGTGGGTCCACTTCGAGTCTTTATATGACACAAAATTCACTTTAGGTCCTTATTTAAGAAAATAGATTCACTTCGAGTCCTTATTTGGAATTTTCCCTAGGTGAGGCAAACAAAGGGCTTGAAGTGATTCATAAACTAGCCTGAAACTTTGATATCATGTGAAATTTTGTGAGATCAATGCCAATTGATCTAAAAGCTTAGGCGGCAAATGTGTGGTTAATTTTGAAACATTGTAGCCTTATCCAAATACTTTATTGATGCAGACAAACAATTAGATATATATATATATATATATATATATATATATATATATATATATATATGAGTAATAGAGTCCGGTCATTTGAATTGATTAGAAAGCAATTTTCCTGGCACTTTTTTTCTTTGTAATCACAGGCAAGAGGACTTATCCAAATATTTGTCGGGGCAGAATCCAGATGAATGAGGTAGAGCACTGGCCAGAGTAAGGATTTTTGCCTTCATACTTGGACTGCAAACATGTCCATAGTTGCGTTGTTTTCTTGTTAGATAATGACATTCTGTACATAACCACTGGGGCTTGCCCCAATGGCCAGCCACCCTTTTAACATGGAAGGAGGAGATGGGGGCTTTGAATCCCCACCTTCTCGGGGGTTGGGGTGGGAATGATTTAGTTTCAAATGTGAATTTCGACTCCCACACCCTGTAAGAAGGCGAGATAAAAGTCTAAAAGTGAGTTATAATAGGAATAGAGTAGGATTAACAAAAAAAAAAAAAATGACATTGCTCCCTAGAATCAAAAGACAAATTGGTCAATCATGTTTTAGCATCGGATCATGGATATTGTCACTGAGATTGTCCCCACTTGCCGCCACACTAGGAATATCCTGATTACATCTCCTGGATAGTTTTAATGGCCCAACTTGACATTATATACCGAAAGACTGAGTTCCGTTAATGTAAATTAGTTGATGGTCATTTCAGAAGGGTTGGCCCCATATGTCCCATTTGGCAATCTAAATTTGAATCACTTATTCTACGCAACATGTATAAGACAACATGTAACCTATCTTAGCCTGCAAAAGAATGTACTATTTTGAGTTCTTGGCAATAGTTGCATGTTATTTCCTTTACCATGTTACATGGCACTAGTAGTTCTGTTTAACCTTCTTGTCTATCTTGCTGATGCCCATTCCCTTTTCTCTTAAACTAGGTACAGGTTCCTCAAACGAGGCCTCAGGTGAATGTCCCAATCTCCCCTCTTATGGTTTTCATGACTAGGAAGTGTAGAACGTATTTGATGCAAAATTGCAACCCCAAGATTTCCATAACCAGAACAAGAACACAAACAATTGAGTAGAAAAATTAACGCACCTAATTTAGAATTCATCAATCTTGAAGTAGAAGCAGAAAACCGATGTTCTACGCACAAGTCATTCTCCTCTATTGCCCTCCGTATCACTTGTTCAATGAGACGGCCCCCTCACCCTTTAGCACTAGGTTAACATTTCTTATGTGATGATACATGTGAGAGTTCAGAATTAAAGAAGAGACTTGAGCACTATTTATAGAGTTTTCAACCAGGCCCCATCATTACGGGCCTGGTTCAACTCGGCCGACACTAGCCAACCTCATATTAAACTAATTAAGAAACATTTTATCTCACCTTAGACCAACCATGTTTTCACGGTAAATTACAATATCAATTAATGTAATTCACATTAGGAAAACTTTTACATTCTCCCACTTGGACTATATTAATTGAAATTGTATTGTATGTGCGTACCTTACTCCAGAGATAATTCTTAATAGTCAATCATATCACATAAAGTCTCAAACACCGAATCATGGCGGTAACTGCATGTATACACACAGAGCATTCCATGGTCATGAGTGCTTTCAACTTTATAGGTATGAATTCAATATAGTAGTATGGCAAATGGATAACATCTCTCATAGAGAGATTCCATTTGTCAGTCACCATTCTATTACCTTAAGCATCACAAAAAAAAACTTGTGCCACTAGAAAATGTCTTTATGGTTCTAATGAATCCACATATATCTTGTCCTTACGGTTAATCTTTCTTTATATATAATAAAACATATGCACAAGGTTATTAACCGGATGCCCCTAACCTCCACTCAAAGTTTATATAATACCTTGAGACTTTTATCAATATGTATTTAATATAATAACAACACATTCAAAAAATATTTTATTGAATGCAAAAGTTGATATATATTAAACCGTTACTAAGTATAACGAACACAGATGTGAACTTTATCAAAGTAAAGCCAAAATAGCTTCCACTAAGCAACATCTCATGATACTCTTAAGCTCATATTAATGACATGTCATTCAAGAATAGAAGAATAAAATCTTTTAGTTAGTGGATCTGCAACTATATCATTTGTGGAAATATGTTATATTATAACGTCACCTTTCAGTGCAATTTTTTTATGGTAAAAAATATTTGATCGTAATATATTGGGATAATACCCTAAAAAACCCCAAACTTGTACACTTGTGACAAATTTACCCTATGTTAGTTTTCGTTAAATTTTATTCTCAAATTATTAAGTTAAATGACACGCGACAGTTAACCGGTATACCAATTTAGGATTTTACGTTCCGTTTGTCACCGTTTACAATTTTTATGATTTTTTTGTGGTATTAATCCAATTTAGCATAGAGTATATTTGTTACAAATTTACCAGTTTAGGGTTTTTTGTAGTCGAATAAATTAGTTTAGGGTAAATTTGTCGTAAATGTACCAGTTTAGGGTTTTTTATAATCAGTCGGGGTAAATTTGTCACAAGTTTACTAGTTTGGGGTTTTTCATGGTCAAAAAAATAGTTTGGGGTAAATTTGTCACAAGTGTACCAGTTTTGGATTTTTTAAGGTATTAACCCTAATATATTTAGACCCCTTGAGACATTTGTTATTAATAATACTATAAATTTATTGTTTCACTACAATTGTATGGGTCTATTCATAAAGTTAAAAATGGTCAACTCCTTAATAAGGTTCTGGAGCCTAATAACCTAAGTAACAGCCTAAAAAAATGTTACTAACATTGCTTACATAGTAGAAGATGACATTGAATTTTATTTATTGCACTTCCTGCTAACATAAATATGTATTTCGTTATTGATTTTATATCATCTTACCAGCTAGTAAAGTTTACATTTGGATACCTTACTAGCTACAAAAATCAAACATGTTTGTAAATTAGCATATAATCTCCTATTTTCTTCAAATACCTTAAAACCTTCTTGGCAGTAATGCAATGATCGCGTCCTGAATTCGATTGATGTCTGCCTAGAAGTCCCGTCGCAATGACGATATTTAATCTAGTGCAAATTCAATCATATATTATACTTTTAAGTGCACTAACACAAGCTACATCATTTAACTAGATTTTTTCAATATCTAAATAAAGACAACGTAATGGATTCGGTCCATCACCCTTAATGATAGGAGCAATTCTTGGCTTGCAATGATGTATATTGAATATTTCCAAAATACGATTAGCAAATGTCCTCTGAGATAAACCTAATAAAATATTGTGAGAACAATCCTTATGGATCTCAGTGTAAAGGACAAAGATGCCATGCCTCAAGGTCACTACTAGTAAGCAAAATATCACGTACATAGAGTATGAAAAAAATAAATTTCCTTCCACTAACCTTGCAGTATATATTAAATTACTTTGTTCCCAATTGAACAAAATAACAACACCATAAAACTTTAATAATATTGTCTAGAAACTTGTTTAAAATTATGAATAAGATTTTTCAATCTACACACAAGTTTACTTAAATTATCTGCTGCAAAATCCTCCAATAAAGATTTTGTATTTATTTGACGTAACTCCTAATAAAAAATAAACTATTAATGCCACATTCACTTTGAAATAATTTTTTTAAAATACTATAAAGAAATAATTATTTCTTTACTATTAACTATACATTCCTCTTTCAGAGTAAAAACTTTAACTACCAATTTAGCTCTAAACTCCACATTCTTTCTTTGAAATCCTTTTTAGTTTTGTACGCCTATTTGCAATTAATGAACTTGTGATCTTTAGGCAAGTCAGTAAGTTTCCAAATACTATGATGTTTTATAGATTGCATATTGCATTTTATGACACATAATCACATACTTGATTAAGGATAAGAAACAACATTTATATATGTTGCTAAATCAACCATGTAGTGGATAGTACAATCATGCTCTCATAGATAGAATATATAGTCTGATGGTATAACTGATCGTTTTTCCCTAGCAAATTTCCTGAATAAAGTTACAACCACTTCATTCTGCACTTGAGAGATGTGAGAAATTTCATTATAAACTGTATCAAAAATAGTACCTTGAATCTCAACAAGTTTGGTTTGTGGTATAGGAAATTCCATAATTGTTTGTATCACAATTATCTGTATAGGCAAAGATAAAGACACAGTGAACTTCCATCGTATTATTATCCTTAATAGTCTAAGAGCAGCGATCCTCTACATTTACGTCAAACTTTATAAACTTTACAGTAAGTGATTCCATAATTCTTATAACTTCATTAGGGTCATAAAATCAATACTCCTTTAAATAATATGGGTAAGATACAAAATAATTTCGAGTGGATCAAAATTCTAATGCACTTAATATTGGATTAAATAACCTCAGTTCTGCATGACACCTCTAAATTTAATATGATTCAAGTAATTTACGTCCAGTCCATAACTCAAAAGAAGTTTATGAAACAACTTTGGTAAGAAACACATTTTGTATGTGAAAATGTTGTTTTTAAAATATCAGCCCACAGAAAACCGGATAAATTAGTCTTACTAATTATACTTATCACCGTGTTCATTATGATACAATTATTCCTTTCGGCGAAATCACTTTATCAGGACTTTTAGGCATAGTAAATTACGTTACCACCCCAGAATGTATCAAATATTTGACAAATGGCCCTTTAAGTTATCCCATAATGTCATACTTGCCAAAATACTCACTGCCACTATTAAGCCTGACAACCTTTAAGACTAATTCTAACTGTTTTATTCTTTACCTCGGTCATTTTACTTCATAGAAATCTTTAGATAACCGTTAAGAGTAGACTAAATATCAACATTGTCAACTTTTCTACTATTTCTTTAAACATGTGTGAGATTATTTCTTAAACAGAAAACTTTTAAAAACAACATTTTCAACCATATATGAGATGTATATGTCATTAGGACTTAAACACAATCTTTGCAGATGTGTCCAAATTTCGATATTAAATAAGACATAATTCAAGCCATTGAGGCTTCCATAATCTTTTAGCAGTGTAGTCAGTTGGTAAACCACTTTTCAAGTGCTCTTGAATGAAACGCTTCATGGACAATAAGCATATTCTATTGTTTTTTTTTTTCCCAAACAACAAATCATATGTCCATAACTTAAAATTTGGAACAGTAAAAACCTCAATAATAGTGGAGTTATTAATTACAGAAAATGTGACTGGAAAACAAGCAATGAGTACTGTGTAACTTGACGTACAAGTACACATCCAGAGAGTTACACACATAATCATATAATCACTTTTAGGCAGAATATATGACATACAGTTGTACACTCTCTACATGATAGTGGTTATGAGAATATATTCCAATCTTTGTGAATTCATCACCCTTGGGTATATGAACTACTAGGATCAAACCATCTGTCACGGTGGCTCCGCTGGATAAGACTTCGTTAATCCTTGCCCTCAAGGTGAGGGGTTCGAAACCCAGCGGAGGCACTTGGCGCCTTAAATGCTCGCATGGGGTGGTGGTTCCCTCGTCTGGCCCTAGGGTTTGCCCGCCAACTGCCGGCCGTATGGGTTTCCCTGGATCATTATAAAAAAAAAAATATTAGGATCAGTCACTCCTTCACCATATCATCATGTATCCCTTCATGAATTAATACACAATCACCTATTTGGGAATATGATAACGCATTAGACCATGAGACATCACAATCAACATATAAGATCAAAATTTCTTAAATCTAATCAAGCGTGCCACTTTGGCGATCACTACTCAATTGAATTTTTGAAACTCTCTCATACCAGGGATATAAACTTTACTTCTCATATACACCATATAAATATGATTTTAACTTTAGTGATAGGGGTAATAAATCACTAAAATAACATATCATGCTAATTACATTGATTTACACATAGATAATATCTTTATTCATTAATAAAAATCACACACACACACACACACACACACACACATGTATATAAATAACCTAAAAAACGGACTCCAATGAGATCGCTGATTATAGCAACACAAGAAACTTCTCATAATATAGAAGAAATCATCTCTTGTGCACCCCGATTACATATTATCATAACAACATAAAAAGAATGCTGATCTAGAGGATTTCTCACAAGTTAACATCAATAGCAATACAATGTACTCCAGATTGACAAGCTTGACAGCCGATCAACTATTGCTTATGAGTTTCATAAGATAAATAATATCTCCAAGATTAACAGCTGATTTATTAGCCAATTTTAAGTAATAAATTATCATTGCATCAACCAGTAACTTATTAATTGAGTCAAACCACATAACCAAATATCTAAATTACAATAGTAGATACTATTTGCTCTGCGTAAATGTTGTCATGCTTCTTGACTATTAAAAGAAAATGTTCCACGTGATAGACATTAACCAATGACCAGATGAGTTTAGGAACATCATCTAATAATTTAACTGACATGCATTACCCACTTCAGCAGATGTGTTAAGTAGTATAATTAGTTTGGTCACAAAATTTAAGATGTCCATCATTCAAAGGTTACCAACCTATAAAGGATTATGCTTGAGAAACAAAAGTTTCATAACTTTTACTATTTCTCATCACCTCAATATATAATTCAATTACTATCCCATAATGATTGTATCTCATTAAGTTAGCTTAGTTCACAATAAATTTTAATTTTTATTAATGAATTATACATTTATAATGTTTATGTGCAAACATACCTGTAACCCCACACTTGTATTTCCAAAATCACAGAAAAATATAAGAAAAATATGCAAACATACACGTATTTAGGGTTCCATATGTATTTTAACATCCATAAAATCATCAAACATATAAAATAAATACACCACAAGATAGAGGATAGCCATGCGAATCCAACGCCGCTAGCCATGCGTCGATCCGATGCTCCACGCACCCGCACACGCCACCTGAGTGCGATGCGCATGGAGCACACATGCGTACGTATCTTGACTAGTCAAAATCGGTCCGACTAGTTCCCAGCGCGACCGTCTGGTTCAATCGCCCGGTTCGACTAGTTGACTAGTTTGGTCAAAAAGTTGATCGGGTCGGATCAGTTCAACGGCTCGGGTCGGGTTGGATCGACCGCTAATCGGGTCAGGTCGAGTCAATGACATCAGCCTCGCATGTGCGTCACGCCCCGGTGTGGGCGATCGCGTGTGGGGTGCGTGGCCGTGCATGGGGGCCCGTGTGGCCTCCCTTGACAACGCGCCACACACAGGTCTGCTTGTCTCGTTTAGCTGAGTCCGAATTTGTGATTTAATTTTATTTTTATCAAATAAAAAATCACGAAAATGACAAATTGTGGCAAAAATTCCATGCGTTCGAGTTCTAGGGTTATGATTGTTCTAATACCACATGTTGGATGCAAAATTGTAACCCTAAGATCTCCATAACCATAATAAGAACACAAACAATTGAGTAGAAAGATGAACCTGATTTGGAATCCATCGTTCTTGAAGCGGAAACAAAAAATCGATGTTCCACGCGTAAGTCCTCCTCTATTGCTCTCCACATCACTGCCTCAATGAGACGGCATCCTCACCCTTTGGCGCTAGGTTAACACTCCTTATGTGAGGATACATATGAAAATTCAGGATTAGAAAAGAGACTTGAGCACCATTTATAGAGTTTCCAACTAGGTCCCCTCATTACGGGCCATACTCAATTTAGCCCACACTAGCCAGCTTCATATTAGACTAATTAAGAAGCATTTTTTCTCACCTTAGACCAACTCAGTTTTACGGTAATCGTAAAACGGTAAATTATAATATCAATTAATGTAGTCCACATTAGAAAAACTCTTATAATATCAATTACCGAAAGATTGAGTTCCGTCAATGTAAATTAGTTGATGGTCATTTTGGAAGGGTTGGCCCCTTATGTCCCATTTGGCAGTCTGAATTTGAATCACTTATTCTGCGCAACATGTATAAGACAACATGTAACCTATCTTAGCCTACAAAAGAATGTACTATTTTGAGTTTCCGGCAATAGTTGCATGGCATTTCCTTTACCATGTTACATGGCACTAGCAATTATGTTTAACCTTCTTGTCTGTCTGGCTAATGCCCATTCCCTTTTCTCTTGAACTATGCACAGGTTCCTCAAACGAACCCTCGGGTGAATGTCCCAATCTCCCCTCTTATGGTTTTCATGACTAGGAAGTGTAGAACGGGCTTAGCAATTGAACCCTCATCAGTGGAAGTCGTAAAGCAATAATCGTCGTCAAGGCCATATTGCTAATTTGGGAATGTGTCTCCCGTGGTGAGCAGGAGCTTTGGTGATGCACAAGAAACTGCTTGTAGCAAAGTAAATGATGCAGTTTCGGTCCCTGTCCCTGTCGGTACTTCTCGCCACACTTGCTTGCAGATTATTTCACAGAAAACAATGCTGGGGGATTTGACATACTCTCCTGAGGTTGCTGCGATGTCAGTGAAGGCTGGGTGACTCGCCTGAGATCTTGATGGTTGACTGCGGTGGATGGCGACGGTGGGCTGTTGCAGCAGAGCAAGTGTTGGGTGTGTACTTTATTAGCTAGGGTTTGGATATGCAGGTGAAAACTCATAAATATTGTATGTATTTTCCATTCCCAATTATATTTGCGGACATTCACAAGTTTGTGCGAAAACAGAGGATGGAAATATCCCCTATTCTTGAAGGGTAGAGAAGGACGCTGTCAATGAACCCTACCCAATTTGTGCATTGGGTTGCTGATGAACTATAGAACTTTGAATGCTGATTCATGGATCTAATAGTCTTTTCCCTATGTCGTACACGTTGATCCGACTAGTTTTCCAAAGGAACTTTATTTCTTATTATATTTTCATTTATATATTTATTATTATTGTTATTATTATTTACTTTCGATTTTCCTTTCTCATTCGGTTCCTCGTCTCAAAATGCACTGAAACTCTTCCTCTTTCCTTTTTTTTTCATTCCACGTGGCCAAACACCTTGAATCTACTGTACAGTCCTATATTCTCCATTGAGAAGAATCAAACATCATCTTCTTCATTCTATTGCCATGCCCATGCGCTCCAAAGCTAATGATATTATCATCTGTCAAGCTCCCTCCATTTCTTTTACGCACAAACTCCCGTTTTTGTTCATTCATGGTATGCAAGCACATTCAGCATTCATCCATGGTAAAAAGCACTATAAGCTCTTGCATTCAGAATTCAATATTAATCCAGCAAAAATCAAGCAGGAAATCATGAACAGAACATGATTTAATTCAGAAATGACAATCATTGAAATCAAACTCAGTTTCATTTGGGATCAACAGAACACATCAGATTTAAACTTATTTCGTATGAGTGATTCTCGGCTATTGAACTAAACTGAAACTTAGAAGTCAATAAGCTGCAACACGGACAACTACTGGATGAAGGGAAACCAAATTCAAACAATTTATTTGACAAAAAAAAAAAAAAACAGACAAACTAGAATACAGAACTCGAGTAAAGCTTATTTTCGCACAAAACACACCTAAAGTCTCGGCCTCTATTATGTGTGAAGAATAACCGAAACAGAGCATCGATCATTTACCTTAGTGAGGAGCGCTTACCGGTCATGATGGGTTGCTCAACTAACAAGAGGAAGTCCTAGAAGTCTCTCCGTTGAAAATCGGTAGCCGCGAAGGAGCTTCACAAGAGAATGAACTACTTCGAGCGTCTCGACCAATATGCATAGCTCGACAGAGCAAGATGAGGAGCGGCCATTGGTATTGACCGGCGGTGGTGAGGACATCAAAAGGCTATGGAAGAGGATAACCGTCCAGGAATTGTCCAGAACTCGCGCATGAATCCCGTTTGTTTATAAGGGAATCCGGTTGGTTTGATGAGAGAGAGGAATCACCATTCCGTTCGTCAACTTCAATCTGAATTGCTCGCTTCGCTTCCAGGGTAGCACGAGAGAGAGAGAGAGAGATAGACAGAGTTGAGATAAACTGAATGACAGTGCAAAGCCTACTGAAGCGGACATGAACTGGACTAAAGGGCCGCGGATTTGAATTAGCAGGCCCAAGTGATCAGATCAGGCCCTTTCCGTATTGACCGAATTGAAGCCCCTTTTTTTGATTATATTTTCTCTTTTTCTCTTTATCTTTATTTGTTAATTATTAGTCATTTATAAGCTATTATGAATTTTTTTATTTCATTTTATTTTATTATATTATTTTTAATGAAAATATATATTGGATTTGTCGATAAAAATCTGAGTGTCAACAATTCCCTTTAATTTGGAAAATCTCCTTAATACATTACTGATGTCCATATTTGAATTCCTAGGTACACATACGTTAGAATTTCTTTAGCATAACATCATTCGTTTGCTTCGTGTTTTCAATTCACATGTTCAAATTCCCATTTGAGTGGCACTTTCTTCAACTGAGACTACTCCATTTTCATATGATAAAGTATGTTTGACCTTATGTCCTAAAGAAAAAATCCCAAAATTAAGGATACGTGTGCATAATTAAAATGAGAGATTAGTTAGGGACTATCTAGAGATATCAAATTTTAACTATTAAATGATATCTAACATTCTCTTTACTTTTTTATATAGTGAGGTGATATAAGGGTACTTTGGTGAGGGAAAATCGGTTATATATGGTAGAGATAGATATAGATAACAATAGATTAAGAGAACTTAGCAACCCGCTGAAAAAAATTCCAAATGCTTATCTAATTTTTCTAATTAATTCTAGAAGAAAATATAAAATACTCTTTGAACAAGGAAATTAGACTACATGGAAAGATAGTTAGAAACCTTGGATATATAACAAGGTGTATGGTTGATTAAAATTGTCATTTGTCATACAGGAAACCACTAGGACTTAATTACCTTTGTAAGTCACAGTAAAAAAAAAGGTCAAATTTATGTTCGTCCGTGTTCTCGTTTGGCATTGTAATTCCTCGTGCTCTACAACCTCAACTAAATTATCATCGTAAAAGCAAATATTATTGGCTTGATAATAAGATAAATACCATAAATAGATCATGAGGCTTAAATCTATTTTGCATCTGAATTACAAAAAACCAATTGAGATTCGGGAGTATTATCCCTAATATTGTTGGAAGTTGATGAACACAACTAAGAAATGGAAATCTAACACTCTCAGTATTAAGACCGAACAACTGCTTGAATGGATTGGCATTAACAAAAATTACATTTATGACCCTTCGGATGCATTTAGTAACATTTGTGTTCCAAAAAATAACTCCCGTTTAGAGAATTTTCTTTTTACTTCTTATTTATGTTCTAAATCTATTCCCCGGGCACTTTTTTATTATAGGAAATATAAATATTAGTTGATACTATCAAATGGATTTATATTCTTTTTCTGTTCTGAAAATAAATAAAAAATAAAAAATAAAAAAATAGAAAACAAAATGGTTATCAAACGGCTCCTATTATGCCCATATTGTGCCGAGACACTCGTGGTATACATATGTGCATGCTGCATATAGTCAATTTTCAACAGTTTCTTTTTTTAGCTTTTCTTCACTTCGGAACTTCATAAAAATAATTAACTCAAACCTAGCAAACCCGAGATCCCCCCCCCCCCCCCCACTCCTCTCTATGAACATGATAACAATGACACAACATAAAGAAAACTATCCTAAAATTTTATATATTTTATATGACAAATTATTCAGTCCTAAACCTTATAGTTATATCAATTTAAACCTAAACTTTTTAATAATTTATCAATATAATCATTCCGACTAATTTTTTATGGAGATCGCTGATCTAAACACCAGCTATATTACATGGTGCTACTGACACTAATGTGGATAATTTTCCCCCTTTTTAAAAGAATTCAAAATTTTCTAATCTTTTCTTTTCTTTTTTTTGCATATTTTTCCACAACGGCTGACGATACGTCTAGGCGTGGGCCGCAAACCCTTGCTTCAAACCCTTGCCTCACCAGATCAAGCAAGATCTTCGCATCCCAGATAAGCATGGACCTGCCTCATGTTTTGAGGAATGAATTCATCAAAGAAGTTGCACACCAGGCAACTTGGTCATTCAATCGGGAAAAGTGCCAAAAAAGTCCTAAACCTTTTACCTTTGTGCTGATTTAGTTCTAAACTTTTTTTTGGTGCCAATTCAGTTCTAAACCTTTTTAAGTTGTGCCAATTCAGTCATTTCCGGCCAATTTTGGCTAGATTTTCTGATTGGACGCCGGCCGGCTGACGTGACATGATCGAGGCTGACGTGGACAGCTTTTAATAATATTTTAATATATTTTTTTATTTTTATTTTTATTTTTAATATATATATATTTTATTTTTATTTTTTTTTGTTGAAAGAGGGTGAGCCTCGCCCACGGCTTGATCTCGGCGAGGTCGAGACTCGGCCATGGGCGAGGCTCGCCCTCGCCGGATCTCGGCGAGGTCGGCGAGGGCCGGTGAGGCTCAACCTCGCAGATCCGGCGAGGCAAGCCTCGCCCATGGCCGGATCCGGCGAGGCGGCCATGGGCGAGGCTCGCGCCGCGGATCTCGGCGAGGTCAAGCCTCGCCGGCCCTCGCCTCGCCCGCGGTCACCTCGGCCGGTCGCCGGACCTCGCGACCGGCTGGAGGAAAAAAAAAACAAAAATAAAAATAAAAAACAAAAAATATTTAAAAAATAAAAAATATTTAAAAAATCTTAAAATATTAAAATATTATTAAAAGTTGTCCACGTCAGCGCCGATCATACCACGTCAGCCGGCCGGTGTCTAGTCAGCAAAATCCAGCCAAAATTGGCCCGGAAAGGACTGAATTGGCACAACTTAAAAATGTTTAGGATTGAATCGGCACAAAAAAAAAGTTTAGGATTTAATCGGCACAAAGGCAAAAAGATTTAGGACTTTTTTGACACTTTTCCCTCATTCAATCTATCACCAAGTAATGGTGAATTGGGAAGAACTCCCGCGAGAGATCCTAGAACTCATTGCTCGACGGCTAGCCATAGAAGACTTTTTAGCTTTTCGAGGGTGTGCACATCATGGCGGTCCACTGCCGCCAAAGAGACGTACGACACCAAGTCGAAAACGCCGTGGCTCATGATTTATGCGTACAACCAAAGAGCTGAGTTCCGCAGCCCCACCACAGGGAGAATTTACCCGATGCGGGTGCCAGGATCTCATGTCCGGACCTTGTCTGCACCAGGATGGATACTCGCGTCACAGGGGGACAGGGACTACCATATCTTCAATCCGCTTTCGCGCGTCAGCATCGAACTCCCTGCCTTGAAGAAGCTTCGCCGCAAGTCACGTCACAGGGTGCAACTCGATGGGCCGAAGAGGCTCCAGTGCCGCCATCCCAGAATCAACAGGATCGCCTTGTCCTCAGGCCCTTCTTCAACCAGGAGCTACGTAGTCATGATCCATATTCATCAGAGGCTTGGATCACTAGGGTTTGCCTTCCACAGATCAGGAGAAGATGCATGGACGGCAGTGAGTCCAGCGATGTATCTGCGTCGGTCCACCATCCTTCAACTGATTTATTACGATAGGCTATTTGTGGCCTTGGATGCGAACAGTCAAATAATGACTTCTAACAAGAGAAATCATCGCATGGAATCGCGACAAATTCTAGGGCAGAACATTTTCGAGGGTCATCCGTATCTCGTTGAGTGTTCAGGCTCATTATTGGCGGCATGGACGATATGGGGCGAAGGGAATGGACCCGTGAAAAAGATCAGAGTTTTCAAAGTTGATTTGGAGAAGGGAACTGAGGAAGAGGTCAAGAGCTTGGGGAACGCATCTCTTCTTGAATGGCAACTCTTCGTTCTCGGTGGAGTTCAACGCCGAGTCTTGCCTTCTCGGGGTCAAGCCAAACCGCGTCTATTTCATAGATATCATAGATGAGAAGAAGAAAAGTTACAGCATGGACAACGGCGAGGTTGAGACATACTTCGATGCAACTAGCTGTCACGATTATGCAGCCGCATGGTTCCGACCTGATTTTAGTACTTTCTTATGATCAATTTTATTTTTCTCTTCCTGAACGCGAAGATTTTGAGGAATCGACTGGAGTAGGCCCATCGTCGCTATAAAATTTATTCATGGCTAACTTTGCTGTGATTGCTTTAACATATGTATCATAAGAAATTAGCGGCCACTTTGTACTTACAATTCTTCGAGAGAAAAATAGCATACGACACTCACTTAAATGTCATAATTTTTTTTTTGCTGCTCAGTTTAGTGCCACATTAGAGTAAAATCGATCGATTGAGTATCATTTTGGATAAATCCTTCTCCATGGATTTTTTAAATTTTTGTAAATAATAATTGAACTTTTTTTAGTTTGTTTCATTTTTATTTTCCTTTTTCCCTTGGTTTTTTAGGACCGGTGAGGGTCAAGCCACAAAACCCTCGCCCAATCTGCTGCGAACAAGGTTGCAAAGTTCCTCTCTTAAGTCCTATGTCTCCTATCCCTACAAGGTCTTCCTCCACTGATAAGTTTTTTTTTTTTTTCCCCGAAAAACTCCATTTATTCTGATGTCAATGGCAAGCCTATACTTCTTGGTTTCAATAGGACTCCTTTTTTTTTTTTTTTTTTTTTTTGGGTTGAACAATAGGACTCCTTACGAGCAATATTTCTAACATGGCGAGGGAATAGATCAATCCTCTATCCATAGAGTATATTGAATGTACAAAATTTGCTATCATAGAGTTTCTCTTATTCCTTTAAATGGCTATTCTTGGAGGAATTTTTCATGCGTTGCTAACGATTTAATAACTCGCCTTGTAGCTCCAGAATATTCTTGTTTCTCATGTAAAAGAGAAACATAATCCCGAGTTTCACAAGTTTAGATTGGGAAAGCATGTAGGGAGTGAGGGAAACGTAACTTTTATAATTGATAAAGACGGAACACGTCCAGTTCCTTTTGATAAAGCTCTGGTCAATTCTTTCACATGCAATACCCAAATCAATATATCAAGGAGTAAAGTAATGCCTTAAAAAATATGACCAGCTTCTCCAAATATGAACTTGCTAGCATTATATGCTAAAGCAGGACAATCCAAGTTGGGGTAAGAATAGTAGGAGTGACACTCCAACTTAGGTAAGAATAATAAGAGTGTTATAACTTTTGTACAGCACTCATTTGAGTACCATAACCTTTTTTTCGCTCACTTAAATGCCACAAATTTGAAAAATTGATCACTTGAGTGTTATCAACAATTTGTCTCGTTAGAAAATTGGACATGATAGCCGGTCGTCCTCAATGGCTTCGACAGCGCTAATTTGAATAATTTTTTTTAATATTGTTTAATATTTTTAATCATTTTTTTATTCTTTTGAATTTTTTATTTTGCTTTTTTTTTTCTCTTTGCTTTTTAAGGCTGGCGAGGGTCCTTGGCAACCCTTGTAAGCCGCGAAACCCTCGCCCTTAACCATGAAGGCCCTCACTAGACCTGGGCAAAGGTAGCATCACCAAGATCCGGCAAGGTTGTGATAGCCTAGCTTAGGGCCTTTGTGGCCGAGGGCAAGGGTTTTCTTATCAGTGAGGGTTGCCAGCGGCCCTGTTGGCCCCTAAAAAAAAAAAGCAAATGAAAAATAAGAAAATTTTAGAAATTTTGAAAATTTTTGAAATAAATTCACGTAGGATGATTGCTCAAGTAATCTATTTTACTTCGATGTGACACTCATGTGAGCAAAAAAAAAAGTTATGTATTCAAGTAAACGCTATATAAAAGTTGTGGCACTCCTACTATTCTTCTTCCCTCCAAATTTGTAACACAAATGTCTAGTATTAGAGACCTGCAATTCTGCAATAAAACTGGCGCCCGTATGTATATCCACAAACGGAAGAACCTAGCCACATTCATAAAGAAGAAAGCAACCGTCTCATGTTTCCTTAAGACCATAAAAAGGTAAAGATCTTGGGAAGTAAAATCTTCCGCAGGATAGCATATTATAGAATGGATATTGCTTCTCTACTAGCAGGCAATGTTAAGTGTATTTGATAACGATTCTGTTCTCGAGAACTAATTTTGACCATAAATGATTATTTTTTATTCTGTTCTTGAGAATTGATTTTGAGTAAAAAAACTCATTTGGTAACTGTCCAAAATTTTTTATTCTGGAATAAAATTGCGTTTGATACCATGCTAATTGATTATGTTCCAAATCAATTTCTTTTAAATTTTAAATAATTTTTTTTACTTTTTTTTTTTTTCCTTTTCTCCTATTCTTCTTCTTCTTCATGTGCGGCGACTAGCCGACGAGGTGAGTGTCGCCAGCCCTAAGCAAGGCCGGCCCTCATCGGCCGAGCCTCGACGAGGCTGGGCGAGCCTCGCCCAGCCCCGCCGGTGGCCAAGCCAACCTCGCTGATGGCTGGGCTTGCCTCCAGCGAGCTCGCCGGACCTCGCCCGGCCTGGCAAGCCTCCGACGAGCTCGCCGAACCGGCGGACAACGACCTATGGCGAATGGCGGCAGTGAGCGCGGTGAACGGCAATCACGGGATGACGGAAGGGAAGAATGAGACTTTCACTATTTTTATTCTTTTTTTTATTCTCAGATAGAGAATCACATTTTTTTTTTAATTCTCAATTCTCTTCCCAATCTGTTCTTGAAAACAAAAATTTTACCAAATGCGATTCTCGTTCCAAACCGATTCTCGGGAACAAAAAATCAAAATTAGACATTATTTGGCACGTTGCTAAACAACCCCTTAGTGTGATAAAGCTTTCATGAATGAAAAAACTGATTCCAACCAACTACGAATTTTCCAATACTTGTCCCAGCTCTAAAACAAAAAGGATAGAAAGAAACTCTCCCACTAAAAACTTAGCCATGCAGTAATCATTATGAATCAATATGCAACATGCCAATGACTTCTCCAAGTCTCGGTATACGTAAATACAACCTGCAACGTATAAATATAAGACCTAAATTTACATGAGTATGAGCAGATTTTCAATTTGACAAGTGAGACCATAAATAGGAATGCCCAAAAGAAAATTATTTTAGTCACCTGAAGGCACTGACCAGCAACAATTATTTTAGTAGCATTCCAAATTTTACCAAGCATTTCCACAAACATTTCGCAACACACCCCACACAAATTACCTTGATCAAAAACCATTTTGAAATCTAACTTGGCTTCGACCAGGGACGTCGCTTCAATTATCTTCACCCTCTTCACACAGATACCCCTTTATGCGCAACGGCAGCAAATGAGGCGTTGAGATCCTTAAAAGGGAATCCATTTCCGAATAATTTACAAAACTGTAACGACCCTGACTCCATCTCCAAGGTCTTGCGCAGTAGGGGTTATTTTCGCGACGTCCCAAGCATGTCGCAATCCGCTTCCTTTTTATTTTTTATTAAGCGTAGAGGTGGCAAAATGGGTCATGGACCCATTTTGCACCCATATTTTTCACAAATGGGTCAAATGTGGGTTATGAAGTTGTAATGGGCCATAACCCACTTTCAATCCATTTCAAGTTCAGTTTATATGGGTCGAAAATGGGTCACACGTTCTGACCAATTTTTGACCCATTTTTAAAACCTAAAAAACATGAACTTCACCTTCTTTAGCCCTTTGACAACCCTCCGTCGCTCGCCTCTGAGTTGCCTCCGCCACTCGCCGCCACGGCTCGCCTCCAAGTCGCCTCCGTCGCCCGCTTCTAAGGCTCGCCTCCGCCACTCCCTTGAAGGTCGTCGATGACTGGCGATGTGACATCCCGATTTTCCAATTCTGGTTTCAATTAAATAAGTCGGGCATTTCATCTTCGCGTCTATAGCTTTCTTCTCTGAGTTGGCCACTCACGAGATAACTAGTCTATCAAGTGAAGCGGTTAAGGAATCTAAACGCAATAGACTTGAGAATTCGACCATGAATCGGCTACTCGACCGTATTAATCTGCAAGGATCATTACGACACTGTCAGAATCGAACAGAGATCAGTAATAGGTCGATTTGATTGAGATATGTGATTAGAGTGTGGGTGATTCCACCTGATCGCAATATCCTCATCGACCGGCACTAGACCGATTCTTTTGTCGTTTTGGGTACCCTGTGTCCGTAATCGAAACCTCGAGATTTCTACGACAATCGAGAGTCGCCAATGTGTCGAAGATGCACTTTGTGGCTTGAGAATAATCAACCACAGGTCAATTGCACAAAAAATTCCTAAAAGCTACCCGGTAGATTAGGACGCGCTAAAGTCGCGCCAGATTGAATTTAACCGTGAAATTGAACCCGATTACAGAAATTGGAAGTTCTGTCAAGTCACAATTCATTTTAGGAATGTCGACTTATCTCCAGAAGATTTTTCTACAAACCGAGATTTTTGGCGGAAAAGCAAAGTAATGCCGTTTTTGTTCGGGATTATCAGAGGGCCGTTTTTAATTGAATCTTCGGGATGTAAGTTGGATCATTTGATGGGAAATGTCATGAGATGGACGAGGATACCTTGATGGATTTAATTGGGCTTCAATTGGATGTGTTTGGTTGAGAATTGGATGAAAATGATTGAGATTGAAGAGGGAAATGTAACAAATTCGTATGCCATGGGGGGAGAGCTATTTTGCACCTATTGGCAAGGTTGTGGAGGAAGATTGAGGAGAGAGAGTGGATGATGTCATGTGATGTCATGGTGGGGGCAAAGCAAATGAGGTTTAGACAAGTGTTGAGCTCTAGTGAGCCACCAAGGAGGCCCCCTCTTCAGCTGATCATCTTCTTCCTCTTTTCTTGGCTTTCTCCATTGTTGTTGAAGGAGATAAGCTCAGCAAAAACCAGAGGAACCGAGCAGCACCAGCCCCTCCATCGTCGCACGCCCGGAAGGCCATCGTCGGCCGTTTTCCTCCCCTGTTTTCTCCTCGTTCCAGTTTCCGCTCCAGCAGACCTTTCGCTAAAGATTCGAGTTAAAAGTCGACTTCCCGGATGAATCAGCAAACGCTCCACCCACATCCGTGACGAGGACAACCAGACCGTTCCGGATCATCTCGCCGCTCGCCGGAACGATTCTCCGGCTGTCCCGAAATCCTGAGAGAAGATGCCGCTCGCTGGACCGTCTGGACTCGCCCGGTTCCGCCTGTTTCGGGTTTTCTTGCTGTTTCGCCCCATTCCGACCGTTCCTTTGCCCGTCCCAACCTCCTACAAGATCCCCAAGACCCCCGGGAGCCATTGGTTGCCAACCACCCGCTTGCCGGAGCTCCGATCGGCCCGTTTTCGCCGTTGAAGTTTCTGGTTTCTTCTCTGCAGTTCAGTCCAGATCAGAAGCACAAGACAGCAAGGTTTTGGAGACTTCGAGGCCCGTTTTCATTGTCTTCCCGGCCTCCGTTGGTGTCGCCGCTTTGGGGTTTATCGACCGCCTTGGTGTCGTGGTCGTCGTGAACTCACCGGCGCGCAAAACCGGTGAGTTTATCCTCTAATTCTTGCTTAGTGAGTTAATGACGCTTAAGGGGTGTTTAGATTAGTCTAATTAGGTTTATGTGATTAAATTAGATTATTTTAATGTAAATTAGATTAGTTGCATGATTAGTTTAATGGATGTTTAATTAGGGCTAATTGTATGTTTAATTAGCATAATCTTGTTTAAGCCCTAATTAATTATTTTTAATTAATTAATGATTTCGAATTTATAAATATTATTTTATTAAATTATATTATTATAAAATAATATTTAATTATTTAATTTTCGGAATTAAATTTAATTATTTAATAATTTCGAAAATTATCCGGATGGCGGTTGTTAGAATCGTGCTGATCGCAGAAAGTCACGGTTGGTTTGTGTTAATTGTATGTTTAAATTGAGAAATTGAGTGATTGATGATTATGGTTAATTATTCCAAAAGTGTGGAATTGAGTGATATTGATGAAGTTGTGGTATTTAACTTGAAAATACCCGGTGTTGACTTTTAGCACCGTAATTGGTTTGTATGACCAGTTTGAATCGATTGGATTGATTGATTGATTGAATTGAGATATGAGTTGGTTTATTATTGAATGATAAGCTTTGGCGAGCAATTGGTTTATATATGTATCAGCTTGTTGAGCAGCAATTATGATATGCACATATATATATACGGCAGCTTCTGGTGAGCTAAGATCGTTTTATCAGCTTGTGCGAGCACGATCTATATATATGTCAGCTTGTGAGAGCAATGATCGTTTATCAGCTTGTGAGAGCAACGATCCATATATCAGCTTGTGCGAGCTATCATCTATGTATATATCAGCTTGTGTGAGCTATCATCTATGTATATATCAGCTTGTGCGAGCAGCTACCATCTATATATATTGAGAGCATTGCATCCATTTCAGCTTGTGTGAGCCGTAAGTGTATTGATGGATGAATAGATGGTATGGTTTAATAGATGATATGAATTGATAGATGTGTGGATCGTATGATATTGATTGGATTGATTGAATTGATAGACCGATGGGTATGTCGGTAGTTTCAGCTTGTGCGAGCATTGTTGAATATGAATTGTACTGACGTGCAGGAAAGGGACTGAGGCGAGGTAAGTCATCTATCCTATTTGTGTGGCTAGAGCGCCCTGAGGCGTATTTTCTCCCTAATTGAGTTTTAGAGGGTAGGACTCGCTGAGACGTAGTCTCATCCCGGTTGTGGGATAATATTTCAGGTCCCTAGATGACGGTCGTGGAGGACCGGAAGTCCTGGAGTTCGGAAGGTGGAGGCTGAAGAATCGATGAACGTGTCTGACAAGTTGGTCATAGGACAGTTCCCTTTTTGTTAAGCCAGTCTATTTTGTAGTCAATCTAGTGTTGTATATAAACCTATGTGTTTATAAGAAAGCTTGTTTGGTTGTGATTGATTGCTTGCTTTTCTATCCCAAGTTAAATGTTGTCAGGGGATTTGTTTCGCTTCCGCATGCATAATAATAAAATTGAATGGGTCGGCGACGTGTCCTGGGAAGTCGCATTTGTATCGGCCAGAGTGGGATGTGCACGCGCTCGGAGGATCAGGGCGTGACAGGCGAGGCTGGAGCTCACTGGTGTCGGGTGGGACCTCGGCCTCACCAGATTGGCGAGATCGAGCCTCGCCCGACATTGGCAAGCTCGAGTCTCGCCAGATCCGCAAGGCTCGACCTCACCGTCGGACCGGCGAGGCTCAAGACTTGCCGGATCTAGCAAGGCTCGAGCTTGCCGGCATTGGGCGGGCTCGATCTCACCGATCCAGCGAGGTCAAGGCCCCCACCCAACGTCAACGAGCTCAATCTCGCCGTGGTCGGTCGCCGACCGCCATCGTGGCCGGCGGCCAGCCAAATAAGAAGGAAAAAAAAAAGAAGAGAAAATGAGAAAATAATTATTAAAATTAAAAATGATATTTAAAAAAAATATATAATATTTTTTAAATAAAAATTATTATAAATATATATTTAAAAAATTAAAAATTCGATTTTTAAAAAAAAAATTTTTAAAAGAATTATAAAAATTTTATATTAAATTTGTATTGCATAAAAATTGTTAAAAAAATTGTATTGCATAAAAATATTTTAACAATAAGTAGGTTTTAGCAATACGGGTCGGGTCGGGTCGGGTCGGATATGGGTCGGGTATGGGTCACTAGATTTACACAACAAGAATATTAGTTAAAACGGGTTAAATGAGTCAAATATGGGTCGACCCATTTTCGACCCGACCCATACCGACCCGACCCACTCATTTGCCACCCCTAATTAAGCACATGCGGAAGCACACATATAACACCCAGACAACAACAAGCAACCGGGAAAACAATCACTTGCAAACGCACAATTACATCGGTTATATTTATAAGCCCTTTTTATATCGAGCCATTATATTTACAACCACTACATCTTCGAAAGGCCAAGGTAAACCTTAGCTTCTCTAGTGAGACTGCAACTCCTTCATGCCTATAATTCTAAAAAATAATGGAGTGAGTCATGGACTCAGTAAGTAAAACCTCTAATTCTCTACTAGGATGATATCTCATCATCAAAATCTAGTAGGTGCAACACTCACAATGCAATGTTGATGATAGATCAATAGCAAATTTATTGCTATCCTCGACTACGTACAAATGTACATTACTATATACTTCAACACATGCTTACTTTCAGCATATCAATGAACTCATTAACATATCATGCTTATGCATATATCAGCACTTATGCAAATTCATTTACCGTCGTCCTGGGTCAACTAGGCCCTCCCGGCTCAATCGAGGCATTTAGCTTCAAGCTAAGCAATTTGGCTCAACCAAGGCATCCTATCTCAACCGAGGTATCTTGGTGCTAGCTCACCAAGGCATCCGGGCTCAACTCAGACATCTTGGCTCAACTAGGGCATCCCAGTGATAGCTTACCCGAGGTATCCAGGCTCAACCTAGGCATTCTAGCTCAACCAGAGCATCTCATTCAATGAACGAGGTATCACCTTCAACACTATATGACGACGGATGCTTTTTCTTCTTTAAGTGCATCACAAAAGTGCACAACACAAGCTAGTTTTCATCTTTTATCTTAGCTGACATATGCAAGGCTTGAAGGAGTGCTCATTCAAGTAGGTGTGCCATGACTCTTAACATCATATTATATAATATGTCGGTATGATTCTTGGTTCGTGGCTTAAGCAGCATGCTTAGGCCATTGTGACTTGACATCGATTCCAAGCCAAGTGAACCTCAACCTCATCATGAGGTGTGAACACACTCAAGCAAGCAAACATGAGCAAACCACACAAAATAACATTACAACATACACACAGTCTACATGAGTGAGCATACCACTAAACTCGATGTTGTAGGCTATCTTCCTAACCAAGAGTTAGAGATTTTACTTACCTTTGATAAATCTCAATAAACTATAGGTGTATTACCAAGAGATGGTCATCTTGTGAGGTGGTGGGTGAGCAAGGCCGAGAGAGGGAGAGGATGTGCAAGAAAGGAGTAGGGGAAGAAGTGAGTCAAAGGTTAAGAATGAATGGGGGTGATATTCCTACTTATAGGCCAAGTTTCATTAATGGCCCTTACTTATTCTTCAAGGAAGATCCTATTGTCATGATTACCAAATCTCTTCCTTGCCACCTAAGTTAGTGAGTCATATCTTTATTTAATGACTAGCCTCCAAGGAACACGTGCTACTTATTCTCCAAGCCACTACTAATTGGTCCACCTAAGCTTGTGAGTCACCATTTCATCATTAATTGGCCTAACTTAATCTCCAAGGAAAATCTTATGCAATAATGATCAAACCCTCAAATGGCCACCTAAGCTAGTGATTTATCCCTCCATTTAATACTTAAGATAAGGCCATCATAAGTCTTGGATCTTTGGCACATTTTTCATGGTTTTTCTTGCTCATTAAGCCAAGCATTCTAGAACCTTCCATGGTTGGTTCACTTAAGCCAACTTGCTATCTAAGTTTATTCTCTTTAACACACTAAGGTCCAAAAGCATTTGATGCATTCTTATCTTCAAGCAAGAAATTTCTAGATTAGCTTGCTCCTCAAGTTAGGCTCATGGCCCCCTTCCCCTCCAAGTTGGGAATGTGGTTGTTTCATTCTGAGGCGAAATCAGTTTTGAGCAACTAGCGAAATCAGTACCATTACCTTATCAAACAGGCTCAAAAAATTATAAAATTTTAATTTGTTATAGAGAAGATCTTACATAACATTTTTCACGAGGAATTCAAGCCAAATTCGTTCTATGGAAAGAGCAACAAATCATTGAACACAACTCAAAAATTCGTCTGTCAAGCAAATTCAACGGTCAGAGAGAGAGACTCATTTTGGAATCCGAATTTTTACAAAACTCTTTGAAATTTTAATATGTTGTAGATATGGATTTTATTTAAAACTTTTATGATGAAGCATGTCCAAATTAGAAATGGAAGATTTTATAAAAATTTGAGAAAGCAACTTGGTTACTGTTTTCACTATATTTGGCAGGTTCTATACGGTAATTGATTGAGCCTTTATCTCAGCTATTTCACCTCAAAAAAATATGAAAGTTAACTATTTATAGATTAAGATGCTTTAAACAATTTTCATGAGGGAAGTTTCTCCAAATTCGAAGTAAGAGCTCAATAAAATTGGAAAGTAGGAAAGGTCCAGCAGTTTCGAAAAACTAGGAAGTCAACACTTATGAAACTCAAGATGTCAAAGTCTATGGAGGAGAGGTGGTACCCTACTTGGCTTGCAAGATCACTTGTCATCATTCCCTTAGGCCATGAGTCATCTCCTTTCATTAATTATTTGGGATATATAAGCCTCCTAGTTGGGACCAAAATAAGGGTCGAAATCGAGAATGTTACAAAAACCAAGCCAACTCCCTTAAACTTCTCGAATGAACTTTGGTGTTTGTTAGACCCCAACATTCCTCCAACTTAAGGTACTCAAGAATAGGGTTACCCGTCAAAATTCTACTCACCACCTCGTTACACAGTCCCGAGGAGTCGAGGGACTAAGACTTAAGATGATGCCAACCGATGCCTCTGATGTCCATGAAGTCGCAAATTTTTCATACACAGATCCTCGAATGAAGAGCAATAGTAAAGGAACAGAGACATCACGTTACCCTTAATACTTTTAACTACAACAGAAAGCTCTTCGACACCGCGGGTCGACGGGTGATCAACAATATGGACAATTTCCAGGTATATTTTTTACCTAAGGCAAGACGTGGGAAAGTAAGACTCTGTCCACAAAAGAAGAACACATGCAGCGTTTGATCTGGGGAAGCCGATAAAGGGTCAAGTTGTGACTGTCCCGCAGCACGGAGAAGGAAAGATTCGGGACGGTGTTCCAGAGGATCCGCCACCTGTTTGACAATATGCAAGTCATGACGACGTCTCTAGTCGGCAAGAAGGAGAAGATGTGGTGGGTGAGGCAATCGGGCAAGAGGCTGATGTACTCTAGACGCAGAGGAACTCTGCCATTCTGGGTAGAGCTCTGCAACCCTCCAAAAGCTCAGACTTCACTTGCTCTGCTCTCGCTCGCCCAGTCAATGATCATCATCGTCTCACCAATACATCGTTGTCGTACTGATTATATAGTCGTTTAATAATTTAAAAACCTGATTATATGAAAATAGCCGTAGTTAAGGAAATGTTTGGGTTATATTTGATGAACACCTTAGGACACATTCTTTTAGCAATGCTTGGACATTGTCTAAGTCCACATTCGTGCTGCTTTTGCAATTTCTTCATGTACTTTTTCGCAATCAATTTTAACTTCATCAATATCGAACTCTTTTATCATCCAATTAATTGATTCGTCAAATTGTTTTCATGCATTGCTGGCGTGTATGGACAATTCCATTCAAACAATAAAAACAAGAGAAACAATCACAATAAGAAAAAGATTGAGACAAGAAAAAGGGAAAAGAACCGTGGAAGTTTAAAATCGAGGTAGAATCGTGTAGGAAGACAATTTTTTTAATGCGAAGGGAGCAGATTGCACAGTCAGAACCTATATGGGCATTAAAATTGCAAACATAAAACAATTTTATTTTGCTGATATAGAAAGCAATTTACAAAATTTGGCGTCAATGTGAACTTATGTAGATTACGTAATTATTAACACCGAAAAATGGCCAAGTGTTTTGACCAGCAACTTCATCGATGGAAGCTACAGAAATTGACAACAGGAGCAGAAGATTACACTAAGTATTGGAAGCATTTAATCCTTATAGTACAGTCGGTTGACAAAAAGGCCTAATTTTGATCAATAGAGATGTCAACGCAAAACGGTTAAGTGTAGGAGCAAAGAGTTGACGAGTAAAGTACACCGACTCAGTCGACGAGGAGGAATGTGGCATGTAATTATCAAGTAGTGAAGTTGATAATCTCAGATTTCGTAACTGCTTGTAGATAAGTGCCATTAAATGATAGAGCCACACAAAACATGTTTAAATTCTTAGTGACCTTTTATGTATAATTTTTCGTATAAATGCCAGAGTTGTATTCTTTGTGAAAGACCACTCAATCAATCAAAAAATACACTCTTTTTTTTTTTTGGTGCTGGAGGAACTGGCTTGTAGCCGACAGCCGTACCGTAAACCTCCAGGTGACACTTAAGCAGGAGGACCCACCATCCATGAGTCACACTTAATACACCTAGCGCCTTCCTTGAGTTTTGAACCCTTCACCTCTGGGCTGAGGATCAGCAGGGCCTTATCTAGCGGAGCCACCGCGGCCGGTGGTAAAAAATACACGTTGTTTGTCTTTACTTAAAACATAAGTTTCTTTTTCAGTATATTTTATATATTGCTAACAACAATTATTCATATTATTCGCACATAGCATAAAGGAGACCCTTCAACCCTTTGTGGATTGGACTAGTTTGTCAGTTCCACAGGTACCTCACCCATTGTAGTGAATTCTTTTTGGGCATGCTTGATGGGACTCTTGTTCGTTGATATGAGGAATCTTTCACGGGAAGAACCAAAAATCAACAAGAGATAGACAATGCTGCTGGCATCCTCAATCCAATACAGCAAATTTGACATGAAATTGCTGCACATTTTGAGTCTTCAGCCATTGGTGGAGCGTCAAGAGAAGGTCAATGCAAGGGAATTGATTTTCCAGGCATCTCATTGAAGAACAGTTAAGAAAGTAAAACCAAATCGAGGCATGATGAGAATCATGAGAAGGTCACTCAAGTTGCAAGAGAAAGAGATGACCAATTGTATCGTGCATCACATATCAAATGTAATAAAGCAAATGATTATCAATGTTTGTGCACGATGCCACTCCAGAGGATCATATTTGCAATCCCAAGTACCAATTTCTGCAAATTGTTTTTTGCATAGCATCACTCTTTTGCTTTGCGTGTTCAATTCACGTGTTCGAATTCCCATCTGCTTTGTATTTTTTCTTATTGAAAAGAATGTGCCTACTGATAACTTGTATTATTTTGTGTGATGAGTAAGTCCAAACTAGGAAAAAGAAAAGCATGTGCCTACTGACAACTTGTATTCTTTTATGTGATGAGTAAATCCAAACTTGGAAAATTAATCTTTGGCCTTTCGATAGTTCGCAAATTCTTAGGCTGATATTAACTTTTCATACCAATAAAACAAGGAACCCCATGCCCTAAATAAAATAAAAACTGGCCTTTCTCAAACAAATTTTAGCATCAGAAATAAAAAAAAATTTATGTGCCTAATAGCTTTTCATTACAAGTAATGTTGATGTGTGATAGGTATGTCAAGTTTTTATATATATCAAAATAATTTTGTATGCATGTACACACCAAAAAAAAAAAAATTGACTCGCGTGAGAAACTTAGTATAGCTGGTTACAATTGGATGAAGTTGTCTGAGCATTGGTTTGGTTGCAGATGAAAGATAAATGAGTCAGAATAGGAGAAAATATTGCTCAAGACTGTCGGAAAGCTAAAACACCTGCCATTGGAAGCACGCCATATATTTTCCTCGGACACGAAGTCAACGAAACAAACGTAAGAGACGCAACATTCAAAAGAACGCGGACGTTAATTTTCACAACCGTTCACATATGTACGCGTGCTAATGAACAGAACGTGCCCTGCCAATTTGACGTAGACCATGGAAACAAGAAAAAAAATTGAAGGAATAAAAAAAAAAAAACAAACAAACAAACAAACAAAACAAACAAACAGAAGAAACCGATTGTGTACAAACTGGCAAGATTCAGTTTCAACATAGTGAAAGCGCTCTCCCTCTAGCGCTCGCCCCACCACTGTGTACGTTTGTGATTTGGTCACTCTTTCCTCTTTAGGTGTCGTGAAATTTCACTTTTATCTGCTTCTTCCTTTGTGCTACCATCAAGTGCTCTCTCAACTTCTATGCATGTGAATACAAGGGACGATAGTTGGTTGAAGAATTGTGGGCGTTTCAATTATTTCAAGTCCTTTCCCTCATTTTTGTAGTCACGGTGTTTCCAAGTGGGTAGCCGGCCTTTCTGTAGATGAAAAAATTGAGTAAAAATCACATGAATATAATTTTTCAGAATTGTTCCTAATTTAATGAATTGAAAACATCAGCTCACAGGCTTTTTGGAGGTTTCAAAATTAACACAATAGGACGTTCGACAAAAAAGTTATGCCCCCTAAAAGTTTGGCTAAATTTTGTGTAAAAAACACATAAATATGATTTTTAAAATTTTGCCTATTTCATGAATTGAAAAGATTGGTTTTGGTTTTGGTTTTTTTTTTTTTTTTTTGTAGGTGCAAAAATCAAGTTAATGGAATGTTTGACGGAAAAGTAAGCCCTGGAAAAGTTTTGCCAAATTTGTGTAAAAATCAAATGTATATCAATTTTTAAATTTCCCCCAATTTGATGGATTGGAAAAATTGGGTCACGCATTTCCCTAAGGCAAAAATCGAGTCAATGAAACATTTGACATAAAAATTATGCCCTAGGTGCACAAATATCCAATTTATCAAATCAGGAAAATTGTTTAATAAAGGGCGAGGAAGGGCAAAGAATAAGAATATTCTCCCAAATCCGAGTCCCAACTCAAAGATGTGACGGGCACTATCCAGCAGGTCACTATGTCGGCCAGTCCTCAACCACTAAGAGGGTGAGGAAGAGCGGCGGTGATGGCAATGGGGCCGAGCCATCGGTTCTGCCTATGGGAGGAGCTAGTCAAATTTAAGCTCATCTAGAGTGAGAGTGCGGAAATCGTGGTCCTTGAAAGGTTGCTCAAATATTTGGAAATCTAGAAACAATTTTGTATTTCGGCAACAGCACCCGAATCCACTTCGGGTTGTTGATCTGGCTTTCGCTTATGTTCGGACGGCGCGACTTTCCAACTGTGATGGATGCGGCACGAGTCGCAACCGGCTCAAGCCCAATGAGTTATGGAGACCTCCGGATCCCGGATTCCTGAAGGTGAATATTGATGGAGCTTTTCAACCAAAGGGTAATGAAGGGACTATGGCGTGCATATGTTGTGATCACAATGGGAAATTGAAAGATGGACTCACCATAAGCTTCATCGCATCGTCAGCTTTGCAAGTGGAGTTCCAAGCATTAACCATCACTTTGCACTACCTGTTGGAGCGGCACAAGGCGAATGATCTAATTGTGCTCAAATCTGACTAAAAAATTATGATAGAAACAGTCCAAGGTTTACGTTCTTCGCCATGGGAGGTCAGATTCATCTTTGCTGAAGCGGCGGCTCTCCTACGCGACTTCTCCAAGCTACGCTTTAGGTTTTGTCGCAGAGGTGCTAATTTTGTGGCTGATTGGGCTGCAAAGGCCCACAAAAATGGCACTCTTTCCCTTGGCTGGCCCACTTCACCTCCTTTTGCTTTATTAGATATACTGTATTCGGACGCTTTGACAGCTGGATGTACTCTTAACTCTTATGAATGATATTATCTTTCAAAAAAAAAAAAAATTCCGCAGTGGGGAGTGCCTAGACCCTTTGGTTGCGTTTAGTTTAGCATTTGTAAGGGGTTTTAAGTTTAATGTAAATGCTGAAAGCCCAAAACTACTTGAAGAAATGTAATTGTGTTTGGTAAATAATTTCAGTATTTGGTGGAATGCTGAAAGCCTAAAGCTAACTAGCTTTGGGCTTTCAGCATTCCACAGGTAAGTTGAAAGCTAAAAACCCACTTCAAAGTTGAACCAAACAGTCTAGCGTTTCCTTAATGGGCTTTTAGGCCTGAAAGCCCCTTGTAAATGTTGAACCAAACGCAGCCTTTGATCCACATGCACGCATTATCTCATTTCATAATTCCATTAAGTCTGACTTCGTCTGCAACGAGTCGCAACCACCAAATAAGATTAGGAAGATGAAGCGCAAGTTCGTGAAAGGGATTATGAGCAGGCGATTGGAGAAGAAGCCCCACGATTGGAAAGTCTTCGAGCTTTCGCGGGTCCCGACTCCCGGGGCAGGAACGATGGCAGCGGTGAAGTAGTAGTGGTCGCGTCCCTGACGGAGGCAAGCATGCGGCTTTCCCCGTCCAAGTCGCCGGAGGAAGAAGTCAAGGAGAGCGACTGAGCCAGCATGTCTTCTCTATAATGAAATGCGTATTGATGAAGAGCTTTTGAGAGTTGGTATGCGGAAGTTTCAGATGGCGGAGCTGCACATGCTGTGCGTAAAGCGGCCTGATTAAAGGACCTGGCCAAATCGTTCATGGATGGGCACGTCGGGCAAAGGTGACAGGAGAATAGTAATAATATCGATTTCTCGATAAATTCTAACATCAGAAATAGCAAATTCTATGTGACTAGTAACTTTTCATCTACAAGTAATGTTCATGTGTAATATGTAAGTTCTATATATATTAAAGTAATTTTGAGTTTATGTATATGTTGGTACCTTTTTATACGGAGGAGTAAGTTTTATTAAGACTCAAGGGAGAAACTGGTTATAGGCTGTCAAAATAGGATACGGTTGGAGATCCATTTGAAAAGCCGCGAACTTGCCAACAAGTTTTCATCTATTACTGTGAAAAATGCAAAGGTGACAAGCGAATGATCTGACTTTTGGTTTAATTTTTGCATTTGATCACCGTCATTATTTTTTCATGTACTGAAACATGTATTTGATCTTTTCTGGACATGAAACAATGAAACAAACAAAAGAACCATAACTTTCAAAAGAGCACGTTCTTTAATTTTTGGCGACCATTATGTGTATGTACATGTCAGCCAATTAAAATGTTCATTTTTATTATAAATAAATATAAAATATCAAAAACAACAAAAGATAGATAAATAAATGGACGAATAAATAATGAACAGATTAACGAACAAAATGATCGTGTTAACAAGGGGGCCTTTCTGGTTCTCGGCTGATAAGATAAAATTTCGTTTAACCCCATCAAAGCTCGTCCAGCCCGTAGCCTCCAGCCCATTTTATCCACCAAATAGGCCCTAGAAGCAGCTGCCCTAACCAGCCCAGTGCACACGCTAAAACCCCAGCCCATTAAACATTGATAGACGGGGAGGAAAGAGAGGCACGCGTCAGAGGAGGGAGCGAAGCACCGTGAGTCAGAGGGGCTGGTAACCGATTTTGTCTTCTTTCAGAAATTGGGGGGTTTTGCTCAGGAGGTGGGAGACAAACGGTGGCGACAGGGAACGATTTTGAGGAGTTGGGGACTACATTTTCTCCATTTTACATCGAGAGCACCATTGCAGAACTCTCGCAGAGAGGGAGAGCAAGGGACGACAGAGAAGGGAGGTTGTTTGGCCGGAGTTGCTCCCATAACAAAATAACCACCTTTACCAAAATGGGCCTGCAAGGCTTGGCGAGGGCCCATAGTGAGGGTTGCGTTAACCCTTGCCTAGAGTGAGCGATCATAGCCCTTTGTCCAGATTTAAGTGAGGATTGCCGGCCCTCCCCCAAATCAGGCGGCCCTTGGCTAGATCGGGATGAGGGCTAGCCAATGCGAGGCACCCTTGCTACTATCTAATCGAGGGCCAACAACCCTTGCCAGCTCTCGTTGAGCCCTAGTTGACACTTTCTAGTGACGGTGGCAGCCCTTGCCTTTGCCCTTGCTTTGTTTTTTTCTTTGTATTTGCAAAAAAATGCCTTTTTATATTATCATTTTATTTAACAAGATTTTGGTTTAAAAAAAAGGATTTTAGCTAGAACGACAACATTTTAGTCTTATCTTTGATCATTTAATAAGGTCAATGCTATGTAAAAGAGAGAAAATATTAAAAAAACTACATCAGCATTTTTTTAGTATAATTGGACGAAGTTAATGAAATGATTTAATTACACTTTTGTTACAATTGGAATAAGTTATTTGAGTTTAGGTTTGAGTACACATAAAAGATGTGTTGGATCCGAGTGGTTGGATAATGTGAAAAGGAGAAGAATACCTCAAGACTCTCGCGAAGCTAGCGAAACCGACGAAACAAACGTAAAAGCCGTGACTTTGAAAAGAACGCGTACTTTTGCTTTTTGCAACCATTCGCGTATGTACGCGTGCAAGTGAACGAAACGTGCCTTGCCAATTTGACGTAGACCTAAGAAGTAGAAAAGAAAAAAGCACCTGGCCAAATTCAGACTCACGTGAGAAACTTGTTATAGCCGGTTACAATTGGAAAAAGTTACCTGAGTTTAGGTTTGAACTTTGAGTACACAAAAAAGATGCATTGGATCCGTCAGAGTGGCTGGATAATGTGAAAAGGGAGAAAATATTAGGTGCGCCGGGCGCTCCACGTCACCGTGCGCCCCGCCCAATCAGGATGCGACACGTGTCGCCACGTGGATCCGGGTCCCACTTTTATTTTTCTCCAAATTTTGGCCGCGTCCTTCTCTCTCTTCATTAATGGCCGCGTCCTTCTCCCGCCCTTCGCATTTGAATTGCCCTTTCTCTTCTCTCTTCTCCCGCACGAAGTCTCTCTCACAAAAATCTTTCTCCGCCTCCTTCGACACCGACGATCAGCACCGGCCGAGCGCCCTCCTCGTCCAGCGGTACTCGATCTCCGCCGCCGCCACCGCCGCCTCCTCGCCGCCTTCGCAGCTCCCGCTGGCCTCCAAGATCCAGAGCGGCTTCGAGCCGCGGAAGTCCTTGTCGACCTCCGCCTCCTTCGACGCCAACGACCAGCACCGGCCGAACGCCCCCTCATCCGGCGGTACTCGATCTCCGCCGCCGCCGCCGCCGCGGCCGCCGCCTCCTCGCCGCCCTTGCGGCTCTCGCGGCCTCTAAGGTCCGGAGCGGCTTCGAGCCGCGGAAGTCGTCGTCGACCTCTCGCCTCCTTCGACGCCGATGACCAGCACCGGCCGAGGGCCCCCTCGTCCGGCGGTACTCGATCTCCCCGCCGCCGCCGCCTCCTCGCCGCCCTCGCAGCTCCCGCTGGCCTCCAAGGTCCGAGCGGCTTCGAGCCGCGAAGTCGTCGTCGACCTCCGCCTCCTTCGATGCCGACGACCAACACCGGCCGAGCGCCCCCTCATCGGGCGGTACTCGATCTCCGCCGCCGCCGCCTCCTCGCCGCCCTCGCGGCTCCCGCTGGCCTCCAAGGTCCGAGTGGCTTTGAGCCGCGGAAGTCGTCGTCGACCTCTCCTTCGACGCCGACGACCAGCACCAGCCGAGCGCCCCCTCGTCCAGCGTTACTCGATCTCAGCCGCCACCGCCGCCCTCGCAGCTCCTGCTGGCCTCCAAGGTCCAGCGGCTCGCAGACAATGTTCAAGTTTTTCCGAAACTCTTCGATCGTCTCTCGCGCTCTGTTTTGGCTCCAGATTAAGTTGGGGGATTTGCCTGTTTCAAATTTTTGCTTCTTGCTTCGGTCGATTCCTTCTCTGTTGCCGAACTCTGAGAAGAGCGATTTCCGGATGCAGCTTGCGAGGCAGGATTACTTGGAGCTGAGACAAGAGGCGAGCGAAGTGCAGGAGTATTCCAACGTGAAGCTCGATCGAGTCACGCGCTACCTCGGCGTTCTCGCAGACAAGATGCGGAAACTAGGTGAGGCGGTGCGGCGTCTGTTGTGCCTCGACGCACGTTTCCTTTCTCATTTCAGTTTACCAAATAACAATCTCGCTCCTTCGACTCGGCCTCTAATGCAAAATAAGTACATCTCGAGATTTCTCTTATATAAATTGCTTTGGATTCTCATTAGGTCTTATCCAAAACTGCAAGCGATTCGGTAATGGAAATGGTTGATCAATTCATTTGATGTTATCATCCTTCATTTGTTTTTCCTTATCAGCATCGACCAATTCACTATACCTTACTTGCTTTGATTCATGAACATTGGTATTTTTTCTTTTCTCTTTGGTGGTGATGGGTTTGGTACAAAATGCTCTTCGGGGGCTGCCGGGAGGGGGGAGCGTGTCCGCTTATGAGTTTTTTGCCACCATTGTTACTGCAAATGAAAGCAAACCACGCATGATGCTCTGTTCTAAAAGGGATGCTATTTAATTTGCTTCATGTTCTCATTTAAAGGTTTGAAGGGATCATGACTCTAAGCCAAGGGCAAGCAGCATTGCTAACATTTTGCTCCCGCATTGGCCTTGCTAGCGTTGGCCTCGATTCCTACAATAACCTCTCGGACATTTGTAAAAACTGGTTTTGGATCACTGCATTGAGGCCCTTAGCGTAATTGAAGATTGTTTTCCATTGAAGAGTTCGAGTTCTAGTGTTCCTCATCTTGGAAGAGCGGAAGTCATGTGTGAATAGGCTAAACCCTTGATATGGAGGTGAGCAATGAGGAAGGAGCTAATTAAGGTAAAGATGATGGTGGCGGAAGACTAGACGCTATCGGAGATTGTTGTTCAGGGGATTGATTAGCAAGTTGAGCAGATGAGGAAGGAGTTTCAGCTCGATGAGAAGGGCAAGGTTTATTTAAAAGGCATATTCAAGAGATGACCAACACCCTAGCCCTGATGGGGTGTTAGTCATCCAAGACTTGTAGCAATACTTACTACAGGGCCATGCTGTTACTAGGAAGCTTAATTCTAATGGTAAGGTCAATACTATGCAGACTCTGCACAACCTAAACGAAGTTATTGATTTTCTTATTGTTGCCAGATTCCTAAAAAAGGTTCATTCATATAGCTCATATATGCAACGTTGTGACTATCTAGATGAGCCGCCTCAATTTGAACAAGCCTGAAAGAAAAGTGCTAGAAAGCATTTGCCTGATTGGATCGAGCATTTGATGGCCATGATGGACAGTGAGTATTGCTATGAGATGATTTTTTTTTTCAGCTGCATCTTTTGTGTTAATGAAAAGCAAAGAATCAATGTTTCAATTTCTTACTACTTATGAGGTGGACTACGGTTAGATGATGTTTTTACCTATTGTCATTTTTTTTTTGGTTGGTGTTTTGCTTGATTGTTGATGGGGCACCAAACAAGTTCCCATCATCTAAACGCATCAATTATCTAGTTGAATATGACAATATGCTGTTTTAAGAAGCTTCTTTGTATATTTTCTTCGTTCTACAATAAGCATGTGGCAGGTTTTAATGCAAACTCAAGTCACTTATGTTCATTCACATGCACAATGGTGCAGTTGCTTTGATTGGCATAGGTTTTACTGTTGTTACTAGTTTTAAAGAAGCAGCATACCATGCTTGGCTTTGGCTACTATAACTTGATCAACAGATCAGCATGGACAAAACAACACCTGTGGAGCTAGCCAACCACTTCCGTGAGTCCATTGGGTCAAAAAATCCTGCTGTGCTATTCCGAAGGACAGCACTGAAAATGGGTTTAAAGGATAGATGGCCAGTTGTTTGCTGTGAGATAGATGATAAACCACTTTTCAAATGGCTATGGTCATGCTTTTGGCAAAGTACTTATGCCCTGTCCTGTATAGTGTTATTTTGGCCGGTGAACTTGTATGTTGAGTGTATAATAGTTGGCAGATCTAAGCCCTAGAATCTCTTCTTGGTTAGTTATTGTGTTTTATATTTACTTCTTCGCAAAATGAGGATATGTGTTAGAGAGATGCATTCTAGGAAGCCTCAACTTTACTGAGCTCGCATATATGACGAGCCTTGGGAATCAAAGCCAGAATCCCATTCTAGCTATACCATTGATAGAATATTTGTTGGATGAAGCGAAAGATCTGAACATCAATAGAATCCCGTACAACCGTGCATCCAGATGTCAAAGTCATGGTTTTCATCTGCCTCAATCTTCTTTTGTTAATTGTATGCTTATGTAAATTTTGCTCATGGAACCTGATTGGAGTAACTTCAGTTTCTTCCTTTTTCTCGGGATGAGCATTATGATGGTTTTACTCATTATCAAAAGAGCAATTCCGCTGATGCTTCTCTTCTGGCTTTTGACAGTTTGGCTTGCCTTTCCTTTTTGTCATGCTTAATGTTCTCTCTCGCAGATGGAGGACTTTAATGGCAAAAGTTGATACTAGTTTTAAAGAAGCAGCATATCATGCTTGGCTTTGGCTACTATAACTCGATCGGGGAGATTGGGAGGGATAAAACAACACTTGTGGAGCTAGCCAACTGATTTTGCAAGTCCATTGGTTTGAAAAATCCTCTTGTGCTATTCCGAAAGACCGCACTGAAAATGGGTTTGGAGGATATTCCCAGCATCCGAATTTGCAAGCGATCCTTGTTTTGGTGACATCCGAGCCTTGGATAAATATGAAATGGCTTTTTCATGTTGGTTCAATGCTTATTCAACTAACTTTGTTATTAGAGGATAGTGCTCGTCATTAATAAAGAAGAAAGTGATCAACCAAGGATAATCAATCAGGAGACATGGTGTTCCCGATGTCCTGCTTCTTCTCTACTTCCATGGTCATTATCTTCAAGCTCCCGGTTTCATTTGTCCTGCCAATGTCGCATAGATTTCCCAGAACTTGTGGTTGAGCTTCTAAATGTGGAGTTACTCTTGCAGATTTATGAAGTGTTTAAGCTGATATCAATTCCCTTGTTAAATCAATACACAAGACTTGATGTAATGAATGATTTCGTTCATAATGTGATTATTAACTCCTGTTGAAACTTGGCACTTTGAATTTTGAATCACATTGATGCCACTCACTTCTTTGTGCAAATTTGACTTTTTCCCCAAATGAAAGATGGGTTAATGTGAGAACAAGTTGAACAACATACAACAGAGATCAACTCTTGAAATTGCACTTTGAATTTATAATTTGTTCTCTTGAACTATTGAATTCTCGTCTCCATGAAAAGTCTTCATGGAGATACCACGTTCATAAATTAAATATCAAAATTCTCCTCATATTGCAATTGACAAATGATTCTCTCGTTACACAAAGTAAGTAAAGAAACCAAGATGAAATTTACTTACATTAACAAATGAATATTTCATCCTTCTAATGTTTACAATTCATACTTCAACTACTAAGCTAATAGGACATGTGTTTGCGTTTACAAAACAAATTCTGAGAAAGAAATAAATCCAACATGTTTTATCTTGTGTATAAGCATGACATTGGCTTGGTCTTGTTTGAAGAGAACTCTCTCGACTTTTGGCAACAGTTAGTCCTTTTTTGGGATTAAGGCTTGTTTTTCTCAAGTTTTAGAGCAGTTCCAAGCAGCATTTTGCCTCACGCAGCACCTGCAGTCAGGTATTCTCCTGCTGGTCTAGTTTTAACTTTCTCGAACTTGCTTTGACTAGAGCAACTGAACCGGCAGACTTTTCAGCACTTAATGGCGAAGGAACAACATCCAGCGACGTCCGACATTGTTGTTACTTGTCCTGGAAAAACCGACAATGGAAGAATGGACAATGTGAAACATGGTGTAGGCTAGAATCACAAAAAGCAAGTTTCATCTCAGAAACGTACCAAGATGGCATGTTTGCAGTTCCTTTCGATAATGGACTTGATATCTAAAAAGAATGATAAGCATGTCAAAAATCTGAGAAAGTATCCTTACCACAAGAAAGAAGTAAACTGAAGAGCACCTTGCATAATCACCCAAAAATATAAGAAAAAACCTAGTCAGTGGAGTAAAAGCCTCCTCATATGAAAAGCCAATACAGCCCATGAAACCAATAGAGGAAGCAGACAAGTCAAATGCCTTTCACTTTAGCCCACGAGTAAAAAGAGGCCGAATCAACAAGAGAAAGCTTGCTATACAGGTTTTCTCCAGTAACCAAGTTGCTGTAGGATATATGGATTGTCACGATCCTGATTATATAACAGGAGAATGCATCAAAAAGTATCAATTAAAACTGAACGATGGCTTGGGCATGGGAGGGTTAGAGGTCACTGCCGTGTACTTAATCAAGTATAACGTTTTGTAATTATCATGTGTATCGCTAGTGTTCAGCTTTGGCTTTAAAAGTAAAAGAAAAATCCTCTCCTAAAATTATCAAGGTGTGGTACTCCCTGAAAGTAAAAGTAAACAACTAGGTTGAGTGGCATCCTCTTCCATGCAATACCTATAAATAATTTCAGCCAAACAAACTAATCCATCTAATGATGATAAAGCAGCCAAGAGGGGCTTGAAACTCTGATTACGAAAGGTATGAACAAATGCTGTTCCTAATATCTAAGGAAAGCATTATTGTTCATTTCAGAAGCTTGGCACCACAATCAATTGAATCTGTTTAAGAGGGTAATTGATAATAGTAGACATTACGGTATATCTGTACTAATTGCTCAGATTTATTTTTCATTCTTTGTATCCTCACGAATTATTTTTGAATTCTTTCAAAAAGAAAAAATTGCACAGTTATTCACCCTTCAGCAAAATGAAGTTTCTAGCTAACATTGTCATCATAATATATCAAGACAGCACAAAACCCAGAAAAGCAACAAGAGAGGGTGCGTGGAATTCAAACCGTACAAGTGAGAAATATTGAACTTCAAAACATCATTTCCTCGACTTTGAAATGCTTCTTTCGAACCTTCAGAAAATCCAATGGATTGTCGACCTTTTCCGTGTAAGTTCGACAAAAAAATCCGAAGATCCCATGCAGATTTTCGATGAATTCCTTCCTGATTCATGCGCCAAATCTCGTACCTACATAAATAAGCATGTGGAAGCATGATTACATCAAGACAAAACGTACACATTCAAAACACCTAACTTGAAGCTATTTATGGTGAGTAAAAAAGAAAAGAAACCTGTTCATTGTGGAGTTCAAAAACTGTCACAGAAAAGTCATATCTAGATGTAGCAGTTGCATCTGAATTCACAAACTCGAAGAACTCCTCGAAACAACGAGCATACAGACCACGATCATGGCTAGATCCTTCCTGAAAAGCATCAAAAAACACCATCATGTCAACTTCCATATCAGAATTTTGTGGAATGACATGGTGGGTGAACGTGGTTCATCATAATGTTACAAAGGCCCCCACTCAGATAACTATGATTGCCAAAGATCAAACCAATGACAATAAGATCTAAGAAATGCAAGCAGCAGAACTTTTAGCTCCTTAAATTCAGACATGACATAAGACCAATATCGACAAAAGTATACGCATTAATGGACCGTGCCTGTAATGGCAGCCATATATGCATAATTCCAAAACACATCCTCATTTCAGATCAGTACCCTTTTGAATGCAATAAGAATAAAAAACAAAATACTTTATTTAAAAAGCCATACCCAAATATTTGGATATGTAGCTCCTAGGGAGATAATATTCAGTGGGAGCATGTTTGAGAGAGAGACCATAGTGTGCGTCTTTCCTGAGTTACTTTGTCCATAAGCAAATATTGACACATTAAATCCATCCAAAGCTGATCGAACCAACAGTGGAACATCATTAAATATATCAGCTGCACATGCACCAGTCCTACTGTAAGATAACAAACCTCCATGCAAACCACCAGCCATGTAGCTAGTATATACCAAAAAATTTTCAAATGCTGCCTGTTATGTAACAAAATTAATCATTTTCTAGCTCACCCTGTCCAACATGAGGTCCATACACCCTATCGAATTCATAATCTTTCTTAGGATTGGTACTGGTCTCATCACTAGTGTCGACACGGATAGTAATCAAGGAATTCTACAGCAGAGGGACCTTCGTCTTCAAATAATGGTCTCGAACGACAGAATACCTTTATGTTCCCTGAAATTAAAAGCATCTTCAAATGATCATAGGAAAGGAAAATACCCATAAATTTCTGAACAAAAAACTTCATACAGCCTCAAAAAGGGGGGACTGGAAATTGAAGAGAAGAGCTGTTGAAACAAATTATTATAGTAAGAGAAGAGAGCACACAAAGAACAGAGGAATTCCCTATCTTGATTGATTTCTGTGCTTCCATTAGAGAGTAACCAATTGAACTATAGTCCCTCAGCAACTAACTAACAAATAGCCCAAATTCTAAACCAAACAGTTAATTAACGTGTGTGCACCTCCTGCACTCATAGCCAACCAAATGGCTTGAAGATGATCTGTCCTTCTCACTTAAAACGCTATTAGTATAACTTAGGTCGACCAATCAAGTGATTGGGCAATCAATGGTGAATTGATGATGTGAAAGGAGTCCAAATGGAAATTATATCATAGGTGACTGGACTCTTGTCTGAAAATCATATTTCTTGGGAGTTCTTCCAAAATTTTAATCCAAGAGATTCAATTTCTATGTAACCATCAATCAAAGTATCAGACTGATCCTAACAAAGGAGGAAGAACATACAGAGAGTAAAAAATCATTTTCGTTCTTGATATCTAGTCTCCATTTACAAATTAACGAATCTCTGAGGCATAATGAGTCCTTAACTAACAAACAGCTCAATTTTTCAGACTAACAACGATCAGAAATGCATCACAAACTGCAGCTGTTATCTCAAGTTAATCTACACTTCATCACTAAAACTCTATCAGTCATATTCCAACTCGTTAAACTCAAGTTTTGTCCTCCTACTACAAACTGCAAAATTGCCATACAAGCAAGCTATCTCTACGCATCCATCCGACAGGAACATCATCCCAAAAATGAATTGCAATTCAAACAATAAATTTTTCTGAATTATCAGCTCATATCCAAGTACTTCCACTCCACGTGCTTCGTGTGGAAAGTTGGAGAACTCAATTAAGAAACCAAAGACTGACCTTTGGATGTCAACAACTCATTGAACAACTTCCTCTTTCTCACTGACGAGCGGTGCTATCCTAGCCTCACCTTCAAGGGCAACTTGTTCTGACACAAAGCACAGAACCTGTCAAAAACCGAAATGAGAAAGGAAACGTGCGTCGAGGCACAATGAGACGCCGCACCGCCTCACCTAGTTTCCGCATCTTGTCCTGCGAGAACGCCGGGGTAGCGCGTGACTCGATCGAGCTTCACGTTGGAATACTCCGCACTTCGCTCGCCTCTTGTCTCGGCTCAAGTAATCCCGCCTCGCAAGTTGCATCCGTAAATCGCTCTTCTCGAGTTCGGCAACGAGAAGGAATCGACCGAAGCAAGAAGCAAAAATTTGAAACAGTGCAAATCCCCCAACTTAACGGAGCCAAAATAGAGCGCGAGAGACGATCGAAGAGTTTCGGAAAAACCTGAACATTGTACGCGAGCCGCTGGACCTTGGAGGCCAGCAGAGCTACGAGGGCGGCGGTGGCGGCCGAGATCGAGTACCGCTGGACGAGGGGGCGCTCGGCTGGTGCTGGTCGTCGGCGTCGAAGGAGAGGTCGACGACGACTTCCGCGGCTCAAAGCCACCTTGGACCTTGGAGGCCAGCGGGAGCTGCGAGGGCGGCGAGGAGGCGGCGGCGGCGGAGATCGAGTACCGCCAGATGAGGGGGCGCTCGGCCGGTGCTGGTCGTCGGCATCGAAGGAGGCGGAGGTCGACGACGACTTCCGCGGCTCGAAGCCGCTCTGGACCTTGGAGGCCAGCGGGAGCTGCGAGGGCGGCGAGGAGGCGGCGGCGGCAGCAGAGGAGATCGAGTACCGCCGGACGAGGGGGCCCTCGGCCGGTGCTGGTCGTCGGCCGAAGGAGGCGAGAGGTCGACGACGACTTCCGCGGCTCAAAGCCGCTCCGGACCTTAGAGGCCAGCGAGAGCTGCAAGGGCGGCGAGGAGGCGGCAGCAACGGGGCGGCGGCGGCGGCGGCGGTGGCGGAGATCGAGTACCGCCGGATGAGGGGGCGTTCAGCCGGTGCTGGTCGTTGGCGTCGAAGGAGGCGGAGGTCGACAAGGACTTCCGCGGCTCGAAGCCGCCCGGATCTTGGAGGCCAGCGGGAGCTGCGAAGGCGGCGAGGAGGCGGCGGTGGCGGCGGCGGAGATCGAGTACCGTTGGACGAGGAGGGCGCTCGGCCGGTGCTGATCGTCGGTGTCGAAGGAGGCGGAGAAAGATTTTTGTGAGAGAGACTTCGTGCGGGAGAAGAGAGAAGAGAAAGGGCAATTCAAATGCGAAGGGCGGGAGAAGGACGCGGCCATTAATGAAGAGAGAGAAGGACGCGGCCAAAATTTGGAGAAAAATAAAAGTGGGACTCGGATCCACGTGGCGACACGTGTCGCATCCTGATTGGGCGGGGCGCACGGTGACGTGGAGCGCCCGGCGCACCTAATATTTTCTCGTGAAAAGGAGAAAAATAGCTCCAGACTGTCGCGAAGCTAACGAAACCGACGAAACAAACGTAAGAGCCGTGACTTTGAAAAGAACGCGTACTTTTGCTTTCGCAACCATTCGCGTATGTACGCGTACGAGTGAACGAAACGTGCCCTGCCAATTTGACGCAGACCGCGGGGAAAAAAACATTAAACGGTGTTGACCGCAGAGCAAACCAGAAAGAAGCAAAAAAGAAACACAGCACCTGTATATAAACCAGCGAAATTCAAGCACCTCTACAAGAAGCGCTCTCCCTCTCTCTCTCTCGCTCGCTCTCCCCGACTCTCTGTAAGTTGGTGATCTGGTTGCTCTTCCCTCTTCAGGCGTCGCGCCGCGAGAAATTTCGCTTAACTCGGCTTCTTCTTCGTGCTACTATCAGGTCCCTCTCTAGTCTCTCTCTCTCAACTTCTATGGATTTGAATATGAGCGACGATAATTGGTTGAGGAATTCTGGGCGTTTCAATTATTTCAAGCGCTTTCCCTCATTTTTGTAGTCATGTTGGTTTTGAGTGGTTAACTGCAATTCTAGATACTCTCAAGAAGCAAGCTAGTGTCCAACGTTGTGGTAAATTTATGCGTATAAGAGAATTCCTTATCAGAGAATATTAGAGACTATTAGATCTTAAGTACGTCATTTGTTTCGTTGTTTGCTGAATAGAAGATTTTCATGTTAGATTAATATAGCTAACTCTATTTCTTTCCTATACCTATTGTTTGGGGATAAATGCCCCTAAATTAAGCAAATATTGAGTAAAGATGTGGCCTTTGTCTAAATTCCGTGTTCCTCTCTCTTGAAGAACCCAGAACATTTATATATATAGCTAGCAATCTCATTTAATTTTGACCTCAAAATATTCAATTTCATTTTTCGTTGAAGAAATTTGAACTTCTATCTCTGTTCAACTGAAGGTCAACTTAAATATCAGTCTTATGAATTGGAGCTCTCATAACAATGTGTGTGTATATTTATGGTGGGAAAAAAGCTTCCTTGAGTTTTGTCGACCCACCAACAATTCTGGTGAAACTCCCTTGTTTTGATGAAGGAGGGTCATTAGTGTGAATGTCAATTGCGTGATATTTCAGTGCAGAGGTTTAATTATTGCTTAGCGAAGATGTTAAGGCAATATGTGGGGCTAAACCTTACGTGCATATACTCTAAGACGTGGGTTGTGTTATCAATAACTTGACTGTTGAAGAGAAACTTGATTTGCTCTTCTTTTGTGTATATAGGTCCAAGGAAGTAGACATGGTCAGGAAAAGAGATCGATTTTGGGATTATGTGGAGCTTTTGGATGGCAAATTTAAGTGCCAGTTTTGCGATAGAGAGTTTGCCGGTGGTGTCCCAAGAGTTAAATCGCATTTATCTGGAATTAAAGGCCATGGTATAGATATATGCACCAAAGTCCCTGAAGATGTTCGAATTGCCGCTGCTGAAGCAAAATCTGATCCTAATAAGAGAGCAAAGGTTGAAGCTTGTTCAGGTAAGACCGAAGAGACTTCACTAAAAATGCATATCGGTAAGGACGCCGTTATGCTGGATAAGTTGCTTGTTAAGTTCATCCTATTTAATGGTGGTGATGTTGACATTGTGCGGAGGCCATCCTTCATTGACTTTGTGAATGCTGTGGCTAAACATGGTTCTCATTATAACTTGCCACGTTGTTCGGTAGTCAAAACAAAATTAGTGCCTCATTTGCAAAAGGAAATTGGAGAGTATGTGGCAAATGTGAAGAAATCATGGGTTAGAACTGGCTGCACTCTCATCTATGATTATTGGGAGGATATGGACAGATTCTTCATTTGTATCTTTGCTTATTCAATTGAAGGGGTGGTCCTATTGAATGCGTTGGAAATCCCCCGGTATTGGTCAATGTCCTATTTTTCCGAAGAGATTTTATATTTCGTCACTCAAGAAATTGGGGCCAACAACGTCGTGCAGCACATAACCGGACGTGATGAATTTTTTTTCGAAAGTATGCCAAATGACGACCATCCCTGTGTGTACGAGACTACATGTGTTGCCTATAAAACACAACATTTGCTCGAGGAAACATATGACCATATATCATGGATTCGAAACGTATTTCATCAAGCAAGAGCAGTTGTCACTGAGATTCAAGAGCATGATGGCATCTTATCATCGATGAAGCAGTTCACAGACTACGTAGGGTTGCAACAATCATCAATGATAGAAATTTACTCTGACTATTATATGCTTCAATCAATCATGAGACTTGAAACTGAGCTGCGATTTCTCGTTTCATCCTCTAAGTGGCTTTCGTTGGGTTTTGAGAAGGATGAATCAGGCATAGAAGTGGGTGATATCATTCGCAGTTCTGAATTTTGGAGTGAAGGGAAAGAAGTCTTGCGTGCTTTAGAACCAATATTTCGAGTACTCTGTCTAGTTGATGGCTATGGCGCTACTTTTGGGTTCTTGTATGCAGCTGTGGAAATGGCAGATGAGGCTATTAGACAAATATATGAGACTAATGTTCCTAAATATCAGACATTACGGGAGATATTCAAGCATTGGCAGGATGATATTAGTCATCCATTATATGCTGCTGCTGCTTTTCTTAACCCTGCTTATATGTGTGGCAAGAAGTTCATAGAAAATGATGCAATGAAACATGGCATGAATATCATGTGCAAAATATTGGTAGGTGTTGAAGAAAAGGAAAAATTTGAGGAAGAAATGCTTCGCTATCGTGACCAATTGCCGAAGTTGTTCGCAAAGGCAATGTTAGGAACATCTCACCCTTGTAAGCATCTGTTCTTTAATCAATTAACTATGTTAATTTAATTTTATATTTTATTTGTTTTCAATGTGAAAATTGTATACTAATAGTGTTGCGTATGAAGGTGAATGGTGGGACTCTTGCGGTGATGCCCTACCTGTATTGAAGAAGTACGCAATTCGAATCCTAAGCCAACCCTGCAGCACTTCGTTCTGCAGGCAGATTTTCCGTGCTCAAACTGAGAAGAGGGAGCCATTCATGCCTGCAGTGATGGACGATTATCTGTATTTGAGGACAAATGCGTTACTGATGCAGAATTTCAACACCATCAAAGAAAAAATTAGGAAGCCACTTGATCTTGAGAAACTCGGTGAACTTCCAGATTTTCCAGAGTTTATGAATGAGAATTTCACTTGTGATCTACTGAATGAGACCAAAGTTCCTTCATTAGATGGAAAGCTAAATTGTTGGTAAGAATCTTTTTTGTTGATACACTTTAGAGATATTGCAATTTAAATGCATGCCAAGCTGATTCACGAACAAAGCAGGATGATTTAGATTTACTAGAGTTAAAATCAAATATGACAGTGGTGAATGATAATATCACTGAGAATGTTTCTGCATTTTTTTATTGATCTTCCGCAGGAATTCACCTTTAGTTTATTTGCAACACTGTTTGAATTCGTGAATTCATACCAAGTATATCTATGTATCGATGACAGAGATAGGGACGATGGCATCATTTCTTTTTATCACGAGCATTAGTATCTGTGCTTCTTTTCCTTTTTTTGAAGGCTAAGTGAGATCAATGTGTTCAAGCTAGCGATTGCTAAAAGTTCACAGGTTTTGATAGTCAATTGATTCCAATTATTATGGTAATCCGAATGACCTGCTAGAATGAATATATGTTGGATTTGGCCCCCAGCATGATTTTGTTTTTTGCAAGACTGCTGTTTGGCGAGAAGGCTGTCCTTATAGTGGGCGTACTAGGCACTATCTTCTGCAGTGTTAATGTCTCTTGATGAATCCTTAAATTCGTCTTTCTATTAACAGGTCTGCATCGGTGAGTAAAGACGGTGAGAGCGAAAAGCACTTACGTCTTCAATTTATAACTGAACTACCATCGACCCTACTTAAAGGTGACTGGATTCACGGTTGGAGAAGAACTCCTGTTCATGTCATCTTGGTAGATTCCAGTACAGGTAGGGTTGTGCAATCTGGACCCTTGTCAATGCTAAAGTTGATGGTGACAGTGATTGGAGGTGACTTTGATGACAAAGCTGGTAAAAATTGGACTAAAGAGTTCTTTGATAGCAATGAACTAAAGGGGCGAGAAGGGAATATGCCACTACTGAATGGTTATCTCTCTGTGACCCTCGAAAAAGGGTTGGGGAGATTGGGTGCTATCACTTTCAATGATGTATCGAGCTGGACGAGTAGTGGAAAATTCAGGCTTGGAGTCAAAACTGCGTTGCGTTGTTGTGAGGGAATCCGTGTCCTTGAGGGCACATCTACTGCCTTCACTGTGAAAGATAGTGAGTCATTCAAATTTAAACTCTTGATGACAGCTTTTATGTTCTTTTTTCGTTGGCCTTCACTGTTTGGGATGTTAAGTCATGATTCGGGTTTAGACACTCGATGACATTTAAGATTTTCTGTTTTTTCTTTTCTTGACATGTCTGGAACCACATAATAAGATACATAGACTAGGCTAAGAGACTTGCAACAGCAGTATCGTGTTTAATCAGAATCTAGTATGCTTTGATTTTTTAAAACAATTTTAGAGCAGAGCAGACTCTGTAGTTGTCTGAATTTCAGGTTTGGTTGCTGTTTGCAGAATCCATAATCCTAGAAATGGGTATGCTTGAAAGGAACAACAAAAAATGAGCAGAAAATTCAGTGAAGTTGAACTCGTGAAACCTACTCATATCAAACAAAATGGATTTGGTGTTTGTAGTGTGCTTTCCGAATCAGTTGTGTTAGCAATAACCGTCGAAAATGAAATCACTTTGACAGCATTCATGGCCATTATTTTGATGGTGACTTTTGCTTAGAGGAAGCTGTCTTTTGAGCTTGTCTGAGATTTATAGTAAACTTTAATTGTCATTTTAGCTTGTTAGATATGTTATGATGTGTACGGATTTTATTTTTTTTGGAGCAAGAGAATGTGGTGTTCAACTTTAAATTATGCTTAGTTGTATCAATATGGTGATGATGCAACGAAATCTATGTCAATGCATTAAATATGGCCTTTTTTTTTTTTTTTGTTACTTTGCATCATAAAATATGTTTATTTTTTTTGTCGGTTTTACTCTAATCCTATACTAACATTCACTCTTATACTTTTGCCTTGCCTCCTTGCCTCCTTGCATGGCGTGGGAGTCGAAACCCACTCCTGAAATGAAATCATCCCCACCCCAATCCCTCCTGAGAAGGTGGGGATTTGAACCCCTCACCTCTCCTTTCCAAATTGGAAGAGTAGTCACCGGGGCGAACCTCCAGTGGTCTGCATCATAAAATATGATTTCTCTCTTTGCTTATTGGTTACATAACTTTGGATGAGAAATATTTTGGAAACTTTGTTACTGTAGAATTTTGTGAGACCACTGTTAATTGATTCAAAACTTGAATTGTTAGATTAAAGCAATGACTTTTATTTAGATGTTGTAGCCCTCCCCCTCATGCATAAGTTGGAATTAATCATTGGACAAGCAAAGAAGGGGCTTGAAGTGATTCATACGCGAGACTTAAGGTTTTGATATGATGTAAAATTTTGTGAGATCAATGCCAATTGATCTAAATGTTTAAGTTGTTAAATGATTGTATGGTTAATTTTGAAACACTGTAATCTTATCCATTTACTTTTTTGATGCATACAAACAACTAGATATATGAGATATCGTGTCCAATCATTTGAATTGGTCAGTAAGAATTTTCTTGAGCACATTTTTTCTTTTTAATCACAGGCAGGGGGGCTGATCTGGAACGATATATTGGTATCGGGCCGTTCGCAGAAGGAAGTGATGAAAAATCAGAACGATACATTTTTTCATCCTCGGACTGTGATCCTGTCCATAGTTGCATTGTTTTGTTGTTAGATACTGACATTCTGTATGGCTTCCTAGAATCAGAAGAAAAATCGGTCGATCATGTGTTAGCATAGTGTCAAGGACATTGTCACTAAGAGTGTCCCTCCTTGCAGCCACTGGGAATACCTTGATTACGTGGTTACTCAATAGTTTTAATGGCCCAACTTGACATTATATACCAAAAGACTGAATATCATCAATGTAAATTAGTTGATGGTCATTTTGGAAGGGTTGGCCCCTTATGTCACATTTGGCAATCTGAATTTGAATCACTTATTCTGTGCAGCATGTATAAGACAGTATATAACCCATCCTAGGCTGCAAAAGAATGTACCATTTTGAGTTCCTGGCAATAATTGCATGTCATTTCCTTTACCGTGTTACGTGGCACTAACAGTTCTGTTTAACCTTCTTGTTTGTCTTGCTGATGCCCATTTCCTTTTCTCTCGAACTAGGAACAGGATTCGCTATGATCAATTGACTTCCGTGGATGACTAGGAAGTGTAGAACGGGCTTATCAGTTGAACCCTCATCAATGGAAGTCGTAAAGCAATAATCGTCATCAAGGCCACATTGCCGATTTGGAAACAGGTCTCCTGTGGTGAGGCAGGAGCTTCGGTGATGCAGAAGAAACTGCTTGCAGCAGAGTAAACAATGCACTTTCGGTCCCTTCCGGTACTTCTTGCCTGCAGATTATTTCACAGAAAACAACGCCGGAGGATTTGACATACTCTCCTGAGGTTGTGGCAACGTCAATGAAGGCTGTGCGACTTGCCTGAGATCTTGATGGTGGATTGCGGTGGATGGTGACGGTGGGGCTGTTGTGGCAGAGCAAGTGTTGGGTGTGTGCTTTATTAGCTAGGGTTTGGATATGTAGGTGAAAACTCATAAATATTGTTTTTATTTTCCATTGCTAATTATACTTGCAGACAATCACAAGTTTCTGTCAAAACAGAGGATGGAAATGTCCCCTGTTCTTGAAAGGTAAAGAAGGATGTTGTCAATGAACTCGACCCAATTTGAATGCTGATTGATCCTACACTCTCGTTCGAGGAGAAAACTCCACTGAAGAGGCATTTGATCAGTTTAAGGATGACTTAACCACACCCACTGCTTACGCTTTGGATCTAACAGTCTTTTGCCTATGTCGTACCTTTCAATTTCGTGCATTTTTCTTTTCCTATCCAAAAATCATAAAGAACACTTTGTTAGAAGATACGCAAGATATCTTCAGATCACATTAAATATTCCTCAGATCAATCAAGATCAAATCGAAGATCAATTTATATCAAATCTAGTCTGTACATTATTTTGTTGCCTTTTTCATTATACATGTATTGTAATATAAACATTACATTGTACATTCAGAGATACATAGAGAATACAGAAAACTTTTCTCTCCAATTCTTCCTATTCTTACATGGTATCAGAGCGTGTTCTGATCTTGATATTGCTTCCGCAACCTTCTTCGAATTGCCTCCGGTTCTTTTCTGTCCTTGTTGTTGCAACTCTTGCAAATCAAAGCAGCCCCCGGTAGGAATTCCATTTTTTATTCTTCGTATCTTACTCAACCTGCAAAACAGAACAGCTTCGAATTTTCTTTAAAAAACTTTCTTTTCATCATGGCAAACACACAAATACCCACCTCAACACCTCCTGCTTCACCCAATCCAGAATCAACGATTGTCACTTCTCTGGCTGAACATCAGCCTATTCAAGGGCAAATTCACGCTCATCACACGCCCTGGCAACCTTTCCCGGCTCAGTTCAATCCAGGGTTCAATTTCTCAGGCTATCCTTATCATTGGATGCCATACCCATGGATTCATGGATCGAATCCAGATACATCACAGCCAGGCTACCAGAGCGTGCAGGCCGATGGAGGCCTACCAACCAGTGCTGGGGCAGGCTCAGCCATCGATCCAGAGCAGACGGGCGGTTCAAATGCGGCTTCTTTCAATTCGGGACAACCAACAGGATTTCCAACAGGATTTCCTTTTCCTTTCGCGCCTGCCATGGGTCGTCTCGAACCCGGCGACGCTCTTTATGTTTCCACAGCCGACGGACCCGAGTTGAAGCTCATCAGCAACCATCTCACAGGATCCGAGAACTATTCGAGTTGGGCGCGGGAATTCCGCCGAGCCCTTGTCACAAAAGACAAAGAAGGATTCATCGACGGAACAGTTCCCGTCCCGACCGATGAAAAATTAGGGCGTCAATGGAAAAAATGCAACCAGCTTATTAGGACATGGATAGGAAATTGCATCAGCCCAGAAATAGCCGCCGGATTACCCCGACGGCTGAAGACTCAAAAATCTTTTGGGACAAGTATAAAAGAGATGTACGGGAAATTGGATCGGGCAAGGATTTTCTCGCGCATCAAGCTCTCTCCGAACTGAAGCAAGGAAACATGACCGTGACGGCCTGCTTCAACAGGCTTTCAGCTCTCTGGAACGAGCTAGAGGCTGCCGAAGAAAAGCTCATCGGATCCGAAGAGACCCTCCAACAGTACAAGGAGATCAAGGACCGAGAGAAAGCAACGCGTTTTTTGCTAATACTCAACGAATCTTACCTTACTTTCAGGTCTCAGATTCTGGCCATGGAGCCTCCGCCGCCGATTGGACGAATTTTCCAACTTGCGGTGCAGGAAGAGAGCCAAAGACTCACCTCGACGGAGAGCAAAGCGACGGAGGGTTTGGCTCTCGCGGCCAGAACCGAGAGAGGAGGAGAGAAAACCCTAGAAAGGAGGCGGAATCCTTCGCTAGGGTTCACCGAACAAACCCTTTTTAAAGGGTCCGGGATCGACGGTCCAGATCGCTCGCAGCAATCTGACGGCTCTAAAGGGCCACGCTATGCGGACGATCTGGACGGCCTGGATAATTCCGGATCAAGCAGATCCAACGGCCCTCATTTTTCGAAGAATCTCGGGCCGAGTCGTGGACCGAGCCATGGGCCGAGCCATGGGCCAAGCTATGGGTCGAATTTTAAAAATAAAGGCAAGCTTTTTTGCGACTATTGCAAACGGCCCCATCACACAATTGACAGTTGTTGGAAATTGCATGGCCGACCGGGAGAAAAAAAGAAGGAAGTATCAGTAGCAGCAGCTTATCAACCCACAGGATCAACTGATCAATCTATTTCACATGCTGAGTATCAGCAATTGATGCATGCACTGCAGAAATTGGATATTCCAAAAAGGGGGAGCAGTTTTACAGGTATTTCTCATTGCCTTATGAATACCATATCGAGGAATACTTGGATTGTTGATTCTGGAGCAAGTGATCATATTACCTGTGATAGGAAGTTATTTGCTGTTGTTAATGAGAAACTAGATAGTCCTATTGTTGTGCAATTGCCGAATGGAAATGTTGCTCGTGTATTCACAACAGGGACAGTCAATCTTAGCTCTTGGCTCACTCTAACGAATGTCCTCTATGTCCCAGAATTTCAATTTAACCTTATCTCTGTGTCTAGAGCCTGTGAGGAAAATTCTTGTAAGGTTTCCTTCGTTGCTGATAGCTGTCTCTTTCAGGCCCTTTCGACTGGGACACTGATAGGCTGGGGTAATCTGTCTGAAGGCCTATATTTTTGGAAGAATTCAGCAAATCTTGATAAATTTCAATGTAATAAACAATCATTGTGTAACTTGGCTACCAATGATAAACAATTCCTTTTGCATTCTAGAATGGGTCACAGTTCCTTATTTCCTTATCCGCAATGTCATATCTGTCCACTTGCCAAACAGTCTCGTATTCCTTTTCCATTAAGCACAAACCGTGCAAGTGATTCGTTTTCCTTACTTCATATTGATGTCTGGGGTCCTTACCATACACTGAATCATGATGGGTCCCGTTTTTTCCTCACCATTGTGGATGACCACTCAAGGGCCACGTGGATTTTTCTCATGCAATCTAAGGGTCAAGTCATTTCCCATTTAAGGACCTTCCTATCTTTATCGAAAACTCAATTTGGCAAGACGATCCGCCGAATACGAACAGACAATGGGAAGGAATTCTTTAACCATGAGTGTACTGGTTTACTTTCATCTCAAGGGATTTTACATGAGAGTTCCTGTACGTATACCCCGCAACAAAATGGGGTCGTAGAAAGGAAACATCGTCACTTATTGGAAGTTGCTCGTGCCTTAAAGTTTCAAGCTTCCATCCCTGATAACTTTTGGGGAGACTGTGTCTTAACTGCAGCTTATTTGATTAATAGAATGCCGACCAAGATTCTCGGTGGTCGAAGTCCCTTTGAGTTACTCTTTGGGAGGAAGCCAAATATGAGTCATTTGAAGATTTTTGGCTGTCAATGTTACGCCACAATAGTAGGACCTAAAGATAAGATGAGTCCTCGTGCTCGCCGTTGCACATTTATGGGGTATCCCACCTTACAGAAGGGGTACAGGATTTATGACTCATCTACAGGGGAATTCTTTGTCAGTAGGGATGTTTCATTCCAGGAGGATATTTTTCCTTTCGCTATGCCAGAATCAAACACAGATAACCGAGGACATCACCCTTCACCTCAAATTGAAGATACTGCAAATGATCCAGGGTATGTTCTATTTCCTGCATCAACACATAGCAGGGACTCTTCTGCATCGGCCATGGACTCGACGCCTCCACTGGAACCCACGAACCACATCTCAAATGATGAAGTAGTACTTGACTCTGCCTCTGCTGATATCGAAACGGATAATTCATTCACTCCTGTTGATACTAGCTCGGGTTCATTATTGCCTGCAAATACCCCACCAAGGCGTTCCCGGCGAGCCACGCGTCCACCAACTTGGACGAAAGACTATGTGTGTGGCGTCAGAAACTCGCCAGGTATTCTTTTTCTGATCTCCTCTTATGTTTCATTTGATCGATTGTCGGCGGAGCACCGTTGTTGCATCTCTCGTATTTCTGAGGAGCGAGAACCATCCAATTACGATGAGGCGAGTACTGATCCAAGATGGCAGCAAGCTATGAAGGCAGAATTGCAGGCCTTAGTGGATAATCAGACATGGGAACTTGTCCCTCTACCCCTAAACCGGAAGGCGATTGGATGCAAATGGGTGTACAAGATCAAATATCGAGCAGATGGATCAGTTGAAAGGTACAAGGCTCGATTAGTGGCTAAAGGTTTCACGCAACAAGAAGGTTTTGACTACCACGAAACATTTTCTCCCTGTTGCTAAAGATGTTACGGTACGCTCATTTCTCTCAGTAGCAGCCTTTCAGGATTGGCCATTGCACCAGATGGATGTGCACAATGCCTTCTTACATGGAGATTTAGACGAAGAAATTTATATGGACATTCCACAGGGTTTACGGAGACAGGGGGAGAATAGAGTATGTCGTCTCCGCAAATCCCTGTATGGACTCAAGCAGGCCTCAAGACAATGGTATGCTAAATTTGCAGAGTCCTTGATAGCTGCAGGATTCCAACAATCCAGATTTGACTATGCTGTTTTTACTCGGACTGAAGGTACGTCGTCTATATACTTAATGATATATGTAGATGATATACTTATTATGGGAAACGATGAAGTGGCTATCCAAGTTTTCAAGGAATACTTGCACTCTACTTTTCACATAAAAGATTTGGGTACACCCAAATATTTCCTTGGAATAGAAATTGCACGATCAGGTCAAGGAATATCTCTCAGTCAGAGAAAATTTGCATTGGAAATTATATCAGAAGCAGGTTTATCAGGATGTAGGCCAGCTGTGATTCCAATCGAGCAAAATGTTAAATTGACTACGGTAATTTATGATGCTGAAGTGTCTCAACAAGCAAATCCAGTGCTCAAAGATCCATTGAGCTATCAAAAGCTTGTCGGAAAACTCATATATTTGACCATGACCAGGCCAGACATTAGTTATGCTGTGCAGACACTCAGCCAATTCATGCACAAGCCAAAGCAGTCTCACATGAACGCTGCACTGAAAGTTGTGAAGTACTTGAAGAAATGTCCCGGACTCGGAATTCTTCTTTCCCGGAAATGTAATATGAAAATGACAGCATACTGTGATGCAGATTATGCTACTTGTCCGATGAGCAGGAGATCCATAACCGGTTTCTGCATTAAGTTGGGAGATTCTTTACTTTCATGGAAAACCAAGAAGCAGCCAACAGTCTCTTTGTCCTCAGCAGAAGCAGAATACCGAGCTATGGCAAAGACGACATGTGAGATAGTATGGCTACGGGGATTACTTCAGGACCTTGGAGTACAAGTTGAGGGACCGACCAGATTGTTTTGTGACAATGATGCAGCTCTTAAACTAGCATCAAATCCTATTGTGCATGAGAGGACGAAACACATAGAAGTGGACTGCCATTTCACTCGAGAAAAGATACAGGAAGGTATAATTGAAACATGGGGGATAGGAACAGAAGAACAACTTGCAGATATGTTCACCAAGCCTCTATGTCAAAGACAGCATGCGTATCTCTTAAGCAAGCTCGGCGTCTTGGATATCTACAAGCCACCAGCTTGAGGGAGAGTGTTAGAAGATACGCAAGATATCTTCAGATCACATTAAATATTCCTCAGATCAATCAAGATCAAATCGAAGATCAATTTATATCAAATCTAGTCTCGTACATTATTTTGTTGCCTTTTTCATTATACATGTATTGTAATATAAACATTACATTGTACATTCAGAGATACATAGAGAATACAGAAAACTTTTCTCTCCAATTCTTCCTATTCTTACACACTTCAACCCTTGTTGATCAGACTTGTTTTCCAAAGGAACTTTATTCCTCATCATCTATTTTATTTATTTATTTATTTATTATTTACTTTCAATTTTCCTTTCTCATTCGGTTCCTCATCTCAAAATGCATTGAACCTCTACCTGTTTCCTTTTTTTCTTTCATTCCACATGCCCAAACACCTTGAATCTAGTGTACAGTCATATGTTATCCATTAAGAAGAATCAAACATTATCTTCTTCATTCTACTGCCACGCCCAGGCCTTCCAAAGCTAATGATATTATTATGTGTTAAGCTCCCTCCGTTTCTTTTATGCACAAACTCCCGTTTTTGTTCATTCATGGTATGCAAACACAGTCAGCTATCAACCACAGTAAAAAACACTACAAACTCTTACTTTCAGAATTCAACATTAATCCAGCAAAAATCAATTAGGAAATCATGAACAGAACATGCTTTAATTCAGAAATGACAATTTGAACATTGAAATCAAACTCAGTTTCATTTGGGATCGACAGAACACATCAGATTAAAACTCATTTCGTATGAGTGATTCTCGGCTATTGAACTAAACTGAAACTTAAAAGTCAATGAGCTACAATACGGACAACTACTGGATGAAGGGAAACAAATTCAAACAATTTATCTGATAGAAAAAAATAGACAAATTAGAACACAGAACTCAAGTAAAGCTTATTTTTGCACAAAACACGCCTAAAGTCTCGGCCTCCGTTAGGTGTGAAGAACAACCGAAACAGAGCATCGATCATTTACCTTAGTGAGGAGTGCTTACCGGTCACGATGGGTTGCTCAACTAACAAGAGGAAGTCCTGGAAGTCTCTCTGTCGAAAATCGATACCCACGAAGGAGCTTCACAAGAGAATGAACTGCTTCGAGCTTCTCGACCGATATACAGAGCTCGGCAGAGCAAGATGAGGAGCAGCCATTGGTGTTGACCGGCGGTGGCCAGGACATCAGAAGGCGATGGAAGAGGATAATCGTCTAGGAATTGTCCAGAACTCGAGCATGAATTCTCCTTTTGGTATTGACCGAATTGAAGCCAACCTTTTTTTTATCATATTCTTTCGTTTTCTCTTAATCTTTATTTGTTAATTATTGGTCATTTATAATCTATTATGTATATTCTTTATTTCATTTTATTTTATATATTAATTTTTTACAAAAAAAATGTATATTCAATTTGTTGGTAAATATTCAGATGTCAACAGTTCCTTTCAATTGGACAATCTGCCTAACATGTCAATTATGGCCATATTGGAATTCCTAGGTACATATGCGTTTGAATTTTTTTAGCATAACATCATTCATTTGCTTCACATTTTCAATTCACATGTTTGAAGTCCCACCTGCGTGGCACTTTCTTCAAATGAAAAACTTATGCCTACTGATAATTAGTATTCTTTTATGTGATAAATTACTCAAAACTACACAAATTAATGTTCGAACTTTCAAAAGTTCACAAAATTTCCATATTGATATTACCTTTTCATACGATAAAGTAAGTTTGACCCTATGTCCTAAAGAAAAAAATGAACTCTGAAGTAAATATTAATTTCTCGATAAATTCTAGCATAGATATAACAAATTTGTGTGGCTATCTTTACTTTTCATCTACGAGTAATGTTCATGCGTGATGAGTAGTGTGTGTGTATACATATTAAAAAATATGTGTATATGTTACAAATTTTTATTCGATGGAGTAATTTTTATGCAACTCATGTGAGAAATTTGTTGTACTCGGTTAAAATTGGATACAGATGGATGATGCCCCTACAAGAAGCCACGAAATTGCCAACCAGTTTTCATCAATAAGTCTGAAAATTTAAAGTAGATTTTGTATTTTTTCTCATTCGAAAAATGCAAAGATGAAAAGTGATTAGGGTGCATTTATTTTGCGATAAATTTCATGACAAAAGAAATGTTTTGCGCGATTTTTTTCTTTTTTATAAGGAAAATTGTTAGCCATGTTTTATTTGGCGGTATATTGAAAAGCATGCCAAACTGTATCGTAAAATAGAAAGTGAAGAAGCTGATAAGCTTTCGTGAATAGATGCTTGTCATGTTTGGCATCCTTAATTCATAACCAAGACTATATTTTCCTAATCTTGGTATGTGTTTTCCTTTGACAAAAAAAAATTTCTATTGATTAACCCTTTCAAACGAAATAAATAGACGGAAATTTGGAAAATTAATTAGCAATTAATCTTTTAGGAAGAAGCTATTTAAGCTGTGGATTCATGCCCTTCAACTTATTGCCCTAATGCTGTTCAAATTGCAATTGTTCTTTTCATGCACTGAAACACACGACATGTTTTCTTTCGACCCATAATAATTAAATAAAATGCAAGGGACGTATCTTTGAAAAGAACGCGTACTTTTGTTTTCGCAATAATTCGCGTATGCACCTGTGCAAGTCAAAGAAACGTGCGTTGCCAATTTGACGCAGATCATGGGAAAAAGCAAAAAAGCAGCGCATTGACCACAGGACAACACTGAAAAAAAGAACAGAAAATAAAAAGAACATAGGATCTCTCACTCTAGACGGATCTTTTATCTATTTTTTCCTCTTGAGCCTTTTAAGAATATGTTCAAATCTAATGACTGAAATTATGTTTTCCTAATTTTTGTTTGCATTTTTTTAGCCAAAAATATTTTTCTATCGATTAGCCATCTCAAACGAAATAAATACATGAAAGTTTGGAAAACTAATTAGTGATTAATCTTTTGGGAAGTAGCTATACAAGTGGTGGATTTAAATGTGCTCTTTAATTATTGCCCTAAGACTGTTCGAACTGCAATTGTTCTATTTATGTACTGGAACACACCATATCATTTCCTCAGACTCGTGACAATTAAATAAATAAAAAGACGTGTCTTTGATAAGAACGCATACTTTTGTTTTTGCAATAATTCGCGTACGCACGCCTGCAAGTCAAAGAAACGTGCCCTGCCAATTAGACGCAGACCGCGGGAAAAGGCAAGGAAACAGAACATTGACCCACAGAACCACAAACATATATTCGATTTGTTGGTAAAAATTCGGTTATCAACGGTCCCCTTCAATTTGGACGATCTAGGTACATATACGTTCAAATTCTTTTAGCATAGCATCATTCATTTGCTTCGCATTTTCAATTCACATGTTTGAATTCCCATTTGCATGGCACTTTTTTCAACTGAAAAACTTGTGCCTACCGATAGCTAGTATTCATTTATGTGATAAGTAACTCAAAACTAGAAAAACTAATCTTCGACCTTTCAATGGTGAAGAAATTTTTTGTGTGGATATTACCTTTTCATACGATAAAGTAAGTTTGACCCTATGTCCTAAAGAAAAAATTGACCATTGAAGTCAATATTAATTTTTCAATAAATTCGAGCATGAGATATAACAAATTTTTGTGGCTAGTTACTTTTCATCTACAAGTAATGTTCATGCATGATGAGTAGTGTGTGTGGGTGGGTATTAAAGAATGTGTGTATAATTTACAAACTTTATATTCGAGGGAGTAAGTTTTATCCAACTCAAGTGCGAAACTTGTTGTACTCAGTTAAAATTAGAAAGGGATGGACGCTTGTACAAGTCACAAACTTGCCAACACGTTTTCATCTATTAGTCTAAAAATTGAAAGTAGATTTTGTATTTTTCCTCATTCGAAAAATGCAAAGATGAAAAGTCATTAGGGTGCATTTGTTTTGCAGTAAATTTTATGATAAAATAGATGCTTTTCATGGATTTTTTTAAGGGACATTATTATTTTTGTTTTATTTGGTGGTATGTTGAAAATCATGTAAAACTCTATTGTAAAATAGAAAGTGAAGAAGTTGATGAGTTTTTGTGAGTAGATGCTCGTTATGTTTGGTATCCTTAATTCACAACTGAGACTACTACATTTTCCAAATATTTGTATGTGTCTTCCTTATACAAAAATATTTTTCTATTGATTAAACCTTTCAAAAGAAATAAATGCATGAAAGTTTGGAAAAATTAATTAGCAATTACTTTTTTAGGAAGCAGCTATTTAAGTTGTGGATTATTTAAATGTTCCCTTCAAATTTATTGCCTTGATACTGTTCGAACCGCAATTGTTCTTTTCATATGCTTTTCCCGGACTCATAACAATTAAATAAAACCAAAGGGGCGTACCGTTGAAAAGAAGGCGTACTTTTGTTTTCACAATAATTCGCGTATGCTCACGTGCAAGTCAAAGAAACGTGTGCTGTCAATTATCGGAAAAAAGCCAAAAAACAGAACTTTGACTCATAGAACAGCACCCTCAAAAAGAACAGAAATGAAAAAGAACATAGGATCTCTCACTGTAGAATGAATGTCTCACTTATTATTTCTCCTTAAGTCTTTTAAGGATTTACTTAAATCCAGTAATCGAGATTATATTTTCCTAATTTTTGTATAAGTTTTCCTTAGCGAAATTTTTTTTTACTAGCTATTTTGAACCAAATAAATGCACGAAAGTTTGAAAACCTAATTAACAATTAATCTCGTAGGAAGCAGCTATACAAGCTATGTATTTAAATGTGCCCTTCAACTTGTTGCCCTAATACTGTTCCAATCGCAACTGTTATTTTCATATACTGAAACACATCATATGTTTTCCTCGGACGCAACAATAAAATGAAATGTAAAGGACGACGAATTTTTGAAAAGAACGCGTACTTTTGTTTTTGCAATAGTTCGCGTAGGCATGCGTGCCAATTTGACGCAGACCATGGGAAAAAGCCAAAAAGCAAAAAAAGGCCTGCATGGTTGCACCTTGTTTTCTGTTCCTAGGAACAAAAATTTTGTTTTTTTGTTTCAGGAACAAAAAAGGAAACAAACGCGTTTGTGTGCGTTTGTTCCTTTTTTGTTCTTTTGTTCCCAGGAACAAAAAAGAAACAGAAACAAGAAACACAAATTTTGTGTTTCTTGTTTCTGGAACACAAATGAGAAATACTTTTTTTTTTCTTTTTCTTTTTTCTCTTATTTTCCTGTTCTTCTTTCTTTTGGCCGGGTCGCCGGCCTCGGCCATGGCCGGCGGCCGCCCGACGAGGGCCGGCGGCCTCGCCCGGCCACGGCGAGGCTCGCCGGCCCCGGCGAGGCCGACGCTCGCCGTCCCGGCGAGGCCGAGGCTCGCCGTAGGCCGGGCGAGGGTCGGCCTTGCCATGGCCGGGCGAGCTCGCCCGGATCCGCGAGGCCAACCTCGCCCGGCGGCCGCGAGCCTCGGCCTCGCCGAGCCACCGCCAGCGACGCCGACCTGGCGGTGGCTCGGCGAGGCCGAGGCTCGGCCGCCGGGCGAGGTCGGCCTCGCCGGATCCGGGCGAGCTCGAGCTCGCCCGGCCATGGCGAGGCCGACCTCGCGCCGGCCGGGCGAGCTCGATCTCGCCCGGATCCGCGAGGCCGAGCTCGCCCAGATGCGGCGAGCCTCGGCCTCGCGGTGGCCGCGAGGCCGTGCCTCGCCGCCGGGCGAGCTCGGCCTCGCCGGATCAAGGCGAGGCCGACCTCGCGCCGGCCTAGGCGAGCTCGATCTCGCCCAGATCCGGCCCTCGAGCTCGCCCGGGCCGGCGAGGCCGAGGCTCGCCCCGGCCCGGCGGGGGCCGCGCCTCGCCCCGCCAGGCGAGCTCGGCCCTCGCCCGTCGGTCGGCAAGGCCTTGGCGACCGGCCAAAAGAAGAAAAAAAATGAAAAAGAAAAAAGAAAAAAAGGAAAAATAAGAAAAAAATAGAAAAAATAAAAGAAATAAAAAAATTATCCAAATTTACCAAACATGTTTCTGTTTGGCCGGCGAGAAAAAAGCCAAAAGAAGAAAAAAAAAAAATGAAAAAGAAAAAAGAAAAAAAAGGAAAAATAAGAAAAAAATAGAAAAAATAAAAGAAATAAAAAAATTATCCAAATTTACCAAACATGTTTCTGTTTATTTTTTGTTAGAACAAGTTTACCAAACACGCTTTTTTGTTGAAATTGTTCGCGAATGTAAACACTTTTTTCTACTGCTTGCGAACAATTTTTAAACAAACGTTACCAAACGCGCCCAAAGTAGAACACACCATATCATTCTCTTGGACTCGGACTCGGGACAATTAACTACAAAGTAAAGACGTGTCTTTGATAAGAACGCGTACTTTTGTTTTTTCCAATAATTCGCGTACGCACGCCCCAAGTCAAAGAAACGTGCCCTGCCAATTAGACGCAGACGTCTGGCCAAAAAAAAATAAAAAAATTAGACGCAGACCGCGGGAAAAGGCAAACAAACAAAAACATTGACCCGCAGAACGACAACCCCCCACCAAAAAAAAGGCGCCTATATAAACAGGTAAAATTCAAGCACCTGTGCAGGGTGTCTCTTGTTCTCCCCAACACTGCATAAGTTTGTGATTTGGTCGTTCTTCACTCTCCAGGCGTCGCACCGCGTGAGAGATTTCGCTTCCCTCTGCTTCCGATTCAGTGTAAGTTCGTGATTTGGTCGCTCTTTCCTCTTCAGGCTTCACGCCGCGGGAGAAATATCGCTCCTCTCTGCGTCTTCTTCGTGCTATGATCAGGTCACATCTTCTCTCTCTCTCAACTTCCGTGTATGTGAATATGAGCGACGATTAATGGGTTCTGGGCATTTCAATTATTTCAAGTCCTGTTTCTGAAGGGATAGTTGCTATTCTAGGTACTCTGTATTGCTCTCAGGAAGCATGCTAGTGTGCAGCGTTGAAGAAAAGTCATGGATAGTAGATAATTTGTTCTTAGAGATATTATTTGATATTGAGGACATTATTTGTTTGATTATTTCCAAGGTAGCTGGGTCTCTTGGGTATGAATACCCCTCGATTTTAACAATTGTTGAGTAAAGTGGCCTTTGACTAATTTGTCTATTCCATTCTTCTGAAGATCCCATAATACATATATATAGTTAGCAATTCTTATTGAGTTTTGATCTCAAAGCAATGAATTTCATTTTTCAGTCAAGGTAATGTTTTATTTTTGTTCAATTGAAAGTCAGCTTAGATATTAGTGTTATGATTTGGAGCTCTCATAGCAATATGTGTATACTAAAAGTGGTAAAAAAGCTTGCTTAGGTCTTGTCGACCCACCGATAATTCTGGCGAAACTCCCTTACTTTGATGAAGAAGGGACTTTAGCGTGAAAGTCAATTGCATGATATCTCATTGCAAGGGCTTTATTATTGCTCAGTGAAGATGTTAAGGGAGTATGTGGTCACTAAACCTTAAAACCTACTTGCATAAATTGGAAGTCGTGGGTTATAGTTATCGGTGTTGTCAATAATGTGATTATCAATAACTTCATTCACGTCCTTGGGAAACAATTAATTGCTCTTCTTTTGTGTATATAGGCCGAGGAAGTAGACATGGTTAGAAAGAGAGATCAATTTTGGGATCGTGCAAAGAAAGAAGATGGCAAATTTACGTGCAATTTCTGCCTCAAGACATTTCCCGGCGGTGTTTCAAGACTTAAGTCGCATTTATCTGGGATTAGAGGCGGTGGTATAGACATATGCACCGAGGTCTCTGAAGATGTTCGAGTTGCCGCTGCTGAAGCAATTTCTGCTAATCCTCACAAGAGAGCCAAGGCTGAAGCCTGTTCAGTTAAGACGGAGGAGACTTTGCCAAAAATGCTTATCAGTAAGGATGGTGTTTTACTGGATAAATTGCTCGCTAAGTTCATTCTGTTGAATGATCTTGATATTGATATTATGCGGAGGCCATCCTTCATTAACTATGTGAATGCCGTGGCTGAACATGGTTCTAGTTATAGGTTACCATGTTGTTCGGAAGTCAAAACAAAGTTAGTGCCTGATTTGAAAGAGGAAATTGGAGAGCAAGTGGCAAATGTGAAGAAATCATGGGATAGAACTGGCTGCACACTCACTTCTGCTATTTCATGTGCTGAGTATGGATGCTTCATTAATTTCTTTGCCTATTCTACTGAAGGGATGTTACTATTGGGGAAAATTAAAATCCCCAAATCTATTTTAACAACAGGCGCCTTGCTGTGGGAGATTAATAAGTTACCAAGGGATATGCTGCTGCATCCTCTTCATAGTATCACTCAAAAAATTGGGGTGAATCGCATTGTGCAGTACATAACTAACAGTGCTCAAAAAGGATTTTATGAGGATATGCCCATTAGCAATTATCCCTATGTGTACCAGACTAATTGCGTTGCCTTTGAAATACATATACTCTTTGAGGATCTTTACAATAATATCAAATGGATTAGAAAGGTATTTGATCAAGCAAGAGCGGTCGTCGCTAAAGTTAGCGGGCATGATGGAAAATTATCAATGAAGCAGTTCACAAAAAACTGGGAGTTGAAACAATCATCAACAACCAAATTTTACTCAAACTATTGTATGCTCCAATCAATCATGGGGGTTGAAAAAGAGCTGCAGTTGCTTGTTTCATCACCTGAGTGGCTTTTGTTGGGCTTTGAGAAGGATGGATCAGGTGTAGAAGTGGGCGGAATCCTTCACAGTTCTGAATTTTGGAGTGAAGGGAAAGAAGTCGTGCATGCCTTAGGACCGATATTTCAAGTACTATGTCTAGTTGATAGCTACAGTGCTACTTCTGGGTTCTTGTATGCAGCGGTGGAAATGGCGGAGGAGGCTATTAGACAAATATATGAGACTGATGTACATAAGTTTCAGAGGTTATGGGCATTTTTCAAGCTACGGAAGAGTAATATCATTCATCCAATACATGCTGCTGCGGCTTTTCTTAACCCTGCTTACTTTTGTAGCAAGAAGTTTAAAGAGAACAATGCAATGAAACAGGGCATAGATTTCATATTGGAAAAATTGGTAGGTGGTGAAGAAAAGGCAAAATTTGTGCAAGATATGCTGCTCTATCGTAGGAAAGAGCCAAAGTTGTTAAATTGTACAGCAATGATGATGTTACAAACATCTCACCCTTGTAAGCATCTGTTTTATTATTTCACCGCATTGATTAAATTTCATAATTTATTCATTTTCAATGTGCAAATTGTATACTAACGGTGTTGATTATAAAGGTGACTGGTGGGACTTTTGCGGTGATGACCTTCCTGTATTGAAGAAGTATGCAATTCAAATCCTAGGCCAACCCTGCAGCACTTCTTTCTGCAGGCTGACTTTGAGTGCATTAGAAAGTGCTCATACCGAGAACATGAGCCCTTGCATGCCTGCAATGAAAGGGAATTATTCAAGTACAGATGCGTTACTGATGGAGGATTTCAACACAATGAAAGAAAAAATTAAAAAGCCACTTGACCTTGAGAAACTCGGTGAACTTCCTGATCGTACAGAGTTTATTAATGAGAATTTTACTCATGGCCTATTGAATGAGAACGAAGACCCTTTATCAGATGGAAAGCTAAATTGTTGGTAAGAATCTTTGTTGAGACATTTTACATATGATTGCTATTTAAATGCATGGCAAGATGATTTGTCACCAACAACGTGGGTTGATCTACTAGAGTTAGAATTAAATATGACGGTAGTGAATAAAAAGGTCACTGAGACATGTTTTTGGTTTTCAAACTGATCTTCCACAAGAATTCATTTAAGTATATATGCAACACTGTTCAAATTAGTGAATTCTTACCAAGTATATTTGTATGTATTGATAATATTGACAGGGATGGCATCATATCTTTTGATCGTAAATACTGATATCTATGCTTCTTTTCCATACTTCAAAAGACTAAGTGAGATCGATATGTTCCAGCTATTGATTACTAAAAGGCTGTAGGTTTTTATTGTCAATTGATTGCAATTTTTATGGTAATGTGAATGACCTGCTAGAATGATTTGATATGTTGGCTATGCCGTTGGCAAGAAAGGTGCCCTCATATTGTGTATCCTGGGCGCCACTTTCTGCGGTGCAGACTTCTATTGGGTGAATCGTTTAATTTTTATTTCTATTGACAGGTTTGCATTAGCGAGCAAAGATGGTGAGAGGGAAAAGGATTTACGACTTCATTTTATAAATGAACTACCATCGAGCCTAGTTAAAGGCAATGAGGTTAAGGGTGAGAGAGGGGCTCGTATTCATGTTGTCTTGGTAGATTCCAGGACAGGTAGTGTTGTGCAATCTGGACGCCCATCAAAGCTAGAGTTGACAGTGACGGTGATTGGAGGTGACTTTGACGGAGAAGCTGGCAAAAATTGGACTAGAGAGTTCTTTGAGAGCCATGAAAATAAAATAATGAGGCAAGAGGGGAAGATGCCGCTCTTGGATGGTGATCTCTCTGTGCTTCTCGATGAAGGTATGGGGACATTGGGAGCTATCACTTTTAATGACGTATCAAGCTGGACAAGAAGTGGCAAATTCAGGCTTGGAGTCAAAACTAAGGAGGGTTATTGCGAAGGAATTCGTGTTTATGAGGGCACATCTAATGCCTTCGCTGTGGAAGATGGTAAGTCATTTGAGTTTAGACACTTGATGACGTTATATTATATGCTTTTATGTTCTTTTTTCTTAGCCTTCGCTGTTGAAGATGTTGAGTCATGATTCAGGATTAGAAACTTGACAGACAATCACTTTTTTATGGTTCTTTTTTCTTGACATGGGACATCTGGGCCCTATAATAAGATACAAAGACTGGCTTAAGAGACTTGCAACATCGTTATCTTGTTAAATCAAAGTCTGGTATGCCCAGTTCTTTTTTAAAAAATTTAGAGCAGAGCAGGCTCTGCAGTTGTCTGAATTTCAGGTTCGGTGGCTGTTTGCAGAATCCATAAATCTAAAAATGGGTATGCTTAAAATAAACAACAAAAAATGAGCAGACAGTGCTTTGCCTATCTTTATTTTCTAATTCGGTGAAGTTGAGCTCATGAAACCTATAACAAACAAAACACATTTCGTGTTTCTAGTGTGCTTTCCGAACCAGTTGCGTCAGCAATAAGTTTTGAAAATGGAATCACCTTGACAGCATTCATGGCCATTGAATTGATGGTGACTATTGTTTAGAGGAAGCTTAACTTTAGTAAACTTTAATTGTCATTTTAGCTTGTTAGATATGTTATGATGTGTCCGGATTTGATTTTATTAGAATAAGAGAATGTGGTATTCAACTTTAAATTGTGTTCAGCTGTATCAATACAATGATAACTCACTGAAATCTATGTCAATGCATTAAACATGGCCCATTTTGCTTTGCATCAGAAAATATGATTTCTCTATTCGAATTTTCTTTGTTCATTGCTCGCATAACTTTGAAATGATAGTGCCGGAAGCCCCATTTCCTCCTCCAAGGCCACCGCCATTGCGTCGCCATTGCCATGCCGCCACCGCTATCACGCCGATCACCGCCCGTTGCATCGCTGCCATCGCAGTTGCTGCCGTTGTCACCACCGCCGTTGCCGCAGCCGCTGCCGTCGTCACGGTTTTGGTGGTCGTCGCGGACGTTGTCGTCGTCGCCCGCCGCTGCCGGGGTTTTTTTATCGCCGCCCTATCGCGTCGCCGCCGCGGTCGCCGCAGCTGCCGCCGTCACGGTTTTGGTGGCCGCCATCGCCGTTGGCGCCGACCGGGTTTTTTGGTGGTAGCGCACCGCCGCGGTCGCGGTTTTGGTGGGGCCGCCATGGCTGGTGGGGCCGCCATGGCTGCAGGAGCTGTGGCTGTAGTGGCAGTAGGAGCCGTGACAAGTGCTGCTACCACAGGAGGAGCAACATCATCATCTGTGGCAACAGTTGTTGTGGCATTCACCATCACCATCACCATCGCCGCCGTGAGACTATCCACCTTTTCAAGCCACTGATATGTTCAAAGATTATTGGTAAATTGCAAGACTTCTTCAGCAACAATCTACAGGCATTGTGTTATAGTTGTTGGACGCTTCTCGATATATTTTTTTTGCAACAAAAACAACTCCTTAGCATCTCTGTCTCGGGTAATTCTAATACAAAGAATTTGTTTTGCCGAGCCCAAGTTTTTTTATGGCAAAAGATTTGTTCAACTGTTTCTTCAACAACTCAATTCTTGAAGCATTCCTGCCAACAATCAACATATCATCAACATAAAGTAAGAGAATAATAAAGTCATCATCAAAAAAATTTTTAGACAATCACACAGTTATCCGAGGAAGTCTTCTAATTGTCCTGTTCTGTCATAACTGACACAAATTTTTTGTGCCACTACCTTGGTGCTTATTTTAGACCATAGAGACTTTTCTTCAATTTGCACACATAATCCTCTTTCCCTTTAATTTTAAAATCCTCAGGTTGTTTTATATATATCTCTTCCTCCAAGTCACAATGTAGGAATGCTGTTTTGACATCCATTTGCTCAATTTCCAAATTTAGGGAAGTTGCCAAGCTTAGTACCACATGGATAGAAGACATTTTTACTATCGGAGAAAATATATCTTCAAAATCAATACATTTTCTCTGACCGAACCCCTTAACAACCAATCTAGCTTTATATCGTGGTTGTGAAGTATGTTCATCTTGTTTCAACCTATATACCCATTTGTTCTTCAAAGCTCTTTTACCTTTAGGTAACTTCACCAACTCAAAAGTATGATTATCATAAAGTGACTACATCTCATCTCGCATAGCATCAAACCAATTACTTTTGTACTCATCTTCTATTGCTTTTGCATAACACTCCGGTTCACCTGCATTAGTCAATAATACATACTCATCTTTAGAATACCAGGTGGAAAGTTGTTGGTCTCTAATGGATCTCCGGACTGGAACATCTAGTGGAACATCTAATTGAGCATCTGGTTCAGGAATAGTATTATATGTTTCAACATGTTCAGGAACATATGCGTTATTTGGAACATTGACTTCTTGCTACTCTTTATCAACCTATGTAGAAATATTTGTAAGAAGAACTGGATCCAAATCAACCAAATTATCACTAACATGTGGTGCTGAAATCATCTTCGTTTTCTCAATATCCTTTACCGTTTGATCTTTCATAAACACAATGTCTCTGTTTCTTACAATTTTCTTTTCAATCGGATTATAAAATTTGTAGCCAAGCATATCTTGTCCATAACCAATCTCTCATCTTTGGGAATATGCACAAATGTTTTGTACCCAAAGACACGCAAATAATCATAAGAAACATCTTTGCTTGTCCAAACTCTATTAAGAACATCAAACTCTAAATGAACGCATGGAGTAAGATTTAATACACGCACAACTGTACTTAAAGCCTCACCCCCAAAAGGATCCATGTAACTTTGACTGTGAAAGTAAGCATCTTACCCTTTCAACCAATATTCTGTTCATTCTCTCAGCTAAGCCATTTAACTTAGGCGTCTTAGGAGGTGTCTTTTGATATCAAATACCTTGTTGTCTGCAATATTCATCAAAAGATCCAATATACTCTCCCCCGTTATCAATTCTGATGCATTTCAATTTCTTTACAATCTATCTCTCAACTGAAGCCTAAAATTGCTTAAAAGTATCTAATACTTGATCTTTAGTTTTTAAGGTATGAATCCAAATTTTCCTTGAAAAATTATTTATGAAGGTAACAAAATAAAGAGAGCCACCTGTTATAGATAAAGCTAAATATTTGTTTTTAGGGGCTTTTTTTTGTCTTTTTATTAGATTTCCTTTTAGGTTAAAAGTGGTACCTATATATTAGTGATGGCAAAACCTTAGCCGTCAAGACGCTAAAAGAGGAAATAGAGAGGCAAGAAAAAGAGAGAAGAAAAAAGTGAGTTTTTTTCTTGATGATGGTTCTTAATCTCTTTGTACCCTGATCTTGAGAGAAGATCGTTGTTGTATTCCAACTTTTTCGAAGTCTAGTGGATTCGCAGAGTGCCTCTGCGTGGAGACGTAGCCCAGGTTTGGGTAAACTTCGATAACAAATTTTCTGGCGTGTTCATCTGATTCTGCTCTTTTATTACTATATTTTGTCTAGTGAATTGTTTGCAAGCGTTATTTTTCTGGAATCGACGTGCGATTTCGTAACAACTGGTATTAGAGCCTAGGTTGGCTAATTGAGAACATCGAGGGTTTTCGGTGATGTCCGATTGAAAGCAAACAGGATGGCAGAAGATAAAATCAGAATCGATAAGTTCAATGGAGAAGATTTCTGATGGTGGAAACTACAAATAGATGATTATCTTTATCAAAAAGATCTCTATGCACCACTTGAGGGTTGGAAACCCGAGATGGCGAAAGTGGATCCGACAGCAAAAGCCGGATGGAAAATTCTTGATCGAAAGGCATTAGGTGCGATTCGTCTAGGGTTGATGAAAAAGACAGGATACCACATCGCGAAAGCAGAAACTACAAAAGAAGCCATGGATATTCTAATGAATATTTTTGAGAAGCCGTCCACATCAAATCAGGTATTTTTGCTAAAACTGATTAATATGAAGTTATCTGACAAAGGTTTTGTGGCAGAGCATATTAATAGTTTCACGCAGGTCACGGGTCAATTGGAATCCGCATGCATAAATTTAGACATGAAGCTTCAAGCTTTATTATTTTTATGTTCTCTTCCAGAAAGCTACAATACTCGTAAAGATGGGAATTTCGAGCACCATGAAGGATGATTTAACTCTTGATGATGCTGTGAGTAGTATCATGGATGAAGAGATGCGAAGGAAAGTCTCAGGTGGAGATAATTTTTCTGCATCTACATCTTCAACGGCATTTGCAGTGGAGAACCGTGGAAGAAGTAAAAGTAGAGGAAATTTCAGCGGTTATGGCAGATCACAATCAAGGGGTAAGAGACATGTTGCAAAAGATGAGTGTTGGTTTTGTCACAAAACCGGACACCGGAGGTTTCAGTGTAAAGCCTACAAAAAGAAGTAGGAAGATGAGAATCAAGGTGCTAATGTAGTTAGCGATGAATCTTTGCTAGATAACTTGTGTTTGTCTGCAAGGTTTGACTTGACAATAGATAAATGGTTTATTGATTCTGGCGCTTCTTTTCATTGCACCTCGCAAAGAGACATATTTGATGATTATGCCAGTGGAGATTTTGGACAAGTGGTTGTGGGAAATGGCCACATGTGTCCAATTGTTGGGAAAGAAACCGTGACTGTGAACATCTCAGGTGGAGGACGTCTAGTTTTGCGTGAAACTAGGCATATTCCGGAATTAAAGAAAAATCTAATTTCAACCAGTAAAATTGACCAAGAAGGTTTGGTAATAACCTTTGGTTGCGGAGAGTGGAAGATAACCTTAGGGATAAGAGTAGTAACAAAGGGAAAGCGTACGGGTACACTTTACATTCTCCAAGGAGACAATATCGGTGATATGGTTACAACTACAATGGTTACGGGTAATTTATCTACTCTTTGGCATTATCGTTTGGGACATCTTGGTGAAAAAGGTGTAAAGCAGTTACACTCGAGGAAATTACTTCCGGGTTTACAAAAAGTTGAGTTAGATTTTTGTGAGAGTTGCATTTATGGAAAACAGAAAGCTGTTAGTTTTCAATTGAATGGGCGACAAAATAAATGCCAAAAGCTAGAGTTGGTTCATATTGATGTATGGGGACCTGCTCAGGAACTCTCTTATGGTGGTAAGAGATATTTTGTCACATTCATTGATGATGCAACAAGGAAGACTTGGGTCTATGCTCTTAAAGAAAAATCAAAAGTATTTGGGATGTTTAGAATGTGGAAGACCATGATAGAAAAAAAAACAGGTTATTAGATTAAAGCTTTGAAATTTGATAATGGTGGTGAATACACAAGTAAGGAATTTGCAGAGTTTTTAAGTCGAGAGGGCATACACGGGTTAAAGACTGTTCCTAGAACTCCTCAAGAGAATGGTGTAGCTGAAAGAATGAACATGACTATTCTAGAACGTGTGAGGTGCATGAGACTACACGCGGGTCTCCCGCTAGACTTATGGCTGCCACAGTTGATGCAGCTGTTTATCTTATCAACATAAGTCCATCTAGTGCATTGGATGGAGAAATATCACAAAAACGGTGGTCAGGTAAAAAGATTAATTATTCTCATCTAAAGATATTTGGTTATATTGCATATGCTTTGATTGATAGGGATGATAGGAAAAAGCTTGATGTTAAGTCCCAGAAGTGCGTCTTTATCGGATACGATGGCGACGAGTATGGCTATAGGCTTTGGGATTATGAGAATAACAAAGTCATCCGCAATCGCAATGTGGTATTCCATGAAGAAAAGATGTACAAGGATCGTCAGACAAAGACAGAGCATGATAAGATAGTACAACCAGAGTATGTTGAATTAGACACAATGCCCGTAAACATGTTTCCAGTAGATCAAAGTTCACCTGAAAGAGAGGTTCAAGATGAGCCTATTATCAGTGAAGAGGTAGTTCAAGAAGAACGCAGCGATTCGGAGCAAACGAATGACCCTGAAGTACCTGTCTTGAGAAGGTCTACACATGTGAGAAAGCCAAAGGTAATTTTTGATCCATCAGTTAATACTGTTTTGAGCCATGTCTTATATATAGATTCGGGAGAACCGGAGACTTACGATGAGGCAAAGGAAAACACGTCTCACTTGCAGTGGGAGTGTGCTATGAAAGACAAGATGAGCTCGTTACTTTAGAACAAAACTTGGGAGTTGACTAAGTTACCCACAGGTAAAAAAGCTTTATTAAACAAATGGGTGTACAGGGTTAAGAATGAAGCAGATGGTAGTATTAGATACAAGGCGAGACTTGTAGTCAAGGGCTTTTCTCAAAGAGAAGGGATCGACTACTCCGAGATATTTTCACCTGTAGTGAAAATGACATCAATTAGAGTTCTGCTGAGTATAGTTGTAGTGGAGGATCTTCATCTTGAGCAATTAGACGTAAAAACAGCATTTTTACATGGTGACTTAGATGAAGAACTATACATGGCACAACCTAAGGGTTTTGAAGTCAAAGGTAAGAAGCACATGGTATGTCGCTTGAAGAAAAGCTTGTATGGCTTGAAACAAGCTCCACGGCAATGGTACCTAAAATTTGATGGTTTCATGCAAGAAAAAGGATTTGCACACTGTGAGTCTGATCACTGTGTTTATTTTCGCAAATATGATGATGGTGACATTATGTATTTATCTTTATATGTGGATGACATGCTTGTGGCTAGTTCCAATATGAAGAGAATCGTAGAAGTGAAAAAGATGTTATCATCATAATTTGCTATGAAAGACTTGGGAAAGGCCAAGAATATTTTAGGCATGAAAATCGTCAGGGACAAGAAAAATAAGAAATTATGGTTGTCCCAGGAAGACTATGTGAACAAGGTGTTAAAGAGATTTAACATGGACAAGGCAAAACCGGTTGCAACTCCTCTAGCGAGTCACTTCAAACTTTCCAAGGATATGTGTCCAAGCACTCAAGTTTTGAAAGATGAGATGGCGGTAGTTCCATATGCATCAGCAATGGGGAGTTTGATGTATGCCATGGTGAGCACGAGATCAAACATTGCACAAGCAGTGGGAGTTGTGAGTCGATATATGCAGAACCCAGGCAGAGAGCATTGGAATGCAGTGAAATGGATATTGAGATATCTAGCAGGTACTTCTAATTACTCACTTTGTTATGGTGGTACATCTCTAAAGTTGCAGGGTTATGTAGATGTAGATCATTCGGGTGATTGAGAATGTGGTAAAAGTACCACTAGATATGTCTTTACAGTTGCAGGTACAACAGTGAGTTGGGTATCTCAACTACAAAAGATAGTGGCTTTATCGACGATAGAGGCAGAATATGTAGCGATTACAGAAGCCTCCAAGGAAATCATGTGGTTACAAGATTATATAGAGGAGTTACATCGAAAATAGCCAGTCAGTACATTGTGGAGTGATAGTCAAAGTGCAGTGTACTTAGCAAAGAATGCAGCTTATCACTCAAGGACTAGACATATCAAGAAGCGTTATCACTTTATTAGGTCAGCATTGAAAGATAATGAGTTAAAGCTACATAAGATTGATGGTTCGAAGAATCCAGCTGACATGATGACCAAGGTAGTAGACAAAGAGAAGCATATTTTCTGTACTACTACTATTGGTATTACTCCATGTTGATGAGGAGTATCGCAGAGGCACAAGTTTTTCAACTACTATTTTTTGAAGAGATGGATGCAAAGTTGCTTGATGCTTAGGTATATTTGTCTTCAAGTGGGAGATTATTATAGATAAAGCTAAATATTTGTTTTTAGGGGCTTTTTTGTCTTTTCTATTAGATTTTCTTTTAGGTTAAAAGTGGTACCTATATATTAGCGATGGCAAAATCTTAGCCATCAAGACGCTAAAAGAGGAAATAGAGAGGCAAGAAAAAGAGAGAAGAAAAAAGTGAGTTTTTTTCTTGATGAAGGTTCTCAATCTCTTTATACCCTGATCTTGAGAGAAGATTGTCGTTGTATTCCAACTTTTTCGAAGTCTAGTGAATTCGTAGAGTGCCTCTGCGTGGAGACGTAGCCCAGGTTTGGGTGAACTTCGATAACAAATTTTCTGGCGTGTTCATCTGATTCTGCTCTTTTATTACTATATTATGTTTGGTGAATTGTTTGCGAGCATTATTTTTCTGGAATTGACGTGCGATTTCGTAACACCACCAAGTGATTTTGTTTTCATAAGACTGCAAACATTAGAATGCACTAAATCCAGTATACCTGACTTTCTTGAAGGAGGTGAGCTTTTAAATGCAACTCTGTTATATTTTCTTACTAAACGATGAGCACACTTCTTTAGCGTCGAACTTTTCAATCCTGAAAGGAGCTTCTTCTTGGCCATTATTGACAAACCCTTCTCACTGATGTAACTAAGCCTCTTATGCCATAACTCAGCTATATCTTTGTTGGCTACTGCATTAATTTTGTCTGTGGACAACTTTGCCTGCATAATGTACAACAAAGAATATTTTTCACCTCTAGCGACAATAAGAGAACCTTTGGTGAGCTTCCATTGACCATTACTGAAGGTACTGCAATACCCCTAATCATCCAACTTGCCTGTAGAAATAAAATTCAAGCAGATATCAGGTATATGTTTAATATTATTCAATTCTAACTTGTGCCATTGCTAGTTTCTAGGCACACAACACCGATGCAGCTTGAGCTAGCCCATTGTTTCCTATCTTCACAGATCCAAAGTCACCTGACATGTATGATGTAAAGAAATCCACATCATCATGAAAAATAATGAGAAAGTCTCCTTTAAATGCAACGACACGATTGTCATCGCTGTCATTATTACTTTTCTATTCTTTACCTTTCTCCCTTTTTAATTGGCAACAAAACCTTTGAATATATCCCTTTTGATGACGATAATGGTACTCAATATTAGCAAATATATTATACTTACATCTATTTTTATCTCGACTTTTATCTCTATTTCTTGAACCTCGAGACTCACTTCTTCCCATTTTCTCAACAACCAAGGCATTAGAATGTGAAGATGACGATCCTCGTGTTTTCTTTCTCATTTCTTCATTCAAAATACTACTCTTGACCAAATCCATGGTAATCGTATCATCCGGGGCATAATTAGACAAAGATGTTCGGAAATGTCTCTCATGAGTCCGGCAAAGTACCAAACAACCATAGTGCTTGTAACTCATCATCAAACTTGATTCCCATTGCAGCCAACTAATTTATAATTCATTGAAAAGAATTTAAATGATTAGTCAAACAAGTACCATCTTGATATCTCAAAGCCATCATATGTTTTATCAAAAATAACTTATTATTCCGAGTCTTTTGAGCATATAACTGTTCAAGCTTATCCCATAAACTGCATGCATGTGTTTCCTCGATAATATGGTTCAAAACATGATCATCTACCCACTGCCTTATATAACCACACACTTGACGATGAAATATAGACCATTCAGCATCAGTTTTATTCTCCGGTTTCTCCTTAGTAAATACGGGCAAATAAAAATCTTTCACATATAAAAGGTCTTCCATCTTCCTTTTCCAAATATAATAATTCGAACCATTCAGTGTAACCATTCTACTCGTATTTGTTTCCATTGTTTAACACAAGGCAGAAAAAACAAGTAATAACTAGAAGCTCTAATACCACTCTGATGGGAAAATGGTAACAATTCGAACAATATCGAATTAACGCAGCGGAATAAAATAATCTCTCCTCTTGTATAAACTTAATAGGAATCGATATAGTAGAGTAAAATAAATACCAAACACGTGAACACAAGACAATTTTGTACATGGAAAACCTCCTCGATGTGAGGAGATAAAAAACCACGAGACCAGAGTCCACCCGAAAATCTTCACTATCAACAAATTTGGGTGAACAATGTTCTTCTTTAGCAAATACTAGAGGTACATAGCAGCAAAGACCTCAAGAACATAATTCTTGATAATACACATAAATTTCATAAGAGATCAATGATAGATCTGACAAAAAACGCAGGTTTTGATCAATCCACGAAAAACCTGATGTAGGCAGTTTCAAACGCAAATGTTCAGATTCGAGAAGATTGCGCCAAGAACATGCTGACAAAATTTCAACTCAATCAGATCATGAATGACCTTTGATGCCAGCTTGATGTAAATTAGACTTTGCTCCAAACCCCAGATTTTCCACTTTCTCTTTTTCTATTGTTACTATGTCTTTTTACGACTACTACTTTTAAAGATAGTGAGAAATCCTATTTTTCTATATAACTTATTATATGGGCTCAAGCACTTTTTGAGCTTGCAACTCATCGGGGTTCCTTTACATATGGGCTTAAGCCCTTTTTGAGCTCGCAACTCATTGGGCTTCCTCCATATAGGAGTGAACCCAGCTAACATCATCACCATTCTCATCCTCATCCTCATCCTCATCCTCACGATCATCTTCTTGGCAGAGGTCATTTTAGGCAGCCTCCATTCCAACACCTTCTGCTTTTCCTCTACTTATATTGGGAGGCATTAGTGAGCCAGCTACTAGAGCCAGCAGCCGTTGATGCCAGGCAATCAAGATCAGGGGAGTGGTGGCATGGATGTCGTGTCACCGCCATCACTACCGTGGCCCAGTTTGGGCCAATACCCTTAATCTACTGGCTCATGACAGTCCTAGACTCCTACTTGTATACTGGATCCTTTGATTAACAAAAGTGAACATAAAATAATATCACGCGATTGTCTTTAGACCTTTTTTTTTTTTGCTTTCTCTTTGTAATCTCGTCTCTCGTTCTCATAGCAGATTGCATTGTAAAGGACAGAAAACAGGAAAATAAAGAAAAAGAAAAAAAGGCCATGATGATTTGATTACGATGTGTCCTTTTAACTCCATTATCCACACGAGGATCAAACCGAAACATGTAGAAGCACGTCATCACTTTCTATGTTGTCTCCTTGATGCTTTACAGCCAAAGGTTTCGTTCTCGATATTTTAGTAAAAGAAAAGAAATTTGTTCCCTTTCGGTAACAAATCCACGTTATCGCTTGGGTATCGTCGCGAGTGGGTGCCAACGGTTATGATATCTTCGGGAGCAGGTGTGCACCTGCGGAGTAGAAAAATCTCCAGCGATTACTTTGTTTTTCTTTTCTAATATTGGAACATAAAGAAATCGTTCACTTTTCACAAATCGAACACACCTTGTAAAATAATTGGGATTTGACAATATATACCATACAATACATATGTGACGAAATGATAGATCATGGAGAATCCACCATCCAAACTATGTGCATCCTTGTGATGGCCCAACTTGGCATTGTATAACAAAAGACTGAGTATAGTCTATATAAATTAGTTGATGTTCATTTTTCCGGAGGTTAAATATACTCCAAGGTGACTGGGGGAAGGGTTGGCCACTTATGTCACATTTGGCAACTTGAATTTGAAGCCCTTATTCTGTGCAGCATATATAAGACAACATATTATTTATCTTACCCTGCAAAAGAATGTACTATTTTGAGTTTCTCTGCAATAGTTGGATATCATTTCCTTCATCATGTTATGTGGCATTACTAGTTATTTTTACCTTCTTGTCTGTCTTGCTGAATACTGATGCCCATTTCCTTTCTCTTGAACTATAAACAGAAAGCTATTCATTGCTAGATTGGGAACAGCCCCCCGTGGTGAGCACTGAGCAGGAGCTTCGGTGACGCACAAGAAGCTGCTTGCAGCAGAGTAAATGATGCAGTTTCGGGCCCTGTACTTCTTGCCACACCATAGATTCGCCTTTGTCTAATAAGTGTCACCTGCTTGCGGATTATTTCGCAGAAAACCACACTAGAGGATCCAACATAATACTCTTCTTGGCTTTAACATGAAACTAGACAATTTCCAATTAGGGAAAATACCAAAAACAGGCTTGAGTTTTGGACCTTAGCCTCACACCTCTGCTGTCGCTGTATGCGGTCGTAGCTAAATTTCTCTCTTCCCCTTTCCCTCTTTACCTCCTTCCACCCTCTCTCTCTACCCCTCTCAAATCTGGTTTGCAGCTTTCTCTAATTCGCAGGTCACTGCCAGCCACGGCAAGATCCGAGGTGGCAGTTGCGACCCTGAATCGAGGTTATGATGCCATGGCCGACCGTGATCTGAGGTCATTGTGGCCGTCAGAGGCTTCCAGGCAAGTCACGGCGACTTGCCTTTGTTCGAGACAGGGATTGAATTGGCAAGGAGACTAAGCACAACGACCGCTCCTGAGGTTGCGGCGATGTCAAACAAGGCTAGGCGACTCGCCTGAGATCTTGATGGTGGGGTTGTTGTGGCAGAGCAAGTGTTGGGTGTGTGCTTTATTAGCTGGGATTTGGATATGTAGGTGAAAAATCATACATATTGTTTGTATTTTCCATTGCTAATTATACTTGCAGACATTCACAAGTTTCCGTCAAAACAGAGGATGGAAATGTCACGTTCTTGAAGGGTAAAGAAAGATGTTGTCAATGAACCGACCCAATTTGTGCATTGGGTCGCTGATGAGCTATATAAATTTGAATGCTGATTGATCCTACACCCTCATTCGAGGAGCAAACTCCATCGAAGAGGCATTTGATCAGTTTAAGGAACATAGGTCCACTCGAAACAAGAATGACTTAACCACATCTATTGTTAACACTTTGGATCTAATAGTATTTCGCCTATGTCGTACCTTTCAATTTCTTGCATTTTAGTTCCTATCCAAAAGATCAATAAAGAACACCTCAGACTAGGTGACTCCTCTAGGAGCCTGAGAGTTAATTGCATCGGAGACTAGAGTGCTTGTGGTGCTATTTACAGTATGAAGATAATTTACTTATTTATTTACTTTCAGAAGTTTTCACTTTCTTAGTTTAATTAAGCCCCAGTCTTTAGAACGCATTTTTCATGTGTATATATATGTATATATATGTATGTATATGCATGTATATATTTTACGCATTCGACCTAGCCAAGGGCTTTTACCAAGAACCATGAGCGGCATAGCTGCTGGTTTTCACCAATCATTTTATGCGAGTCGAGGCGGTTGAAGCATCTACTCCACCATGTACAAAGCGGCCAAAGGCTTTCGCTTGAGAATACTCATGATATGGGCTCGGGCAACCGGTGACTTTCGCTCCGGGACCGTGTTCCGACAAGCAAAGGCTTTCACTTGAGAACAATAATAATAAGGACCGGGTCGGTCGGTTGCTTTCCCTCCAAGACTGCGTCCAGGTGACCAAAGGCTTTTGTTTCAAAAGCACTAACTGTACGGGTTTTGGCAGCCGTTGGCTTTCCTTCCAAGACTGCATTCTAGTGGCCAAAGGCTTTCACTCGAGAACGCCAATGATATGCCCAAGGGTGGCCAAAGGGTTTCGTTTCTAGATCGTGTCCATGGCGGCTGAAGGCTTTCCTTATAAATGAAGATCCTGTTGAAATAGGTTATTGGTAGAGATATCTTTAGGATATTTTGTGATTCTATATATTATTATATGATTTCGTAGATTTTCTTCTATTAATACTGATTTGTTCTTTCAGATAGTCATTATGTAAGGATGTAACAAATAACTCTTGTATATCTTACTATAATGTTCCTTGCTATGGCATGCGTTAAAAAAAATCACTTTAATGAAATGACTAAATTGACGGATATTATGGCAATCTTTCTATTTTCTCAGTTTCTCCTCTCTCCCACTATCTTCATTACTTTCATTTTATTTTCATCAACTAAAGATGCGCTCCTGTACTTCTTCACTCGCTCTCACCATCTAAATCTATTTTTAAAAAAATATATATTGTGCCTAATTTTTTTTTCTAGTCATGATATTGTGAGTAAGTGAAGAGGATAAGAATGCATAGAAAATGCAATTTATAGAAAAAAATTATTAGAGGTTTTTGTTTAATTTTACGTACATGCAAATGAAATCATATATATAACATTAAATCAGAATGATAGAGTAAAAATATTTTCTATATCGTTATGAAGTTTGGACGAAGTAAATCAATTAAATTATTTTGACCATTTTTTGTGATTTGGGCATAAAATTTCGTGCTATGTTCTTAGTTTTTTTTTTGGGTCAAATGCTGTGCTCTTAGTTAAAATAATCACTTTAATTAATGAGTTGATTGAATTGATGGATATTGTGGTAATGATTATATTTTCACACTTTCTCCAGTTTCCCAATATATTCATCACTTTCATTTTCTCTTCTTCAATTATTGATACAATCCCCTGCTTTGTCCATTTTCTCCCTACCTAAACCATCCTTTTTTTTTCCATATTGTGAGTGAGTGAAGACAATAAAAATGCATAACTATATGGCATTGGTAAAAAATAGCCTAAGTTTTCAGTTTAATATTACATAAATGCGATTAAATGTACACAACGTTAAATAAGAATGATGGAATTAATGTTTTTTCATTTTTAGTAATGGAGTTTTAAAGGGAGTAATTGAAAAAGAATTGCATGTTAAAATAGGATATGGCCATGGAAAAAAGGTAGAAATTTTTCTTAAAAAAGAAAGGAGGCCGGAGGGCACGTACAAATTGACTACACCTTCACCAAATTATGTGAGGAACTGATGAAGAGAAAACTGCAAGTTAGTGGAGATAATGGAAGACTAGATCTCGCGACCTACCCCTCGGTAGCAAGAATAGGAATTTCAAGTGCGATGTGGGTATTCAAATTGACGCTGTAAGAATTTTGGTAAAATTCAAGCATCTATGTAAGCTGTCTCGCGTTCTCCCCAACACTGCATAAGTTCGTGATTTGGTCATTCTTCACCCTTCAAGTGTCGCACAGCGTTAGAGATTTGGCTTCCCTCTGCTTCCGATTCAGCGTAAGTTCGTGATTTGGTCGCTCTTCCCTCTTCAGGCTTCACGCCGCGGGAGAAATATCGCCCCTCTCTGCGTCTTCTTCGTGCTATAATCAGGTCACATCCTCTCTCTTTCTTAACTTCCGTGTATGTGAATATGAGCGAGATTAACAGGTTCTGGGCATTTCTGACTGGATAGTTGCTATTCTAGGTACTCTGTATTGCTCTCAGGAAGCACGCTAGTGTACAGCGTTGAAGTTATGGATAGTAGATAATTTCTTGTTAGAGATGTATTTGATCTTGAGGGCATTATTTGTTTGATTATTTCCAAGATAGCTGGGTCTCTTGGGTATAAATACCCCTCGATTTAACAATTGTTGAGTAAAGTGGCCTTTGACTAATTTGTCTATTCCATTCTTTTGAATATCCCAGAATACATACATACATACATACATATATATATATATATAGTTAGCAATTCTTATTGATTTTGATCTCAAAACAACGAATTTCATTTATCTGTCGAGATACTTAATGTTTTATTTCTGTTCAATTGAAGGTCAGCTTAGATATTAGTGTTATGATTTGGAGCTCTCATAGCAATATGTGTGTATGCTAGTAGTGGTAAAAAAGCTTGCTTAGGTCTTGTCGACCCACGGACAATTCTAGTGAAACTCCCTTACTTTGATGAAGGAGGGTCTTTAGCGTGAATGTCAATTGCATGATATTTCATTGCAAGGGGTTTAATTATTGCTCAGTGAAGATGTTAAGGGAGTATGTGGCCGCTCTCGGTGTTGTCAATAATGTGACTATCAACAACTTCATTCACGTCCGTGGGAAAACACTTAATTGCTCTTCTTTTGTGTATATTGGCCGAGGAAGTAGACATGGTTAGAAAGAGAGATCAATTTTGGGATTGTGCAAAGAAAGAAGATGGCAAATTTACGTGCAATTTCTGCCCCAAGACATTTCCCGGCGGTGTTTCAAGACTTAAGTCGCATTTATCTGGGATTAGAGGCGGTGGTATAGACATATGCACCAAGGTCTCTGAAGATGTTCGAGTTGCCGTTGCTGAAGCAATTTCTGCTAATCCTCACAAGAGAGCCAAGGCTGAAGCCTGTTCAGTTAAGACCGAGGAGACTTTGCCAAAAATGTTTATCAGTAAGGATGGCGTTTTACTGGATAAATTGCTCGCTAAGTTCATCCTGTTGAATGATCTCGATATTGATATTATGCGGAGGCCATCCTTCATTAACTATGTGAATGCCGTGGCTGAACATGGTTCTAGTTATAGGTTACCATGTTGTTTGGAAGTCAAAACAAAGTTAATGCCTGATTTGAAAGAGGAAATTGGAGAGCAAGTGGCAAATGTGAAGAAATCATGGGTTAGAACTGGCTGTACACTCATTTCTGCTATTTCATGTGATGAGGATAGATGCTTCATTTATTTCTTTGCCTATTCTGCTGAAGGGATGGTACTATTGAAGACGTTGGAAATCCCCAAAGATGAGTTAACAACATGCGCTTTGCTGTGGGAGGCCAATGAGCAGGGTGATACTTTATATTCTATCTTTCAAGAAATGGGGTGCATTGTGCAGTACATAACTAACACTGCTCAGAAATTACGTAAGGAGGATATCTTCATTAGCAATTATCCCAATTTGTACCAGACTAATTGCGTTGCCTTTGAAATACATGCACTCTTTAAGGATATTTTACAATAATATCAGATGGATTAGAAAGGTATTTGATCAAGCAAAAGCACTTGTCGCTAAAGTTTGCAGGCATGATGATGGCATCTTGTTATCAATGAAGCAGTTGTTCACCAACAACTGGGAGTTGAAACAATCATCAACAACCAAATTTTACTCAAACTATTGTATGCTCCAATCAATCATGGGGTTGAAAAAGAGCTGCAGTTGCTTGTTTCATCACCTGAGTGGCTTTTGTTGGGCTTTGAGAAGGATGAATCAGGTGTAGAAGTGGGCGAAATCCTTCACAGTTCTGAATTTTGGAGTGAAGGGAAAGAAGTCGCGCATGCCTTAGAACCGATATTTCAAGTACTATGTCTAGTTGATAGCTACAGTGGTACTTCTGGGTTCTTGTATGCAGCTGTAAAAATGGCGGATGAGGCTATTAGACAAAAATATGAGACTGATGTACATAAGTATCAGAGGTTATGGTCATTTTTCAAGCTACGGAAGAGTAATATCATTCATCCAATACATGCTGCTGCGGCTTTTCTTAACCCTTACTTTTGTAACGAGAAGTTTAAAGAGAACAATGCAATGAAACAGGGCATAGATTTCATATTGGAAAAATTGGTAGGTGGTGAAGAAAAGGCAAAATTTGTGCAAGATATGCTGCTCTATCGTAGGAAAGAGCCAAAGTTGTTCAATTGTACCGCAATGACGATGTTTTAAGCATCTGTTTTATTATTTCAACGCATTGATTAAATTTCATAATTTATTCGTTTTCAATGTGCAAATTGTATACTAACGGTGTTGATTATAAAGGTGACTGGTGGGACTTTTGCGGTGATGACCTTCCTGTATTGAAGTAGTATGCAATTCAAATCCTAGGCCAACCCTGCAGCACTTCTTTCTGCAGGCTGACTTTGAGTGCATAGAAAGTGCTCATACCGAGAAAATGAGCCCTTACATGCCTGCAATGAAGAAGGATTATTCAAGGACAAATGCGTTACTGATGGAGAATTTCAACACAATGAAAGAAAAAATTAAAAAGCCACTTACCTTGAGAAACTCGGTGAACTTCCTGATCGTACAGAGTTTATTAATGAGAATTTTACTCATGGCTTATTGAATGAGAACAAAGACCCTTTATCAGATGGAAAGCTAAATTGTTGGTAAGAATCTTTGTTGAGACATTTTACGTATGATTGCTATTTAAATGCATGGCAAAATGATTTGTCACCAACAACGTGGGTTGATCTACTAGAGTTAGAATTAAATATGACGGTAGTGAATAAAAAGGTCACTGAGACATGTTTTTGGTTTTCATACTGATCTTCCACAAGAATTCATTTAAGTATATACGCAACACTGCTCTAATTAGTGAATTCGTACCAAGTATATCTGCATGTATTGATAATATTTACAGGGATGCCATCATTTCTTTTGATCGTAAGTACTGATATCTATGCTTCTTTTCCATACTTCAAAAGACTAAGTGAGATTGATATGTTCAAGCTATTGATTACTAAAAGGCCGTAGGTTTTTATTGTAAATTGATTGCAATTTTTATGGTAATGTGAATGACCTGCTAGAATGATTTCATATGTTGGCTATGCCGTTGGCAAGAAAGCTGCCCTCATATTGTGTGTCCTGGGCGCCACTTTCTGCAATGCAGACTTCTATTGGGTTAATCGTTTAATTTTTATTTCTATTGACAGGTTTGCATTATCGAGGAAAAATGGTGAGAGCGAAAATGATTTACGTCTGTCGCGACCTCTTTTTTTCGGCTCCCACATCAGGGGCGGGCGCCTTGCGGAGGCTAATGGCTCGGCTGAAATTAGTTATGCCCGGACTCTCCCAAGTCCATCAATTCACAACTTTAATAGTTTTGAGTTTTTAACCTGTAAATCAATTTTTAAAATGGAGTCGCCACTAATCGATTTTGGGTGGGTTGATTAGAAACCCAAGTGAAAAATCAGGAGAAATACTGACTCCTGCGCAACCAGAGAAATTAGGATCGGGGACTTTGATTACACTAGCTAATCACTAATGTCCTTTCGGTACCTAATCTTGTTTAAACCTTGAGGTTTTTGGATGTTCAAGGGATTTTCCATGCAATTTGGGGAGGAAAAACATTTTTTTTAGGTCTTTTTCTCATTTTTTGGACATAAAAGGGATTTTTGGTATTTTTGGAAAATACAAGTCTTTTTGGCTTTTTATGAATTTTTCTGGCTTTTTCATGAATTTTTGGCTTTTTTTTGGATTTTTGGCATTTTTTGGAAAATATGAAATATTTTTGATTTTTTGATTTTTTCGGAAAATAATTTTTTAATATTTTTTTGAAAATAAATTATTTTTTATTTTTCTTGATTTTTTTGGAAAATAAAACATTTTTTAACATTTTAAAACATTTTTCGGTTTTTGGAAATTAAAATATTTTTTAATATTTTTTTGAAAATAAATTTTTGTTGATTTTTTTATATATTTTTTTATTAAAATATTACATAAAATAATATAAAGGCCGACCCGGGTAGGATCCGCGGGTTGGGTCCGGCCAAGCCGAGGACCGAATGCGAGCCCGACTCGGATTTTTTTTGTCTTTTTTGTTCTTTTTTTTTTTTACTTTATTGAAACGGTGTCGTGGCCGAGCGTTTGAGGCGCCGGCCCGGCCCGACGAGCCGCTCCGACAACCCGCTCCACGACTCGACTCCTCTGCGAAAACCCTACCAGAATCAGACCCGAATCGCGACCCGGTTCCTGCGTGCCCAAATTGCAAACCCTACCCGGTTTTCCGAGTCCGGATCCACTTTCCGACCTGGAAAATCGCAAACCCTGGATTTTGCGAATCTGCGGCGCCGAGGACGGGAACCGAGGCGTTGGCGGCGACGGCGACTACTGCGGTGACGGCGATGATGAAGGCGACGATGGCGACGGCGACGACGGCTAGGTCAACGGGAAATGGCTACGATGAATGGCAACGGTAACGGCGACGTTTTTTTACCTTCTCTCGAACGGGGATGGCGACGGCAACGATGCCAGATCGAAGGCAGCAGCAACAGAGGCGTTCGACGGCAACGAGGGTGAGGACAGACTGGTGACGACCACAGCGAACAACGACGATGGGGCTCGAGACGACGGCCGGGGCTCAACTACGGTGACAACAAGACCGTGGCACAGCGGGATTTGGCACAACGGCGGCGTCGGGGGTGGTGTCAGCGCCGCGAAGGGGCTCGGTCACCCCAGATCTACGACACAGCTCTCAGCCGGACCTTCCTCGGTCTTGGTTCTCTCTCACTCCGGCCAGATTCTAGCCTCCACCGGCCAAATCCGACCCTCTTGAACTCACTCGCCGCCGGCCTTCCCCGAAGTCTCTCGGTGGAGGGTGGGCTGAGCTCGCGACTCGAGTTCTCCCCTGCGCTCGCTCTTCGATCTTTCTCGATTTCTCTCAATGAAAGATCTCCAAGTTTGCCACGTCCTTCGACGGAGCTTGTGGCCTGCTATTTATAGGCGAAGGGGCGGCCGGTCGGTGAAGCTTCGACCGCCGGTCTTCGCGCACCGAACGGTCCTCCTCGGCTGAATCGGCGTCCCATCCGAGCTTATCCAGCAAAGCGTGCTCGGCATTGATGGCGCCTGAGATCTTATTCTTTCCGGCTGACGTCGGCCTACTCCCCTTGGCCGTAGGCTGTCCTTCGCGCGTCGGTGTCCTCTGTGCTCGTGAGCTGCAGAGGCGTAGGGGAAGATGGAAGAAGGAAGAAGAAGAAGAAGAAGAAGAATAAGAGAAGGGGCTGGTCTGGTTTGCGCGGGCCGGGCCATGGGGCTTGCGAGAGAGAAAAGAGGGGAGGGGCTTGGCTCGAAGGCCCAGCCCCAATGGGCTGCTTTTTGTTTTATTTTTGTTTTTGTTTTGTTTTGTTTTTTATTATCCGAAAAAGGCAGAATAAATAAATTAAAAAAAAACCTAATTAATTAAAAAAAAACGAAATTTAGGCGTCAACAATTTATAGATGAACTACCATCAAGCCTAGTTAAAGGCAATGAGGTCAAGGGTGAGAGAGGGGCTCGTATTCATGTTGTCTTGGTAGATTCCAGGACAGGTAGTGTCGTCCAATCTGGACGCCCATCAAAGCCAGAGTTGACGGTGACGGTGATTGAAGGTGACTTTGACGGAGAAGCTGGCAAAAATTGGACTAGAGAGTTCTTTGAGAGCCATGAAACTAAAATAATGGGGCAAGAGGGGAAGATGCCACTCTTGAATGGTGATCTCTCTGTGCTTCTCGATGAAGGTATGGGGACTTTGGGAGCTATCACTTTTAATGACGTATCAAGCGGGATAGGAAGTGGCAAATTCAGGCTTGGAGTCAAAACTAAGAAGGGTTATTGTGAAGGAATTCGTGTTTATGAGGGCACGACCAATGCCTTCGCTGTGGAAGATGGTAAGTCATTTAAGTTTAGACACTTGATGACATTATATTATATGCTTTTATCTTCTTTTTTCTTAGCCTTCGCTGTTGAAGATGTTGAGTCATGATTCAAGATTAGAAACTTGACAGAGTCACTTTTTTGTTTTTGTTTTTTTTGTTTTTTGTTTTTTTTGTCTTTGTGGATTTTATTTGAAAATGCTCGGAGATTAAGGGGTGCATAATAACCAAAATTTCTGTTTTGAAATAATTTTTCTATTCCAGGACCTGTTTCTGGAATAGAAACCTGTTTGATAAACCTACTCAGTTTTTCTATTTTTGGAATAGATTTCTATTTCAGAAATTAATTTGGAAGAGAAATCAGAAATAAAAATTTTCTACTTCTGATTTCTGGAAGAGAAATCATAAATAATTTCTCCCACTAAACCCTAATTTCGATGAGTCCTCCCTCATCTCCTCTACGTCTCTACCTCCTCCTCCTCATCCGCCTCTCCTCATTTTATTAAAAATAAAAATAAATATATTCATTTTATTCATTTAAAAATAAAAATAAATTTATTAAAAATTTATTATAAATAGATAAATTATTTTTATTTATCATTTTATTTTTATTTTATTAAAAATAAATTTATTAAATTTATTAAAAATAATTTATTTATGATAAATAAAAATAAATTATTTTTATTAAAAATAAATTTATTAAATTTATTTTTATTTGCCTTGAGTGTTTTGCCAAATAAATTTATTTTTATTTTTTACTGTTATTCATTTTAAAATAAATTTATTCGTAAAATAAAATAAAATAGAATAAATAAAATAAATTTATTTTTAAGGATATTTTTTATTTTAAAATAAAATGATATTTTTATTTTATTTTTTATGATTTATTTTATTTTATTTTATTCTTTATTTTTTTTTGTCACTAAATCATTTTTATTTCTACTTTTTATATTAAAGGTGGTCGATTGTCGTCGCGCTTAGTTGATATATTTACATGCCGCAAAACTATTTAAGAACAGAATGGTTGTCATCGCGCCCTAAACTATCATTTAGATCAACTGTATTTTATAGAATGATTTGAATTTTAAAACCTCAAACCAAGAGAAAACTGTATCTTGCCAAAACCACAAAGGAATAGTTATTCAAAAAAGTGAAAAGGTAGGGTAAGATTTGTGAAAAAAACATAATCGGAAGTAGATTGTGGTAATCCTCACGGATAGGGAAATTGAATCCCCAAAAGTTGTCTTTCCTCACATAAGAAGGACCCTCCTCATGTTCTGAGGAAAATTGATCATTCAATCTACGAGGAAGAAATGGCGAATTGGGAAGAAATCCCACAAGTGATCCTAGAACTCATTGTTCGTCGGCTAGCCACGGAAGAATTTTTAGCTATTCGACAGGTGTGCACCTCATGGCGGACCACTGCCGCCAAGAAGACGTACAATGCGAAATCTAAAGCCCCGTGGCTCATGATTTATGCTTACAACCGAATAGCTGAGTTTTCCAACCCCTCCACAGGGAGAATTGACCCAGTGCAGCTGCCAGGATCGTATTGCCAGACATTATCTACACCAGGATAGATACTCGTGGCAAATGGGTACAGTGAACACCGTATCGCCAATCCACTTTCGTGCATCAGCATCGAACTCCCCGCTTTGGAGAAGCTTCAACACGAAATACATCACATCCACATGATCGATTTGTCCTGGAGCCTTTCTTTGTCCGGGTACTCAGTCATGACTTCTTATGCCACATCACCAGGGCTTGGGTTTGCCTTTCTCAGATCAGGAGAAGATGCGTGGACGTTAGTGAATCGTGCGACGCCTATGCATTGGCGTACCGTCCTTCAACTGATTTGTTGCCACGGGATATTTGTGGCCTTGGATTCGGAGAGTCAAATAATGACTCTTAACTTGAAAAGGAGTCGCATGGAATCGAGGCTAGTTCTAAGGACTGAATTTTTTATGATGATGGGGATCCTCTTCTCATTGAATGTTCTGGCTCATTGCTAGTGGCTTGGGCGATACGCGGCGAGAAAGTATGATGGACACGTGGAAAAGATTCGAGTTTTCAAAGTTGATATGGAGAAGGGAACTTAGGAAGAGGTCAAAAGCCTGGGGAATGGATCTCTCTTCTTGAATGGCAACTCTTCGTTCTCGGAGGAGTTCAATGCCGAGTCTTGCCTTCCTGGGCTCAAGCCAAACCGCGTCTACTGCGCAGATTACGAAGAAGGTAAGATGAAGTGTTACAGCATGGACGACGGAAAATTCGTGACATACCTCGATGCAACTGGCAGTTGTCACTTTGATCCAACCCGCAATTGTCTCTTGGATCCAACTAGCAGGCGTCATATCTACGAAGCCGAATGGTTCCAACCTGATTTTTGAACCTAATGTTTGAGTTTTTCCTTTTTCTCAATATGAAGATTTTGATGTCAAACCTGGGTCCACTGGAATGGCCCATCTCCACCCTTGATCGTTAGGGTCCCATACGTGTGAGCCACGGGATCAACGGTCAGTACAAAAACTTCCTCATTTACCGTTTTCGTTGATAGAACATATGTTAGTTGTAGGTATTAGTTTAGATTTTAGTTTTTGATTGATTAATTTCTTGGCATGACATGGATTTGGATTTTTTAAGCGGGAGATTACGGATATACATCACAAAATTAAGGACATGCGCGCAATTGAAAATGTGAGATTAGTTAGGTTATCGTCTAGAGATATTAAATTTTAATTATAAATTGATATCTTACATTCTCTTTACTTTCATATAGTGAGAGGATATGAGGGTACTTTGGTCATTGAAAACTGGTTACATATAGTAGAGAGACATAGACAACAATTGATCAAGAGAACTTGGCAACCGGCTGAAAAAATTCCAACGCTTATCTAATTTTTCTAATTAATTGTAGAAGAAAATATAAACCATTCTTTGAACATAGGTAAATGGACTACATGGAAAGATAGTTCGAGACCTTGGATATCTAACTAGATGTTTGATTGACCTAAATCTTCATTTGAAATAAAAAGAAAAAAGGAAACAACTAAAAGGGCCTAATAACCTTTTTTTTTCTTGATATTTGACCCAAAAAAAAAAAAAAACTTTTCAAATCATAGTGATAAAAAGGCCAAATTAATTATCGCTCGTGTTCTCATCTCACATGGCAATTATTTGCTTAATAGTCAAATAAATGCCATAAATAGATTACCAGGCTCAAATTCAATTCCCAACAAACCAATTGAAATTTGGGATTGTCATCCGTAATATTGTTGGAAGTTGCTAAACAGAACATAGAAATGGGAAATAGATGCAGTCTCCGAGTATTTAGCACGAACAATTGAACCGACCGGAGTGGCACCAGTAAACTTGCGCTTATGCCCCTTATTGTGCCAGGACATTGAGGGTACAGATATGTGCATGCTGCACGTAGTCATAATTTTTCTTAGAGTTCTTTTTTTAGCCTTTTTTTTTTTTTTTACTTTGACCTGGCATTAAAATAAAACTTTGCTTTGCTTGGTAATTACACCGGTGTCGCAATAATTGAGAATGGATCAACTTGGTATTTTATTCACATGCTATGATATGATAAAATTGCATAAGTGGATGAACTTAGGGTCCATCTGAATCACTTTTTATTTTGCACTTTTTTCTAATCTAAATCTTGTGTTACGTGCATTTGACTCTTTTTCTAACTCTAAACATTTGAAATATGCAACAGTTGACATATGTAGATTAACATGTTGACTTTTCATAATTATTGAAACTTGAGTAATATTTTTCAATTTTATCCCAACCCTAATAAAAAGGGTTAGAGAATAAGCCAAACTATTCTTAAGAAGCCCTTCTTTGATTCCATCTAATCAAAGCTCTTTAAGACATCTTAGTCATGTCGGAAGAACCTAGAATCCTATCACTCATCCCAAGTCATTTCTATATAGAACAACTCTTATGCAGGGTAAAGCTATGCAAATCCCTAACATGGCATTTGTTAGTATATTCAAGAAGTTATAGCAAGATGTAATATATAGGAGATAAACATGCAATAAAATAAATCCGAGATAAACAAAAAAAAAAAAAAATATGCCAGAAGATAATTGTTTCTTGTTTTTGTGGATTTGTCAGAAGGTCTTCACAACTTTTCTCCATTTAGGCTAATCTACGAATAACCGCTCCTTGGCAATTATCGGCCTTTTGAATTTAAATTGCTTCCAGAGATTCCGGTACTGCACCGGTAAGTGCTTCGCTCCATACTTATCATTGGTACTGATCCTCGGAACTGTCTCCCTTCTTATCTTTTCACTCTCAAGCGATTACTGACCTTTAAGCTTTAGTATATCTGATATTTGGTGCAATGAACATTTACGCTTTAAATGTGGACTGTTATGCTAATAAATAAGGAAACGACAATAATATAATTCATCCAATGGAGTAAATTAGAAAAATAAACAATTTTTTTTTAGTTAACCAAATTCACGGAAGTCGTGATTTGTAAAGTAAACGATGTATTACTCTACAAACAATGCAAAAAAAAAAAAATGCAGCTCATTTTCGAAATTTAGTTAAATACTAGATAAGATTGTCATTTTTCTGACAAATAACATCTTTACAAAAAAAAAAAAAAAAAAAAAAACCATCGGCCGCGGTGGCTCCACTGGATAAGAGTCTGCTGATCCTCAACGAAGAGGTGACGGGTTCAAAACCCAGGGGAGGCGCTAGGTGTATTAAGTGTGACTCAGAGGTGGTGGGTCCTCCTACTTAAGTGTCACTTGGGGATTTACGTTGTCGGCTGCAAGCGGTTCCTCCAATACCAAAAAAAAAAAAAAAAAACATCTTTAAAAAAGATTTTTCAAACTTGTCGAATTTCATGCAAGATAAACGGAACTTATTGCTAATGATTTTACAGTTAATTTGAAGTGGGAATAATAATAATATTAATACTTACAAGTACCTGAATTTTGTTAAAGGTTGAATGGGAAATCGTACCCTCTCCGATTATTGAGACCGAAAAATTGAACCGACCGGTTGGCATTAACATAACTGCGCTCGTTCCCCTTACTATGCCCCATATTAAGCCTGCAGTGATCATTTTTTTTTTTAAAGTTCTTTTACTTGTATTTATTTTTTAAAATTTTCTTTTCTTTTCTTTTTCCTTATATTCGCTGTACTGTTCATTTTTCTAAAAGGGCTGGCAGGGTGCGTTGGCGATGCTCCGAGACTCTCGTCAGCCACAGTTGAAAGCCTGAAACTCTCGCTTTCAAGAGGCGCGTTATTGACATTCAGAGCTTGCTTTGAGTTTGTTCGACAAATATTCAAGCTTCAGAGAGAGATCGTCAAGAGCAAAGTCGAGGAAATCAGCAAAGTTGGTCGAGGGAATCACAACCCTTGCCATCAGAAAGCATGTGGCGACGAGTCGTGGTGTCAGAGTATTTGTTAGGGCACTTGGCGATCTTGTTCCTGAACGATTTCTTCGAGTTATGGAGCTTGGCTCCGAGTTGGTTTGACGAGTACGCGAGTTTCAAAGAGAATATCTTCAATTAGGACGTTGTTGACTTCAGAAACGCTGGGCTAGGCTTGCAGGACTTTGTCGTGGCTGGCGACCAACGGAGGGAAAATAATGGATAGTAGAAGGAAAGAATAGGAAAAGAAAGAAAAAATTCAGTATTTAAAAAAAAAAAATTGCAAAATAGCATTGTTTTGTAAAAGATGGTCCATGTCAGCTGCTGGCCATTTTACATGGTAAAGCCGATATTAAATAGATCGTCTAGTCAGCAATTTCCAAAGTAAACTAGTCAAAGAGATTACATTACGTTTAAAATTACATTGGCCAAATTGAATAGTTTAAGACTGAATTGACAGTTACACATTAAGTTAAAAAAAATTTGGACAATTTTCCCCAAAATGTTCAAATTTTCACCTTCTTAAGAGGTCGAAGTGGGGATGATTTAACTTCATATGTGACTTTGGACTCTCACATCCTGTAAGGAGGTAGGGTAAAAGTTTAAAATTGAAAATTAGAATATGAGTAAAGTAAGATCGACAAAAAAAAAATTACAATTCCAAAGTAAAAGAACATGCACCACTTATGGGAAGTTTGTTGTGAAAGATAAAATGAAATTAATGGAGATAATGAGAGAGTGGAGAAAGTGGAGAAAGTGAAAAAAAAAAAAAACAGAAAATCTTTCAAAACGTTAAAGTGATTTTTTTTTTTTTTAATAATAAAGTGCATAACCCGAAAATTTTATGGGTAAAATTCCATGTAAGTACTTAAAGTGAGGTCATTTTCTTATAAAAGTGTTTGATGTGAACTTTCTCTTAAATAAGAGTCTAAAGTTGTCATTTTGTCTCAAATAAAAGCTTGAGCTTATCAACCGGGAGACAAGCCACACTAACTAACGAACTAAGGCTACAAAATCACTGTCTTGCTTCCACTTTGATTGGATCTTCCACTCTCTCTCTCTCTCTATTGGAAAGGATCAAAGAACATACACGTTCTTTGTTTCTCAACTGTTCTTTATTTTTCAATCAATGTTTTGGCTTAATCGAAGCGAAGATGAAGCGCAAATTTCAGTTCCCGATGGGGATGGCCGCGAACTTCTCGCTTTGAGTCCGCCGAAGATGACGCCAGCAACTACCTGTGCTCGTGTGGAGGTGACTAGGGTGGCAGGTGGCCGTCGGAAGCAAAAGCGATAGATCGAGGAACTTGAGATTGCGTTTTTCTCTCTGCTTTCAGTCCTTCATTTATCTTTTGCAGAAAGTCTATCCATGAGTATGTGTGTGTACTTGTGGTGATATCAATCGAGTGTCTTTTCTCTTTTTTATTATTACCTACAAATCAATCAAGTTGGAGAGGAAGTAATAGATAGGATGTGCCGAAAACAAAGCTAGGTCTCTCCATTCACTTTTGCCCGAGCTGATTTGGGCATGCTTCTGCAGAAATTCAAGAACTAATACCATGTAAGACGAGTACAAAAAGGAAAAAGAAGCAAGGGAACCCTAACAATAGTAAGAACTTATTTTGCTAATTTTGTTTAATTGGACCTTCGTGGCATTGAAGAAAGGATGAAGAAATGAAGCAATTTGAGAGTTTGCTGGAGATGGTGCTGATCTCATATTTCTTTTGGTCTTTTTTTTTTTAGTCTTTATCCAAATTTTGTTATGATGAACATGCCTCTTTTCAGCTGCTCGAAAAATCAAGTGCTTGCCGGCTAGTAAACATTTAGCCAGCCAATAGCCGACAAGCTCAGATTCTTATTTGAGACAAAGTAACAACTTCAAACCTTTATTTAAAATAAAGTTCACTTCAAACTTTAGTTTGAAAGAATGACCTCATTTTATGTGCTTATTTGAATTTTTCCCCTTTTTATGGCCAAAACTTTGAAACTAAAATTACCATCTATAATTAATTTAAAATAGTTGATACAATTTAATGAACAATTATCGATGTATCCACTTTTTGAGTCATTATTTTTCTTTCTATTATTCTTTTTATTTAGCAGACAATGTTTACAGAAACAAGAAAGTAATGAATTAACAATAAGTAGAAGTTTTAACTCCTATGTAAAAAAAAAAAAAGGTAATCTAGACATAGAAAAAGTTGCTTCTACAGAACCCAAAATGCAAACATGCACGACATAATTTCAGTCAATACAAAAGGTCAATAAGAGTCAGATTTTATTTCATTAGAATTTTGAGAGCGAGCATTGATCAAATATTGAAAGAGACAAAAGTACTTTATACGAGCTTATCTCCCATAAAGAATCTTTGCACGATTATTTGTCAAGTCTCGCAACTTGAATCAAGCTAATTGAAATTGATGTTTCAACTGTTTATCTATAGAATAGCCAGATTAAAAAATAGGGTATAAGATAACACCGATATCAATTAAAAAATAGGGTATAAGATAACACCGATATCAAAAGTACAATAAGTAGTATCAAATTCAGTCTCTTCTTTAATTAATCAATTATTTGTCTTTATTTTATTTTGTTTATTTGGCTATTGTTGACACTTATTTTTAAACAAAAAAAAAAAAAGAAAAAAAGAAAGAAGAAAAAAAACAACAACAAAAAAAAAAGGGGGATGCAAGAGGGGCGGATCGGGCCGAATCTAGCCTTGGCCCAACCCGGCCCTCCTCTTTTCCTCTCTCTCTCACGCTAAAGTCCGGCCTAGCCTCACTCTCCCCTCAGCCTGGCCCGTGCCAGCCTTCTCCCTCCTCCAACCATCCTCGTGCACGGGGGACCTGCAAAGCAAAAAGCAGCAATAGCAGAAATCAAGTAGAAAGGAGAGTAGGCAGAAATGATAGGAAAAAGGAGAGGCGGACAGCAACACAAAGAGGAGGGACGTGAGAGTGGATCGAGGAGAAAAAAATAAGAGGAGAAAAAAAAGGAGGAGAAGAGGGGGGTCTTCTTCTAGGGGCACCAAGCTTGCCGACCTTTTGCACTCGCCGTCACGGCTACCGATGCCAGTAGTCGAAGCTCCGCCCAGCTTTGCCGTGCCGCCATTCCTGCTGTTGGATGCAAATTGCGCAACTCAAGATCTCCATAATTAGAACAAAAACATGCATAATTGAGTAGAAAGATTAATGCATATGTTTTAGGATCCATCGTTCTTGAAGTGGAAGCGGAAACACAATATTCCATGCGCAAGTCCTTCTCCTCTATTGCCCTCGATATCACTGGCTCAATGAGGCGGGTCCCCTCACATTTAGCTTTACGTAAACGCTCCTTAGGTGAGGATACATATGAGAATTAGGGTTAGATGAGAGACTTTAACACTATTTATAGAGTTTCCAGCTAGGTCCTCTCATTACGGGCTAGGCTCAACTTGGCCCACACTAGTCAGTCTCATATTAGACTAATTAAGAAACTTTCTATCTCACATTAGACCAACCCTATTTTACGGTAACCGTAAAAATAGTAAATTAGTCCACATTAGGAAATTTTTTACATTCTCCCACTTGAACTATATTAATTGAAAACGTACTGTATGTGCGCACATTTGGTCTAGGGATAATTTCTAATAGTCAATCATATCCCATAAAGTCTTAAATACCGAATCATGATGATAACTGTATGTATACACACATAGCCTTTTATGGTCACGAATGTTCTCAACTTTATTGATATGGATTTAATATGGCAGTGTGGTAAATGGAAAACATTTTTAATAAAGAGATCACATATGTCAGTCACCATTTTCTTACCTTAGGCATCATAAAAAAATTTGTGGCACTAGAGAATGTCTTTATGATTCCAATGAACCCATATATGTCTTGTCCTTACAGTTAACCTTTCTTTATGTATCACAAGACATATGCACAAGGCTAATAACTGAATGCCCATAGCCTTCACTCAAGATTTATACAGTACCTTGAGACTTTATCCGTATGTATTTAACATAATAACAATACATTTAAAAATATTTTATTGAATGTAAAAATTGATACATATCAAATTGTTACAAAGTGTAACAAACATAAATGAAACATTTATCAAAGTAAAGCCAAAATAACTACTATTAAACAACATCATCTCATGATGCTCCTAAGCCCATGCTAATGACATGTCGTTCAAATACACATCGGTGTAGGCCTTTAATTAGTGGATCTGCAACCATATCATCTGTGAAAATATGTTATATTATAACGTCACATTTCTATACTGTTTCTTTATAGTAAAAAATCTTTGACCGTCATATATTTAGATCTCTTGAGACCTCTATTTTAATAATACTACAAATTTATTGTTTCAATATAACCGTATGGGTCTATCATAAAGTTAAAAACAATCAACTCCTTCATGAGGTTCGAGAGCCTGATGGCCCAAGTAACGATTTAAAAAAAATGTTACAAATTCTGCTTACATAGTAGAAAATGACATAAAACTTTATTTACTGCACTTCCTGTTAACATAAATATATATTCTGTTATTGATCACATATCATCTTAACAACCGGCAAAGTTTACATCTGAATATTCTACTAGTTGCAAGAATTGAATATGTCTGTAAATTAGCATATAATCTCTTGTTTTCTTTAAGTAATTCAAAACTTTCTTGGCAGCAATCTAGTGATCACGTCTTGAATTTGATTAATATCTGCTTAGAAGTCCCATTACAAAGACGATATTTAGTCTAGTGCAAATTTAAGCATACATTATAATTTTAAATGCACTGACACAAGGTACACCATTTAATTAGATTTTCTTAATATCTAAATAAGGACAATATGATAGATTCAGTCCATCACCCTTAACAACATGAACAATTTCTAGCTTGCAATGATGTATATTATATATTTCCAAAATATAATTAGCAAATGTCCTCTGAGAAAGTCTAATATAATATGTCGAAAATAATCCTTACGGACCTTAGTACAAAGGATAAAAGATGCCACACCTCAAGGTCACTACTAGTAAGTAAAATATCACGTACATAAAGTATGAGAAAAATAAATTTCCTCCCACTAACCTTACAGTATATATTAAATGACTTTATTTTCAATTGAACAAAATAACAACACTATGAAACTTTATTAATATTGTCTGGAAATTTGCTTAAAATCATGAATAAGACTTTTTAGTTTACACACAAGTTTACTTGACTCTACTGCAAAATCCTCCAATTGTACTATATAGATTTTGTATCTATTTGATGTAACTCCAAACCAAAAATAAATAATTAATGCCACATTCACTTTGAAAGAATGTTTAAAAATACGAGAAAAAAATTATTATTTATTCATTATAAACTATCCACCCATATTTCAGAATGAAAACTTTAGCTACAAGTTTAGTTTTAAACTCCTCAATCTTTCTTTGAAATCATTTTAGTTTTATACGCCAATTTGCAATTAATGAACTTGTGATCTTTAAACAAGTAAGTAAGTTTCCAAACATTATGATGTTTCATAGATGGATATCACATTTTATGGCATGTAATCACATACTTGATTGAGGATAATAAACAACATTTATTTATGTCGCTAAATCAATCATGTAGTGGATATTACAGTCATGCTCTCACAAATATATTATATAATATAATGGAATAAATCTTTTCCCATTAAATCTCATAAGTAAAACTACAACCACTTCATTCTATACTTGAGAGATTTAAAAAAAATCCATCATAAACTATATCAAAAATAGTATCTTAAACCTCAACAAGTTTAGTCTATGGTATATGAGATTCCATAATTGCCCGTCCACTATTATTTGTATAGGCAAACACAAAGACATGGTGATTTTCTATCGTACTATTATCCTTAATAATCTGAGAGCAGCTATCCTTTACAGTTATGTCGAACTGTAGAAACTTTATAATATGCGATTCTATAATTATTGTACATTCTTTAGGGTTATAAAATCAATAACCCTTTAAACAATCTAAGTAAGATACAAAATAATTCCGAATGTATTTGAATTGCAACACACTTTGGATTAGATAACCACCTCTAAATTTAATAAGATTCAAGTAATTTATATTCAATCTATAACTCAAAAGAAGTTTATGAAACAACTTTTGTATGTGAAAATGTTGCTTTTAAAATATCATCCCATAGAAGACCACGTCTTACTAATTATATTCATCACTATGTTTAATATGGTGCATTTATGCATTTCCGCCAAATCTTTTTGTCAAGATTTTCAAACATAGTAATTGAGTTATCACCCTTAAATTTACCAAATATTTGACAAATGACCTTTTAAACTATTTTGCATTGTCATACTTGCCAAAATACTCACAGTCCACTATTAAGCCTTACAACCTTTTAAGACTATTTGTAATTTTTTTATTCTTTATCTCGGTCATTTTCCTTAGATAGAAAACTTTTAAAAACAACCTTTTAACCATATACGAGATGTATATGTCATTAAGATTTGAACACAATCTTTGTAGATGTGTCCTAATTTTGGTATTAGACAAAACATAATTACAAGCCACTAAGACTTCCATCATCTTATAGTAGTGTAGTTCATAGGCAAACCACTTTTCAAGTGTTTGGAATGAATAGTAAACAAATTCTATTACTCTTTTTTCAAGCAACAAATCATATGTTCAAAACTTAAAATTTGAAGCAGTAAAAACCTCAAATAGTGGAGTTGTTAATTACAAAAAATGTGACTAAAAAACAAGCAATGTATATAATTAGCATCATGTGAGTATCGTGTAACTTGACATACAAGTACATACCATGTAATTTGACATACAAGTATACATCTAGAGAGTTACACCCATAATCATATAATCACCTTTGGATAGAATATATGACATGCAGTTGTACACTCCCCACATGATAATAGTTATAAGAATATATTATAATCTTTGTGAATTCATCATTTTAAGCATATGAACCACTAAGATTAATCACTCCTCCACTACACTATCATGCATCCCTCCATGAACTAATGCACAATTATCTCTAGGAGACATCATAATCAATATACGAAATCAAAATTTCTCAAACTCAATCAAGTGTGCCACTTTGGCGGTCACAACTCAATTGAATCATTGAAATTCTCTCATAACATTGATATAATATTTATATCTCACATACACCATTTACATGTGATTTTAACTTTAGTGATAGGAACAATATATCACTAAAATCACATATCATGCTAATTACATTGTTTTATTCATTAATAAAAATTAATCTCACACACACACACACACACACACGCACGCACAGTGAACCTGAAAGATAGATTCCAATAAGATCATTAATTACAGCAACACAATAAACTTCTCATAACAAAGAAGAAAGCATCTCTTATGCACCCCGATTACAAATTACCATAACAATATAAAAAGAATACCGATCTATAAGATTTCTCACAAATTAACATTAATAGTAATACATGGTACACAAAATCGAAAAGCCTAACAACTGATCCATTATCACTCATGAGTTTCATAAGGCAAAAAATGACTCCAAGGCTAACAACTGATTTATTAACCAATTTTTAAGTAACAAATTATCATTTTAATCAACTTTCACAAAAAAAAAATTATCATTGTAATTAACCAATGGCATATTAATTGAATCAAATCAGAGAACCAAATATCTAAACTTTGATAATAGATATTATTACTCTGCATAAATGTTGTCATACTTCTTAATCATAAAAATATTTGACTTAATGGACATTAACCAGTGACCAGATATGTTTAGATACAATATGCAATAACATAACTGATATGCATTACCCACATTTAGCAAATGTGTTAATTAGTACAATCAATTTGGTCACATGTTCTTAAGACGTCCATCATTTAAAGGTTACCAGCATGTAAAGGAGTATGCATAAGCAACAAAAGTTTCATAACTTTTTACTGTTTCTTATCAACTCAATACATAATTCAATCACTATCGCATAATGGTTGTATCTCATTAAGTCAGCTTCAGTCACAATAAAGTTTAATTTTTATTAACGAATCACACATTCATAATGTTTATGTGATAACATAATTGTAACCTAACACTTGTATTTCCAAAATCACAAAAAATACAAGAAAAATACGCAACAATATACTAAAAATACATTTATAGGGTTTTGTATGTATTTTCACATCTATAAAATCATCAAATATGTAAAATAAATACATCACAAGATAGAGGAGTATCATACGAACCTAACATTGCCATCCACGCGTCGATCCAATGCTCCACGCGCCCGCATGCGCCGCCTAAGTGCGTGGCGTGTGGAGTCCACGCGCGGGCGTAAAAGCCGATCAAAAGACAGGTCCAACCGTCTGGTCCAGCTGCCCGGATCGATTGGTTGACTAGTTCGGTCAACGGTTGACTCGGTCGGGTCACATCAACGGGTCGGGTCGGGATCCGAGTTCGGGTCGCTAACATCATTGTGAAGTCAACACCGCACGTGTGGGGCATCTCTAACCTCCCGGTGGCACATGTGGGGGCGCATGGGGCCACCCCTAATGACACCCCGCCCACAGATCTGCTTTTCTTGTCGAGCCTAGTCTAAATTTATGATTTAATTTTACTTTTATTGTATGAAAGATCTCGAAAATCATAAATTATGGCAAAAATTTTATGCGTTTGAGTTCTAGAGTTATGGTTACTCTGATACCACATGTTGGATGTAAATTGCGTAACCCAAGATCTCTATAACTAAAACAAGAACATGCATAATTGAGTAGAAAGATTAATACACTTGTTTTAGGATTCATCGTTCTTGAAATGGAAGTGGAAACACAATGTTCCACATGCAAGTCCTTCTCCTCTATTGCGCTCCATATCACTAGCTCAATGAGGCGGCCCTTCTCACATGTTTAGTGTTAGGTAAAAGCTCATTAAGTGAGGATACATGTGAGAATTAGGGTTAAAGGAGAAATTTGAACACTATTTATAGAGTTTCCAACTAGGCCTCCTCATTACGGGCTAGGCTCAACTTGGCCCACACTAGCTAGTCCCATATTAGACTAATTAAGAAACCTTATATATCACCTTAGACCAATCTTGTTTTACAGTAACCGTAAAATAGTAAATTACAATATCAATTCATTTATCCACATTAGGAAAACTCTTACACTTGCAACCTACAGCTCGAGCCCCCTCGCCACGCCACCATTGCTCTTGCGACGCCAGCAGCTCGAGCCTCCTCGTCGTGCCACCGTTGCTCCTGCAACCTACTCGTCCCTTGCAGCTTGAAGTGGTGACGCCATGCTATTGATCCACGAGGTCGTTAGAACTCGGAACGGAGGGAGAGCACGGGGGCAAACCGAGGGAGAGAAGGAATTGAAGGCAAGGCTTCGAGGAAGCAACATGCCACCAAGGCCACCCGCAAGTTCGCCTTGGCCACCAGCAATGTCAAGAAGCCCTAACCGTGTAGAACCGCCGCTACTCACCGAGTTGCGCCCTCCAACCTCGACTGCTGCAATGCCTAGGCTCGACACCATCGCTGCCCATCTTCGCCGTTGCCCGCTGCTACACACTCTCGTTGCTATTGTATCAAGTGAGAGCCTTTTGTTGCCGTCCCTTTTTCCGAGAAGCCCGCAGCCGCCAAACGAGTCGTCACCGCCACTTTCCCCACCCGGAACCCTATTCGCCGTCCACCACATCGCCGTCATCGAACCACGCCCTACAACGTTCCGGACAACCCCCCTAGCATTGTGGATCGTTGGACTCGAGGGTTCCAGAATTTGGGTCCGTGAAGAGGAAGTCGGGTCAGAGTTGGGTCAAATGTGGGTAGGGTTTTTCTTAAGAATCGGGTCACGGTTTAGAAGTCAAGTCGGGTGGGTCACTAACCGGGTGGGTTTTGAACCATCCGGTCGGGTATATAAGGGCCAGGTTTGGGCTGATTTAGCATGTGGGCTTGTGGGCTTCCTTTTTTTTTAAAAAAAAAGGTTAGACTAGATTGGGCCTGCACATCAGGCCCAGCTTGGCTAGGTTTTCGCCGGCTTGGGTTGTGCGGCCCAGCTCAATCCGGTCGAGCTTGGGCCGTCTTTCCAATGAATGGGGTCGGACTCATCCCGGGATCCAACCCGAGTTTTTTTAATATATTATAAAAGTTTTTAATATTTTATAATTTTATAATATTAAAATAATATTTAAAAAAATTAATTTTTTTAAAAAAATTCACGAATGCCATGTGTTAATTTGGCTATAAAGTACAATAAGTAGTATCAAATTCAGTCTCTTCTTTAATTAATGAATTATTTTTCTTTATTATATTTTGTTTATTTGGTTTTGAAGTTCCACAAATGCCGTGTTAAAATAATCATCTTAATGAATTGATTTAATTGAAGGATAATTTAGTTTCTATTTTGAACTAAGGACATTTTGCTTTATTATCATATTAGATTTTATGAGATCACTATTAATTTTTCATAAAACTTTAGCTATTAAATAAAATCGTGCTATAATATTTATAAATTTAAAAATACCACACAGAATAAATGCAGAAGACACACATACTTGTGCTCCTATGATTGGCCCTATAAAGATATGCACCTGCCGTGTATCAACGTTAAATTTTGAACAAGAAAGATAAACACACTTATTACTTGATCAGTCCCTTGGTTTTGTCACGATTATAGTAATTATTTGCAAATGAAATTGTTAAATAAGAAATGAAAGAATCTAACTCGCTGTTTTAACGCTTGGAACGCTTCGTTTATTGGACGAGAAAAATTGGTGCTCTTGGCCGACATAATAATGCTTCCTTTTTTATGCAATTAAATTATTAATAACTGTTCGTTCATTTCTTTATTATAAACTAAGGGTGTCAGGTTTGGTTCTCATTATAAAATCAAACCATTAAAAATTCAATTTTATTCTCTCCTGACTTTGTCTCCTCTCTTGTCTTATCTTGGTTGGCTTGGAGGTGCAATGGTGATGGCGACCAATTGAGGGACAGAGCCCCTTTCTTCTGCAAGTCTCTCCTTCATCCCTCTTCCTTCTGCGACGGTGATGGCGACTAAGAAGAATTTGTAGCAGCCACATGCCCGTGTATGTCCTGCGCGCACTTTGCTCTGGACTGAGGGATCGCCAGTGGCTTTAGATCTGCAACACCTCTTGCTTGCTCAGTGAGCTAGGCTAGTTCAAATCAGTAAGATTCTCCTTTGATCGCTTTGCTTTCATCTTCCTCTACTAAGATTTCTTTTGCTCGTTTTCTCGGTACTATCGCTGGGTCGCATGCAAAGGGTATCAGGGTTTTTTTCCTTTTTTCTTGCTTTGCTCGATTTGTTCTGTTCTTTGATATGTTTTCTTGGTGGGTGTTGAGGCGAAGGTTTTGTTTTTCTGCTGCGATGCAAACTCTGATCTGTACCATTTTTGCAGATTTTTGTTTTTCTACTTCGGCTCTTCTTTTTTTCCTGTACAGAAGGATTTTCTGTGGATTTAGGTGAGATCCTTCGCTTCCATTGGTGTGACGAGTGTTAATTTTGTTGTTGTGCTGAGTGGTACGTAATGAAGATGGATTCTTTATCTGTTTCTTGGGGGAAATATTGAAAATAGATTTAGCCAGATGTTCAATCTTCAGGTTGAGTTCTTGTTTCCAACAAAGTTTGGGTTTTTATTTAGACATGATTATCTGTTTAGTTTGCCAATCTGTGGAAGTGAGGTGATATCCGTGCTGCTTTAGCTCTGGAAACATTGGAGGAGGGGGACGTTGCTGCAGCTGGAATGTCGATTTAAGCTTCTAGTTGTCTTATGCTGTTTGGCTGATATGCAAAATTGATGAGAAAATGAAGAAATATTTCGGCAAATGCTCGGCTCGATTGTTGACTTTCGTGGCTCCTTTAGATGGCCATGGTTGATTAAAACGCCTCACTGAGAATTAAAAGAAAAAAATGAAATTAAAAAAAAAAAACCAAAAACCAAAAACCAAAAGATGAAAACCAAAATCCGAAAAACCAAATGGAACCGAAATTTCGGTTCGGTTCATATTCGGTTTGGGTCTCATTTGGTTTGATTTGGAAGATTTTTCTAACAGTTTAGTTCAGTTTTTTTTTTCTTTTTGGGGTGTGCGGGACGATGAGTGGTTGGTCTTGGTGTCACGGTTGTGTTGTTATTGTTCCTGTATGAACTGCCTGAAATTCTACGGCCCATTTCAGATATTTTTGGTTTAAAGAAAATATGATCAGTAATTTACTTGTCGGCTAATTAATTAGCAAGTTATCAACTCTGTAATGAAATTATTGATTTCATATAAATTAATAATATTTTAATTTTTATAAGTGTGATCTGTAGGTTGTCATCAATTTAAATAAAAATTAATCAATAGTGTACCAACTTCTACATTTTACAAGTATGGCTAATAAATTTTTCGCACTATAGTAAATTTGCGAATGTCAAATTAAGTAGTAAGATAGAAATATCTGTCAAGTTTCTCAAGTGTCCTTAGAATGTGAACAACATTTTAATAAATTTACGAACGTCAAATATAGTTTTGTTGACGTGGTTGGACTTGTAAATTTACAGTAAAGGGGTGGTGTCTCTGGTCTTTCTATGGTAGCATTGGGATTTAAAAAGAAGTCCTAGAAAAAGAATAGAGGGTCACGGCCAAATATAAAAGAAGAGAGGAAACATTGACTGAAAGGAGGCAAAGAAGAAACCGGAAGAAAAACACGGGAAAAAGAAGTTTGTGGAACTGACTTTGGGCTCGAAATTTGTCGATAGAAAGTGAACTCGTTCTTGTGTTTATATATTAGTTGCAAAATACATTTATATTCAGTAGATTTTGTGGAAGTATTTTGATAAAGATGATCGTCCAAATTGAGATCAACCTGTTTTTGACGATTCTTTTCCATAGATATTCGTGATCTTGAAGATTTTGATTGGATTGGGTTCAAAATGTCCTCGGAAAAGCACGTCGCCGTCCTTGCTTTTCCATTCGGTTGCCACCCCTCGCCCCTCGCCAACCTCCTCCGTAAGTTGGCAGAAACTGTTACGAACGTCCACTTCTCTTTCTTAAGCACGGCCACGTCCAACCGTGATCTCTTCCCCCCTTCGTCAAGAGCCGAGCTGCCGCCCAACATCAAGGTCTATGACATCGACAATGGATTGCCGGCTGGTCATCACAGAGAGAGGAAGGAGAAACTGGTAGAGCAAATGGATGACATCGACAATGGATCGCCGGCTGGTCATAACAGAGTGAGGAAGGGGAAACTGGAAGAGCAAATGGATGCGTTCCTCATGCAAGCTCAGAAGAGTTATCAAGCTGCCATTGATGCCGCGGAGCGAGATGCAAGGAAGAAGGTGAGTTGTCTAGTTAGTGATGCTTTCTTACTTCCCGCAGGCGAAATCGCCGAGGAAATGCACGTTCCGTGGGTGACGTTCTGGGTCCCGTCTCCGTGCTTTCTGTCCCCTTACGTCCACGCCGAGGTCCTTCGTGAAGTCTACCACAAAACCTCCTGTGCTGGCATGGCAGTGGCAGAGGCCGAGACCGACGACAAGGCCCTGGAAATGGTTCCAGGGTTATCATTGTTTAGAATGTCAGATATCCCGAACTATATTAAACAAGACCCGACCGCGTTGCCATTGCCAAACTTCGTTAACCAGTTCCGGCACATGCTGCCATGTGTCGCGGCCGTCATCATGAACTCCTACGTGGAAGCGAATCCGGCACCTCTGATAGCAGATCTTAAGTCCAAGTTCAAGATTCTCCTCCACGTAGGGTGCTCCACGGTGTCTTTCTCACCACCACCGGTGCTAACAAGCTCAGACTCAGACCCTACCGGTTGCTTAATGTGGCTAGACACCAAAGACCCTCGGACCGTGGCATATGTTTGTTTTGGGACGGTAGCTGTACCGTCGCCTACCGAGCTATCCTCTCTTGCCGAGGCCCTGGAATCCACCGGGACCCCATTCCTATGGTCTATGAAGGAGCACATGATGGTCCACCTGCCCGAAGGGTTCTTGGAGAGGATGGGGCAGCGTGGGAAGATAGTGTCGTGGGCTCCGCAGAGCCGGGTGTTGAGCCACCCGGCGTGCGGGGTGCACGTTACACACTGCGGGTACAACTCAGTGTTTGAGAGCGTGGCGGGAGGTGTGCCAATGATATGCAAGCCATTTTGGGCGGACAACATGATGACCGGAAGGTTGGTGAAGGAATGGTGGAAAATTGGAGTGGGAGTGGAGGGAGGGACCATTACAAAGAGTGGGATGGTGAAGGCATTGGAGGTGGTGTTGAGAAGTGAGGATGGAAAGGAGATGAGGAAGAAGGCTGGTGAGCTTAGAGAGAGATTGGTGGATGCTTCCGGACCCGGAGGAAGTGTTCAAGCTGATTTCAAGACCCTTGTAGAGTTTATTTCTACTTAAGATATGTTTCATTTCTATTTTGCTTAGTATGCTTTGTGGGAATGTGATCCTTTGTTGGAGACACCGGTCTGCATGAAGGATGTTTGTTTTACTTTGTGGAAGACTTAAATTGATCTTTTGATATGATAGATAGCCAAGTTCATTTCTTTGGAATTTTTTTTCCAGGTTCGGTTAAGTTATAAATGGTTTTTGTGCCCTCAACGAATACTTTTTTGGCAGTTGGTACAGGTATATAGTTCATGTTACTGCAAAATAATCTTCACCCTTTCAATTGAGACTATAATTGTACAAATAAATATCATTGGCTTAAGTCAATACTTGATAGACATTTAGCAATTTTAAACATATCGTGAAAAAGAGAACCAATTTCATTGGTCATATTGAAAGTGTAATCTAGTTGAGAAGTATATCGGTAAAAGTAGAACCTCCTTCGGGAAGAAGTGCTTGAGTATAAGTGGCACATACTATTGTAATTTCTAAGATTGCTAATGAAATCTAGCCAATAGACTATTAATCTCGATGAGTAAATGTAAGGGTTGAACCACTATAAAGCTTTCCATATATCGTTCTCTCCCCCAAACTTTGCCCAAATTGCTAAATTTATTCCGAACTTTTTTTTGTGACATAAAAAACCCAAAAAATTACTAATTGTGACACATTCACTCAATCAAGAAGATTTTCGTCTTATTATTATTATTATTATTATTATTATTATTATTATTATTATTTTTTAAGTATTTCCTTTTTTTTTTTTTTTTTTGTATCCTTTTTTTTTCTTTTCTCTTCCCTCCACCGGCCATGGCGGAGGGAAGCTACACTCAAGTGAGGATGGCCCTCATCAACATCGAGCAAGGGTCACCCTCGCCTGGCCTAGCTAAGGCCACCCTCACTAACGTCGGGCGAGGGTGAACCTCAACTGGGTCTAGCGAGGGCAACCCTCGTTGGTGTCGGGCATGGCGAGGGCATCCCTTTGCTAGACTTAGGCAAGGGAGGCCCCCGCCCGACCCAGCCAAGGGCCACCATCACGACACCAACGAGGGTGGCCCTAGCCAGCCTAAGCAAGGGTGACCTTCACTTAAGTCCGGCTTCCCTCCACCATGGCCAATGGAGGGAAGAGAGAAGAAAAGAAAAAAAGACAGAAAAAATTAAAAAATAAAAAGTAAAAGACGAAAATACCCTATAATTTAATATAAATGTGTCACATAGATATAAGTTTAAGGTTGTTTGTATCACAAAAAAAAGTTTGGGGTAAATGCGTCACGGTTTGCAAAATTTGGGATTTTTCATGGAAAAAAAAAGTTTTTGGTAAATTTGTCACTTTGGGCAAAGTTTGAGGTTTTTTTGGTTGTCTTTTCTCTTTTAATTTAAACAATTGACATGTGACATGAATTTAAATTCAATCTAGCTTCGTTTATTTTGCAGAAAATAAATAATTTAGAAAAATATTTTCTTAAAAATGATTACTTTCATCTTTTGAAATAATTAGTCAATAAAAATGTTTTCATTAATGAAAATTTTTTATGTCTAAACATTTTTTCATGGACAATAAGAAAATTTATTTATTCATTTTTTAAGCGATATAAGTGATCATTTTAGGGAAATATTTTCCAAATCATCATTTTCTATAAAACAAATGCACCTTATATGTAAACTAATCCTAATGATGGATAAAAGAATTATGAACTAATCTAACATGACATGCAATTTGATTGATATGTCCTAATTATCATGCATTTGTCAACTAAAATGAAATCTAAGTGACATGTATGCTATGTTAATTAAATTGGATTGAATGCAACCTATATGCCATTCTAATGAGACAAAATATGGTTATATATGAATTAATCCAATTATTCAACTATGTGAGATTTTTATTTGTGGGTTTTCTTTTTATAGAAATTAAACTGTACGCAATGGATGAGATGCAATTATGACATGACCCTAAAGCATATGACTACTAAGTAACGTGTAAATGGAATTTATGAAACTAATTAATTTTAGATGAGATATACGTGCAATATTTCTTAGATATTTGGAAACTAAAATAGGAAACTACATAAATATAGATGATGACCTAAATTAAACTAGTAAATCACTTTCTCCATTCAAAAGCCTTGGTGCCGTAGGGTGCAGATCCGCCATCCCTTATGGCATCATAGAGTGATTGAACGACACCATCACTGGGAGTGTTTCCTTGAAACCTTATACCATAGATATAGCATTAATCTCCCAATTTCTCACTTAGATTATCTCTCAAAAATTGAAACAAACACACTTGAGCTACTCGCCAGGGAATTGTTCTGCATAACATATCCCAAAATAAAGAATGAAAGATAAGGAAATGCTTCCTTTTTTCTATAATTAAAATTATTAATGACTGTTCGTTCATTTCTATATTATTTACTATCATTTCTTTTTTGGGTGGGCGGGACAATGATTGGTTGGTCTTGGTGGCGCGGTTGTGCTATTCCTGTCATTGTTCATTCATTTCTTATTATTTATGGATAATACCCTAAAAAATCCCAAACTGGTACACTTGTGACAAATTTACCCCAAACTATTTTTTTGATCACAAAAAATCCAAAACTGGTATATTTTTGACAAATTTATCTCAAACTAGTACACTTGTGACAAATTTACCATATGTTAGTTTTCGTTAAATTTTATTTTCAAATTATTAAGTTAAATGACACGTGACAGTTAACAAGTATACCAATTTAGGATTTTACGTTCCGTTTGTCATAGTTTATAATTTTTATGATTTTTTTGTGGTATTAATCCAATTAAGCATAGGGCATATTTGTCACAAATTTACCGATTTTGGATTTTTTGCAGTCGAATAAATTAATTTGGGGTAAATTTATCATAAATATATCAGTTTATGGATTTTTATAATCAGTCGGGGTAAATTTATCACAAATTTACCAGTTTTGGATTTTTCATGATCAAAAAAATAATTTTAGATAAATTTATCACAAATATACTAATTTAGAGTTTTTTAAGATATTATCCCTATTATTTACTATCATTTCTTTTTTGGGTGCTGTTCCTGTCACTGTCCGTTCATTACTTTATTACTTTTTATCATTTCTCTTTTGGGTGGGCGGGGCAATGATTGGTTGATCTTGGTGGCGCGGTTGTGCTGTTCCTGTTCGTTCATTTCTTTATTATTTACTATCATTTCTTTTTTGGGTGGGCAGGACAATGATTGGTTGGTCTTGTCGTGCTGTTCTTGTTGCCGTATGAACTGTGTAAAATTCTATGGGCCCATATTTAGTATTTTTTATTTGGATTAATGCCCTAAAATTTTTTTAATTAATATATCTACAACAAATTTACTGCAAAATTAATTTTTTAACCATAAAAAAATCCTAAATTTATATACCTTAACCTGGCTCTAATGCCAATTTTGGGATCTTATCCCCAAAAGACATCTTGAGAGGAGAGGTGGGCCTTAGTGGTTATAAAGCAGGTCAACGGGCTTCTCTCAAGCGATGTGAAATAGCTGAGATCCATTTAGCATGCACTGTTTTCGTCATATTTTACAATTAAATTACTAAGTTAAATTACACTTGACAGTTGATTGATGTACCTATTTGGAATTTTACTTTCCCTTTGTCATAATTATACAATTTTTGTAATTTTTTGTTATATTAATCCAATTTATTGGAGGGTATATTTTTCACACATATACAAATTTAGGGTTTTTGATGGTTGAATAAATTATTTTAAGATAAATTTGTTACAAGTATACCCGTTTGAAATTTTTTATGATTATTTGGGGTAAATTTATCATAGATGTACCAGTTTTGGGTTTTTCATGATCAAAAAATTAGTTTTTGGTAAATTTGTCATACATGTACCAGTTTGCAGTTTTTCAGGATATTAACCATTTTATTCAAAGAAAATATGACTAGTAATTTACTTGTTAAGTAATTAATAACAAGTTATCAATCTTGTAATAAAATTATTGATTTTATATAAATTAATAATTTTTTAAATTTTTATAAGTGTGATCCGTAAGTTGTCAACAATTTAATGGATTTACCAAAGTAAAAATTAATCAATAGTGTGCCAACTTCTAAATTTTACAAGTATGACTAATAAATTTCTCGCACTATAGTAAATTTACAAATGTTAAATTAAATAGTAAGATAGAAATATCTGTCAACTTTCTCAAGTGTCCTTACAATGTTAACAACATTTTAATAAATTTACGAACTTCAAACATAGTTTTGTTGAAGTGGTTGGACTTGTAATTTTACAGTAAAGGAATGGTGTCTCTGGTCTTTTTATGGCAGCGTTGGGACTTAAAAAGAAGTCCTAGAAAAAAAATTGACGATCACGGCCAAATGTATAAGAAGAGAGAAGCGGGACCGAAGAAGAGAGAAAAACACGGAAAAGAGAAGTTTGTGGAAGTGATTTTTGTGCTCGAAATTTGTTGATAGTAAGTGAACTTGTTCTTGTGTTTAAATATTATTAGTTGCTAAATGCATTTACACTAGGTAGTTTTTGTGGAAGTATTTTGATTAAAATGGTCGTCCAAATTGAGCTCAAACTGTTTTTGATGATTCTTTTCCATATATATTCGTGGTCTTTGAAGATTTTGATTGGCACGGGTTCAAAATGTCCTCGGAAAAGCATGTCGCCGTCCTTGTGTTTCCATTCACTTGTCACCCTTTGCCTCTCGCCAACCTCTCCGTAAGTTAGCGGAAACTGTCACGAACGTCCATTTCTCTTTCTTAAGCACGGCTATGTCCAGCCGCGATCTCTTCCCCACTTCATCGAGAGCTGAGCTGCCGCCCAACATCGTTGTCTATGACATCAACAATGGAGTGCCAGCTGGTCATCACGGAGCGACGACGGATGAACTGATGGAGCAAATGAATATGTTCCTCAAACAAGCTCCAAAGAGTTTTCGAGCTGCCATCGATGCCGCGGAGTGAGATGCAAAGAAGAAGGTGAGTTGTCTATTTAGTGATGCTTTCTTACTTCCTGCAGGTGAAATGGCCGAGCAGATGCACGTTCCGTGGGTGACATTCTAGATCCCGTCTCCGTGCTTTCAAGTTTGGGACATCTGAAGTGCCAAAACTTGGCACGGAGGGACACTTAAGTGTCATAACTTTGGAAATGTATACTTAAGTGCCAATTTCAAAGTAAAGTGGAATACTTAAGTGCTACTCCAACCAAAATCGGTCAAATTGCTAACGTGGCAATTTTTCGGTGAGTTGGATGCAAAATGGCGTCGTTTTTTGCTCGTTGACGTGGCGAAAAATTGTAAAAACGATATCGTTTTGTGTTTGATGTGTAAATAATTAATATAAAAATTAATTCAATTAAATTTAAAATTTTTTATTTAAAATATTCTAAAAATTAAAAAACCTAAAAAATAAAAAAACCTAAATTTTTTATAAAAGGGGGGGGAGCCAAAGGGGTGGTTGAGGGCTAAGCCCTCATCGTTGCCCGCCTCCCGCCGCCGTCGGGAAGGGCCGGTGGTGGAGGGGGAAGGGTCGGCCGGGGTCGCCGATCCTCGGCCGATCGGCGATGAGGGCTCGCGGGCCCTTGCCCGGTCGTCCGGCGTTGCCGGCCCTAGCCAAGGCCCGGCGACCTCGGCCGATGCTCCCCCACCATCCTTGGCCCTTCCGGCAATAGCGAGGAGAGGCGGCGAGGGCCCGCACGTGCTCGCCCAAATCTATGGCAAGGGTCATGACCCTCGCCGCCGGTCGGCCAAGGGCCAACAACCCCGGCCAAACCTCCCCCTCCATCATCGGCCCTTCTCGGTGGCGGCGGCGGGACTCGGCCCTCGGACGCCCCCTTTGGCTCCCCACCTTTGTTTTTTTTTTAAATTTTAGGTTTTTTAATTTTAATTTTTTTATTTTAAGTTTTTCATTTTTAGGTTTTTAATATTATTTTTTTAAGTTTTTAGAATATTTTAAATAAAATTAAGTTTAAATTTAATTTAATTAATTTTTATATTAATTATTTACACATCAAATACACAAAACAACGTTATTTTTGCAATTTGTCGCCACGTCGTTGGCAATTTGGCCAAATTTTGGTCGGAGTGACACATAAATATTCCACTTTACTCTAAAATTAGCACTTAAATGTCCCTCTGTGCCAAGTTTTGGCACGTGGACTGTTTTTCTACCCGTGCTTTCTGTCTGCTTACATCCAACACCGAGGTCCTTCGTTAGCTGTGCCTTTGAAATTCCTGCGCTGGCATGGTGGTGGCAGAGGCTGACGACAAGGCCCTGGAAATGGTTCCAGCGTTATCATTGTTTTGCATTTCAGATATTCTAGACAATATTCTACAAGACTTGACTACCAGTGTCAAACTTTGTCCACCAGTTGGTGCGCATGCTATCATGTGCTACGGCCGTCATCATGAACTGCTACATGGAAGCGATCCTGTCACCTCTAATGGCAGACCTCAAGTCCAAGTTCAAGTTTCTCCTCCAGGTAGGGTGCCCCACGGTGTCTTTCTCACCGTTATCAGTGCTAACAAGTGTTGGAAGTTTGTTTGTAAAAACAAATTATAAGTGCATGTTTTCTTGTTTCACATAAGAAAAGTGGGAGGAAGTGGGCCAATTAATAAGTGTAAGATTTCTTTTATGTAACTAAAGGAAAGATTGCATGTGGGCTAGACCAAACCATATCTGCGTGCGAGTGTGCGATCTTGGTGCACTTAGCGCACCTATGGTTTAATTAACACTAACCCATTTGTTATTTTATTTTATTTTATTTTACGGTTATCTTATTAATCAATTCAAAGGTTGTTTTGTTTTTGAGAATTTTCAGAAATTATTAAAATAAAAAATTTGAAATTTTATTTATTAAAAAATAATAATATATATTTTTTAATTATTCCAAATTTTTGTTTGTGTCTCTTTAAGACAATCTTTGGAAAAGATACTCGTTCCAAATGCAACTTTTCTAAAGGGTTGCATTTGTTCTTTTTTTTTTTTTTCAACTTCTTCCAAATGGATGCCTTTATTCATCTAGGCAATTTTCGAAATGATACATTTGTTCATTTTCGTAACTTTTCACACCTTTGGAAAAGATACTTGTTCCAAATGCAACTTTTCTTAAAGGGTTGCATTTATTCGTTTTTTTTTTTTTCAATTTCTTCCGAATGGACACATTTGTTCATCTGGACAATTTTCGAAAGGATACGTTTGTTCATTTTCGCAACTTTTCAAAAGAGTTGTATCTTGGAGGATATTTACCGGTGACAATTAACAACGTTGTGGGGGCAAATAAATCCTTAAAAAAAGTGACATCATGCCTCAAAGTCTAACTTGATTACTCAATCCGATTTCATTGTTCTACCCAATTCGAAGCCATATTTTATCAACAACAAGCTTAGACTCAAACCCTACCAGTTGCTTAATGTGGCTAGACACCAATAACCCTCGGACCGTGGCATATGTGTGCTTTGGGATGATAGCTGTACCGTCACCTTCTAAGCTGTCCACTCTTGCCGAGGCCCTTGAATCCACCGGGACCCCATTCTTATGGTCTATCGAGGAGCACATGATGGTCCACTTGCCCGAAGGGTTCCTGGAGATGACGGGGCAATGTGGGAAGATAGTGTCGTGGGCCCCACAGGGCAGGGATGTTGAGCCACCTGGCATGTGGGGTGCACGTGACACACTGTGGGTACAACTCGGTGTTTGAGAGTGTGGCGGGGGGAGTGCCGATGATATGCAAGCCGCTCTGGGCAGACAACATGATGAATGGAAGTTTGGTGAAAGAATGGTGGAAAATTGGAGTGGGAGTGGGGGTAGGGACCATTACAAAGGATGGGATGGTGAAGGCATTGGAGGTGGTGTTGAGGAGTGATGCCGGGAGGAGATGAGGAAGAAGGTTGGTGAGCTTAGAGAGAGATTGGTGGATGCTTCTGGGCCTGGAGGAATTGTTCAAGCTGATTTCAAGACCCTTGTGAAGTTGATTTCTACTTAATGACATTTTTCAATTCTATATTGCTTTGTATGCTTTGTCGGGATGCGATCCTTTGTTTGAGACACCGATCTGTAAAAAGTACGTTTGTTTTACTTTGTGGAAGATTTATACTGATCTTTCGCTAGGATAGATAGCCAAGTTGATTTCTTTGGAATCTTTTCTTCCATGGTCGGGTAAGTTAGAAAGATGGATTTTGTGCCTTTAGCAAATACTTTTTTTTCGGCAATTGGTACAAGTATAGTTCATGTTACTGCAAAATAATCTTCGCCCTTTTAATTGAGACTATGATTGTAAAAATAAATATCATTGGCTTAAGTCAATATTTGATGGACGTTTAGCAATTTAAACATATCATGAAAAAGAGAACAAATGGAGAGAATATTTCCTTTGAACATATTGAGAGTGTAATCTAGTTGAGCAGTGTATCGGTATTACAGTTTGTGCTTAGGTGTGTAATAGTGAAATCTATCTGCTTGGGTATAAGCAAAACCTCCTTTGAGAAGAAATGCTTAAGTATAAGCAGCACATACTATTGTAATTCCTAAGATTGCCAATGAAATCCAAAGACCAGGCTATTGGTCTCAATGAATGAATGTAAGTTTACACTAAGCAAAATCACTATAAAGCTCTGCATACATCATTCTATATGTCTCTCCTTTTACCTATTACTATTTGATAGAAGTGCACTGCACTTGATATTATCACCTGTTCTTGCTTATGTTAACTTAATTCTTTTTACATCAAGTTATTCCGCTTATATCAAACTTGGCTTTTACAATTCCATAAGTTAGTCAAGCTTTCTTAAAATCACAAATTCACCCCCTCTCAGTGATATTTTTAGCCACCACAATATCTATGTGAATTTTAATTTAAACTATTGACATGTGACATGACTTTAAATTCAATCTAGTTTCCTTTGTTTTGCAGAAAATGAATAATTTAGAAAAATATTTTCCTAAAAATGATTACCTACATCTTTTGAAATAATTACTCAAAATGTTTTCATTAATGACAACGGTTTATGTCTAAACACTTTCATGGACAATAAAAAAATTGTTTATTCATTTTTGTCAGGATACAAGTGATCATTTTAGGAAAATGTTTTTCCAAATCATTCATTTTCTATAAAACAAATGCACCTTATATGTAAACTAATCCCAATGATGGACAAAAGAATTATGAAACAACTCTAACATGAGATGCAATTTGACTTATATGTCCAAAATTAATATGCATTTGTGAACTAAAATGAAATCTAAGTGATATGTACGCTAAGTTAATTAAATTGGATTGAATGCAACCTATATGTCATTCTAATGACGTGATATATGGTTAATCATGACTTAATTCAATTATTCAACCATTTGAGATTATTTTTTATTTGTGTGTTTTTTTTTATAGAAATTAAATCGTGTGCAATGCATGAGATGTAATTATGACATGACTCTAAAGCATATGACTTTTTTTTTTTTTGGTCCTATTCTACTCATACTCTCACTCTCAGACTTTTGCATTTTTCAAATTTTTTGGCACTCTTTTGTAAAGTGAGGTACACAACTTATGGCACCATTAGTGTACTTATCATGAGAGTTTTCTTTTTGTAGAAATTAAACCCACACTTAAAACTAAATTGTCCCCACCCCAACCCTCCCTGAGAATGTGGGGATTCGAACCCCACACCTCCTTCCATGTTGGAAGGGTGGCCATTGGGACAAACTCCTAATGATTAAAGCATATGACTACTAAGTAACATGTAAATGGAATTTATGAAACTAATTAATTTTAGATGAGATATACATGCAATATTTCTTAGATCTTATTTGGAAACTAAAATAGGAAACTGCGTAAATCTAGATAATGACCTAAATTAAATTAGGAAATTGCTGTCTCCATTCAATTGCCTTGGCGTCGTAGGGTGCAAATCCACTATCCCCAATGGTGTCATAGAGTGATTGAACTACACCATCACTGGGAGTGTTTCCTTGAAATCTTATACCGTAGATATAGCTTCAATCTCCCAATTTCTCACTTAGATTTTCTCTCAAAAATTGAAACAAACACACTTGAGTTACTCTTACTTTCACCAAAAAAAAAAAAAAAAACACACACACACACTTGAGTTACTTGCCGGAGGATTGTTGTGTATAACATATCCCAAAATAAAGAATCAAAGATAAGGAAATTATAGCTTATCAATCGTAATAGGATTCAAACTTTTTTTTTTTTTTTTTTCACTTTATTCACAAAGGCTTATCAAGGCAAAATCTGACACTTGGAGACACTCTGTAATGATTTTTGGTAAGCTGAAGTTTGTTCATCAACTTTCCTCAAGGAAGTTACATTAGGTATTTAAAAAAAAAAAACTTGATGGCATTTTGTAAGTCGTACTCTACTAACAACATGATATCACTAATACATATTGACTAAATTATGTACAAATATTTTTAAATGACTAGTCACTCATGGATGTGGAAAGCAAAGGCTGTGCTTTTACGTGGGTCAATAATAGAGATGGAGAGGACTTTGTGGAAAAGAGCGACTAGATCGAGTGCTATGTACTATATTAGCGACTAACATTCCCGGAAGCTGAAGTTTTTGCCTTACCCGCCCTGGGTTCTAATCACAACTTGCTCTTATTAACCATTGAAGCCACCCCAGTCAGAAGAAAGAAGGGCTTTGCTTTTGAAACATTTTGGCTACAAGATAAAGAATGACGTACGGTCATTGCAAATTCATGGGCATCCTCAAAGGTGAAAGCCTCAACCCTATCCAACAAGTTAAAGGCTGTCTCGGAGGCCCTTGCTAGCTGGAGTCGATGGAAATTCTCCAAGGGCCATCATCAAATCAATACTTTGAAATAGCAACTCCAAAGTCTTACAAATCAACCTAATGGCCAATACGATAAAGTAGAGATCACTCGATTGAAAGCGGAAATTCAGCACTTATGGCAATAGGAGAAGCAGTATTGGGCAATGCGATCAAGGGTTAACTGGCTTAGATGGGGGGACAAGAACACCAAGTTCTTCCATGCCACCACTATCCAAAGAAGGCAACAAAATCGGATAAGTATGTTGCAGGATGAAGATCAAAGGTGGGTCCGAGATCCAAAGCGGTTGAAGGAGATGACGATGGATTTCTTTGAAAACTTGTACAAATCAGTGGGACATCGTGACTATGGCCTATCCCGGTACAATGTCCACAAGTGGTAATGGAGGAAATGAATACTACCCTTATAGATGTGGTCACTCGAGAGGAAGTACAACAAGCAACCTTCCAATTGGGAGCTACTAAAGCGCCTGGGTCTGATGGATTGAATGGACTATTCTACCAACATCATTGGGATATTCTACAGGAAGATATATTCCTCTTAGTGCAAGACTTCTTTACCTCCAGAGTGATGCGATATGAGATTAACAGGACAACTATATCCTTGCTCCCAAAAGTACCAAACCTAGAACGGCTGGATCAATACCGTCCAATTAGCCTATATAATTTTGTCTACAAAATCATCTCCAAGGTGCTAGCCAACCATCTGAAACCATGGTTACATGAGCTGATATCCACAGAGCAATGTGCTTTGTTAGTGGCCGGCAGATGCAAGACAACATATTAGTTGTCCATGAGGTACTCCATCACCTCAAGATTAGGAAAAGAAAGAAGACTTCTTAGGCAGTTCTAAAGCTAGATATGCAAAAAGCCTACGATCAAGTGGAATGGGATTTCCTACAAGACTACCTACTCAAGATGAGATTCCATGCCAAATGGATACAATGGGTGATAAAATGCATTACAACAATCTCCCTTAGTGTAAAATTCAATGGAGAACCCTTAAACTACTTTCATCCAACCAGGGGGCTTAAATAGGGAGACCCTCTCTCTCGTACCTCTTCATTTTAGTGGCGAACGTCTTATCCACACTTATCCGACAAGTTGTGGACATGGGAAATATCAAAAGAATCCAATTAAACAAGTCGTGTCCTACCCTATCTCATCTATTTTTTGCATATGACACTATATTTTTCCTAGATGGAAAACTCCAGGAATGCCAGAACTTAGCAAACGTACTAAACCAATATTGTTTAGCAACGGGACAAGTTGTGAACCGGAATAAATAAGGAATTTTCTTTAGTAAGGCTTGTCCTATTAGATTACAGGAAAACTTAGCGGGAGAATTCCGAGTACCTATGCTTACAAAGACTGGTAAATACCTAGGCATATCATTTGATTGTGGGAGATCTAAAAAGGAGGTGTTTGCCTAGATTTTGGGTCGAGTGAGTTCAAAGTTGGAAGGGTGGAAAGTGTCACGCCCGATCCTCGAGCGCGTGCCCATCCTTCCTCCTTGGTCGGTTAAAGTGACGTCTTAGGACGCATCGCCAACCCTTTCAATTTTTAATACGCATGCGGAAACATATAAACAATCCCTAGACAATAAAACAATGGGATAGAAAAGTGGGACTACAAATGCTGCTTGAAATATAAACCACACCTTTTATACACATCAAATCACTTTAGATACAATACTACCCGATATTTACAAGGTCTAACAAAAGGCTTGATTCTCAAAATTAGTAGTTCTATACTCAACTACTCCGACTTGATTGCTGAGCTCTTGGGTCCACGAGATCCGGACGATACGGTGGATCCTCTAACATACCATCAAGGAGACCAGCTACATCCCCATCTAGAGCATGAGTAGCATTAATCACTTCCGCCGATATACCAAAGTTTGAGAGAGGGCCTATTCTAAGACCATAGGGGTGGTATGGAACAAGGCCCTATATCTATTGGGCCTCTATTGGTATGGAACTTCCAAAACCCAAATGGTAGTCACGACCATCTCATATGTCCAGTCACTCCTAGGGTCGGGGAAAACTATGACTTGCTTTATTATTCTTGTGGGATGACCGAGACGTCTAGGAGGAGTTGCCATTTGAGAACCTGAAAATGTGGTCCCACAACGGGGTGAGACTATGTCTCTACAAGTTCTACCCCACTAAGACTCGATTAGGAAACCAATACACCACATGGTTGCCTAAGCACAGCACGAGTCAGAAGACTTACCTTGGCATCAATCCCAACCTACAATTCAAGGTTATATACAAATGCTTCATATATGTTGCATCAAAAATCAATCAATTCACGACAATCGGATCAAATCATTGATCAATCGAGCTAGTCGATTACATGTCAATTGGACCATTTCTAGCTCATTCATTCCACACCATATAACCTCCAATAGTACACTCCATCACATAGCCATATTAATGCTCTCAGGCGTTGATTTCGCCAAGGTGACGTATACACTAGACAATTGCATGCGTTCTTTAGGGCGCCGTTTTCACCAGTGATGTCCTTAATCACCGAACCACGCATGCCTAAAATGATGTATTTAATAGACAATTACGTGCATCCTTTAACGTGCCGTTTTCGTTAGTGATATCCCAAATCACCGAACCACATATGTCTATAATGATGTATGTACTAGACCGTTACGTGCGTTCTTTAAAGCGTCATTTTTGCCAGTGATATCTTTAACCACCGAATCACGTAGGTCCATAACATCGTATATCTGATCAATTGTAGCCAAAAGTATTTCAGTTTACTCTCACAATTCTCTCCGCTTTACAACTCATCAAAGCATTATAAATGCTGAATAACCAAACTCGGCCATCTACTAATCAATCATTTAATTTCACTCAATTTCAATCAATTTAAGATAAATTGATAAAATATCACAATTAATTCAATTCCATGCAACGTAGAGCTCAAATAAATAAACAGACTACATCACGACAATCAGCGCAAAATTTCGGTCTTCAACTATCCCTGCCTAATTTCCGAAAAATAAATAAATAATTAATTTTGAAAATTAATAAATAAATACTAAAAATCCAACTTAGGCCCGTAATGCCTAATTGAAGCCCAATAAGGGTCGGGAAAAATCCTTAGATGCATTCAATAAATAGTATATACCATCCTTGAGCTAATTACACTAACCACCTAACTAATATGCAATGTAATTAACTAATAATCACTAATACATTCTAATCTAACCATCTAATCCTACTTAATTAACACTAAGAAACCCTTAAGCATAATTAGTCTACTAAGCAATGATTAGTGAGATTACTCACCTGAATTAAAATCAGCTTGGGTCAAAATGACAAGCACGCAACAAAGCTCAATCCTCTCGGTTAAACAACGGGCCCAAAAATGAATTACAAAACCTGCAAACCCTTGCTGCAAAAATGAAGAAATAGACTGTTGTGGAGCTGATTTGAACCCGGCTTGGGCTACGCTCGGTGGTCGCAAGTGATGTGGGCCGTGGCTCAGTCCGATTTTAGAGCTCACGGATGGAAACACGAGCTGGTCTAATGGGCTAACCAAGAAGAACACAAACAGGAGAGGGATGAGTTGAAGATGTCACCGGGCTTAGGTCGTACTGGGCCGCTTGATGAGCCAATTCCGTAGCCACTAAAGTCAACACACAAGCAGGGGATGTCGTTGGATTGACTCGCGAAGATTAAAGGGCTGAAAGCATGAAGATTTAGTGGGGTTTATGTGGGGTAGATGTGCGGAAGACATAAATAAACAAGAGAGCAAAATGGGGCAGCAGGTTTGGTGGGTAGAAAACGTGAAAGGGATGGACAGCAACAAAACAGAGAGAAGCGGCGTTCGTCGTCTTCGTGGGGACAGCGAACTGCACGGAAGCCAAATGAGGCAGGGGCATCGTCCACACTGGTGGACTAAAGAAGACCAAAGAAAGCAAAAAAGATAAAAATGTGACCAATAGAAAGTAAAAAGGGATAAGAACAAGACTAGTCAAAAAGGGAAAATGAAAGCAACGTGGAGGATTAGAAAGTGCAGCTGGCCGCACGAATGGGTAGAGAGAGAGAAGAGAATGCCGACCTAGAGAGAAAAGAAAACGAGGAAAACATGGGTGAACAAGGGGTCTTCGTGCGAGGAAAGAGAGAGGGCGTGCATGGAAAGGGGGGGTATTCGCGTGTGGGAGGAAAGAAGAACATGGAGAGAGAGAAAAAGCTTGCATGAGGTGGGGTGGGATCCAAAAGAATGGGAGAATAAAACTAAACTAAACTAAATTATTGTTTTATTCAACTTCCACACAACAATCTCAATTGGTCAAGATAAGCCAAATTCTATACCCACTTATCCAATTTGAAGTCCTGCTAAAAGCCAAAATAAAACGGCTTTTCAATCTCACGAATTGCTTTCGAAACCAACTTTTATTTCATTTTTCTCGACATGCACTTTTTTGAACAAATAAATTCAGTTAAGTCCAATTTGAAATTAGAAAGGGCCCAAACAACTTCCATTCACCGATTCACTTACACTAGATGCCAAAAGTCTTTTCAAATTAACCAATATATTTCCATTCATTTTTTAAATCGTCCGCAGCGATTTTCCGTAAAAATCCTGAGCTCGCCGGAATTTTCCTCAAAAGGTGAGTCGACGTTCTTAGAATGACTCATGACACAACAAGACTTCCAATTTCTAAAATCGAATTCAAATTCGCGGTTATTTTCAATCAAACGCGCTTTTAGTGTGATCTTACCTACTGAATAGCTTTTAGGAATTTTTGGTGTAATTGACCACAATGAACACATCTAACACATTGGCAACTCTCGATGGTCGTGAAAATCTTGAGATTTCAAATACGAACACAAGGTACCCAAAACGATAGAAAATCGGTTTAGTGTCGATTGATGAGAATTTTGTAATCATGTGGAATCCCACACTTTGATCACTATCTCAGTCAAATTGACCTATCTCCGGTCTCTGATTCGATTTTTTTATTGTGCCGCAATGACCCTTACAAACTAGCATGGTCGAGCAATCAATTCTAATCAAATTCTCAAATCTGTTGCATTCAAAAATCCTTTAATGACTTCACCAGATAGGTCAGTTATCTCCTGAGTGGTCATTTCAAAGAAAAACACTATAGTCACTTTGATGAAAGGCTCGACTTATCCAATTGAAATCAGAACCTGAAAATTAGGATGTCATAGAAAGAGCATCTAATTTCCAAGGGCGGTAAGGAAACTTTGATTAATACATTAGTTTAGGCAATCCACAATATGCCATGTCTATTTTTAAAATTCTTGTGTCTATTTGTAAATCCATTGAGCATAAAATTGCAAGATTCTAGTGGCAAAATCATTGCAATAAGTCCGGCATTTATTAGAAAAGATGGGACATACTCAAAAGCATGAAGGACATCGGGGAACTTGGCTTTCGAGACCTCATCACCTTCAACAAAGCTTTATTGGGAAAACAAGCATGGTGACTAATCCAACACCCATCATCCCTATGGAGTAAAATTTTTAAAGGCCTTTAGTTTCATTCTAAGGAGTTGGAATGCCAAAAAATGAGCTAGACCATCTTGGGGCTAGCAGAGTATCCTGATAGACAAGGACTCAATATTGAATCAACTCCAATGGTTAATCGGCGATGGACAATAGATCACAATCCAAGAAGATAAATGGCTATCCAAATGTATAATAGGCGGGCCTACGCTAGAGGAGAACCCGTGAAGGTGGCGGGAACAAAATATTTGGAATGAACCTCTACTGCGCAGTAGTTTTGATGATCAAACTATCGAGGAAATTCTTACTTTTCAGCTTCGCACCCATTGCACAGCCGACCAAATCATTTGGAAAGGGACACAAAATGGTGTGTATGCAGTGAAGAGTGGATACAACTCTCTTAGATCTACATAATACAATGACACTCATAGTCGCGCCTCCTCATCCTATCAAACTCCACGGAAACTGTGGCGCAAGCTTTGGACTATGAAGACCGCCCCTAAGCTATGCATATTCATGTGGTCCTTATGCCATAATGCCTTGTCTACAAAGGATAATCTATATCACAAACGAATCATTCCGGATATCCGGTATGTCAACTATGTCATGATCAAATCCCATAAACAACAGAGCATATTTTCCGCTTATGTCCATGGACGCAAGGCATTTGGTCACACCCACAAGTCAAAATCACAATGGCATCACATGGAATACACAAAATAGATGCTTGGCTTGCAGATCTGATCGAGAAACAAGATCTCTTACCTGATATGGAGACTCTTGCTTCCATTTTGTGGCAGATTTGGAAGGCCCGAAACAACTTTGTCTTCCGCCGGATGCCCCCGATCTAGAATAGGTGGTGGCGATGGCTCTCACAAATGCAAATATTGCCCATTGCTGTGACAGAGTGATGTCGAGATCAAGGCTGCAACCACCAAATCCATATCAGGCGTGGCGCCAGCGGAGCTCGGAGTACTGAAGATCAACATTGACGGGGCTTATCCAACCGCAAGCAATGAGGGTGCCGTGGCGTGTGTGTGTCGTGATCACTCCTAGCCAGCTCATTGACAACTTCACCAGCAGTATCATAGCCTCTTCGACACTGCAGGCAGAGGTACAAGTACTAGTCTTACTCTAAAAAATATGCTGCAAATAGGGAAGGAAAATGAAAAAATATTGCTGGAATATGACTGCCTTGTACTTGTAGAAGCTGTGCATCAACCTAGCTCAACGCCATGGAAGATCCAAGCATTGTTCTCAAAGTGTGCAGCGTTGCTCCCCTGTTTCCCTAATCTCCGAATTCTTCATTGTACAAGAGAAGCCAATTACATTGTTGATTGGGTCGCTAAAGCCCATGGGCACCAAAACCTTCCTCCGAATTGGGTTGTATCACCCCCCAACCTCTTTTGGACCTTCTTTGTTCTAAAGCCCTAGACAAGGGTTGTTCCTTTTGCTAGCTTAAATAATATTCTCCATTTTCGATCAAAAAAGAAATTATGTACAATTAATTACCACATTCCACTAATCGTGGATCTTTTGCTCATACCGGAATTAAATATATATATATATATATATATATGTGTGTGTGTGTGTGTGTGTGTGTGTACATATCTATACATATGAACATGGAGGTGACTTGACAACATCTATTTTGCGAGTGACGAGGAAAGGAAGAAGATTATACGGGCTTGGAGATTCCTCGGTGATCATTACCTACCCTCTTTTTCTCTTTTCAAGTAAACTATAGAGTTTTTACATTATATAATCATTTTGGGCTCTTAGTTTCATTTTTCAGAGTAAAGGGTTAGTCAAATCTTTTGACTCAACGATCCCCGATGAAGAGGATATGCAAATTCCTTGGTCCAAATACATCAAGTAATGTGCACCTATGGATGCATTATGGAGAATGTTGACTTTTTATATTCATATAAAAGGAGACTACATAGGCTAATTCATTGTATTTACTTACGAGTATTCAAATAAGAAGATCATAATTTAACAAGTCAAAATCAATGGAATCTTGCAATCTCTACGTTTGTATGTTAGAGATGATCCATATGGAGAATCCCCTAATTATTTCTATCAAGATATATTGCAATATTAATGATATTCAATTATCATAAATCCAAAAATTAAAATGCTCTAGTTCCTTCATTATGGAACTCTAGGATTTTCTCTTTTCATTCTAATTTTTACACAGCTTTTTGTTTCAATCTTCCTCGGGGGAGGGTTTGAGCTAGATCTCTCCTACCCCTCCCTTTTTGCTTTTTCTTTGGCTAATTTGGGTCTCTATTCTCTTTTTCTTGCTTTCTTCTCATTTTGTGGAGTTTTTTCTCTTCTGATTTAGTCTAGATTTAGAAGCTTTTCTCCAATTTCGAGAGGTTTCTATCCCAATATAATCTAGATTTTGGGATTTTTGCGTGTATGATTTTGGGGTTTCGCTTTTCTCATGTTTCATTTGTGTACAAGTCTAATTTCAAAGAAAATTAGGGGAGTTTCGTAAAGACTTGGCTCTCACAAGTGTCAAATCTATACTTGTTTAACCTTGTTTCTCTAAATGACGAATCTAGGTGTGCACCTCCGAAAGGTAAAGCCGTAGCAATAAATGGAGATCTTGGTATATGCTCATTATTGAAGATGAATTTGGTAATTGGCCACCAATTTTAGTTTCAAGAAGTCATAAATCTACTCTTTAAATGTGACTCTAACCGTGTTTTGATGATTCATTTTGTTATCAAGAGCTTGTTTTGTTTTCAAGTTATCTAGAATTTGTCTTGATTTCAATTGGACTGCGATGTTTTTCTCTTGTATTTCTATAGAAATGAATAAACTTTTACTTTGACAAAAAAAAAAAAAAAAGAATTACATAAATCAAGGACATGCACAATCGAGGAAAATATGAAGAATCCTCTAATTATCTCTAATGTTGCATATCAAAATTTGTTTATGTGCCAAAAAGCGAAATCGTCGGGTTACTGTTCATGCTTCTCCCTTCTTGGGCGACTGGATACTGTTCATTCTGCAATTCGAGCTGCTGATTCCAGGGGTGTTGCCCGTTCGTTTGGGCCAATCTTTTTGGGGGAAAGGGGCGCCTCTTGCCTCTCTTTCAACCCCCCAGCATCGTCTCCTGGTACGTCTCCTCTCCTCATTTCGCATGGCTATCTATGGCTAGGGTTCCGCCCGCCTGCTTGCTGCTGTGATTCGTTAGTTGAGATGGAATCGGAATCGATGAGGGCTCGAAATGAGGAGAAAGGGACAAGTTCCCATGGTGGGCCTCCCATTCTTACTAAGGAACCTTCGTTGTTGACTGTTATGGGAGGAAATCCGAGTTCAGACACCATGTCTGGTCCGAACGAAGCACGAGTTCCTCGCCCAAATGGTGGGGCACGACCTGTCCAATGAGGAAGGTCCCGCTCAGCTAAGCCTCAGAGCAGGGATGCCTCTAAGAATCCATCAGGGAAATCGTGGGTTACGGTGGCAAGAACCGTGGCCAAGGGCTACGATTTGGTGTATACCCCACCGAATATGGTTAACAATAGACCTATGATTGAGATCACTGATCAAGATTTGGAAGCTGCAGATCCCAAGATGTTTGAATGTTTAATGGGCCATTTCGTTGGTCGCCCAATGCCTTTTAAGGTAGTTGAGGAGGCTATGAAGAAAGTGTGGGGGCCGAACCTTGTTGAAGTCATGTCAAATGGCAAAGGTCTTTTTATGTTTCGCATTCCTGATAGGGAATTCCGCCGAAGTGTGCTTGAAAGTGGTCGGATGACGGTTGCTAGAATACCTCTTGTCCTGCAGCAATGGTCCCCTGGTCTTGAGCTGAGAAGGGAGACCCACCGTACGGTTCCTGTTTGGGTTAGACTATCGAATATTCCCTTTTCGTGCTGGTCCGCCCACTTCATTGGGAGGGTTGCAAGTGCGCTTGGCAAACCCCTTTATGTGGATAAGAGAACAGAACGGGTGAGCAGCCTTACCTTTGCTAGGGTATGCATTGAAATTACGCGATCAACCCGATTGTAAAATGATTGAGACAACCCATAAGTACGAAGTGTGAAATAAGAGTGGAGTTTGAGTGGCGACCCATTGCTTGTGCTGGATGTGGCATTTTTGGCCACAATTGTGCAACGGCTAGTAGGCCTGGTAGACTTGGAACAGAACGCGCTGATGCTGGTCGTCCGTCAGAGGAGTCTGAACCTCTTAGCAAGGCCGCAAGTGGGAGCATCTCTCAGCAAACCAAACCACCTTCGGTGGCGTTTGAGGATCAAAGGGGAATGTCTTCGGGTATGCCTTTGGTCCCTCTTCCGAAATCTCCAATTGATGCAGGACAGAACAGGAGCTCCTCTAGTGCTTCTTTTCCTCTCGTTCAGCTGGTTGTGGATCTGGAGGAACCTCTTTCATCGCACCAAGGTGACCTTGCTCAGCATGGGAATCAGGTCAAAGACAAAGAGAAGGAACAGAAGCCGCAGAATCTGAATGCTTCGCTGATACCATACTCGGAGGAGGGGCAGTCCCGCAACCTAAAGGAAGCTGTGCCTGGCCAAAAGCCTCCTAAAGTCCCTGCTAAACCACTTGGAAAAATCACTTAGGCTTCTGACTTGGCACCGGATTCCGTAATGCCGTCTGGAGACCAGGAAGATGATACCAGCAATTCATCTAATGAAGACAGTGGCCACACGCCTAGACCCGCTCCTTTGAGTGGTCCTTCGGAACCTACGGAGGTTGGTTCTAGCCAAGATCAGCTTCTCCTTTTGTTGCCTGACTCGCCAGGACCTTCGCCTGCGGAGGACTCGAAACCAAATAGAGGTAGGCGTAGAACCGCCAAGCGGAAATAATTCTATCCTTTTGCTTCTATGTTTTTTGGCTTTTGGAATGTTAGAGGTATTATGAACCCTGTCAGAAGGGCAGAGATTAGGAAGTTTGCTGTTGCTAATAAGCTTTGCCTTATGGGGCTTTTTGAAACTAAAGTCCCGAGCCTCTTTGGTTCCATTTCTTCCAATATTTTGAGAGGCTGGAATTGGATTGTGAACTATGATTTTGCTCCTCGCGGTAGAGTCGGATTGGATGGGATCCAGCTACCGTCGCTTTGAGTTGATCTCTTCTAATGATCAAGCCATCCATGGGTGCGTGAAGGGGTTATCTTCTAATTTTACTTGCTGTGTTTCTGCTATTTATGGAGAGCATTCCTTTATACGGAGGAGGCCTCTTTGGTCGATCTTATCCATTGTGACGATCTTTTTCAAGACTATGCCGGATAGTAGCGGGAGATTTCAATGCAATCAAGGACCCTTCTGATCGCGTTGGTAGCTCTAATGCCTGGATCCCCTGTTTTGATGAATTCAAGCTTTGTCTGGACCAAACGGAACTTGAGGATCTCAGGTACTCTAGCCTTCGATTTACCTAGTCGACTTCGGCAGGTGCGAATAGGAAGATGCGAAAAATTGACAGAGTTCTTGTCAACTCTAAATGGAGAATGGACTTTTCATACTCGGAGGCGTCTTTTCTCAATCCTGGAATTTCTGACCATACTCCTATGGTTGTCAGGGTAGTGGATCCGCGTCCAAGGAGGAAGCCGTTTAAGTACTTTGATTTCTGGGTTGATCACCCGGATTTCCATTCTACGGTTTTGCAGGTGTGGGATAGTCAAGTTTGGGGAGTTCCCATGTTTAAATTAGTCTCGAAGCTGAAATTGTTGAAATCTCGCCTCAAGGATCTTAATTTGGAGGCTTTCTCGGATATTTCTCTTAGAACTCTTGAAGCGAGGGAAGCCTTGCGTTCAACTCAGCACCTCCTTCAGTTGGATCCTGAAAATATTCCACTAGCTGAACTTGAAAGAGGGCAACGACGTGCTTTTATAGACCTTCGTGGTCAAGAGGAATCATTCTATAAGCAAAAATCAAGAATTAGATGGCTGAAGGAAGGAGATCGCAACACGAGATTCTTCCACAACCGTGTTAAAGCTAGACATCTAAATAACCGTATCCTCTCCGTCAAAGATACTGCAGGTACGTTGATCTCGAATCCGGATTTGGTGCCCCAAGTTTTTCTATCTTTCTTTTCGGATCTTCTTGCTTCTCGAGTTGGCCTAGCTAAGCTTGATCTTCAAGAGCTTACTTCTCTCATTCGAAAGCCGCTATCCGATAGCCAGGTATGTTCCCTAGCTTCACCCGTCTCTGATTTGGAAGTTAAGAAGACCTTGTTCTCGCTTGCGAAGGGAAAAGCCCCCGGTCCAGATGGTTTTACAGCAGAATTCTTTAAAAGTAACTGGGATATCGTGGGCTCTTTAGTTACAGAGGCTGTGAAAGATTTCTTCTCAGTAGGTTGTCTTCTTAAAGAAGTTAATGCGACTATCCTAACTTTAATTCCCAAGGTGCCGAATGCTTGTGAAGTAAACGACTTCAGACCGATTGCTTGCTGCAACATTATCTATAAACTTATCACCAATATCTTAGCCAATAGAATTGCACCTGTGCTTTAGGATATAGTTAGTCCGTCCCAGAATGCGTTTGTAAAGGGTAGAAGGATAAGGGATAATATCTTATTGGCTCAAGAGCTGTTTGCAGGCTTCCACTTAGACCCATACCTCCCTAGATGTGCAGTCAAAGTGGATTTTCGCAAGGCTTATGACACGGTGGACTGGGATTTCCTAGAGCTTACCCTTACTACCTTCCGGTTTCCTCTGTGGATTATTCGTCGGATTATGGCTTGTGTACGCACACCTAGATTCTCTATCTCTATTAATGGGGAGCTTCATGGCTTCTTCCCAGGAGGCAGAGGCCTTAGGCAGGGCAACCCAATGTCACCTTATCTATTTACATTGATCATGGAAATATTCTCGGGAATTTTGAACCAAAGGTCTTCGGCTAAAGAGTTCAAATGTTATTGGAGATGTAAGTCTCCCAAGCTCACTCATCTGTTTTTTGCAGACGATGTGTTCCTTTTTTGCCAAGCAGATTGGAAATCGGCTGTGATCCTTAAAAGAAGCCTCGACATTTTCTCTTCATGGAGTGGTCTTCTCCCCAACAAAAATAAGAGCGACATCTTTCTTTCGGGAGGCGATCCTGCTTTGTGCAACAGAATCCTCTTAGCATTTGGCTTTCAGGAAGGTAAACTTCCGATTCGATATCTTGGAGTGCCGATAATCTCAAAGAGGTTTACTAAGGCTGACTGTACTCAATTAATTGACCGCATTACCGCGCGTGCCTGTTCATGGTCCCACAAGTTCCTCTCTTTTGCTGGAAGACTTCAGCTTATAAGGTCAGTGCTTCATGCTATTTAGTCTTTTTGGGCTAGTGTCTTCACTTTGCCCTCTTCGGTTATCTTGGGGATTGAAAGCATTCTTCGTAGATTTCTTTGGAAAGGCACCTCCTTGGATAAGGGAGGTGCAAAATTCTCATGGGCGGATGTCTGTTTGCCTAAGGAGGAAGGGGCCCTGGGTATTCGGTCTATCAAGGACTGTAACAAAGCCTCAATGCTGAAATTTATTTGGATCCTCTTTACGGATAAGGAATCTCTGTGGTGCCGTTGGATACACTCCAACTTTTTAAAGAAACATAACTTCGGGTTGCCCCTCGGCCTTCGGTTTGTGCACGGAGTTGGAAGAAGATCCTTCATCTTCGGGGCTGTTGTAGACAATCCTTCGGTTGGGAGGTCGGTGACGGCCGGTCTACTTCATTGTGGTTCGATAGCTGGTTGCCTTGTGGCCCTCTAAATCTTCAAGTTCCTCAATCTTTTTGTTGGACCCCGACGTTCCTGCAAAGGCGACTGTCGCTTCTTTATATTCTTATGCTGGTAGATCCTGTAAAGTCCGGTTAGAGAATTGTGGCTTCTCGCTTCCTCCTCTTTCGGTTGATAGCAATCGTTTTGTGTGGCGTCATGATCCTTCGGGGGCCTTCTCTGTAGCTTCTGCTTGGAACGTCATCAGAGCTTCTAAAGCCAAAGCACCTTGGACTTCTTTTGTGTGGGATAAGGATGTAGCCCCTCGGTTTCAATTCCTTTTGTGGCTTATTACTAAAAACCGCTTGCCAACGCAGTCACTTCTCCTCTCATATGGAAGGATTGATTACTCGGCTTGCACTTTTTGTAATACTCAGCCGGACTCGACCAACCATTTGTACTTTGATTGCAATATTTCAAATACCATTATCTACTTTTGGGCAACTAGGTGCAATTTGCCGTGGAGGAACGGCACTTGGGCGGAAAACCTTGCTTGGGCTATGAAATTCCTTGCTGGTAAGGAATTCTTTCACAGTCTTTCCCGCTATTCCTTTGGAGCTCTTTGCCATCTAATTTGGAAGAAGAGAAATGCTATGATTTTCCGAGGGGAATCTCTTGATATTCCCGCTTTGAAGAACCATTTGATAAAGATGGTTAAAGATAAAGCAATTACCTACAAGGATGTCCCTGACAATCCAAGGAATCGGCATCTTCAAAGGGGTTGGGATCTCGACCCTAGTATCTTCACGTAACCCTCTGGGTTTTTATCATTTGATCTTGCTCGGTTGTCTCCGGTGCGGATGTTCTGGCTCACGGATTCCCAGGCATCCATGGAGGTCTGATGGCTGAATTTGGTGGTCGTGTTGTGTCTGTTGTTTGCGCTCTTTCTGTCCTTGCCTTTTGAGGCTTTTGCGCGGCTCCCTTCCACTCTTTTGTTCGCTTTGAGAGTGTAAGTTTTGGTGCCGTTTGTGTACTTTTGTTGTTGGAGGTAATAGGTTTGAGAGAGAAGAAGTAGTTGCTTGAAGTATTACACCAAGAGACGTTAAGTTTGGAACGCTCAACAGTGTTACCTCCAGCGTAGGGAAACCCTAGAGTTTTTATATGCACATTATTGGGCTTCGGCCCATATGGACCCAAATAACCATGCTTTTACCTATTGGGCTTGTAAGTGAACATATTATTTTGAACTATATTAATAATATATCCAACAATCTCCTCCTATGTTCACCATACAGCACAATCCAATAAGTTGGTCAATGTAATGTTCAAACAAACATGAATCATCCACATTCAGTCCAAGACAATCAACTCGGATCGGTCAAAGAGTATTCCAGCAGTAAAGTATTAAACTAAATCATCATGTGCAAACTAAATAAGTGAATCATTCTTATCATGAATCTGTTCTGAGATTAAAATTCAAATCCCAAAATAATTCTCAAATTCAGTTCACAACCAATATATGCATATTAATCAAGTATAAGTAAGCCAGTCAAAATAGTCTAAGGCCTTACAAATATAAGAAAAAGCATAATAATGTCCACAAAATAGAAATAGCAAAATGCAAGTCTCAAGTAAATGGACTTCATCAAAATAGGCAATAGCGGTGTAAACCTGTCAAGTCCCCGCACGCTCTAAATGATATATATTCATTCATCAAGTAGGTCATCCTGGTCGGGATCCCACTCATTAAGCTCTCCTCCATCTCTCGCCATCCCCTCGTAGACTGTCAAATATGAATTTCATATTATCATGAATTCAATCAATTGAATAAAAACTTAGCACCATTCCATCAGGCGGAGAAGAACATATATTGATGTCATAAAGCATCATAATATCATGTCATAAGCATCAAGCCAGTTTCATAAATTATGAACAAGACCTAAACAATGTGATTTACAAAGAGCCATCAACTTAAGTTTATTTGTAGGAGAATAACTATTGTCTAGTTTCAAAGAACAAGACCAATAGTCAAGTCACATACAACAACCTAGTCATGTAATATCAAGTTTCAATTAAGAACAAGACAAATAGGCTTCTTATGTAAACAATTGTTTCTATGTTTCAATTTGGAATGTCACAATTACTGATTCCTTAAAGTCAAATAATCTAGCATCAAGTTTGGAATGAGATCATTTAACCAAAAAGGATAGTCCAATCTAGTTGAATTGTATCATCGAGTTTGGAATGACACAATTTTTCCAGATAGAACATTTGAATTAGGTTAAAGTCATCTTCATCAAATTTGGAATGAGACAACTCACCCTCTTCAAATAGTCAGAATGTGAACATCGATGAAACATATAAACTGTGCTTATCATTGTAGCCAATAAAGAAATATTTGATAATTCAAAACACAGGTAAGTAAATGGTAGTTAAGACTTGCCTATATAGTCTTTAACCCCAGTTCCCCCACTGTTTTGAATAATCGATCTTTAGGCATACCTTTGGTGAGAACATCGGCTATGTTATCCTTCGATCTCACATCGATCAAGGTGATAACCCCTTGTTCTCTCAGATAATTCAACAACGCATGTCTCAGTCTCACATGTCTTCTCTTTGAATTAAAGAGAGTATTATTGACGACTTGGACAATCGCTCGATTATCACAAAATAGGCTTAAAGAATTAATCTTTAGCCGAGTCAAAGGAATATCCATAATCAGATTCTTTATCCACTCGCCTCTTCACCGGGCTGAGGCTAAAGCAAAAAGTTCCGATTCCATAGACGACAATGCAATACAAGTCTGTCGTTTGGATTTCCAAGTAATAGCAGCTCCACCCAAAGTGAATACATACCCACTAGTGGACTTACTATTTCCAATATCTGAGCACCATGAGGCATCTGAATATCCATCCACAATTGGTGGATAACCAGAATAATAAAGCGCATAATCTTTAGTACCTTTAAAGTATCTCATTAGCCTATTAAGGGCATCCCAATGCTCTTTACTAGGATTACTAGTAAAACGACTCAGCATACCAACTGTAAAGACTATGTCGGGTCAAGTGCAACTCATAGCATACATGAGACTACCAATCAATTTCGAGTACTTTAACTGATCCACGCTGGTCCCTTCATTAGGACTCAGTCTATTATTATAATCATATGGTGTCTCACTCGGTTTACACTTATCGTATCCCCAAATAGAAAGTAGCTGCTCAATATAATGAGTCTGGCTAAGGGAGATGACTTGCCGTTCAAAGCTTACTTTCATACCAAGAATGGTATTAGCAATACCAAGATCTTTCATGTCAAATTCTTTAGCTAAAGTAGCTTTCACGTCACTCACTATAGAATGATCGGAACCAAGAATTAACATGTCATCAACATACAAGCAAATGATGACTATCTTATTTGACGTAGAACGATGGTAAAGGCATTTATCTGAATAACTAGACTGAAAGCCATAACTCTTTACCACTTCATCAAATTTAAGATGCCGCATCTTAGGTGCTTGTTTAAGACCATATAGAGATTTATTTAATTTACAAACTTTGTCCTCAAGACCTTTCATAACATGTCCTTCCGGTTGTTCCATGTAAATTTCCTCATTTAAATCCCCATTTAAGAAAGCTGTTTTTACATCCATTTGATGTACTACAAAGTGTTCAATAGATGCCAAAGCAAGAAGAATTCTTATAGTTGATAGATGACACACAGGTGAATAAACATCAAAATAGTCTATTCCACTTTGTTGTTTATAGCCTTTAGCTACTAAGCGTGCTTTGTATCTAGCTATTGATCCATCACTATTCAGTTTCTTCTTCAACACCCATTTACAGCCTATAGCTTTAGCCCCTTTTGGCAAATTTACTAGCTGCCAAGTGTAATTCTGCAGCAGAGAGCTCATTTCATCATCTATGGCTTCGCTACGGTAGAGATTCCCTAGATCTCATTGCTTCTTAATAAGAGAATGGATCATCCTCAAGATGGTAAGCAACAAAGTCTTCACCAAAATTTTTGGGAATTCTCTCTCTTGTAAATACTCGAACTAGAATTGGTTCAATAGCCAACCGTGTGGAATTAGTGTCAGAAGGGCATGCTTCAGATTTTATAGGAGATTCTGAAATCATATATGTAGATCCGAAAACATTCAAGCCTTGATCTTTGATAAACTTATTTTCGAAGAACACTGCATTTCTAGATTCGATCACTATGTTAGTAGATAGATCTAAAAACCTATTTGCAACGCTATATTCTGCACTACCTAGATATACACAAGTAATGGTTTTAGATCCCACCTTAGGTTTCTTAGGATCTGGTATACTTACATAAGTAATACAATCCCAAGTCTTAAGAGTATTATATCTACAAGGGTGATTATGTCATATCTCATAAGGTGTCATGGACAACTTAGAGTGCGGCAACCTGTTCAAGATGTGATTAGCAGTTAGAACTGCTTCTCCCCAGTAGGAGGAAGGCATGCAAGCTGTAAGCAACATAGAGTTTAACATTTCAGTTAACGTTCTATTCTTACGCCCGCAACACCATTTGATTGGGGTGAATAAGGAGCAGTGGTTTCAAGTATTATACCTTCGAAGCACAAAATTCCTTGAACCTTGACATAGTATATTCTCCTCCTCTATCACTCCTAAACCTCTTAATTTTCAAGTTGAGTTGATTTTCTACTCTAGACTTGAAAATCTTAAATTTTTCAAAAGCCTCATCTTTCGATTTCAACAAATAGACATGACAATATCTAGAAAAATCATCTATGAATGTTATTAGATACTTCCGACCACCTTTAGTAATGTAATTTCTAAAATCACAAATGTCGAATGTATTAGCTCAAGAAGTTGTGTGCTTTTAGAAATCAATTTAAAGGGTTTTCTAGTAATTTTAGCCTGTGCACACACTTCACACTTATCAAATCGAATAGAAGTATATAATGGAATGTTATGAGTTTTAGCTAAATGTTGCATTTTCCGTAATTCACATGTCCAAGTCTATTGTGTAGCAACTTTGGATCAATCAAAGTAGAATTCACATGGTTTATGCTATCAGCATTTAAACTCAACCTATACATACCATTAACCATGAATGCACAACCAAAATAATATGAGTTAACGAGATAAAGTTACTCTACCATTCATAGTTGAAAAAGACATACCAGCTTTATCAAGTAAACTCATAGATATCAAATTCTTCTTAAGTAAAGGTACTACTCTAACATGTTTTAGAGTTAGTAATTTAACTGAAAAAAGCACCAAATTTGCAATTCCAATATGAGTCATATCTGTCTCATCACCACTACAATTTTCCACGGTGTCTTTCACTTCGTGACCTCGGTGAGTAAATTCTTGTCATTTATAGCATGACAAGTAGCGCTCTTTGTCCAACCACCACTCGAAGAGATGCTGGCCTTTCCATTCTTCATCATTCCAATAAAGGCTCGAGGCTCAAATCCTCTAATTAGCATATTGGCCTCATTATGTGGTGTGTCGTTTTTGGCTTCCTTGGCAACTTACACTCGCTGCCGGTGACCCCACTTTCCACAGTTATGGCACTTGCCCTTCTTCTTCTTTTGGAAGATAGTCTTTTTGGCCTCTAACGTAAAGAGGATTCACCTTTTGGTGACTTGGACTTTTTCTGAGGTTTATTGGAGTGTGAAACTAAGTTGGCAACTGACTTTTGTTGTCCCACTTGTTCCAAACTCTTCCTAGTGATATTTTGATCCTCAATGTGAATATACCTCTTTAATTCATCCAGTCCCATCTGTACCTTCAGTCTGTGCATTTCAGTCTTGAAAGAACTCCATTCAGTTGGCAGTTTGCTCAACACAAGACCAACAAAGAGATTATCGGACATAACAGAATTATCATCTTTCAGCTTGTTCCTCATGTTCTCAAATTCAACTAACTGAGAGGTGATGCTTGAATTCATAGTGAATTTAAAGTCAAAAAATTTCTCCGCTAGGAGGGTTTTAGATAACCCCTCTTGTTTTGGAACTGAGCGTTCAAGTGATCCCATATCTCTTTCGCCGTCTTATACTCACTATAAGTCATAGCCAAATTAGGATTTAGAGAGTTCAACAAGTAATCTCTACAAAAATCCTCATATTTGTTCCATTGATATTCATTCACATCTTCGTGGTAGATGTAAAATCGCTCAATACAAGTATAGAATATGTCACGTTCTTTCATGCCAAATTGAACATGTAATTTCCAGCCATGAAATTCAGTAACATCAAAAGATTGCAACTTTATAATATCATAGGAACTACGCTTTGCCATTTTAATCAAAGCAAAGTGTTAGAAAGAGTGCACCTTGAAGTCCTCGAGCAACAAAGTTGAATAACTCCCCTAACCTTGATCAAACCGCTCTGTAGAGATGGAATTTGCCAAAACAAACCCCAAAAACGGATCTGGAGCGCCCAAAAACCTTAAGATGGACTGCTCTTGTCGCTGAAACTCATTGAAAAATTTCGCCCCCCGAAATTCGCTAGAAATTTCGTCCCCAAAATTCGCTAGAAATTCATATGGAAACTTCCGGGTGCCGTAACTTCTTCGTCCGACCTCCGATTGACGCGAGTGACCACTCAAAACGTTCGTAGCGACGAGTAGATCAAAGCCCAAGTGGTTTCACCCTCTTAAATTGACTATAATTTTTGGGTTTTTGAATCAAAGATTTCGGTCACCCGAATCTTCAAACTCAGATCCCGACCAATATCACCGTTGAAATCGAAAGTAAATTACAGTCGCGAGTTCGTCTTGACAAAATCTTCAAGAACACACTTTACTCGCTCAAATCCGACACACGAACCTAATACTTCAAGATTGTTGGAGGTAATAGGTTTGAGAGAGAAGAAGTAGTTGCTTGAAGTATTACACCAAGAGACGTCAAGTTTGGAACGCGCTCAACGGTGTTACCTCCAGCGTAGGGAAACCCTAGAGTTTTTATATGCACATTATTGGGCTTCGGCCCATATGGACCCAAATAACCATGCTTTTACCTATTGGGCTTGTAAGTGAACATATTATTTTGGACTATATTAATAATATATCCAACACTTTTGTCCTTTGCTTTTCAATATATTCTTACCTTTACCCAAAAAAAAAATTTGTTTATGTGCCGGTGAAAATAATCCATCTGGGTGTGCCAAAAGAGGTTTTGACGATGAATGAATGAGGCGCCAAGGTGATCTGACTTCAAACGAATGAAAACCGATCAAGACCATTCCATGATTTCATACTCAAGCCCAAACCGATCAAATGGGGCTTGGATGGAACGTGAATCCTCCACCGAACTAGGTGTAAGGATATGTTGATTGACTGGAACTGCAATAATCTGGAATCGCAGTACATCGAAATGAAAATTTATATAGGAACTAAATATTACGCGAAATTGAAATGCGAAGGAAATGAAAGTTTGAGTCTTGGTCGAAGCGTGCGTGTCCCGGTTCAAACCCGTGGCCTTCCTGTATGCGCGGGGTAAGTTACTCATATTTAATTGAAATTCGGCTCAATTTTCCGTGTAACTACTCCCTCCACCTTGCGTCCGGTCTTTCATTGCACGCCTTTGTCAGATCGCACATGGCCATGCACATATTCCACTTCTTGATATTGCCGACCTTTGCATGCCAAACTTCGGCTAATCTAGCACCACTTTCTTAACAAGACGAAAAGCGAGTATTCTGCAGGAGAAAGAGACACGGAGAGGGAATCGTGGGAATCTCGAACCAACTGGATGCCGTGGCGGCATATCCACTATTCAGATGGCGAAAGTCAAACCTAGTCTAACCATGGTCATATTAGCGGTTCAGGGATAAATTTGTCCGTATAGATATAGGAGCATAGCATTGGTTTTGCTTCCATTACCATTAAATACAAACAGTCCTATTTTGACTAACGCTTTCCCTAGTTAAAATGAAATATCAGTTAGGTAATCGTATAGAAATATCAAATCTTAATTATAAATTGATATCTAACATTCTATAGTTTTATACAGTGAGATGATATAAGGGTACTTTTTTTTTTTTTGGTCGGAAAGGCAAATATATTTAAGTAGGAAAGGGAGTACAACCCGAAACCAGGGCTTCATTACAAATTAAATCCAACATAGCTTGAGGTGGGTAGGAAACCCAGTTGAAAGGAAGGAGGCCTCGCCCGTGGGCCTTCGCAGCCCAGTCAGCTAGGGCATTGCATTCCCGTCGACAATGCTGCAGAGAGAGATGAGGAAAACAGAGCATTAGGGATTCGCATTCGGCGAATAGGGCTCGACAGTTCCATGGTGGCAAACGACTCCGATTCATGGTCTCGACAAGGATTTGATTGTTGGTTTCAAGTTGGAGGTGAGAATCAGATTGCCGTTGGAGTATAAGATGCTTTAGCGTTTGTAGAAGTGCTTGTGTCTCTGTTTCGAGTGTTGTTGATGCTGGAACAGTGCGTGTAAATCCATCTATCATCTTGCCTGGGTGATCTCGAAATATGCTTGCAATCGCACCTGTATGATTAGGGCTAAGGAAAGTGGCATCCATATTTACCTTAATAGTTCCTTGTCTTGGAGGTTGCCATGTATTGTTAAGGTGTTGGCGTTGAGGACCGATTGGTGCTACGATCTGCTTTGAGCTGAGACAAAATTTGGCCATATGCAGGGCTGTATCAACAAGCAGGTTTGGATGAGTTCGTTGATTGCGAAAGAGGAGCTGGTTCCGAGCCTTCCAGATATGCCATAAACAAGCTGCAGTGATCTCAAAGACAGGTATGGTCCCCTTCTGCTCAATAATATATGCAATCCATTGATCGATACGGGTTGTTGATGAACTAGGAAAAGTGATGTTTACTTTCGGATTGCTCCAAATAGTTCTTGTCGATGGACAAAGTAGAAACAGGTGTTCAGTGGTTTCAGGAGTAGTAGCTGAGCATAATTTGCAAAAAGGGTCGGGGATAATTCGGTGATGAAACAGATTGGCTTTGGTAGGTAATGCATTATGGCATAGAGACCATAGAAAGTGTGGATTTTGGGGGCCGTTTTTGTCTTCCATATTTGCTTCCAGATTTTTGTTGGTGTGTTAGAAGAAGAGGAAGCTTGTGAATGTACATTGCAAGAAGCTAATTGAGTAATGTAATGATATCCGCTTTTAACAGTATAGTTTCCATCGTGCGTGGCTGTCCAGCATAGTTTGTCTTCAGTGGTGATTGTCCATAGCTGAATGGTTAGAATCTCATCCACAACTTGAGGTAGGAAAGTCTGATGAAGAAGGGCTACATTCCATGTATTCTGTTCAGGAAAGATATAGTCCGCGACCAATTTAGGCTCCTCTCTATTCGCCGGTCCACCTAGGATGCCAATGTTCAACCATTTATCCTCTCTAGCATTGATAGAAGATCAATTTCCAACTGACCATTTGAGTCCCTCAATAATAGAATCTCTGCCTAGAAGAATACTCTTCCAACCCCAAGAAGGTCGATATACCTGTTCAGCTTTCCATAAAGATATAGATTGGAAATATAATGCTTTAAATACACTGGCTAATAATGAGGTAGGGTTATGAAAAATTCACCAGGCTTGCTTTCCCAATAGGGCTTTATTAAAGGATATGAGATCTCTGAAGCCCATTCCTCCTTTCTCTTTACTAACTGTTAGAAGATCCCAACTTTTCCAGTGAATGGCAGATCTGTTACTGTTGTTTTGCCACCAAAATTGAGTTATTTTCTTCTCAATAGATTTACAAATAAAAACAAGAACTTTGAATGTCATCGTAGCATATTAAGGTAAAGCCTAAACCACAGATTTCAACAGAATTTCTTTCCCCCCTTTGGAAATCAGTTTTTCTTTCCATCCCTCCAACTTAGAATTGACTCTACTTAATATCCAGGCAAACATATCCTTCTTAGAGGACCCCTAATCAGATGGAATGCCAAGATACTTACCAATTTTAGTTAGCAGAGGAACGCGTAATTCATTTGCTAAGTTAGTCTTAAGGGGGTGAGGGCAGTATTTGGTAAGAAATAAACCAGATTTGTTCCTATTGATTGCTTGACCTGTAGCTAGGCAGTACTAATTTAAAATACTTGATAAATTCTGACATTCTTTGATAGTACCATCGAGAAAAAAGATAGCATCATCGGCAAAGAACAAGTGGGATAAAGTTGGACATCTTCTATTAAGAGTAATACCTCGTAGATTACCCATGTCAATTGCTTGTGTGATGAGGGTGGAGAGTAGATTGGCCAAGAGAATAAACAAGTATGGAGAGAGGGGATCACCTTGCCGAAGTCCCCTTGATGGTTGGAAATAGGATAGAAATTCACCATTAAACTTGACACTAAGAGAGGTAGTAGTTACACATTGCATTAGCCACGTGACCCAACGTTTATGAAATCCCAATCAGCAAAGATAAGCTTGTAGAAAGTCCCACTCTACCCTATCAAAAGCTTTATGCATATCCAATTTGAGAATTGCCTGAAAGTGTTTCTTTCATTTTCGGATCTTCAACTGATGAACTACCTCTTGAACAAGGAGGACATTGTCTTGAATTTGTCTGCCCGAGATAAAAGCACTTTGTTCTTTAGAAATCAAATGTGGCAGCCAGGGCTTCAGTCTGTTAACTAACACTTTGGAAATGATCTTATAAATGAAATTACACAAGCTGATAGGGCGAAATTGGTCTAACTGTTCCGGATTGGGTATTTTTGGGATTAGAGAGATGGCAGTGCGGTTAATGTCTACTGGCAGTCGTGCTGTGGAGAAAAAATTTTGAACAGTTGCAAAAACATATTCCTGAATAATATCCCAATAGGTATGATAGAATAAGCCATTTAATCCATCAGGTCCTGGGGCAGATGTAGCTCCTAATTGAAAGGGGCGTGCTTAACTTCTTCTCGAGTAATGTCTGCTGTTAGGGATGTGTTCATTTCTACTGTGACAATCTGAGAACATTGTGATAGGATAGGTTGAAAATCTCGATGACCACACGAGGTGTAAAGCCTGTTAAAAAATGAATGAGTGATATGCTTTAACTGATCAATGTCTCGGATCCACTCGTCATTATCATTCTTCAATATGCTGATGCGATTTCTTTTCCTTCGTTGAACTGTGGTTGCATGAAAGAAGCGAGTGTTTCTGTCTCCCCATTACATCCATTTAATACAAGACGCATTCCCCAATATTGTTCTTCCTATGACCAGCATTTCTGAATATGATCTTTCAAAGCTCGAACCTGATGTGCATCATAATTACCTGCAAGTTGATTAGTATATTGCTGAAGTTGTTGCTGAAGAAGAGCAATTTGAGTATGGTTTGCAGAAAAGGTTGATTTGCTCCACTTTGTTAGAGCCCTGGTTGTCGCCCGAATCTTATGGGATATGGAAGATCTATTGAGAGATAGAGCAGACCAGGCATCCTCTACCACACGTCTACAATCCTCATGCTCAAGCTAGAAAGATTCAAAGGTAAAACCTCTTGCTCCCCTCCCTGATTTTATATGAGTAGACAAAATAAGAGGACTGTGGTCTGACCCTATGGCAGGGAAAGCCACAACCTCTGCTTCTAGATATGTTAAACGCCAGTCAATAGTGCATAGGGCTCAGTCAAGTCTCTCTTTAACCAACTCCTGTCCACTTCGATTATTGCTCCAAGTATAGGTGCATTGATATAAGGGTACTTTGGTTACTGTAAAATGGTTACATATATTAGAGATAGATATAGATAACAATATATTAAGAGGACTCAACAACAAAAAATTCCAACGCTTGTCTTATTTTTCTAATTGATTATAGAAGAAAATATAAACTATTCTTCAAACATAGGTAATTTCTTTTATTGTCGATGAACATAGGTGATTGGACTACATGGAAAGATAGTTAGAAACCTTGGATATCTAACTAGGTGTTTAAATGATTTAAATCATCATTTATAACCAAAAAAAAACTACTAAAAGGACTTAATAATCTTATCAAATCATGGTGATAAAAAGATCGAATTAATGTTCGCTAGCATTCTTAATTAAGTTACAATCTTTAATGCAAAGATCATTCACTTAATAGTCAAATAAATACCATAAATAGATTGCCATTTGCCAGGTTCAAATTCAATTTGCATTTGAATCCCAACGAACCAATTGAAATTTGGGAGTGTCATCCTTAGTTTTGTTGGAAGTTGCTAAACAGAACATGGAAATGGGAAATAAATACCCTCTCCGAGTATTTAGCCTGAACAATTGAAGCGACCGGATTGGCACCACAAAAATTGCGCTTGTGCTCCTTATTGTGCCAAGACACTGGGGGTACAGATGTGTGCATGCTGCACGTAGTCATAATTTTTCTGAGAGACCTTTCTAGCCTTTCTTTACATTGGCCCGGCATTGAAATATAACTTTTCTTTGCATGGTAATTATACCAGTGTCACAATAATTGAGAATGGACCAATTTGGTATTTTATTCACCTTCAGTGATATGATAAAATTGCATAAGTGCATGAACTGAGGGTCCATCTGAATCAATTTTTATTTTGGACTTCTTTCAAATCTAAATCTTGCTTTACATGCATTTGACTTTATTTCTAACTCAAAACATTTGCAATATGCAACAGTTGACATAGTAGATTCCCATGCAAACTTGTCATAATTTTTTGAAACTTGAGTAATATTTTTCAATTTTATCCCAAATCCACTAAGAAGGGTTGAAGAATTAGCCGGACCAATCTAACGAGCCTTGGTTTAGTCTCATCTAATCAAAGCTCTCTAAGATATCCTAATGTTGCCGGAAGAACCTTGAATCTTGTTGCTCATCCCAAGTCATTTTTGCACAGCACAACTCCCATGCAGGTAAAACCGCACAAATCCCTAACAAGGGCATTTATTAGTAAATTTAGAACAGACTTGTAATTTTTTTCCCTTTACGAACATCACCTCTGTTCTTTGCACATTATCACAAACATCTGCATAATACCATAATAAATATTATACTAGGGACAGTTTGGAAATAATCAAAATCACTTAAAGATGTTTCTCCAATATCTAAACCATCCTTTTTTTGTCTTCATATTGTGAGTGAGTGGAGACCATAAAAATGCAAAACTATATGGCATTGATCAAATATACTTTCCTAAGTTTTTAGGTTAATAATACGTAAATGCATTTGAATGTGCACGACATTAAATAAGAATGATCGAATTAAAGTATTTTCTTGTATTGTAATGAAGTTTTGGCCTGAGTAATCGAAAGATGTTTGCATGTGAAAAACAGGATATGGCTATGGAAAAGGGTAGAAAGTTTTCCCTAACAAAGAAAGGAGATCGGAGTGCACATACAAATTGACTTCATCTTCAACAAGTTCTGTGAGGATTGCTCATGAAGAGAACACTTCAAATTAGGCGAGATAACGGAAGAGGGAAGAAAGTGGAAAAAACAGAAAAGATGACTACAATATTTTTCAATTCGCTATAGTGAATTTTTCTTTTTCTAACAAGGAACTTTTTATGGCCAATAATGTTTTAACTAAAATTACCGCTTATATTTTATATTTAAAATAGTCTATATGATTTAATGACTTTATTAATGAAGAGATTAAACTGACATATCTTATTTTACGTACACTTTTTGATATTTATGTTGTCTTACAAGCTATTTTCAACTTGACCATTGTAAGCACAGATGATACTGAAGAATTAAATTATAACAAATTCAACACAAATACCACAATAAATACTTTAGTATTATATTATCAAGGCCATGTATATGTTAATATAAGTCATTCATATTCTTAACGTGGATACTGAAAGAGATTGAAAACATTAAATAAAACTCAAGTTATTTAAAATAGGAATCCCATTATATTTGCTCTTAAGGAAAATATTGTACGGTTAACGTTCACTTATACAATATGTACGGGCTTTCTATGGTATTTTATTTGTAAAAGCTTGAAAATGAAACTACCTTTAAGATTTTCTGTATTCAATAGAAAGATTTAAATCTTAAAACATCAAATCCGAGAGGGCAGTGTATCTTGCTAGCCACGACAAACGAATATTCATTCAAGATAAAGAAAATAAGCTATAAGATTCGTAAAACAAATTCGTTGAAAGAGACTGAATCCCTGTAGATCGTCTTTCCTATATAGGACCTCCCTCATGTTACGAGTGATAAACTCATCAGGAAGTTGCTCACCAGGCAAATCTATCATTCAACCTACGATGGCGAGTTGGGAAGAACTCCCGCAAGAGATCCTAGAACTCATCGCTGGACGGCCAGCCATAGAAGACTTTTTAGCTTTTCGAGGGGTGTGCACCTCATGGCGGTCTGCTGCCGTCAGGAACACGTACAACGCGAAGTCGAAAGCCCCGTGGCTCATGATTTATGTGGGCAACGGAGTAGCCGAGTTCTTCAGCACCTCTAGACGGAGAACTCACCAAGTGCGGTTGCCAGGATCTCGACCCCAGGCCGTGAATCCACCACGATGGATACTCGTGTCGACGTGGGGCTTCGACCAACGCGTGTCGAGGTGGGGGTATCAGTACTGCATCTTCAATCCGCTCTCGCGGGTCCGCAACGAACTTCCCGCCTTGACGAAGCTTCGCCACAAGTCGCGTCTCCGTCCGCTAAAGAGGCACCGGGGCAGCGGCTCCATTAGAATCCACAGGATCGCGTTGTCCTCGAGCCCTTCTTCGTCCGGAGACTACACCGTCATGGTCACTCTCTGTCGGGATCTTCGATCGTTAGGGTATGCCCTGCACAGATCAGGAGAAGATGCGTGGACGGGAGTGAGCCCGGCCGCGAACCTGCCTCGGTCCACCTTCCTTCAACTGATTCATTACGACGGGCAATTCGTGGCCTTGGATTCGCGTGGCCGAATCATGACCCTCGACGAGAGAGAGTGCCGAATGCAATTGCGACTCTTTCTTGGGCACAATTTCTCGGGTTATCCCTATCTCGTGGAATGTTCAGGCACATTGCTGGTGGTTTGGAAGATATGGGACCAAGAGGATGGAACCGTGGAAAGCATCCGAGTTTTTGTAGTGGATTTGGAGGAGGGAGCTCAGGAAGAGGTCTTAAATTTGGGGAACGCGGCTCTCTTCTTGAATGGCAACTCTGCGATCTCGGCGGAGTTCAATTCCGAGAGTTGCCTTCCCTGGATCAAGCCAAACCGTATCTATTTCCCTGACAAAGATAAGAAGATGCACTATTACTCCATGGAAGATGAAAAAGTCGAGATATGCTCCGATGCACCTAGAGTTTACTTCCATAGAGCCATGTGGATCCAACCAGATTTTTGAACTTTCTTGATATGATTTTTTTTTCTCCTCCTCAATATGAAGATTTTGATGTCAAAGCCAGGTGGAAAGGAGCTTGTCCAGTTTGGGAAGGAGTTTCGATTGATAAAAAGAAGAATCTACTTCAGAGCTGATGCAGTATTCACAGATAAAAGTCTTCGAGTGGGGCTTTCTCCACCTTTGATCACAAAGGCCCTTCAAGTGTGATCCATGCAATCATTATTTAGGGACACTTCTCGGTGTATGTGGTAACCATCTATTTAGCTTTTAATTTTTAATTGACAAGTTTCTTTGCACGGCATGGATTTGGATGTTTTTGGGAGGAGATTACAAATATAAATTTCAAAATAAAGGATATATGCCCGGTAATACCAAAGTGGGAGATTTGTTGGGAAATCGCCTAGATTTATTGCTCGGTGTTTTAATTGATTTTAATCGCCATTCTTAATTTAGAGAGGAATCTACTAAAAGGATCTAATTACTTTCCGAATTCAATTGGGTATTGAGAGTGTTATCCCCCGGGATTGTTGGAAGTCGCTAAACACAAGATAGAAAAGTACCTAAGTTGGAAGTTGTAGACTTGATTTGTTTAGAGAAAGTTATTTTACCAAAGAAACGTGCATTATTTTCCGCGTGAGAAAATAAGTTGGTCAAATGATTTCCGTTAACCAGTGAACCCAAATTTAAAAAATAGGGAAAACAACTTCCTATTTAATATAGTGGAAGTCGGTGACTATCTCAGGCCCCGGAGAAATGTTCGCTGCACCGGCAATGGAAGCTCCACCATCACATTTTTCACCCAACAAGAAAAAACTCCCACCCGGCCCTGGTAGATCTTATTGGAGCGCGCGCGCGCGCGCGCGCGAGAGAGAGAGAGAGAGAGAGAGAGAGAGAGAGAGAGTTAGTTAGTTAGTTTTGTCATGATTATTAGGAGTTAACCTAAGGACTAACTCAAGGACCAATCCACACAAAATTGGCCTTCAATTTTTTAGACCGAGGCCTAACCCTGTTGAGCTTGAAATTGAGGACTGGACCGACCCATAAATCTCGTCCAGTTCTAAGATTAATCCAAGACCAACCGATTCTTTTATTTGTTTCATTTTTTGTATCCATTGTAAAGACAAATGTATTCTTTAAAATAATATATCAATCAACAATGCCACATTAAGCAACTAATACAATCAAATGGAAATTTAAGATATAGCAACATTGAAAATCTCCACTTGCCAAAAACAATGAACCACATAAGATGAATATGTGAAATAAAATTAAACAATCAAATGTTCAAAATGCAAAATATAAATCATGAATTACACACACACACATATATATATTATGTGCACAAAGCTGGTCGAAGTTGAACAAGCTATAAATAGATTGAAAAAGGTGGAGACGTTGGACACTTTAAGTTACATACTAGGGTTTGGAATACATACATACATACATACATACATATGTATGTATGTATGTATGTATGTATGTATGTATGTATGTATGTATGTATGTATATAAAAGACCGGTCTAGGTTAGATCTACCCCTTAAGCCTCAAATCAAGGATCAATCTGCATAATGCAAGTTTTTAGGCCTCAAGACCAGGGAATCGGATCAAGACTAGCTAGATTGGGCCAGTCCAAGGTCAATCCTGGACTGATGCCCAACTTTAATGATTATGGGTAAGTGCTTAAACATAGCGCCCATTGAAACACGGTACAAACTTATTATCGCACCATTTAACGTCGGTCGGTGCAAAGCTCTTGATACACACTTGTGAAGGTCCGGGATAATTCACATGGACTAGACGGAGACTTCAAAAAGGGTACTCGAGGGGTGACCTTCCCGGATCGATGTGTTTGCTAAATCGCCATTAAATCAATTGCAAGGCCGAATTTTCCCAGTTGTCTGGTTAAAGGGAAAGGCTGTGAAAGAGGTTGCTTATTTGTAGATGACCCTGTTCTATAGACGAATATATGTGTTACATAAGAGTTCTCCTTACCCAATTAATTATCCAACGTCGTGCTAATTTTCTATATGTATTCCCACGAAGGAGGTCCGCGCAGGTGATATCAGCTTAATTATATTATCTATTCAGACGGACGTACATGTTTTTCTTCTTTTTTTTTTGGCTCATAAGGACGTACATGTTTGGGAGGCGTTTCTTTGCACATGTCGCCAAGCAGAATCACAGCTCATTACGTATCCAAGTGATTTTAGAAAACAAACATATAAGATGAGACCAGCACAGGTTTCTGCGCACTGCAGCGATTATGGTATTGCGTGCTAAGTGCAATTATTGCTGGATGAATTTAGAGTCAATGAAATATAGGGCTGTAGAGTGTAGATAGCATACTTTTACTTCAAAGTTTTAGATATCTAGTTCGCTTGATATTTGGTTTTAAAATTAAAAAATGTTGCTAAAACATTTACTCATTTTCGCTATTGATCAACCAAATTGTTCGTCATGCACAGTGGCGCTAATAGATTCATGTGTGCACGTGCACATGCAAGATTGTCAATTTAGATGCAACAAGCAAAGTTGAATAGAAGATGACATGACATGGAAATATTCACATGTGACATGATGTGGGAAACTCAAGCATAAACACAAAGTGAAAATGACGTTATAATTGCTTCCTTAAGTTCTTGACCACGCATGTTTCGTTTACCGATAAAAGTTAAAAGTCAAAATAGAGAAGGAAACGATGAACTTTCCTAAGGTGGTTAAATACCCATGAATATGTTTTAGATGATCCCGTAAGTCGTTAAACTGAGATAAGTCCAAATCTCAAATTTATGAATCGAGAATTGAATTGAATAATAAGATTGGATAAGGTTCCTAAAATTAGTATTTTGTGTCATGGGACACTTGTAAATTTTATCAATAATCTTATAAGATATAAAAATTTTAGTGGGAATTATAATCTTGGAAAAAGAAATCTTAATTTCACGTGCATCAGATGATTGCTGTGTATAAGAAAATATGATTTCTGATTGTTATGTTGAAAGAAAGATTCCATCCAAATATAATCACAAAATCCGTATATGTCATTTCATGTTTCGTTGCATTATATAGTGCAAAAGTTATTTTTAAATTTCTGTAACAATCCAAACACAATGCATATCCATAAATATGAAAAAGTTACCATTTTAGATAAGTAACATAAAGAAACTTAATCGCTTCAGTCAACAGATACATATCGCATTGTGGATTGGTTAGTATACTGGAAAGATTCGCTTGCGATTCTGGAAATAAGTGATTCGGCTAAAAGATGCCGCTAGCGTTTCGAATCATATCAAATCTTACAATGCTAATACATACTAGAGGTGTCAAACGGGTGTGTCGGGTCGGGTTTGGGTTGGATTATTAATAAGTCGACCCAAATTGACCTATTAACCCATTTATAACCCATTTAAGCCTAATATAAATTTTTCAACCCATACCCAACCCACACCCGACCCGACTTATATTAATAAAATATTTTCATATTTAACCAAATTTAGGAAACCTTATTTTTATGTTTTTTTTAAAGATTATATTACTAAAAAACTTCCAAGCTTATTTATATATATATATATATATATATATATATATATAATTTTTTTAAATGGTATTGCTAAAATAGTTTTATACAACACAAATTTAATGGACAATTTTTATCATTTTTAAAATAACTATTTTAAAAAATCGAATTTTAATTATTTTTAATTTTTAAAAAATTATTTTAATTATTTTTTAATTTTTCAAATATGTTTTTCTTTTTTTTTTTCTTTTTGGTTATTCTTCTTCTTTGGCTGGCCGCCAGCCACGATGATGACCAATGGCTGGCCACAAGTGAGCCTCAAGCTCGCCCAATGCCAACGAGCTCAAGGCTCACCGAGATCGGCGAGGCTTGAGCCTCGCCCGACGCCGACAAGCTCAAGTCTCGCCAAGTCGGTGAGCCCTCCGCCTCGCTAGATCCGGCAAGCTTGAGGCTCACCGATGTCGAGTGAACTCGAGCTCACCCCTCACCGAACGTCGATGAGGCCTCCGTATTGCCGGTTTTGGCGAGCTCAAGGCTCGCCGGTGTCGGGCAAGCTCGAGCTTGCCCCTCATCGGATCTAGCGAGGCTTGTCGACATCGGCGAGCTTGAGCTCTCAGCTTGTTGGATCTGGTGAGGCTCAAAACTTGCCTGACGCCGACGAGTTCAAGTCTCACCAGATCGGTGAGGTTCAAGCCTCGTCAAGCGTCGGCAAGGCCTTCGCCTCGCCCGGATCGGCGAGCTCGAGGCTTGCTTGGCCGATTGCTGGCCATTACCGTGCGCGACCAGAGGAAGAAGAAATGCAAAAAAAAAAAAAAAAAAGGAAGAAAGAAAAGAAAAGAAAATTATAATTAAAAATAATTATAATTTCAGTATTTATAAATATATATATATATATATATATATATATATATATATATATATATATATTGTAAAGTTAAAAGAGAGAAGAGAGAGTCTCTCTCTTAAAACCCACTTAAAATCCACCTATCAAAGTAAATCCATTTAACTATTTTTTGTCAAAAACAAGTGACCTATATATGACCCATTTATGATTTACATGGGTCATATATGGGTCTAAGACCTATTTTGACACCTTTAATACATACGGATGATCCCTCATAATAGATTAATCAACAGAGTCATACGTTGGCCTAAGTTGGAGGACAAGAAAATGCTTGTCGGAAGTGAAACTTTGTTTCTCTTTGGACTTTTATAGGCTACGCGGGCTCTATGATCTTGTCCCCTTTTTCATTTAAATACAAGCCATTTTTATCATTGTTGACAATAATTAGTTAAAATTCCTATATTTACAGTTTTCCATTAGTTGTAATGGAGATGGCTTGTGTAAAAAAAGAGCCCCACAGATTGTGTACTAAACCTTTCTTTGCATAATATGCATTAGTCAAGCATTTACGCACATATTTAGATATCATCTAGCACTTCTTCGATACATGATAGATAGAATTTTAAAGTAGAAGAAACGGCTTACTAAAATGAGTATTTTATTTTTTGTCCTACTATAATTCTCAACTTACTCTTAGATTTTTGTTATGACTTTTTGTAGAGCGTAAAAGTCGAACCCCACATGTGAAACTAAACATTCTCACCCCCAACCCCCTAAGATGGTGGGAATCAAACTCTTCACCTCCTTCTTCCAACGTGAAAAAGGTGCCCATTAGAACAACCTTCGGCGGTTACTAAAAAGAATATTCGAATGGTTATCTTTGAGCTAAAGTTTTTTCTTCTTTTTTACAAAAAATAAAAAAAAAAAATAAAAAATAAAAATAAAAGATTTACTAAACAACCCATTAATAGACGATGGGAATAAAACACCTAGTAAGTGTTGACAAATCCTAGGAATGTATTTGGTTTGAGTTTTTAGTTAACTACCATTACAAAGAGCTTGTTTGTTTTTGCATTAAACATACGTACAAAATACTTTTCTGTGTTTCCTTCAAAATTCTAAAAGTATTCAAAATTTAAAAATTATCCAAAATTTGAAAAAGAAAAAAAAGATTACGAAAATATCATATCTGACATTACATGTCAAGATATATATGTCATCAAAATTTCAAATGTTCAGGGTAGAAAAAAAGTTGAAGTTGGGGCAACGCCGCTTGTAAAGCTCTTTTCGTCAAGTGTGCAATCATGACAGGATTTGAGAAAGAAGCTCCGGCTAACTCTGTACCAGCTTAGGGGAGAAGTATTCTTCGGAATGCCTGGGCATAAGGGGCATGTAGGCGGTGAATCAGGTTGAAAGTAAAATTCGCTAAAAGGTGGTAGAATGCACTCAAAATCAATTCACTTGAGTGAGACATTCGTGTGTTGGGGTGAAATCCAGAGATCTACGAAGGCGCTGTAAGATTTCAGTGAAGGACAAATGTCAAAAGTAAAAGTCAATATAAAGAAGCTCAAAAACTTATTCTCATTTCAAATAACTACGTCAGGCTTAAGGTACATATGAACATCCTCTACGAAGTGGTTTGTTTCTACCCAATATTACTGGAAAAGTTGATTCTAGACCATTACAAATGATAGGTTTCATGGGGGCGACTCATTGAGCTCGATCAAATCTGACCATCTAGATTTGATTGGTGCATGATTGAGATATAATTAGATAATTTTAATTATTTTAATGAACAAATAGCATAAATCAGCATCACCGGGGTCAAGTTGACCTAGCACCAACAATAAAATAAAGATATGGCATTTTGAAGTTGACTAACCGATTGACAAGAGTATTATTCACTGCACTTTTCTAGGAAATTCGATAGACATAGTTAAGTTTCTCCAGTTAATTATTATCAGTTATAGTAATAATATTCTTGTGTGTTCACACCACGAAAGTTTGCACTAGTGATATCAGCTTATGATTAAATTGTTCATCGATCGCCATATAGCACAATAAATTTTTAAGAGGCTTCTCTTTTAATATATTATCAAGAAGAAACATATGAGCAAAGCAAAAATTTATTCGTGATTGCAGTGATTAATGAGTTCTCTATCTTGGTGCCGATCAAGTTTAATTATTTTTTAGGAGAAAGATGTTAGTCATTACATTATACATGCAAATCACACAAAGTGATAGGTAGATATAACTGAATCCCTATCATGCTCAATTTATGAGAGAGAGGTAGATATAAATTTAGGTTAACAAATAATTTTCTAAGATGGGGGATTTTTTTTGTGAATTTAGTTGAATTTTTGAACGACATATATTTTGATTGATTTTTCAAAAGATAAATATTATTTCTCTTTGATTCATGCAATGCATGGACATCTGTTTAATATACAGGATATGGGGTCACTAACCAGTGGTTCATCATGCATAAGCTCAGGCAGACCGGACCAACGAATTAATATTGATATGGCCCGTGGGGCATTTCATGCGCTCGAGATTAATCTTAATAAGACGGGCTTCCTTTATATCTAAGACATATGTTCTCGCATCTAGACCGGGCCATGTGATTGTCTCCCAGCCTCTTTTCCCCACAACTACTACTTCAATCTGATTGCCACAATCATGCGTCCCAAGTCACGGGGTCTCATCAAGGAGACGTGGATAATAGGAACATAGGCAATTTAGTAGGCAGTTAAAGTCGGACAGGAAAAACGAAAGTTTGACTTTTCTCATTCCTGATCTCACATGATTCCTTCGGAATTTAAAAAGATTGAACAACATAAAAAAATTCATAGATTGTCAAATTGATACGTTCCAATACGTCATGTTCAACATGCTTATAAGAATCTATCACATCATTTATTAATAAGTTAATATTATCAAAATTTCCAAATTAATACGTTTATACCATATTTACCTTAAATTATTTTTTATGTCACAAAAAATCTCAAATCAGTACACTGTGCTATGTATATCCCAAACTAATTTTCGTGAAAAAAACACACCCATAGATAAAGTCGCTTCTACGGACCCAAAATGCAAACATGTGCAACATAATGTCAGTCAATGCAAAAGGTCAATAAGAATCGAGATTTGATTTCATTAGAATTTTCGGAGCTAGCATTGATCAAACATTGAAAGAGACAAAAGTACTTTATACGAGCTTATCTCCCTTAAAAAATCTTTTCACAATTATTCTTAAAGTCTCGCAACTTCAATCGAGCTAATTGAAATCAATGTTTCAGTTGTTTATCTATATAATAACCAGATTTAAAAAATAGGGTATAAGACAACACCAATATTAAAAGTACAATAAGTAGTGTTAAATTCAATCTCTTCTTTAATTAATCAATTATTTTTCTTTATTATATTTTGTATATTTGGCTATGAAGTTCCACGAATGCCATTTGTTAAAAGAATCACCTTAATGAATTGATTCAATTGAAGAATAGTGTGGTTTCTATTTTGAGCTGAGAATCTCTTACTTTGTTATCATGTGAGATTTTATGAGATCATTGTCAATTATTAAAAAAACTTAAACTATTAAATGAAATCATACTATAATATTTATATATTTAAGCATACATATCGAATAAATGTGGAAGATGCACATATTTGTGCTCCTACTATTGGCTCTAGAAAGATATGCAATTGCAGTGTATCAACTCTAAATTTTAAAGGAGGAAGATAACGCACTTATTACTTGATCAGTCCCTTGGTTTTGCTAGGATTATAGTAATTATTTGCAAATGAAATTGTTAAATAAGAAAAGAAAGAGTCTAACTCGTTATTTCCACACTTGGAACGCTTCATTCATTGGACGAGAAAAAATGGTGCTGTTGGCGGACATAATAATGCTTCCTTTCCTTTTTGGGGTGGGCGGGACAATGATTGGTTGGTCTTGGTGGCGCGGTTGAGCTGTTCCTGTTCCTGTATGAACTGCGTAAAATTCTACGGCCCATTTCAAGTATTTTTTTTTTTTTTTGGTAAGGTATTATAGCTTTGGACAAATATACAAGACCGGCTCCAAAGCTTACACTCTCAAGGCGCTACGCATAGAGAGTGTTAGGGAGCCAAAACAAAAAGATTACAATGAAGAGAAAGAGACAAGCACAAGCAAGAAGCAAAGACCAACCGGTCACAAGCGAAAAGAGAACGCTAAACAAAACCTCAGCCGCCTAAGGAGAAGGCCGAGGGCCGGACACCCAAGGAGGGTAGGAGAAAAGATCGCACAGCTTGGTCTTCATCCGGATCTACGCATTCTCCTCACAATCAACAAAGATGGAAGGGTCGAAGCCCCTGTTTCTCTCAAGCCTTCTATTTCTTGGGGTATTTGGGACATTAGAGAAGGTGAGAGCTTTGTCCTTGACCATCTTGATAATGTGATTTTTCATTGCAGCAAGAACCACCGCTTCATCGCGGAATATGATAGTATTCATCTTCTTACAAATTAAGTAGCACATGGCAGCAAAAGAGTAATGAGCTAAGTTGTGAAAGAAATCATTGCCCTTTAGGAAGGAGGTAGCCCATAGGAAATTCTCCTTCCATGGCCTAGGGCACCAAGGAAGGTTGCAACAAGTAGCCCAAAAATAAGCAATGGAAGCCGATATGTGGCAATCAAAAAACATGTGATCTATAGAGTCGGGAACTTCATTGCAGAAGGCACAAGTGGCATAATCAATTCTACCATAGGAAATGAGAAGTTCCTGGGTAGGCAAACGGTTTCTAGCAATCAACTAGAGATTGAATTGGAACCTGGGGGTGATGACGTTGTTCCAAATAAGCAAAGCCCAGGGCATTACGTTTCTTTTGGTCCTAAAGTGGTCCTAGGCAGATCCTACCAAAAAGGATCTGGACGGATGCCAACGCTAGGAAAACCGGTCCAGAGCTTGGGAGAGCGTTGGGATGGAGAGACCCCAACTCTCCATAATACTACAAACTGAAAGGCCCATAGGCGAAAGGAGATCAGCCACCACTGCATGCTTGGGTAGACCAGAACACTGAATAACAAGATCTGGCATAATAATATTAAGAAGGCCTTTTGGATGCCAATGATCAAACCATAATGAAGTGGAGTGTCCATTTCCAATCTTCCAAAGGAAGGAAAGCCGAGAGTCACTTCTCAATTGCAAAATTTTCTTCCAAGCCTAAGAGCATATTTTAGGAGATGAAGCTTTCCAAAAGTTGTTCATCTTTAAAAATTTGGAATGAATCCAACGGCACCAAAGGGATTCTTTATTTGTGAACAGAATCCAAATGTGTTTCATCATGGACGCCTTGTTGCAATCTCTCAATTTACGAATACCAAGTCCCCATTCTTTTTTTGGTAGGCATATATCATCCCACAACACTTTCGCCCCCCCTTACCGAGGGCGGATCCTTTCCGAAGAAATTGCCTCAAAATCTTTTCAATGCTATTGAGAACCGAAACCAGCAATGTAAAAACACTCGACCAGAAGGTTTGGATAGAGTGCAAGACTAACCTGATTAACTGCAACCTTCTAGCAAAAGAGAGGAAATGATGAGCCCAAGATTGGGCTCTAGCTGTAATCCGATTAATAAGGGTGATGCAGTCAACTTTCCCAAGCCTGGAGGATATGATAGGCACTCCCAGATAGCGTATCGGCAGTTTACCTTCTTGAAACCCAAAGGCTAAGGATATGTAGTTGCGAAGAGACGGAGGACCACCCGAGAGAAAAATTTCGCTCTTGTTTTTGTTTGGAATCAAGCCACTCCATGAAGAGAACAAGTCCAAGCCTTTCTTCAGCAAGGTAATGGACACCCAATCAACCTGACTAAAAAGAAAGACATCATCGGCGAAGAAAAGGTGAGATAGCTTGATCGCTTTGCACCGCCAAAAGTATTTGAGTTCCTTGTGGGAGGTGTGAGCAATCAAAATTCCTGAGAATACCTCCATCACTAGGTTAAAAAGATAATGGGACATCGGGTCGCCTTGTCGTAGGCCCCGGCCACCAGGAAAGAACCCATGAAATTCTCCATTGATTGATAATGAGTATTTTGGTGTCCGAACGCATATCATGATCAATCGGATCAGGAAATCAGGAAAGTCAAAGGCTACTAGAGTTAGCTGAAGGAAATCCAAATCAACCGTGTCATAGGCCTTTTGAAAATCAACTTTCAGAGCACATTTAGGGAGGTATGGGTCAAGATGAAATCCAGCAAAGACTTCCTGAGCTATCAATATATTATCCTTTATCCTCATACACTTAATAAAAGCATTCTGAGATGGATCAACCACTTCGTTCAAGACAGTAGCAAGGTGATTAGCCAAGATCTTAGTAATGACCTTGTATATAGTATTACAACAAGCAATGGGTCTAAAATCAGAGACCGCACAGGCATTAGGCACTTTAGGTATCAAGGCGAGGATAGTATTGTTTACCTCTCTTAAGAGACGACCCAAAGTGAAGAATTCCTTGACCACCTCTATGATAGAAGGGCCAACAATCTCCCAATGATTCTTAAATAATTCCACCGTGAAACCATCAGGGCCTAGAGCTTTGCCTCTAGGGAGAGAGAAAATTGTATCCCGAATTTTCGAATCAAGAACCAGGCTAGAAAGAGAACTAACCTGGTTCGTAGATAAAAGTCTTCGAACGAACTCTTTAACCTCTTGTAATGAAGGCTTGGATAGGGACGAATGAGGAGCAAGCAAGTCCTCAAAGTAAGAGACAAAAACCTGGGGGACCGTATTTGTGTCAGTGATCAACTCACCCGATGTATTTTTAACCGAGAGGATTCTATTTCTGAGTTGCCTTTTTTTGACGGAAAGGTGAAAGAATTTAGTATTCTGATCACCTTCCTTAAGCCACCGAACTCTAGATTTTTTTCTAAAGAAAGATTCCTCATCTCGGTGCAGGTCTACAAAAATTCTATGGCTTGTCTTCTCAAGATCGGCCAACTCTGAGTTGTTCGGATCAAGTTGAAGGTCATTTTGCACAAGCCGAAGGGCTTCTCTAGCTTCCTCTATCCTTGAAGAAAAATTCGAAAAGGCTTCTCTATTTAGATGCTTCAGACTACCTTTGAGCACTTTCAGTTTGGAGACAAGCCTATACATAGAAAATCCAATAACCGGTGTCTCCGAAGCCTGTTGAACAATGGATGAAAAATTCGGATGGTCTGACCAATAATCAAAAAATTTGAAGGGTCTTCTCTCAAAAACCGGATTGAGGACTCTGACAACCATAGGAGAATGGTTTGAAATGCTCGGATTCAAGAATGATGCCTCCAAGAAAGAAAATTCAATGTTCCATTTGGAGTTAACCAATACCCAGTCGATTTTCCTCATCTTTCCTGTCAACCCAGAAGAAGTCGACCAAGTGAAATGAAGTTCAACATATCTAAGGTCCTCCAATTCAGATTGAGCTAAACAGTTAGCAAATTCATCAAAATAAGGAATCCAAGTGTTGGTGCCTCCAAACCGGTCAGAGGGATCCTTTATGGCATTGAAATCCCCAGCCACTAACCAAGCCGAATCCTGGAGAATAGTGCTCATATGTAGGAGATCATCCCAAAGAGGCCGACGACGGGAGAAGGTATGCTCCCCATAAACTACAGAGACACAACAACACTCGCTAGACAGGTTGATATTTAAACGACCATGAACAGCCTAGTCATTGACCACCAAGGTATCAAAACTAACGACATCGGGGTTCCAACCAACCCATATCCTACCCCGACTAGAGAAATCATAGTTTGCAACCCAATTCCAGCCATTTAGCAAAGACGATGACATTGAATCAAAGTCAGCTGCTGAGACTTTCGTCTCAATAAGGCCAACAAAGCATATATTATATTTGGAGACAAAACTCCTAACTTCGGCCCGCCTCAAGGGGTCATTGAGGCCTCTAATATTCCATATTCCCATATACATATATACAAGGAGGAGAGGGGTTACCTCTTTTTGGCAACCATTTTCTTGGTAGGAACCGGCAATGGAGCCAAGAAAGGAGGAGGGTTCGGGTAAAGCAATAACAGCTTATCTTGTATAGACTCGACTGGAGCACCCAAAGGAGAAGAAGTTGGGGATGGGCACCCAACTGATAAGAGATCCTCATCATCCGCGCCAACATGAGCACTGGATATTTCATCGGAACCATCCGGCAGCAACACAGGCGTGGTAGTAGATTTCAACCGAGCCAACAAGGAAGAACTTGCGTGGGATTTTGATGAAGCAAGAGAGCTTTCAACAAGCTTGCGGGGCACCTGGGGTGGGCCGGCTTGGGCTAAGTTGTCCAGTTTCAAGGAATGGCCATCTTCACTTGATGGGTCAAAGCTGAAGGAGGCAGCCACCTTGCTCCCTTGGCCTTTCTTCTTTTTGCCCTCGACCTGCTTCCAAGAGGGGTCCAAGGCAGAAGGAGGGATATTAGGAACCGACAGCGAGGCGGTCTCCCGGTCTTCGATAGGATCAACCAACACAGCAAGCGAAGAGAAAAGCTGTGGGTGAATAGCAGTCGAATCGGCAAGCTTGTCCGAAGCGATAGGGTCCACAGTAGCTGGCGCACGAATTGCAACAGGCCTATTGATATACAACGGGTTTTCTCTTATCTTTTCTGTGATCTGCACTGGCTGTGGATGAAGTGTCGGCTGAGAGTCAGGAACGGGAGAGGAGGATCCACCCCGAGGAGAAGGAGGGTTCGCTACACCAGCTCGGCGAGTGTTCTTGGCCGACTGTTGAGCAGGCGGATGATAGCAGTTATGGCCAAAAATGCCGCATTCAGCACAGGCCAAAGGTCTCCACTCATATTCGACTTCAACGACACATGTTTCACCATGGAGAACCACCTCCACGAACTCACATGGTTGCTAATTCGCTATGATCTCCACACACACTCTCGTAAAGGCAAGCATTTCCATTTGTTCCATGTTTAGATCAACACAAAAGGGCTTCCCAATAAAGCTTGCCACCTTGCTAATTGCCTGAGAGGACCAAAAAGCAATGGGAAGATTTTTGAGTTTAACCCACACCGGCACAGACATGAGGGGTGTTGTTTTCAAGCTCCAGGGTTGGCCTTCATTGCTGGAAAACAATATGCTGTTTCGAGACTGTGAAAGCCCTCCCTTCAAGGATCTTACGATGAAATTCTCTATCCGGGATGTGGAAGAAGAAAAGTCCTCTTCCATTAGCCATTACTTTGGCTAGATTCGCCCCCCAAGCCTTCTTGAAGGCTGCTTCAGTCACTTTGAATGGAATACGCTTGGCAATGTAAAAGCCAACAAGGCATTCCTTGAGTTTAGGGTCGGCGGCTTGAATGTCGTCTTCGGTCATCTCAACAATCGCTCTATTTCCAACATAAGTTGGAGGGAATAATTCCAAGTCATAGCCTTTGGAGGCCACGTTTGCCACCGCAACACTAGCCCAATTGTGCAAGTTGGAGTTCCTGGATATCGCCCGCTAAGGGCACTTGGATCCTGATCTTCCCCTACTCCTACCTCTCGGTACAGCAGGGGCTTGGTTTGAACGGGCATGGGCCAAGACATCAGTCAAGGCAGTAGGAGAATGATTAGTCCTTCCCATAGTTTCCTTCCCGGCACCACCACGGGAGGTTCTAGCAGCAAACTGATTCGAAGAGGGAGGCCTAACCCCGTCAAGAGCGGTTAAGGCCATTCGTCGAACACATAGCGTGCAATACTAGAAAAATCGAGAAAGGCCCATAAAGAGGCCGAAAGCTTCATGAAATTCAGGACCAGACGATAGCCCAAAGTGTGTTGCACACCAGAATCGGGCGCATTCCAAGCAAGGAAATCAAATTTCAGCCCAATCCAACCAAAGAGGCTTCCAAAATCGGAATAAAACCAGTAAAACCCAGCAAAAGACTGCAGTTCGACCAGCCCCCTAGGTCGAGGAAGATCTTGAATTGTAGAGCAGCTCTAGCGAAATCCTTCAATGGAAGTAGAGAGGGGGAAGAGAGGGATCTTCCCTCCAAAAATCATCCCATTCCGACGGCTAGAACTCCGAGAATTAGCATCACTTCGGGTTCTCAATGTCTTGGCTTTCTCTGTTCAGCGTGCTTTAACGCAATAGTTAATAAAACTAAAGTCCATTTCAAGTATTTTTTATTTGGATTAATGCCCTGAAAATTTCCAAACTGATACACCTACAACAAATTTACTCCAAACTAATTTTTTAATCACAAAAAACTCTAAATTGATACACATTTGACAAATTTACCTCAAACTGATATAATTGTGATAAATTTACCTTATGTTAGTTTCCGTCAAATTTTATTATTAAATTGCTAAGTTAAATGACACATGACAATGGATCGGTGCACGATTTGAGATTTACTTTCCATTTGTCATAATTATACAATTTTTGTAATTTTTTTGTGATATTAATACAATTTAATGGAGAGTATATTTGTCACAAATATACAAGTTTAGGATTTTTTACGGTTGAATAAATTAGTTTAAGGTAAATTTGTCACAAGTATACCAGTTTGAGATTTTTTTTTATGATCGGTTGAGGTAAATTTATCATAGGTGTACCAGTTTGGGGTTTTTCATAGTGAAAAAATTAGTTTTTGGTAAATTTGTCAAATGTGTACTAGTTTAGAGTTTTTCAAAATATCAATCCTTTTTATTTAAAGAAAATATGACTAGTAATTTACTTGTCAGGTAATTAATTAGCAAGTTATCAACCCTGTAATATTATTATCGATTTTATATAAATTAATATTTTTTTTAATTTTTATAAGCGTGATCCGTAAGTTGCCAACAATTTAATGGATTTACCGAGGTAAAAATTAATCAATAGTGTACCAACTTCTAAATTTTACAAGTATGGCTAATAAATTTCTCGCACTATCGTAAATTTGCAAATGTTAAATTAAATAGTAAGATAGATATATCTGTCAAACTTCTCGAGTGTCCTTAGAATGTTAACAACATTTTAATAAATTTACGAACGTCAAACATAGTTTTGTTGAAGTGGTTGGACTTGTAATTTTACAGTAAAGGAATGGTGTCTCTGGTCTTTTTATGGCAGCGTTGGGACTTAAAAAGAAGTCCTAGAAAAAAAAATTGACGGTCACGGCAAAATATATAAGAAGAGAGAAGCGGACCCGAAGAAGAGAGAAAACATCGACTGAAAGGAGGCCGAGAAGAAATCCGGAAGAAAAACACGGAAAAGAGAAGTTTGTGGAAGTGACTTTTGTGCTGGAAATTTGTTGATAGTAAGTGAACTTGTTCTTGCGTTTAAATATTATTAGTTGCTAAATGCATTTATACTAAGTAGTTTTTGTGGAAGTATTTTGATTAAAATGGTCGTCCAAATTGAGCTCAAACTGTTTTTGACGATTCTTTTCCATATATATTCGTAATCTTGAAGATTTTGATTGGATCGGGTTCAAAATGTCCTCGGAAAAGCACGTCGCCGTCCTTATGTTTCCATTCACTGGCCACGCTCTGCCTCTCGCCAACCTCGTCCGTAAGTTAGCGGAAACTGTCACGGACGTCCATTTCTCCTTCTTGAGCACGGCCATGTCCAACCGCGATCTCTTCCCCCTTCATCGAGAGCTGAGCTGCCGCCCAACATCATGGTCTATGACATCAGCAATGGATTGCTGGCTGGTCATCACGGAGCGACGATGGAGGAACTGGCAGAGCAAATGAAAATGTTCCTCAAACAAGCTCCAAAGAGTTTTCGAGCTGCCATCGATGCCGCAGAGAGAGATGCAAGGAAGAAGGTGAGTTGTCTGTTTAGTGATGCTTTTTCACTTCCCGCAGGCGAAATCGCCAAGGAAATGCACGTTCCATGGGTGACGTTCTGGGTCCCGTCTCCATGCTTTCTGTCCGCTTACATCCACGCCGAGGTCCTCCGTCAGCTCTGGCTTGGAAACTCCTGCGCTGGCATGGCGGTGGCAGAGGCCGACGACAAGGCCCTGGATATGGTTCGAGGGTTATCATTGTTTCACATTTCAGATATCCCAGCCCATATTCTCCAAGACCCGACTACGTTGCCAGAGCCAAACTTTTCCCACCAGTTGGTGCGCATGCTGCCATGTGCCACGGCCGTCATCATGAACTCCTTCGTCGAAGCGAATCCGGCACCTCTAATAGCAGACCTCAAGTCCAAGTTCAAGATGCTCCTCCATGTAGGGTGCCCGACGGTGTCTTTCTCACCGCTACCGGTGATAACAAGCTCAGACTCAGACCCTACCGGTTGCTTAACGTGGCTAGACACCAAAGACCATCGGACCGTGGTATATGTGTGCTTTGGGACGGTAGCTGTACTGTCACCTACTGAGCTATCCGCTCTTGCCGAGGCCCTCGAATCCACCGGGACCCCATTCCTATGGTCTATCAAGGAGCACATGATGGTCCACTTGCCCGAAGGGTTCTTGGAGAGGACGGGGCAGCGTGGGAAGGTAGTGTCGTGGGCCCCGCAGAGCCAGGTGTTGAGCCACCCGGCATGCGGGGCGTACGTGACACACGGTGGGTACAACTCGGTGTTTGAGAGCGTGGCGGGGGCGTGCCGATGATATGCAGGCCGTTTTGGACGGACAACATGATGAACGGAAGGTTGGTGAAGGAATGGTGGAAAATTGGAGTGGGAGTGGAGGGAGGGACCATTACAAAGAGTGGGATGGTGAAGGCATTGGAGGTGGTGTTGAGAAGTGAGGACGGGAAGGAGATGAGGAAGAAGGCTGGTGAGCTTAGAGAGAGATTGGTGGATGCTTCCGGACCTGGAGGAAGTGTTCAAGCTGATTTCATGACTCTTGTGGAGTTGATTTCTACTTAATGACATGTTTCATTTCTATTTCGCTTTGTATGCTTTGTGGGGATGTGTGATCCTTTGTTGGAGACACCGGTCTGCATAAAGGATGTTTGTTTTACTTTGTGGAAGATTTAAATTGATCTTTTGATATGATAGCTAGCCAAGTTGATTTCTTTGGAATTTTTTCTTCCATGGTCGGGTAAGTGAGAAAGATGGGTTTTGTGCCTTTAAAAAATACTTCTTTTTCGGCAATTGGTTCCTGTTACTGCCAAATAATCTTCGCCCTTTTAATTGAGACTATGATTGTACAAATAAATATCATTGGCTTAAATCAATACTTGACGGACGTTTAGCAATTTAAACATGTCATGAAAAAGAGAACCAATAGAAAGAATATTTTCATTGATTGTACTGAAAGTGTAATCTAGTTGAGAAGTGTGTTGGTATTATAGTTTGTGCTTAGGTGTGTGATAGTGAGATCTATCTATTTGGGTATAAGCATAACCTCCTTCAGGAAGAAGTGCTTGAGTATAAGCGGCACAAACTATTGTAATTCCTAAGATTGCTGATGAAATCCAACCAGTAGACTACTAGTTTCGATGAATGGATGTAAACTTACATCAAGCTAAACCACTATAAAACTCTGTGTACATCATTCTATAAGTCTCTGCTTAGGTGTGTGATAGTGAGATCTATCTATTTGGGTATAAGCAGAACCTCCTTCGGGAAGAAGTGCTTGATTCCTAAGATTGCTAATGAAATCCAACCAGTAGACTACTAGTCTCAATGAATGAATGTAAACTTACATCAAGCCAAACCACTATAAAACTCTACGTACAACATTTTATAAGTCTCTGCTCTTATCTATTATTATCTAATAGAAGTGCTCTGCACTTGGTATAATCACATGTTCTTGCTTATATTAACTTAATTCTTTTTGCATTAAGTTATTCTGCTTACATCAGACTTGGCTTTTACAATTTCATAAGTTAGTGAAGTTTTCTTAAAATCACCAATTCACCCCCCCCCCTCTCAGCGATATTGTTAGCCATCACAGTATCTACGTGAATTTTAATTTAAAAACTATTGACACGTTATATGAATTTAAATCCAATTTGGCTCATTTGTTTTGAAAAAATGAATAATTTGGAAACATAATTTCCTAAAAATGACTACTTGCATCTTTTGAAATAATTAGTCAATAAAAATGTTTTCATTAATGACAATAGTTTATGTCTAAACATTTTCATGGACAATAAAAAAATTTGTTTATCCATTTTTGTAAGGATGTAAGGAGAATTTTAGAGAAATGTTTTTCAAATCATTCATTCTTAATCAAAGAAATGCACCTTAGATGTAAACAAATCCTAATGATGGACAAAAGAATTATGAACTAATCTAACATGACATGTGATTTGATTTATATGTCCAAAATTAATGTGCATTTGAGAACTAAAATGAAATCCAAGTGACATGTGTGCTCTGTTAATTAAATTGGATTGAATGCAACCTACATGACATTCTAATGACATGAAATATGGTTAATCATGAATTAATCCAATTATTCAACTATGTGAGATTACTTTTTATTTGTGTGTTTTCTTTTATAGAAATTAAACTGTATGCAATGCATGAGATGCAATTATGACATGACCCTAGAGCATATGACTACTGAGTAACATGTAAACGGAATTTATGAAACTAATTAATTTTAGATGAGATATAATGCAATATTTCTTAGATCTTTTTTGGAAACTAAAATAGGAAACTGCATAAATCTAGATAATGACCTAAATTAAACTAGGAAATTGCTGTCTCCATCCAATTGCCTTGGTATCATAGGGTGCAGACCCGCCATCCCCTATGGCGTCATAAATTGAACTACACCATCACTGGGAGTGTTTCCTTGAAACCTTATACCATAGATATAGCATTGATCTCCCAATTTCTCACTTAGATTATCTCTCAAAAATTGAAACAAACACACTTCAGCTACTCGCCAGAGAATTGTTGTGCATAACATATCCCAAAATAAAGAGTCAAAGATAAGGAAATTATATCTAATCACTCAAACTTTTTTCTTTTTTCACTTTATTCACCGAGCCTTAACCAAGGCAAAATCTGACACTTGGAGACACTCTGTAATGGTTTTTGGTAAGTTTGGTAAGTTGACGTTTCTTAGTCAACTTTCCTCGAGGAAGTTGCATTAGTTATTTGAAAAAAAAAACACTTGACGGCGGTTCGTAAATCGTACTCTACTAACAACATGATATGATTAATATATATTGACTTGACAATTAATTATCACATTCCGCTAGTCGCGGATCTTTTGCTCTTCAGGCATTAAAAAAATATGAACATGGAGGTGACTTTTTTTTTTTTTTTTTGAACTAACATGGAGGTAACATGGAGGTGACTTGACAACGTCTATTTTGCGAGGGACCAGGAAAGGAAGAAAATTATACGAGCTTGGAGATTTCTCGGTGATCATTACCTACCATATTTTTTCTCTTTTCAAGTAAACTATAGAGTTTTTTACATTATACAACGTCAGTAATCATTTAGTTTCATTTTTCAGAGTGAGGGGTTAGTCAAATCTTTTGACTCAACGAACCCCGATGAATAGGATAAGCAAATTCCCCGGTCCAAATACATTAAGTAATGTGCGCCAATGGATGCATTATGGAGAATGATGATCTTTTCATATTCATATAAAAGAAGACTCCATAGGCTAATTCATTGTATATACTAATGAGTATTCAAATAAGTAGATCATACATTTAGATCATACATTGAACAAGTCAAAATCAATGGAATCTCGCAATCTCTATATTTGTATGTTAGAGATACTCAAGGACATAAGGACAATCTCCTAATTATTTTTATCCAGATATATTGAAATATTAATGATAATCAATTATCATAAATCAAAAAATTAAAATGCTCTAGTTCCTTCATTATGGAACTCTAGGGTTTTCTCTTTTCACTTTAATTTTTACACAGCTTTTTGTTTCAATCTCCATGGGGGAGGGTTTGAGCTAGATCTCTCCTACCCCTCCCTTTTTCCTTTTTCTTGGGCTAAGTTGGTTCTCTATTCTCTTTTTCTTGCTTTTTTTTTTTTCTCATTTATGGAGTTTTTCTCTTTTGATTTAGTCTAGTTTAGGAGCTTTTCCCCCATTTCGAGAGGTTTCTATCCCAATCTAATCTAAATTTTGGGATTTTTGCGTTTATGATTTTGGGGTTTCACTTTTCTCAAATTTCATTAGTATACAAGTGCAATTTCAAAGAAAATTAGACGAGTTCTGTAAATATTTAGCTCTCACAAATGTCAAATCTTTCCTCATTCAATGTTGTTTCTCTAAACGGCGATGATGTTGGGAACAATGAATCTAGGCATGCACCACCGAAAGGTAAAACTGTCACAATAAATGGGGATCTCGGTATATGCTCATCACTGAAGACAAATTTGGTAATTGGCCACCGATTTTAGTTTGAAGAAATCATAAATCTGCTCTTTGAATGTGATTCTTAACCTCGTTTGGATGACTCCTTCAGTTATCAAGAGCTGCTTTTGTTTTGAAGTTGTCTGAAGTTTACCTTGGTTTTCAATTGGACGGCGATGTTTTTCTCTTGTATTTCTATAGAAATGAATGAGCTATTGCTATGACAAAAAAAAAATACATAAATCAAAGACATGCCAAATCAAGGAAAATATGAAGAATCCTCTAATTATCTTTAATGGTGTGTATCAAAATTTGTTTCTGTGTTGGAGAAAATCAATCCGTTTGGGTGGTATGCCAAAAGAGTTTTTGACGATGAATCAATGAGGCGCCAAGGTGATCCGACTTCGAGCGAATGAAAAGCAATGAAGATCATTCCATTGTTTCATACTCAAGCACAAACCGATCAAATGGGGCTTGGATGGAACGTGAATCCTCCATCGAACTAGGTGTAAGGATATGTTAATTGACTGGAACTGCAATAATCTGGAATCGCAGTACATCGAAATGAAAATTTATGATAGGAACTAAAAATTACGCGAAAGTGAAATGCGAAGGAACTGAAAAGTTTGAGTCTTGGTCGAAGCGTGCGTGTCCCGGTTCAATCCCGTGGCCTTCCTGTACGTGCGGGGTAAGTTACTCGTATTTAATTGAAATTCGGCTCAATTTTCCGTGTAACTACTCCCACCACCTTGCGTCCGGTCTTTCATTACACGCCTTTGTCAGATCACACATGGCCATGCACATATTCCACTTCTTGATATTGCCGACCTTTGCATGTTAAACTTCAGCAAATCTAGCATCACTTTCTTAACAAGACGAAAAGCGAGTATTCTGCGGGAGAAAGAGACACGGAGAGGGAATCGTGGGAATCTCGAACCAACTGGATTCCTTGGTGACATATCCACTATTCAGATGGCAAAAGTCAAACCTAATACAAAAGGTACAATATACGTACATTATTTGACCTTGGAATAAGAGTCAAGAAGACCTTATGAAAATGGAATATTTTCGCAACCCTAATACAAAAGGTACAATATACGTACAGATATTGGACAGTCTAGAAATAGAAAAAGCATTTCCCAACCCATTTACCGAAGAATAAATTGGAAATCGTCTTTTTTTTTCTTTAATTTCTTTTATAAATAAAAAAGATGAAATGGGCTTTTATTTCAACTTTAGCATAATTTAATTTATATATTCGGAATAAATCCAGAATTTAATTGAATAGATGTATCTAGGAAAAATTCACTTTGAAGCAACTATTCCCTAGATACCTAAGTTGTGATATTTTATTTCACAATTGAATCAATTTAAAAAAGACCCAAAGTTAGGGATTTATCAATAGGTAATGTTGCTCCAATACCCAACCAAAGGGCCACTACGATACCAATCAAAAAGACAGTTGTCGCTCTTTGGACGACGAAATGGATTTTGAAATTTATTAACATTCTCCAAAAAAGGTATTGTTAATAATCCCACAGGTACTGAAACCATTAAAAGAACACCCAATAACTTATTAGGTACTGTACGAAGTATTTGAAATACAGGAAAGAAATACCATTCGGGTAATATTTCCAAAGGAGTTGCAAATGGATCGGCAGGTTCACCAATCATTGATGGTTCTAGAACCACTAAGCCTACGTTACACACAATAGTACCTAAAATTACTACTGGAAAAATATATAAAAGATCCTTGGGCCATGCGGGTTCTCTGTAATAATTATGACCCATCCCTTTCACCAATTTAGCTCTTAATACAGGATCATTTAAGTCAGGTTTTTTTGTTATTGGGATAGGTGAATTCTTATAGATCCATCCTCCGAAGGAACTACACATGATAATTTTTCATCATCCGGCTCGAGCAAGAGTCAAATAAACCAAATGGATCCATATCCATAGAAAATAAATCTATATGTTATAAAATCTATATAGTATCCACACATATATCACTGATTCTATGTAAGAATAAATTGACCGGATTCCATTTTTCACAATTGCATTGCAACTTGCAACTACCCATTGCAAGGAATTTCGTTATAAAAGTCAGGTTTTATCCCAAGCCACTAGAGAGGGTTGGTAATAGGTTGGTCCATCCCAAACGAGCCCTACTTCAAGCTTACGAAATCGAAACACAGTACAAACTTATTATTGCACCATTTAACGTCGGTCGGTGCAAAGCTCTTGACACACACTTGTGAAGGTCCGGGATAATTCACATGGACTAGACGGAGACTTCAAAATAAAAAATGTTGTCTGGCCAAAGGGAAAGGTTGTGAAAGAGGTTGCTTATTTGAAGATGACCCTGTTCTATAGACGAACATATGTGTTAGATAAGAGTTCTCCTTACCCAATTAATTATCCAACGCCGTGCTAATTTTCTATATGTATTCCCACGAAGGAGGTCAGCGCAAGTTATATCAGCTTAATTATATATCTATTCAGACGGACGTACATGTTTTTTTTTTCGAAAGGAAGCACTTTTATAAGGACGTACATGTTTGAGAGGTGTTTCTTTGCACAAATCGCCAAGCAGAATCACAGCTCATTACGTACACCAAGTGATTTTAGAAAACAAGCATATAAGATCCGACCAGCACAGGTTTCTACGCGCTGCAGCGATTAAGGTAATCCGTGCTAAGTGCAATTATTGCTGGATGAATTTAGAGTCAATGAAATATAGGGCTGTAGAGTGTAGATAGCATACTTTTACTTCAAAGTTTTAGATATCTAGTACGCTTAATATTTGGTTTTAAAAATAAAAAATGTTGCCAAAACACTGTCATTTTCGCTATTGATCAACCAAATTGTTCGTCATGCACACTGGCGCTATTAGATTCATGTGTGCACGTGCACATGCAAGATTGTCAATTTAGATGCAACATGCAAAGTTGAATAGAAGATGACATGACATGAAAATATACACATGTGACATGATGTGGGAAACTCAAGCACAAACGCAAAGTGAAAATGACGTTATAATTGCTTCCTTAAGTTCTTGACCACGCATGTTCCGTTTACCGATAAAAGTTAAAAGTCAAAATAGAGAAGGAAACTATGAACTTTCCTAAGGTTGTTAAATACCCATGAATATGTTTTAAATGATCCCGTAAGTTGTTAAACTGAGATAAGTCCAAATCTCAAATTTATGAATCGACAATTGAATTGAATAATAAGATTGGATAAGATCCTTAAAATTAGCATTTTGTGTCATGGACACTTGTAAATTTTATCAATAATCTTATAAGATATAAAAATTTTAGTGGGAATTATAATCTTGGAAAAAGAAATCTTAATTTCACGTGCATCGGATGATTGGTGTGTATAAGAAAATATGATTTCTGATTGTTATGTTGAAAGAAAGATTTCATCCAAATATAATCACAAAATCCGTATGTCATTTCATGTTTTTTTTTTTTTTTTTTTTTTTTTTTTGGTTAGGACTACAAAATTTATATAGAAGGACCAAAACGATTACAACCAGCAGCAATCGCATCAGCGTAAACAAGTTCTAACAGATGAGAAGGGGGAAAGACAACCCAATTTCTTCTCTTGGAATTTACCCTATCGGCCTTCGCAACCCAGTCAGCAGCAACATTCGTCTCACAACGACAGAAGGCAAGGAAAGGATTAAGGAAAAACGAAAGCAGGAAAACAGCTTCGGAGAAGAGGCTTCATTCTGCCCATGGCGGCTGGTGCTAACCCTTTAGTGTCTCAATGGGGGTCTGGCAATCCGATTCAAGAATCAACGCAACATGAGAGAGGCCTTGATCGAGCAAATGCCAAAGAGTAAGTGAGCGAACATGGATCTCCGCCTGCAAAGCCGAGAACGCAGCAAAGCTCTCGGAGAAGCCACCGGTAAGTTGTCCCTGTGAATCACGACACACACAAGCCATAGCCCCTTCCCTGCTTCCTAGTTGATAAGATCCATCAATATTGACCTTTAAGACCCCCGGATCTGGGGGTCGCCATAAAGATCCACTGTTCTGAAACAAAGTGGCCTTTTAAGTGGAAGAACGAGCAACAGTAGTAGCCACATGAGATTGAAGCAGTGCTTCTTCAGCCACATGATGCAGATCAGGAATCTTTCATCCAAAAATAAAGGCATTTCGAGCCCTCCAGATGTGCCAAAGGACAATTGCGATTACTTCCAGACCAGGCAAGGGTTTCTATGCGTGGGCATGCTCTATGATCCAGTCTGCTATATGTTGTATATGCTGAGTTTGAATGGGGAGATTAATCTGGGGATGACTCCAGACACGCGAAGTCCATTGACAGAACAAGAACAAATGTTCCAAGGTTTCAGGGGTGTCTTGATCACAAATAGGACATGTTGGGTTATCAATGATATGCCCATAATGCATATTCGCTCTTGTCGCTAAACTATTTTGGCATAGTAACCACAAAAAATGTCGTACCTTAGGAGTAGTGTGCATTTTGCACAATTTTTGCCATAGCCATTTTGGGTGTTGATGTGAGGTTGAGGGTGCGCTGTTGATCTGATTGTCTGCTGAATGTTTGATATTGTGATATGATGATTTCACTGTATAGTCGCCATGAGTTGTAGCAGTCCATATAAGTTTATCCTTGGCAAATCTGGGTCGTACTGGAGTAGATGCAATCTGGTTAACCACCCAGGAGTCGAAAAATTTGTGGAGCAGAGGGTACTTCCAAGTGCTAGTGGTTTAACTTGATCACCAAGACTTAAAGTATGCCTCAATATCAGCTTAAGGAATTTGAGAGGGAAAAATAATGCGGATCGGCAAAAAATCTGCTAACATCATCAACTGGTAAAAATAGAAGAAAAAGAAGTACTTATTTTCTCGTAGCTCCCCTGTTTCATGCCTACATGTGGAGAAGGAAAATCTTCTTCTTGTTCTTTCTCAATTTCAGCTTTCAAGTGATGTTCTTTTCCTCTTCCATCTCCTGCGATCTCACTCCTAGTTTTCTCAGAATCCTCTCACATTGCAAAATTGGGTTCAACGAGTCATCTTGACCCTCTCCCTCTTCTACTTCTCTTCTTTCTCTTGCTCTTTCTTCTGCTCTTCTTTCTTCACTTTCTTCTCCTCTCTCTTCTCTTTCTTCATTTCTCTACTCTGTTTCTTCTCGACCTCTTTCCTCTTTGTCCTGCGGTTGCTCAAAACTAACAAAACTCTAAATATTTTTCAAGGCAAATGCGGAGAGTCCCTTGAGATAGCTAGTATAAGCACCTAGAGGGGGGTGAATAGGTGCACAATCAATTTATCGAAATACGGAAGCAATTCTTGGCAGACGATAGAAAGGTAGTTCACTATTGATTGACAAAATGAAATACGATCAAAGTAAAGAAGGTAAGGGAGAGAAGATTGAACACAGGGTTTATGGTGGTTCGGCTTAATCCAAGCCTACGTCCACTCTTCCGCACTGACAGCCCACCGGCTGGATTTACTATGAACAAAAGAGAAGTTACAACACTGCTTTTCCTTGATTCTACAGTGTAGATGTTCTATTACACTTCCTCAAGGTTTCTCACAAATATAGACTCTCTTTTGTATACAAGTATTCGCTCAAAGGAATTGTCTAAACAACAAGGAGCTTCGGACTTTGGAATTCTTCTATCGCACCCCTCAACAACTTAGAACGTCTTCCTTATATACTCCTTTATGCCATCATACCCGTTGGCACTTACCAAAGGAATTCCTCCAATCTACCCGTTGGACGGAATCAATTAGGAAAATCATTCGGGCTATTAAAGGAACGTGTCGATAGCCCATCAATCATGTTCGCCCATACAATCAAGATCTCGGTTTCCATAAGTAGAACCTTCCAAGAATATTTAGGCAATCATCGATTCTTTAATCTTCGAGTCAATCTCGATCAATCAAAGAATTCCGTTGTGTCTTTTCCAGCCACGAGATCTTCTCCAGTTGATAAGGTCAAACCCTTAACGAAACATCCGGTTACGGATAACCTTTCTTCAATGGATTAGAGAGCTTTGTCAATGAGGATAGACTTTGAGTCTTGAGTCTGGCTGTCTGGAGGTCTTCAGACTTTAAATGGCCTAATCTGCAAACCTTCAGATTAGACTGATGGAAACGTTTTATCAACTTCAAAACACTTCAAGAAGATTTCTCCAACAATCTCCCCCTTTTTTATGGTGACAAAACTTTCCTGCAGATTTGGACAACTTTGACCTGCAAAACATTTCTCAAACACATATGCATATCTTATAGAGATAAATGGCTAAATGAATAACACTAGAATCTGCAACCACAGAAAATAGGTTAGTCTAATAAGTGATAAAGCCATCCATAAGATACTAATGATAGTTAATAAAAGCAGTCAAGTCCAAGTCTAGTTTAGTTCTCATCCAGACACAAAAACAAAGTTAAACAAACAGAGTTTGAAACATCAAAATAATCCAACAAACAGTCCAACAGACTACACGATTAAAAATCAAGTTGTTCAAATCTTGCATCTCTCCCCCTTTTTGTCAGCATTTAAAAAGGTTGAGATGAAAATGGAATGAAGTCAAGATTGCTTGGGAACGCGGACAAGCTGGAAATCTCCCATAGGCGAACGATGCCTTCCAGTCTTTTCAAGTCTTCCTTCAATTGTGCAATCTCCTCACCCTTGGCATTGGCCTGAATCTGAACAGAGAAGGCTTGGATTTGATCATTTAATGAACATAAAGAAATTTGACCCGCAGTTTGCAAATTTTGAACCTCGCATCCCAAGGCATAAATTTGACCTCGCATTTCCATTAGAATATCTATGATTCTGTGAAAATCGGTGGGTTGTCGGTGCGTACTAGCTTCAGCATGTTAAGCGAGATGATGGCATATCGGAATAATCTCGCGGGTTTGGCAATGAAACTTCATGACCTTCTGGAAATTGAGAGGCATAAACATCCTCCGGGTCGGGTGATCGACTAACTCCTTCACTTGCATCAGGATATGAGGACTTCCCTCATTTCTCTTGATCTCCCCCTGTTTCCATGCCTACAGGTGGAGAGGAGTGTTCCTCAGGTTCTCCTTCTTCTCGTCTTTCTTTCTCAGGTCTTTCCTCCTCTGCTTCTTTTTCACCAACTCCTCTTTCTTCTTCCTTCTCTTCTTCTTCTCGACCTTCTCTTTCCTCTTGGCCTTCTTTCTCACGATGTTCCATTGACTCTGGAACAGTGCGACTTAGCTTCTTCAAAGCTATGGCCGAAATGGTAAGGTCATCATCTCCTTCATCTTCCACAATAAGAGCTCTCCTTTTTGGTTTTGAAGCAACCAAGGGCTCCTTTCCTTTCCATTTTGAAGAAGAGATTTGATGAGCTTTGACTGGAGTTTTCTCCTTGAATTTCTCTAACTCCTTGTTCAGTTCCTTCAGACGCATTTTGGTCACCATCTTCAGTCCTACCACCATATGATCGCACGATCGAACACAAAAGATTTGCGGAGGCTGAATATTCAGATGTCTGAATAACTTCGTCACAAGGCTTGGGTAAGGAAGTTGACCTCTGTCCTTCATCATCGCTCTATACATGTGAAACATGATAGTGTGAGGGAGAGAAAACCTTTTCCCAGTGAGGATGGCGTACATCAGCTTTGCCTCTGAGCTTGAAACATCAATCTTGGAGGTTGATTTCAGTCGGAGGCAATTGATCACAATCTTGTGAAGCAAGATATTGAATGCTCTCATCCTCAAGTAGGTGATCTTCTCCTCTGTTCTCCCGTCCTTCACAGTTCGGGCCCAAAGTGTGACCGAGCAATGGAAGCTTTGATCGGTTGATATTTTCCTCTTTCAACTCCTAACACATCTCCGGCAAAGATATCCATATCGAACTGACATAGTCTTGATCTTTAACATTGAAAGAAAATCTATTCGCATCCAAAAAACTTAGATTTGAATAGAAATATGCAGTTAGTTCAGCATAGGCCTTTGTAGTGTCGGAGCAGAACCTTTCAAGTTGAAGATAACTGAACTTTTCCCTCAAGTTCATGTTCACAACATCCAGGAAGTCAAAATCCACACTTCTAGGGTTTATTACCCCACGCTTCAGCAATTTCGAGTACAAATCCTTTTGTTCCTTCGATCTGAACAAATCTCCCCTTTTTCCTCGACTATCAACCGCAATACCCATTCTCGGTTGAAATTGACTGTACAATTTGACATCATCATTCCCATCTACAGGATTCGGTCCCCAATCATGAGGATCACTCGGAATATTCGCAAGAGTTTCCTCAGCCAACCCTTTACGAGCAATTCCCAAACTTTCCATTTTTCGTAGAAAGATATATTCGTTCATATATCCTTTGTCTTTAAGAAAATCATCGACATATTTTAAGGGAGTACGAGTTGCTTTTAAGGCACGAGCTTTTGAACTCTTACTGGATCTGCATCCTCAATGATTTGATCCTCTTGTTGATGATCAACGCCTTGAGGACTAGATTGAGGAGAATGACGCTGCTGAGAATGTTGTGGGCTCGGTTGCTGTTCTGGAGACACTTCTTCTTCGGTGAGATCGAAGTGCGTAGGCCCCTCACTCATTCGCCGTGGTCCCCTTGCGATTCTCAAAGACTTTCTTGAAGATGACATCTTTCTCGTTTTTGGAAGATTCCTTGCTTGACTTTTCCAAGAAAGATGACAACTTTTTTGAAGATTAAACAAGGAAGAAAACGGGAATAGGGGATCGATGCTTTCTAGGGTTTCTGAGAGTAAAGTGAAGAGGAATCGACAGTGCACAATCGGTTAAAAAGAGACATAAGCGAACTGTCACAAAGGAAATAAAGAAATGCCTTTTCAAAATGACTGTCTTTTTCCGCGAAAATAGTCATTTCAAAAATAAATTCCTTTTTGAAAATGAAACGATGCAATAAATAAGTCGATTAAATATAGCAACAATATAAACACAGTCTAACAATCGTACCTCTTCAAGATAAGATTCAAGAGAGAGAGAGAGAGAAAAAGACTTACAGTCTGATGGTCGTACCAAGACTAACTTACAATTAAAGTCTTGTATGTCTGAGTCTGAAAGTCTTTAGATTTTGATTTCCTCATACTTTAAAATGTTAAGTCTGGAACGGATGGTTTCAAATTGATTTTTCTCTAAAGGCTTTGTGAATATATCCGCTAGTTGGTTCTTTGAATCAACATATTGGATTGAAACATCTCCATTTTGAACATGGTCTCTAATAAAGTGATGTCGAATCTCTATATGCTTTGCTCTTGAGTGGAGAATTGGATTTTTGGTGAGGTTGATAGCGCTGGTGTTGTCGCAATTAATCTCCGTGCATGAGTCTTCAATTTCAAAGTCTCTTAGCTGCTGTTTTATCCACAGAATTTGCGAACAACAACTTCCGAGAGCTATATACCTGCTTCTCAGAGAGAGCTACTGTACTTTGTTTTCTGGAAAACCAAGACACTGTCCTGCTTCCAAGTAGTTGACAAGTACCCGAGGTGCTCTTTCTATCAACTCTGCATCTAACAAGGTCTGCGTCTGAATATCCAAGAAGAGTAAAGTCTCCCCTTTTTAGATACCAGAGACCAAAGCTTGAAGTTGATGAAACATATTTAATAATACGCTTCGCAGCATTCAAATGAGATTCTTTTGGGTCTAATTGAAATCTGGCACAAATGCAAACACTAAACAGAATGTCAGGTCTAGAAGCAGTAAGATAAAGAAGTGATCCGATGATACTCCTGTACAGTTTTTGATCGACTTTCTTTCCTTCTTCATCTTTGTCTATCTTCAAGGAACTTGACATTGGTATGTCAGTCTTTTTGCAATTGTCCAGTCCAAACTTTTTGACAAGATCATTTGCATACTTTTCTTGATGAATGAAAGTTCCTTCCTCCAATTGTTTTATTTGAAGTCCAAGAAAGAAGGTTAACTCACCCATCATGCTCATTTCAAATTCATCCTGCATAGTCTTAGAGAATTTCTTGCACAGACTTTCATTAGATGATCCAAAAATAATATCATCGACATATATTTGAACAAGTAGAAAACTTTTGCTTTCTCTTTTAATAAAAAGAGTAGTGTCTACTTTACCTTTAACAAATCCATTTTGAATTAAAAATTTACTTAATCTGTTGTACCAAGCTCGAGGAGCTTGCTTTAAGCCATACAAGGCCTTTTTGAGTCCGAATCGAGTCTCGGTTTCTTTGGGTCTTCAAACCCTGGTGGTTGTTCCACATAGACTTCCTCACGGATGAATCCATTTAGGAAAGCACTTTTGACGTCCATTTGAAATAACCTGAAATTTTTATGACAAGTAAATGCAAGTAATAAACGAATTGCTTCTAACCTTGCTACCGATGCATAAGTCTCGTCATAGTCGATCCCTTCTTCTTGTGTGTATCACTTGGCCACGAGTCTAGCCTTATTTCTTATGACTTTTCCTTTCTCATCCATCTTGTTCCTGAAAACCCATTTAGCTCCAACAATTGATTTACCTTTTGGTTTAGGAGTCAGCTCCACGACATCATTAACTCTGAATTGTCTGAGTTCTTCTTGCATAGCTTCAATCCAGCTTTCATCGGATAAAGCTTCTTCTATGCTCTTGGGTTCTATTTCAGAAATAAGAGCCCAGCACTAGACTCTTCTCGCCTTTTGGATCTTGTGCGGATTCCTTCATTGATGTCGCCAATAATAAGATCTTTGGGATGATTTGGACTTATGTTTCCGATTCTTGGTTAATTTATCAGATTGATGGTTACTTCCTTCACTATAATCTTCAACAGTCACTTGTTCTTGGTCCTTCAAAGTACGATTTTGCTTCTTGAGATTTAGACTTTGTAGAGTCTCGGAGCAGGTTCGGTCTCTTAGAGATGAGTCGAATGGATTCATTTTGTGTAGAATCTTGGAATTTGACATTCATTGATTCTTCCACTTGTTTGAGTCTTCTTATTGTAGACTCTTGTATGCCTTGCTTGTGGTTGAATATCCAAGGAAGATGCCTTCATCTGACTTTTCTTCAAACTTACCAACTCGATCATTTGCATTTTTCAGTATGAAACATTTGCATTCAAATACATGAAAATATGAAACAATAGGCTTCTTTTCTTTAAAAAGTTCATAGGAGGTTTTTTCTAGAATAGGTCTTAGAAAAACTCTATTGATAATATAACATGATGTTGAAACTGCTTCAGCCCAAAACCGTAAAGAAATATTACTTTCAATTAAGAGAGTTCTAGCCATTTCTTGAAGAGATCTATTTTCCTTTCCACAACTCCGTTTTGCTCTGGAGTATATGGAGAAGAGAACAAATGCTGAAAACCAGATTCTTCACAAATTTGGCAAAATCTTGATTTTCAAATTCACCTCCATGGTCTGTTTTTATGCTTGAAATAACATACCCCTTTTCATTTTGAACCTTCTTAGCAAATTTTTCAAAGTAAGAGAAAGTTTCAGACTTACTTGCCAAGAAATATACCCAAGTAAATCGTGAGTAGTCATCCACAATTACTAGGCAATATTTCTTACCTCCAATGCTCGCGTTCTTGTTGGTCCGAAGAGATCCATATGCAAGAGCTGCAGTACACGGTTAGTGGAAACTTGATTTATTGGCTTAAAGGAATTTCTTACCTGTTTTCCCAATATACATGGTGTACATAGATCAGACTTTTGATATGATAAATTGGGTAAACCACGAACAAGTTTCTTTCTTGAGATCTTGGCTATCGCTTCATGTTGACATGCCCAAGCTTTTTGTGCCATAAGTTTGCTTCGTCTTGGATTGAGATTAGATATTGCGATTCATCCGGTTTCACGTCCAAGAGGTAGATATTTCCATGTCTTCGACCCATGAATGATCGAGTAGAGTCTTTCTTTGGTTCTGAACAAATACCCTCTTGAAAGTTGATCTTAAAACCGGCATCACACGGTTGGACTGATGCGAGCAGATTGTAATTGAGCCCTTCAACTAAAGAAACATTGCTTATTGTGAGGTTCCCAATCTTTACAGTTCCAAATCCCACTATTTTTCCTTTGTTGTTTCCTCCAAATGATACTTTTCCACCATTCACTTGAACAATCTTTATGAAGCAATTTGAGTCTCCTGTCATGTGTCTCGAGCATCCACTATCCATATACCATTTCACATTTTTCTTGATAGTGACTTGCATTTAAAAAGAAACTCAAGCTTTCTTTGGTACCCATATTTTCTTGGGTCCTTTTGAGTTAGTCTGATATACGGTTTTTGCCCAAACTTTATTGACAGGTCTCCAAACCATAGGACATTCTTTCTCAAAATGATCTGCACTATTGCATTTTGAACATCTAAGAGCATTGCGACCTACTGGTTTTACAAAGTTTCTTTCAAAATGATTTTTGTGAGCATTTCTTGTGGGTCTTTGTTTAATTCTTTCTTTTACTTTAGGAAAATCGATTAAAGGAATAGTTTCAGCAGTCATTCCCAAACTAGATTTATTGAAATAATGTCTTTTGAAAGTATTTTCTCCAGTTTTCAGATCCCGGAGAAAATCTTTTGGAAATATTTGAAATATCATTTTTCAAAAATGCATTTTCTTTTAAAATATTATCTTTACTTTCTCTGAGAGAGGAACATTCTGGTATAAGCATTTCACTTTTTCTTCCAAAACATTCTCTTGTTGTTTTAAAGCAGAATTTTCTTTTTTGAGTTTAGAAATTCTTTTAAGAGAAGTCTTAAGACTAAAACATAATTCATCAATGTATTTTGAAACTTTAATAGGATTTTGAAATTACTTACCTCGAATTCACTTTCTGAATTTGAATCGGTCTCGGAGTTTGATTCGAGTGCGATTGTGCCATTAGACATATATTGGCATAATCATCATCATTGTCTTCACACTCCGTATCACTCCAGGTTTCAGCTTTGAGAGCTTTTCGATACCTTTCAGTTTTTCCTTTCTTCTTCCTCAGAAGAGGACAGTTGGGTCTGATGTGTCACTTTTTCTTGCATTCAAAGCAGACTACATCTTTGTTTGATTCATCATCTTGAGAGACTTGTCTTTGCTTTTGAAAACTTTGTTTCCTTGAATTGAATATTCTTCCTTTTCTATTTAGCTTTCTAAATCTTCTTATCATGAGAGCAAGTTCTTCATCATCCATGTCGTCTTCAGAATCTATTACATTAGAGTCATCATTAGATTTTAATGCAATAGATTTCTTACCTTTAGGATCTTCGTCTTCATTGATTCGTTCCACTTCATAAGATTGAAGAGTCCCAACCAACTCATCGACAAACAGTGGCATGATTCTTTGGGTCTCTCGGATTGAGGTCTTTATATTATTCCAATCCTTGGAGAGTCCACGCAGTAGCTTGTTCACTTTCATGGGATCAGAAATTGGTTGACATTGATTTTCAAGACCATTCACGATTTCGTAAACGACTAAACATGTCGGTTATAGATTCTCCTGGTTTCATTACGAAGGCTTCGTATTGACCGAGAAGAATGTTGATTCTAGTCTCTTTCACTTGATCGGTTCCTTCATAAGTAATGTGTAATCTATCCCAGACTTCTTTGGCTGTATCACAAGAAGATATTCTGTTATATTCAGTGGGTGATAAAGCACAATATAAAGAATAAATTGCTTTTGCATCAAGAGCTTGTCTCTTGATTATCTCTTCCTGACTCATTTCGCTGGACTCAACAGTGTCCTTTCCTCTTTTTGAGACAGATGCAGCTTTAGGAATGATTCCTTTTTCTACAACGTCCCATTCCAGAGGATCCTTTGATCTTAAGAACGCCTTCATCTTGTTCTTCCATATGTTGTAGTCCTTTCCATCAAAGTAAGGCGGTCTGGTGTTGCTTTGCCCTTCTACCAGCCCTGGAGCCAACATACTAGTCATGGATCTTTTACTCTGAAGTAAAACACTTCAAACAAAGTGAGTACACGAGCTCTGATACCAATTGAGATAGCTAGTATAAGCACCTAGAGGGGGTGAATAGGTGCACAATCAATTTATCGAAATACGGAAGCAATTCTTGGCAAACGATAGAAAGGTAGTTCACTATTGATTGACAAAATGAAATACAATCAAAGTAAAGAAGGTAAGGGAGAGAAGATTGAACACAGGGTTTATAGTGGTTCGGCTTAATCCAAGCCTACGTCCACTCTTCACTTGACAGCCCACCGGGCTGGATTTCACTATGAACAAAAGAGAAGTTACAAGATCTGCTTTTCCTTGATTCTACAGTGTAGATGTTCTATCACACTTCCTCAAGGTTTCTCACAAATATAGACTCTCTTTTGTATACAAGTATTCGCTCAAAGGAATTGTCTAAACAACAAGGAGCTTCAGACTTTGGAATTCTTCTATTGCGCACCCCTCAACAACTTAGAACGTCTTCCTTATATACTCCTTTATGCCATCATACCCGTTGGCACTTACCAAAGGAATTCCTCCAATCTACCCGTTGGACGGAATCAATTAGGAAGATCATTCGGGCTATTAAAGGAACGTGTCGATAGCCCATCAATCCTGTTCGCCCATACAATCAGGATCTCGGTTTCCATAAGTAGAACCTTCCAAGAATATTTAGGCAATCATCGATTCCTTAATCTTCGAGTCAATCTCGATCAATCAAAGAATTCCGTTGTGTCTTTTCCAGCCACGAGATCTTCTCCAGTTGATAAGGTCAAACCCTTAACGAAACATCCAGTTCTGGATAACCTTTCTTCAATGGATTAGAGACTGTCAATGAGGATAGACTTTGAGTCTTGAGTCTGGCTGTCTGGAGGTCTTCAGACTTTAAATAGCGAGTTCGCAAACCTTCGACTAGATCGATGGAAACGTTTTGTCAACTTCAAAACACTTCAAGAAGATTTCTCCAACATTAAATGAGATTCTTTAGGATCTGATTGGAATCTAGCATAGATGCAAATACTAAATAAAATGTCATAAGGTCTAAATGCGAAGATAAAGAAGAGAACCGATTATGCTCCGCAAAGCTTTTGGTCTACTTTCTTTCCTCCTTCATCTTTGTCAAACTTGAAGAACTTGATATTGGTGTCTTTCTGTCTTTTTACAATTCTCCAATATGAATTTCTTGATGAAATCTTTTGCATACTTCTCTTGGTGAATAAAGATACATTTTTTCTTGATTAATTAACTTGCAATCCTAGAAAGAAAGTTAACTCACCCATCATACTTTATCTCGAATTCATCCCGCATACTTCAAGAGAATTTCTTGTATACATTTTCATTAGGGGATCCAAAGATAATATCATTAACATAAATTTGAACTAGTAGAAAATCTTTACCTCTTTTTATGAACAAAGTAGCATCTACCTTTCCCTTAACAAAATCATTTTAAATATAAATTTATCAAGATTTCATACCAAGCTCGAGGTGCTTACTTCACCATACAATGCATTTTTTAGTCTCAGATACTAAGTTTGGCTTTCTTGATCTTCAAATCCAGGTGGTTGTTCCACAAAGACTTCTTCTTGGATAAATCCATTGGGGAAGGCACTCTTTACATCAGTTGGAATAACTTAAAATTTTTATAATAAGTAAAATGCAAGTAATAGTATAATTGCTTCTTTAACCCTCGCTACTAGTGCATAGGTCCCGTCATAGTCTATCCCTTTTTTCTTGCATAGATCCTTTGGCCACAAGTCTTACTTTGTTCCCTGAAAACCCATTTAGTCTAATAATAGACTTACCTTTAGGTTTAGGAATTAGTTCCCAAACATCGTTGATCTTTGAACCTGCCTGGAGCTCTTCTTGCATGGCTTCAATCCAATTTTCATCATACGGGGCTTCTTCTATACTTTTGAGTTCTATCTCTGAAACAAATGCTAGTGCACTCGACTCTTCGCTTTTTGATCTGTACAAACTCATTTATCAACGTTTCCAATGATGAGTTCTTTGAGATGACTAGACTTATGTTTCTAGTTGCTGGTTGGTTTAAGAGTCCTGCTAATCCTTTGCTTTAGTTTAGTCTTCTGGGCTTGAAGTTGATCTCAGGAAGTATGAGCCATTTTGGAAGTAGACTTTATAAAGTCTAAAGTAGGTTCAGATTCTTCAAGTTGAGTCTGATCCAATTGATTTTGCATAGAATCTTGAAACTTGACATTCATAGATTTTTCTCCACATATTGAGTCCTTTTATTAAAAACTCTATATGCTTTGCTCGAGATTAAGTAGCCAGGGAAAATTCCTTCATCGATCTTTCTTCAAACTTCGATTCAATTATTTGCATTTTTCAAAACATAACATTTACAACCAAACATATGAAAGTAAGAAACATTTGGTTTCTTCCCTTTATACACTTCATAAGGAGTTTTCTCTAGAATCTCAAAAACACTACGGTGATGATGTAGCAAGATGTTGAAACTACTTCAAGCTCAAAATCGAGAGGAAATTTTACTCTCAATTAAGAGGGTTATTGCCATTTCCCTGCAAGGATCTATTCTTCCTTTCCACAACCCTATTTTGCTCTAGAGTGTATGGAAAAGAGAAAATATGCTAGAAACCCGAGATTCATCCATGAGAACTTCACAAAGTCTTGATTTTCAAACTCACATCCATGGTCTATTCGAATGCTTGAAATAACGTATCCTTTTCATTTTGTACCTTCTTAGCAAACTTTGAGAAGTGAGAGAAAGTTTCAAACTTATTTGCCATAAAGTAAACTCAAGTAAGCGAGTAATCATCCACGATTACTAGTAGAATCTCTTTCCACCAATGCTTTGAGTTCCGTTAGTCCAAAGAGATCCATATGTAGAAGCTGTAAACTCGATTAGTAAAAACTTGATTTATAGGTTTAAAGGAACTTCTAACTTGTTTTCCCAAAACACATAGAGTGCATAACTCAGATTTTGATAAGCCAAGTTGGGGAGACCTTGAACAATTTCTTGGATGAAATCTTGGCAATTTGCTTCATGTTAACATGACCAAGCTTTCGATACCAAATCATTTGCTTTATCTTGAATAGATATAAGACATTGAGAACTTGGTTTTATGTCCAAAAGATAAATGTTCTCCTGTCTTTGCCCAGTGAAAGATTGAGAAAAATCTTTACTTATTCTTGAACAAATGCCTTCTTGGAAATTAATTTTGAATCCAGTATCGTAAAGTTAACTTATGCTGAGTAGATTGTAATTTAGTCCTTCCACCAAGGAGACAATGTTAATAGTCAGGCTTCCACTCTTCACGATTCCACATCCAACAATTCTTCCTTTGTTGTTTCCACCAAATGAGACTTTTCCACCATTTATATGAACAAGCTTTATAAAACAACTTGAATCTCCAGTCATGTGTCTCGAACAGCCACTATCCAAATAACATTTGATATTCTTTGATATTGACTATGATCACAAGAAGAACTCAAGCTTTCTTTGGTACACATATTTTCTTGGGTCCAGGGGGGAGTTAGTATTGAAAATAGTCTTTGCCAAATCCCTCTTAACAGGTCTCCAAACCTTGGGACATTCCCTCTCAAAATGTTCTAAACCGTTACACTTTGAACATTTGAGAGCACTTCATCCAATACCTTTTACAAAAACCTTTTGAAAATGTTTTTTGTAAAATGCCTTTGTAGATCTTTGTTTAATTTTTTATTTAACTTTGGGAATTTCAATCAAAAGGAATAGTTTAAAGTCATTCCTAAACTAGATTTGTTAAAATAAGGTCTTTGTACAGAATTAATTTTCTCCAACTTCTTAGATCCTTTTGAAAATCTTTTTGTGATATTTGAAATATCTTCTTACCAAAAGGCATTTTCTTTGAAAGAGAATATGAATTTTCTTTCAAATCAACAAAACTTTTATTAGATTTTCAAACTTTCTTTCCAAGAAGTTTCATGTTGCCTCAGTTTATAATTCTCCATTTTTAGCTCGAAATCCTTTTGAGAGATGTTTTTGAGGCTAAGACAAAGTTCATCTATATATTTTGAAACTTTAATAGAAAATTTTAAATTACTAACCTCAACTTCTTTGTCTAAGTTTGAGTCATAATCATTTCAAAGTCTCGAGCTCGGTCCCGAATTGGCCATAAGACAAATGTTGGCATATTCTTCATCACTTTCCTCGCATTAGTGTCACTCCATGTTTTCTACTTTGAGAGCCTTTTATGGTTCTTAGTTCTTTCTTTCTTTCTTTTTCTTCAACAAAAGACAGTTAGGTCTAATATGCCTTATTTTTGTTGCATTCAAGCATATTACATCTTTGCTAATCTTGTTGTCCTCAATTGATCTCTTTTGAAATTTTGAACTCTGCTTTTTTCTAGTTGGAATTTTTCTTCCATTTCTATTCAACTTTCCAAAACTTCCTAATCATGATGTTAGCTTCTTCATCGTCATGTCATCTTTGAACTATATCCATCAGAATTCGTTAGATTTTAAGCAATTGACTTCTTACCTTTAGGATTTTTCTTCCTCATTGATTTGCTCCACTTCATATGATTGAAGTGTGCCAACAACTTCGTCTATTGAAAGAGGCATGATCCTTTAGGTTTCTCTAATTGAAGTCTTCACGCGATTCCAATCTTTGGAGAGTCCACATAACAGTTTATTGACCTTTATTGGTCCTAAGATTGGTTGTCTTTGATATGCCAGGTTGTTTACAATCTCTATGAAGCAACTAAACATATCAGTGATAGATTCTCTAGGCTTCATCTTGAAGGCTTCATACTGTCAAAGTAGAATATTGATTTTTGTTTCCTTTACTTGACCGGTTCAGCCAAGTAGGTAACATGCAACCTATCCCGAGACTTCTTTTGATGTTTCACGGAGGGTGATTATAAGTAGGAATAAGACATAGTATAGAGAGTAGAAGCTTTAGCATTAAGAGCTTGTCTCTTGGTTAATTCTTCTTGTGTCATTTCGCCAACATCTACAGCTTCCTTTCCTTTTTTTGAGGTTGATGTAGCTTTGGGATTGATCCCTTTTTCTACCATATCCCATTCCAAGGGATCTTTCGATCTTAGGAATGCCTTCATGTTGTTTTTCCCCACATTGTATTCATTTCCATCAAAGTAAGGACGTCTAGTGTTGCTTTGACTTTCAACCAATCCTAGAACCAAAATACTAGCCATAGATCTTTAACTCAAAAGTAAAAATACTTCAGTAAAATGAGCACACAGGCCCTGATACCAATTGAAAAGGCTAGTAATAACACCTAGAGGGGGTGAATAGATGTGAACAAAAATTCTCACAAGATTGATAAATAATTACTTTAGAAAAAGATAGACTAAGGAAGAATTAGACTTTAGCAATTAGATAAAACTTTAAACTAAATAAAGGAGTTGAAACTTAAAGAGTTAAATAGAGCTACGAGTCAAAATAAAGGAGTTAAAGGAAGAGAATAAGAACACAAGGTTTATAGTAGTTTAGCTTAGATCAAGCATACGATCTACTTTCCCGCAGCGATAGCCTATTGACTCGGATTCCACTAAAGAATTCAAAAGAGATTTTACAACTTGATAATCTCGACTTCACAATGAAGAACCTCTCCTTGGTCTCACACAAAGTCTCACTATAAGTTTCTCTCTTTTGTATACAACTTTGAGCTCGAGTAATTGAAATAGCAATGAACTAGGAAGTTTCAAACTTTTGGAATTTCTCTTTCACGCTCTATCTCGAACAACTAGAGTCCGCTCTATATACATCTTCATGCCTTTACAACCATTGGCACTTTCCAAATGAATTCTTCCAATCTACCCGTTGGACAAAATCAATCAAACAGATCTTGAGTTGTTTGAAGATTGAGGTAAAAGCCCGTTAATCCTGTTCGCCCATACAATCAGGATCTTGGTTTTCATAAATAGAACTTTCCAAGTTTGCTTTCCTTCCAAAAGATTTGATTATTGGAATTGATTCCAATAATGATAATCAATCATATAGGTGCTATATCCGGCCATAAGGTCATTCATAAACCATACGAAACGAATCCTTGAAGAAATAAAGATAATCTCGCATTTGGATAAGTCTTCATTCCTCAGTTTGAAAACTGTCAGAGTGGGCAGACTTTGAATCTAAAGTCTAGTGGTCTTCAGACTTTGATGCTAGAGTCTAGATGTCTTCAGACTAGATTTTTTGGAAATGTTTTATCAATTTCAAAACTATAAATGATTTTTTTCCAACACCCTACACATGAGTTTTCCTACTAAGCAAACATTCCTCGAGACACCGATGTTCATAGAACGTGTGATCCTCCACTTCGTTCAGAGATCGAGACAAAGAAGTCTCAATTTTTAAGTTTTATTATTATAAAAAAAAGCAGCATAAAAAATGATGCTAAAAAAAATAGAAAAATCGAAAAAACTAACAAACTTAATCTCTTTAGTGGTTGTGAAATTCCACATGAGAATGGTCCACCATTCTAGACTCTAGCTCGTGTCTAGACTCAAAAAGAGAACAACAAGCAACGTTCAAACTCGACAAAAGGGATGGCTCATTCAAACCGAGCATGCTGGGTGGACTAGGGATAACGAGACCCAACTATTGTTTCAGTTCCAGAGTTCCCGGAGAGAAGTGTTTGACCACGAATATCCCTACCCGACTTGGCGACGACAGCCATAAGGCGAGGCTAAAGCAAAATGAGCTATGGTCGGCCGCCTCGTCGTTACACACCGACCCTAAGATCATCAGGACAAAAAGTGGATTGGACCTAAAGAAAACTCACCGGGAATTCAGGCACCGAAGAATAGGTAGCTGCGGGCTCGAGGGTGTTGGCGGGAGATAGTCTGTTTTATGTTGGGGATGGCTAGTAACGGTTGTCCGAGAACGAAGTTCGGCTCTTGGGTCTCGCTTTCTCTCGGTTCATCCCCTCCGCTCACTCTCAATTCTCTCTCGCTTCACCCTTTGCTCACTCTCTCGGATCTCTCTCTCTCTCTACGTTGCTCTCGCTATCTTCAGCCTCTCGGAAGAACCCCAGGAACACAGCCGCCTCTCTTTCCTACGTTATCCGGCTCGCTCCTTCTCTCTCTTGAGCTCACCTTCTCACTCTCACCAGCTCTCTCTCTCTCTCTCTCTCTCTCTCTCTCTCTCTCTCTCTCTCTCTCTCGGTTGCTCTTCCTGACCCGAAGAAATCCAAGAAACGGAGAGACCCCCCTTCCCTTTGCTGCCTTTCTCTCCTATTTATCACGTTTCTCTCTCTTTCTTCAAGGACAAGACCAGCTGGCTTTGTACCGCACGATATTCCGGGCTTAACATTGTGCACTGACCTCGCCTCGTTTGGCCAGCAACCCGCTCTCTGTTTTGTCCCGAAGCTAACATCCAAGCGAGGAAGGAGGAGGAAGGAGGAAGAAAGAGAGAGCTAGGCCACACGAAAGAAGAAAAGTGGGCCACGCTTGGGAAATAGAAGGAACAGCAAGGCATTTGGGCCACGAGGGCCAAGGGGGAAGAAAGGGAAAAGAAAGAGGGGTTAGGCTAAGGCTGGCCCTAGCACAGCCGGTTGCATTTTTATTTTTTGTTAATTTTTTTATAGTATTTTTTATTTTAATTTTTAATACTAGTAATGCAAATGTTCCTAATGTCTATATGCAATGCAATTTAACAAAAATGCGATGCATTTTAATGAATTTTTTTAGTTTTTGGAGAATAATACCTAATTTTTATATGACTAAGTCCTAAATAAAAAGGGCAAAATTTAGATGTCAAAAACAGACAATAAAATTTTTTTTTTGATAGAACGATAGTAATCGATCAATACATTTATTAAGTGGTTCTATTATGGGAAAGAGATGACAATATTGTTCATAGATCTAACAAAATTACAAGAGAGTGATTGTAATATTGAAGTTTTTTTTTTTGGTAAAGGTAAGAAATATATAGATTTAGCGAAACTTACAAGGAAGGGAAACCGGGCACCGACGAGACACTCGGCGACCAAAGTCGAAAGAGAGTGTAGGTGCCATGGATCCAAAGCAGCAAAGAAAACCAAAACAGGACACCTAAACAACAAAGACTAAACTAGACCGAAAGACCCTCCATCAATCAAAGATAGACGGACTCAAGTTCCAGGCTAACGTTGCAGCCTTCGTTCGTCGGGGTATCCAAGACATGCTTGAACGTCATCGCTTTGTCTTTAATTGCTTTACAAAGATGCATCTTCATCGCCGGGATAGAGTGAGTCTAATTCCGGAAGATGATGTTATTGCGCTCTTTCCATATTATGTAACAAAAAGCACCAAAGCCGAATCGAGCCATAGAGTGATAAAAGCCCTATCCGGGAATATCTCGGATGCCCAATCAAGATTCTCCCGCCAAGAATTGTTCCGCCACAAGACATTGAAATTCGCAGCCCAGAAGGAGGCGAGATTCCCGGTATACGGCATGCGAAGAAGAGGTGATCCACCGAATCGGGCTGCTTGAACAAAGGACACGAAGAAGATGCTTTGGAATCAACGCAAATGAGAGGAGAAGAACCGAGTTGGCAACCCTTGTTACGGGTAATAAGCCATAGGTGGTTTTGGTATCTTGACGGCATGGATGAGCTCCACACAAACGAAGACCAAGACACCACATTTCCTTTGGGTCCGAAGAGATCCAAGCGGCACGCCGTTGAGAATTTCCCGATGGATGCCGTAACCATTGGAAACGGTCTTCTTGTTGATTAAACTCGTAGGGGATCCCACCAATTAGCCCTAACATTAATAACATACCAACCAAGAGGCGTGGACAAAGCATCAGCAACGAGAGGCATCTCGGGGGATGCGGAACGATATATCTCCCGGTTGGAAAATAGGATATTGAAAGAGGGCCATTAGGGTGCCAAGGATCGAACTGAGAATGACACAGCTCTACCATTCCCTATCCTCCATTTGAAATTCTTTGGTAAACATATCGAAGGCGAAGGAGTCTTTTCCAAGCCCAAGAACAATAAGTGGGGATAGGAATAATCCAGAAATTCTTCCGGTTTAAGAATGTGGAGTGGATCCACTTACACCGGAGAGATTCTTTGTCGAGAAGAGCTTCCAAATATGCTTGAGCATAAGGGCGAGATTATTTTCTCTCAAGGTCCGAATTCAAGACCTCCCTCTTCTCTCGGGAGAGCGACGTCGCTCCGAGGCTACTTTGGCCCCACCCGGACCCATATTCGGACCTTTCCATAAGAATTGCCGGAAGTATCTTCCTCATTCGATCAAGGACGACCGCAGGGGCAGAAAATACACTTGCCCAAAATACTTGAATGGAATAGAGGACCGATTTAACGAGCTGAACTCTACCAGCAAATGACAAGAATCTATGAGTCCAAGATTGAATTCGAGTCCGTTATTGCATTGACCAACGTTATGCAGTCTTCCTAATCTTGCGTAAATAAAGAGGACACCAAGATAACGAAAGGGCAAGGAACCAACCTGGAAACCAAGCATACTTAGGATGTCATTTCGAAGGCGCCGGAAAGATCCCCCAGGCGAGAAATACTTCACTCTTGTTGATTGGGCACCAATCCACTCAGGTTGGCGAAAGAATCAATTCCAGATTTTAATAGACCAACCGAGGCTAAGGTAGCTTCCGAGAATAAGAGGACATCATCGCGAAGAACAAATGGGAGAGCTTAGTCGATTTGCATCTCGAGGAAGAATCCAAATTCAGGGCTACTGGTTTGGATGTCCAATAATCCGGTAAATGCTTCCATCACAAGTGTGAATAATATGGAGACATGGTCGCTTTGCAGGATGCCCCCTTCCACTAGCAAAGAATCCATGAGATCCCCATTTAAGCGAGATAGAAAATTTGGGGGATCGGATACACGTCATAATGCGATCGTAAGATTTTGAGGGAAACCGGAAAGCTTGTAAACAAACTTCAATGAATTCCCAACTTACCGTATCATAAGCCTTTTTTAAAATCAACCTTAATGACACACTTAGCACGATATGGATCATGCTGAAATCCGCTAAATAATTCCACGAGCAAGCAAGATCTGTCATTTGATGTGTCTTCCTTTACGAATGCATTTTGAAGAACCGGATAATGGAGGGCAAGACACGAGCCAGACGGTTAGCAATAAGCTTAGTGATGCATTTATATATAGTATTGCAACATGCAATTGGCTGAAGTCATGGACAGTCGAGGCATTGGGAATCTTGGGCACAAGGGCAATAATGGTAGTGTTAATTTGTTTTAACAGCTTCCCGGTCACAAAGAAATCCTTAACAGCCATGATAACCGAAGCACCAACAATATCCCAAGAATGTTTAAAGAAATCCACATTAAAACAGTCGGGCCCAGGGGCTTTACCGGTTGAATATTGAAGTTGATAGTGAATAAGTAAACATTTTTTGTTTTTTTTTTTTTTTTTTTGTGAACTTGAATATTGCATGTATAGTCTTTGCGCAACGACGAAGTTAGTGAGGTTCTAGTCAATGCACATCAGTCCCATCGCTAGAAATTATCGAATTGCTTTCTTTCTTTCATAATGTGTTGCACCATCCAAGAAGCACTAACTCTTATTTTCCTTTTAATTTTGTTATATGAGTTAATATTCCCTTTAATAGTCTATCTTTGTTACCAATTTTATTTTATTTTGTCATTAATGAAAAAGCTTATACGGTGAAATACAACATTTTTTTCCCTTATCATCTTCACAATTTATCGAACCCGACACTCGTGGAATATTGGCCTTGAAAATAAAATTGAATGCCAATGCCTCACTTGAAAGGATTTTGATTCAATTTAGAGTACATAACATTCCATCAATTCTTTTTTTGAAGTAAAATTGATTCCTAAAGAGTCAATTTACCTAGAAAAGTTAAATCTGAAAACTGCAGAGAAGTTTCTTTTCTAATCAACATGAAAGCCACACCATAAATAATTTCAACACCGTGTTTTTGTCGCCTTGACTGCAAGGGCTGCAATTTCCACATGAGACCCACTTTTTCTTCACTAGACTTTGTGTTGATGGTTGACTTGGAAATTTGCATCTATAGTCTTTGCGTGATGACGAAGTTAGTAAGGTTCTAGTCAAGACGCATTGGTCCACCGCTAGAAATTGTCGTATTACTTTCTTTCATAAACGTGTTACACCATCCAAAAGCACTTATTTCTTATTTTCCTTTCATTTTTTTCAAAAAAGCGACATTATACAAGTTAATATTCTTGTTCATAGTCTATTTTTGTTACCAATTTCTGTTTTTTGTCAAAAATAAAAAGCTTAGATGATGAAATACGACATCTTTTTCCTTTTGTCTTCACAATCTAATGAAGGGACACTTATGGAATGTTAGCCTTGAAAAAATAGAATGCCAATGCCTCACTCAAATGGTTTTGTTCATTCTAGAGTACATGACATACAAATCGATTCTCTCTTTTTCTTTTTTCTATTGGTTTAAAATCGATTCTTTTTTTAGGTACTAAGAAAAGTCAATGTGAAACTGTAAAGTTTTCTTTTTAATCAATGTGAAAGCTATGCATAACTAATTCCAACTCTGTGTTTTGTCACCATAAATGCAAGGGCTGCAATTTCTACGTAAGACCATTTTTTCTTCACTGGACTTTGTTTTATTAGTTGACTTGGAAATTTGTATCACCGACGATTCCCGACTCTTTTCATTCATGTAACTGTGCCTCCATCACATTACCAATTAGCAAAAACTTCCATTGCATCACATCAAACGATAAAGACGATTAAGTCTTTTGGAGCTCCATGAGCATGTTCCGTGTTTTGCTTTTCATATTGCATGTTCTGCTGCTATTGGGGACGAGTTGCGGTGTGGAAAAGAATCACTTGTGGCTTCATCTTGGCTAGATCCATGATATATACTATCCATTTCGATTGAAAGAGGAGACACAAAAGGCTGTGACTGTTTTGAATATGAGCTAGTTTGTAGAAATAATCGTACTTTTTTATATCTATATACCGGTCGATATTGTGTGAAATCGATTTACTATTCTAATTTAGATGATTTATGATTTTCAGTGTAATTACGTTGGTTGATGATGAATTGCAAAAAAGTAATTGCTCATCCCTCCTTCGTCACTCATTGGCGAGTCCAACTTTAGTGCTAATGATCCATGCGAAGTAGTGACCTTTACCGCGCCAAGTGGTAGGTGGTCTTCATGAAGTGCTCACAGCCCATTGCTTCTGCTTTGTATATCAATACTGAACCATGTATTGAGGAAGCATACCTTTCTGACCGCCCTAATTTTCCAAATGAAGGCATACTCATACGCTTTATGTCTGGGCCTCATCTACAAATATGGGACATCAGGGATTTAACCCCCAACATAACCATGATCGCTTTCTTATTGATCCGGGAAGTGGATCGGTATAAACATGTCAGCCCACCGTATAAAGACCTCCACAATATGATGGCTAAAGGATTCGAACTCTTTTATTATAAACCTTATTCGTGGGAAATATTCCAGATTTAACGCGATAAGTTTTAGATACCGAATGGCGTGGTGCGACCATATTACTTCTGTAAGCTGACTTTTCCTAAAGCTTTTCTTTCTTTACTCTCTTACTTTGTTTCTTTCTTCTTCTTGATCTTCATCATTTTCTTAAATGTTAGCTCTACTGAGGATCTTATCAAAATTTACTTACTCAATGATGTGGCATGTTTCAATTGGATATTCCAATAAGTTTAGTTCAATTTATTGAGTCATCACTTTCTTTAATACCCAATAAAAAAAAATTGCCAAATTCGTTTGATGAAAAAGCTTAATAAGATTTTTTAGTAGAATTGGCGTGTATTGCTCCTTTATTTTACAACTATGGAGCTTTTCTGGACGTGACACTATTTCCGTATATTTGTTTGGGCTTTATTCACTAAAAAAGTCCAATTTTTAATTTAGTCCAAATTCTGTTTCAAACCCTTTTTATCAGAAAAACCTAAACTTAGGTTCAGCCCAAATTTGCCTCGATCTTTTCTTTGTCCGGAAAAAACCTCAAACTTTAGGCCTAATCCCAAATCTACCTTGAACTTTTTTTTTGTCTAAAAGAAAAAACACCAATTTTTACTCTAATCCCAATCTACCCATTAGCCCTTGGTCCAAAAATCGCCGTTAGTAGTCCTTAATTTTCATATCTTAGAATAGCTTCATTTTGAAAATAATTTTCCATGTCACCTTACTAAAGCGGATTTGTTAATGATGTGGAAATGCCACGTCAAGTTGGGACTGGACCGTGGGGGTAGGTTTGGGAATATATTAAAAGTTGGTGATTTTTTAAAACAAAGCAACATTTGAGGCAAATTTAGGACTGTACCTAAAGTTTAGGGTTAGTTCTAGACAAAAAAAGTTTAGGCTAAAATTGGACTAGAATTGAAGGGTTTTTCGGGGAATTAGGTCTTTTTTTGGGAAAATTGTTCGATTTAATAGTAGCTCGTGTCCCTTGAATCACTTTTTATTGTTATGGGGAACTTGCGAACATTTGGTACATTTAGGAGAACAAAACCAAAAACGTGTTTCTTCAAAGAAAAGATCATGCAACGTTAACATGGATTTCATGAGTGAATAGGATAAAGTCGGATCTGGGTGCTATCTAGAAAAGTGAAACTCGTTCACTCTTTTATATTCTAGACTTCTCCACTTCCAAATTTCAATCAACAAAAGTGTCTTTGCACTTTGCAGTGATTACATGAATTTATCTTTCACTTGGGGTATATCTTAGCATGAATTGCTTCTTCACTAATTGGTCTTTAATTCTAATTAACCATATTTAATCTCTCACGAATTCTCCTACTAGCTACAGATGATTCTACGCAATATATCATGGTAGATTTTGCTGGAATTGCATGGAATCTCTTCTTTGTCTTGGGTATGATAAGTCATTTTCTCTTCACACCTATGAAGCTCTCATTTAGCACCTTGACAAACAAAAATTGAATGTGCAAAAAAAATTATGACATTATGCTAATCAATGGCTAAATTTCTCCATGATCCAATTCATAGCAGCAAAATTCATACTTGGAGCTCCGTGTGTGTTGATACTTCTACTTTGAAGTGGATGAGAAGGCATCAAGCGACGGATGCAAACATCAAAGAATTCCTATGAGCTCACAATAACTTTTTGCCCAGAAGGTACTCTTACTTGGATATCGGGAGCATCAAAAAAATTTTCAAATGCAAGTTAGAGAGGGATATGGTTCCGTATATAGAGAAATACTTAGAAGTGGCAATGAAGTTGTGGTTAAGATTGTGAACAAATCAAAATTTGATGGCCAAGATTTTATAGCGAAGTGGCCATTGGAAGGATCCACCACGTTAATGTGGTGCAACTTGTTGGTTTTTGCTTTGATTACTCCAAACAAGCTCTTGTCTATTATTTTATAAGCGAGGCGCGACCCTGCCTAGATCTCGGCCGACCCTCCCCTCTTCGTAGCCGGCCCTTCTTGGTGGCGGCGAGGGCTCAGCCTTAGTCACCTCCTTCTCTTTTTAAAAAAATAAAATATTTAAAATATTTGTATTAGTATTTTTAAACGTTTTAAATAAATTTAGTTTTAAATTTAATTTAATTAATTTTTTACGCGTCGTGCGCAAAACGTCGTTTTGCATTGTCTAGCTAAATCGCCGTGCAAAACAGCGCCATTTGCACTTACTTCGCTAGAAAATCGCCACGTCAGCATTTTGACCGGATTGGCACTTAAGAGATTCATTTTGCTCCGATTCGACACTTAAGTGTCACTTTTCCTAATTTTGGAAAGTGTCCCTCCGTGTCAAGTTTTGACACTGGGGTATACTTTGCCAAAGAATTTCTATGAATATATTTTGAAACTTTCCAATTTTATGTTCACAGTGCTAAATCGACTAATATTCTCATTTAAGTATTCATGACACATCTAATTACACACATTCAAAGATGAAAGATGATTATGAAGCAAGTGTCGTGACCTATCCTTCGGTAGGGAGGAATTAGGTTTAGGAGTATTATCTAAAAAGATAGGCCTACGACCTAGTTTTAGATGCGAGTTGTTTTAGATGGGGACTCTCATAAATGCATACTTTGCATGACGTTGGTTATTCAAATTGACGCTATGAGAATTTTTAATGAGGAGTTGCCATTAGCCTATTGGTGTCGATTAAAAATCAAGTGAAACATGTGAGTATGCTTCACTTTCTACACAATCAAAGAATCTAGGGTTGGGGACTTAATTTCACGAATTAATCAAATGTCATATTGGTATCTAATTTATTTCATTTCATAAAAAAAAAAATCTTCAAGTAGCTTGGATTGATTTTAAGCATATCCACTAACATATGAAATGATCATGTGGGTGCGTAATCATTAAAATAATAATCAACAATCAAGGAAAGCATTAAATAAATTATATGGGAAAGTAAAGATCTAATATTACCAAATAGGGAGCATGCAATCTCTAACTAAGCTAAAGGAGCCCATAATCAACATCGAAAGTGCGTAATCAAGGGCATTTATTTTAAGGACAATCAAAATCCTATGCTAAAGCTGTAAGGATTTATTCAATTCTTGAGCACAATTTTCTTATCAAGGACTTTCACACATTTTAAGGGTATTTTCTAAAAAGCTAACTCTTATGCTTTTCCTAATTTTTAGAAAAAAATAAGTTTTCTCTAAAAAAAATTTTAAAATTAATTCCGAAAATAGGGACTCGGGCTGGGCCCCAAGGTCCGGTCCGAACATGGGTTACTATGGGCTTTACGGGCTTGGACCGGGAACATGAATTGGGCTCTATTAAAACAGACCTCCATTTTAGTAATGGACTCTTAAAGACCCACTTCATGAAAATTTATACCCAGCCCAAACATTCACAAATTAAGCCCAACGCAAGTCCGCCTAACTTAAACCAAACCTAAATCTACTGAAACAAAACCTCAAGCCCATCTTCCTATCCTCTTTCCACGAACGTCTGCACCAGGTCTATTTTCGTAATTTTCTTTTTATTCTCTCTCAGCCTTTCAACGTCTTCTTCTTCTTCTTCGTGTCGACTCCCCTGTTCCGTCCTTTACCGAAGCCTCCTACACCGACGAACTCCACACTGGAATTTCGCCGGACGGACCCACGGCAGAAATTTAAACGGATCGACGACGACACCCAACATGGCGCCGTCACCAAGCCATCTTGGCTCACCACCGCAAAACCAAATTCGCTACCAACGTCTCCCATCACGCAGGCCGCCACCACCACTGATCAAGTTCAATGAAAAATACACAGCATGTCTCGAACGAAATGCAGAGATGCAGTGAATTCATTGCTCGTGAAAATCGAGCTTAACAACTGAACTACATCAAGTGGTACCTTCGCATTCGAGCGAAAATAGAAGCCATTTCTTAATCAATTCTCTCAGAAACATTTCATCGAGCAAGTCTTAGGCGTTCGACTAAAAGTGACATGGCATACCGATGAACCTCCACTTTGGTGTCGAGCTCATCCTACGACATCCCAAGTCGATGAAAATATGTGAAACAGATTCATTGTATGCTTTCACGGAGACAAACAAAACCTCTTCTCATTTTTAGAATAACACTAACTGAGGCATTATATTGAGCATGAGCACGGATAATGGAGAGGTCGTAAACTCATTCTAGACTCTAGCTCGTGTCCAGACTCAAAGAGAAAAGCAAGTGACACTCAAACTCGACAAAAGGGACTGCTCGTTCAAACCGAGCATGCTCGAGAGACCAAGGAAACGAGACCCAGCTATCGTTTCAGTTCCGTTTAAATAAAACCAAGCACGAGTTCCCATAGAAAGTGTTCGACTACGAATATCCCTACTCGGCTGGGCGATGACTACCAGCAGGTGAGCCAGAGCGAAACGAGCTATGTTTGGCCGCCTCGATGTTGCACCGTGTGACACCA